>OW052065.1:5527500-6777500 GCA_932526445.1 Phragmatobia fuliginosa | reverse complement strand
ATAAACCTCTGTATAGAAAATGGTACATATCCGGAAAAATTTAAAATTGCAATGATCAAACCCATTCATAAAAAAAAATGTAAGTCAAGCATTAATAATTATAGACCAATTGCTTTGTTGCCTGTATTTTCCAAAATCTTTGAAAAACTGATATATAAATGCATATATAACTTTTTTGAAACGAACAACTTATTCACAACATCTCAATATGGGTTTAGGAAGAATAAATCGATAAACTTGGCACTGTATGATTTCTTGTATGAGGTTTTGATTAATATGGATAAACGACAACCAGCCATAGCTCTTTTCATGGATATTTCAAAAGCATTTGACCGTGTCAATCATGAAAAACTTCTCAACAAACTCAATACATATGGTGTCAGGGGTAATGTACATAAATTGCTTGAATCCTATCTCAGAGACAGAAAACAATTCACAGAAATAAGAAGGGTATCTTTAACGAGTAAAACTGAAGAGACACATATATCTAATATCAAACATGTAGTCTCGGGGATTCCCCAAGGTAGTATTTTGGGTCCTCTTCTGTTTCTTATTTATATAAATGATATGCCTACTGTGACAAAATATAAAATGACCTTATTTGCTGACGATAGCACGATTCTATATACTGGTAATAATTTGACATATCTAAAAAATGACATTTATACATCTATGACTACATTAATACAATGGCTCGATGGCAATGACTTAAGTATAAATTTGGACAAAACATATTTAATGCTATACAAGCAAAGAAATAGAGAGGCACTCAATTTAGATGCAACTTTTCAGAACAAGAAAATCGGAGAAATTGATGTTACAAAATTTTTGGGTCTTTACATTGACAGTAGATTGAATTGGGGATCTCACTGCGAATATATTTATAAAAAACTAAATCAGTTCTCGTACGCTCTATATAGGCTAAGAAAAGTCGCAAATCTGCCTACCCTGCTCACAGCCTATCATGGCTATGTTGCATCTACTCTTCGATATGGGATAATTTTCTGGGGGAACTCAACATTAAAAGATGATATATTTATTGCTCAGAAACGTTGTATCAGAAATATATGTCATTTGCAACCGACTGAGTCGTGCAGGCCTCATTTTAAAAAGCTTAGAATTTTAACTTTGCCTTCCCTTTTTATATACGAGGTAGCAATATTTGTCAAAACTAACCTTGATTTATTTGAGTTTCGGACCAGGGCTCGGAATTGCGACAAACTATCAATAGTAGCTAGCAGAACGAAAATTTTGCATAACAGTGTTTTTTGCTTGGGTCCTCGCATATACAATAAAATCCCATCAGCAATAAGGAACATAGTCGAAATATACCATTTTAAAAAAGAATTACGCCACCTGTTACTTGAAAAATGTTATTACTCAGTCAAGGACTTTTTAGAGGAGAGATCTGATTGTTATGTTTAGCTGTTAAGTAATTATAAGTGACTGATAATGAGATAATGTATAATGTATTGTATAGTCTTTAATTTGATTTTGACATTTCCATCTTATTTAATTGTAATATTTAATTAACTTAATTTTAATTTGTAAATATTGTATGCCCAAATGGCAGGACATAGCTGAACTCCATATTTTGTAATCATCTTATGTACCTATGATCCACAATAAAATAATTTGAATTTGAATTTGAATTTGAAGTATATAGTACTAGGGATAAACATGGCGCTTATCTATATTTAGCACATAATCGGTGTGAGCATGTACCTAATGATAAGTAAGTGTTACAATAGTCTGACATTGATGAATTCTTTTCATGTCTCCGATCGGAGGCTCAATAAGAGGAAGTTCAATATTAGACCATTTAATACTCCGTTACTGCATCTAGATTTCTTGTTTCAAAATATTTGACACATTTGAGTAAATTTTAAAATGTAAACATTATTCAAACGATCATACATCTTTTCGTTTTATTAGTGTTCTGAGAACTCACTAGTTTCGCACCACAGTTGGTACCCAACCGGGGGCTGCTGACAGGTGTCATACGTGACAGTTGTCAGCAGGGAGAAAAATGGTATCTTCGAAAATACTTGTAGCAAAAACACAATAGAGGCAATTTTTATGGCAAAAGAAAATAAAAAAAATGACTTTGAACTAAAAAAGAACCGTATATAATAGTAACTCTTTTGTGTATTTATATATAACTTGATAACTAGTAATGAATGAATTTCGAAATTATCTCTAAGTCTTTAGCAACAATCTATGTTTTTTATTCAAAATACCTTTTTTTTTCGCGGGGAATGCTTTTCGCACCATACCCTCCGTGGGGTAGACGAAGGGCGTGTGTGGGACTCCCGGCGGACGGTCTACCCACTAAAGCCCGCGGCGGCCTACCGCAGTCGGGAGCTCCAGGAACGCTTTTTATTCAAAATACCTGTAGGTACTAAACTACCATAAAGTTAAAGTTTGCTGCGCAATTTCGATGTGATCGAAACTCTAGTCAGGTTCTTATTTTTTTATTGACTATTATATACTGTTGTTTTACGGTTTGCGGAAATTGACGTTTAGATTTAGTTTGTGGTGTGTATGCCAATGACTTTTGGTTTTAACTATTTTGTTTTTCTTAAACAATATATTGAATGATGCGTATTTGCGAAGACAGTGCTTTTTAGACTAATATTTCTTTTGCGTGTTGGTAAAAACTATTGTTTTTTGCTTAACTCAACCGTATCTAGAATTTTATTTCCTTTTGTTTTATTGTTACATACTTAATGTATTGTTAAATATTTAAGAAGAGGTATTATCTCAAAAAGAAAGAATAACAGTTAAACATTAGGTACTACTTAGCATTAACAGTATATTGACCTTACTATTGCTTGTGATTTTACAAAAAAATACGTAAATTTATTCCATAGATCGTAGGTGTTTGTGTAGTAAATATATACAAGTCCACATGTGCTATATTTCACCGTACAATGGAGGCCAACTTTTATATTCAAACGTCGTGGTACCCTCCATTACAATTCTGAGAATTTTATTAGCCAAATTTATTTCAGCTTAACATTAATGTTAATGAACCTTGTACTTAATGCTGTAGAGTTTAAATTTAGTTAAAAGTATTTAGTTACATTGACGCGATAATGTTGTTATAGTGTGTATGGTGTATTGCTCATCCTTGTAATGACAATCAACCTACTGACCCAGATATCTAAAAAAAACTAACAGTTTCAAAGCAATTTGTTAAAATACAGGCGACGTCATAAAATTGGAGGATTTAACTCATGTTTAAGCAAGATTAAGGTTTTAGCGGTGGTGACCATTGAATATAACCACGTCTGGTCAAGAATGTGCAACAACAACCCATAACGTCCCAGTGCTAGGCATGGGTCTGTCTTTCAAGAAGGTTAAGGCCATACGAAACAACACATCTATGCAACCTCTGGGTGTCGTAAGAGCCGACTAAGAGAATGAACTACGCATGAAAACAGAACTCCAAAAAGAAAGAAAACTTGAAAATGCCAACCAGAGTGGTATTAGGTATGGTAGACCAAAATCTCATCTCTAAGGAGAAAAACCTCTGTTTGTGTAAAGCAACAGACTGTTACAGATTAATGTTGTTGTTGATCGAATCCTACTAATATTATACACGTGAAAGTTTGTGAGTATGTGTGTATGTTTGTTGCTCTTTCACGTAAAAACTACTGAACGGATTTGGATAAAACTTTACAGTAATATAGCATATATATCAGAATAACACATAGGCTACTTTTTACTGCAGTAATCGAGATAAACGGGCGAAAGCTAGGTTATTAAAAAAATACATAAATCGTAGATGTCAAAATGTACCTGTGCTTATCTCCTGTCAAAACTTCACAGGTTGCAAGACATAACAAACTTGCATAGTAACCATAATGATATACGCGGGTAACACCGCGGGGCGCAATTAAACTATTTCATTTTCTCGATAGATATAGCAAATACTAGTATTTGCTATATCTATCGAGAAAATGAAATAGTTTAATTATAATTATTCATTAACTTTTCCATATGAGCCCGCAAAGTTACTCTACTGCCTGCCAGCCTCTGCCTGATAGAAAGCTTGAGTAGAATCTCAAAATAGTGGTTACCATATTCCATGCAAATTCAGATAATGTAGTATCTAGAAAAAAAATATGGCGTATACTCAGGTCTGGCCCTCACCAACGAAACACGTCAGTACGAATGTAGCGATTTTAGGATTGCCTTCTGTGAGGGGAAGTACCATTGCGGTCAAATTAAGTTATTTTTCTGTTACTCACTATAGATTACTTTAAACCTGCTAAAGGTAAATTATTATAATCGTTAGTCTTGTGTGGCTACAAAATTTACATCTACGGATGCATTTAAGAGTTAATACGCTCACGTTATATAAAAGACTGAAGGTAAATACAACGTTTAAAGATGTCGATTGTGGTTTACAAAAGTTTGACGTCATTATTAACTATTAAAGGTTATGTTTTCCTGCATCTTGTTCTCGTAAACACAATTTTACTACTGAACATTTGCCTATTTGGCAAAGGTTACTGATTATTTCCGAACGTTTTTGAAGGATATAATTTCAGACAAACAAACATTATTAATGTAATAAATCAAATTGTAATAGCCAGTAGTTTAACAAGTTAAGATAGTTGCATTATTATCAATGTCATACTAGTATTTCCTGGATGACGTAGTTACCATCTAATAAAGTATAATTTACGTTTTCAATGTTGCTTAATCTAATACATGATAAGAACACGTACATGTCTATCATGATTTGCGCAATGATTACATCTATCATTACTGGTACGATAAAGAATTTGTTTTCTTTATTTTAATTTAATCTCATTTCTTGAAATCAAATTTGCGTTACCAATTGGTACAAGTTTATGCCACTTTCAAGCCTTCCCACGCACCGACGTGCAGTTTCAATTGTTGTGATAGAAATAGAATGTAATGTGTATTCCTGTATTACTTGCGTCAAATTATTTGATATTCAACATAATAATGTATTTGTATAGAGAAACTTCTGAAATAGGTACAGAAATCGTGATTATAACGTATGATTCTCGCATGAAACTTTTGAAAATCAACCTCTTTTTAAAAGTTTTGTGTGTTTTATTGCTTTTTATAGGTATTTAATTATTTTTTAATTGACTTGTTCATCGTTTTGTACTACTCAGTCACGAGTGGTAGCTTGAAACTTGAAAAAACCCGTTTAACACATTCTAATATCTATGAATAAAAGACGCGGAAATATAAACACACCTATTAATTGCTGTTGGTATTCTACAAAGAATCGAGGTGTATTTTTAATTATCTTGTTATTTGCTTTTAATTATACATACATGGAATTATGAAGTCTTGTTATCCATTTGACTATAGCAACCATAAAAATCTTCCAGAGCTCTGTTAAAATTAAAGAGCATTTTATACGTGTATTAGGCGCAACCAAAATAACAAAATATTAATACACGTACCATGAGCTAAATCCATGTTGCACAACCTTAGAATTATAATCGGTGCACATAATCTAACGTTTGTAGTACGTCGTCGCTTTTCAAGGTTTCCATCAGCTGACCAGGAAGAAAGACAGCGATGAATGGTACTTTATTTATAACGTCTCGTCTCAGGAGGCGTGACTCTTGCGTTTCATGTGTACCTATTGCGCAGATGTATTGCATTGTGACGTTTTTGTTATGATACTATCAGAGTGCATACATATTTAAATACAAAATCTTCCTATATTATTTGCCTATTTTGTAATTAGTTACTCATTTCTTACAATGATTGAAAATTCCTAAACTGATTGAAGTTAAATTAAAATTTGGCGATAAATAGACTTTTGGTAAGGTAAGATAAATAGACTTTTACTCTTAATAAGATAAACCGTCTTGCTGGATTTTAAATGACTAAATATAATTACTAGGGTATATATTTAAGGGATCTTCAAGCGGGGCATGAAGAAGCTTCTCACCAAACAACTACAGTGTGGTTCGCCATGTTGCATTATCCGCATTGTCAATGATTGTGATGGCCACCACTCCTGGATTCTGCTCATGCTTTCGATCAGGCTAAGGCAACTCAATTATAAAAATAAATGTTTCAAGGTGATTGGACTTTAGCCGATAGAAATATATTATAGAAGTATATAATTTAATTAAACATCTACAAAGCACATTAATTAGTTAGTCATTTTACAAGTTTTTTAATCGTCAGGTTAAATGACGCAAAAAGGTGAACAGAAAAAAGTTGCAACAAGTATTTAACCCCAATTTCAGACATTGCCATATCGTATTGTCATTGAAATAATTGTTTTATACAAGATACATTACGTTGTATTTAGACGATTCTAGAACCAACGATACTGAAACCAATTAACAAATAACCATTGTTCTAAAAGCGTGTACGCACGGTCGTGATATTTAATGGTCGCCGTAACTAAATACTACAAAAGTTTGACGTCATTAAGGTAGTATATCTGTCTCTTGGAATTATTGTCGCTATCAACACAATATGTGGTGTACTTTGTTAAACTAATGTGACAATTTACTATAAAACACACAGCGTTACGTTTCCTTTGGAATAATTAAATTGGGTATTGTTCTCATTATTTATTAGTACATTTATCAAAAATACTTTTGTATCGGTCGTTTATAGTTCTAGTAAATTGCTTTGTTTGTTTAGTATTATACGTTTTTTATTACTTTCGCGGATATGTATTATGTATTGAAGTGTCTTATTTTTAAATAATTTTAGTTTTACATACTTGCAAGTGTATAAATTAGGATTTAAGCGCTCTAGTAATTTAGTGATACCATGCCATTTTGACATAAATTTTGAACGAATTACTCCAATAGTGGTCACGAAGGCCTACACTAATTAATTACGGTCATTTGGTTCCATTTCCATTAATCAATTAAACAGTTTTTATTAGTATGAATTCCATAAAGTGCTATATAGCATTTCTATGTTTCTATGATTTTTTTCACTTGTCCTTATTATTATTAAAATCAATAGATATAATTACAACGATATATTATATAATAATAAATTACAACTAGGACAGGTCCTGTATGTCAAGGTGAAATGATAAAGTAATGAACTTGGTATTTGTTTATCAACAATAGCGATTATATTTATCAAAAGAAAATCTGTTTTGTTTTGTAATAAATTGTAATAAGTTTGGAGACGGTGGTTTAAGATAAGATTAATGTACTTAGATATTGTTGTTTATCTGTTTTTTAATCGATGTAATTTGTTTGTCAACAGTTAAAATTGTTTATTTTCCTAGTTAATTTTGAAGATTGTTTGTAAAAACAATATGGAAATAGGATTTTGAAACTGGTGTTAAATACATTGGATTTTAGATACACGTTAATGGTTGTATTAACTCGTCTTTGATAGATGCCGGTAGTTTTGATAAAAAAACTGCCGCCATCTGATAAAAAAACGTAAAAAAATGAATTACGCTTAGCCATATGCGTGTTCAAATTTAGTGTGACGTGTTTACATTGCGTTGGTAATTTTGACACTGACAGTGTACCTACATGTCACGAGATACTACGCAATTAGACACAACGCGCCTACCTTACGTCATTGAATGAATTTAAAAAATATTTGTAATTGTAAATAGAACCAGTCAATGATTTCTCAATGTGAAAATATGTACATATTTATGTTGTTTGGTGACGAATAAGAATACAGAGTGTCACATTCATCTCAAGAGTGTTGTATGAGACGAATAAGGGATAAAATTATGCAGGACATCACTGCAAAAAGAGAACTTGAAATAGACACTATTCTAACCAAAAATTAATGGCCAACGTTATATAGGAGGTCAAAACCTCTTTTCTAAAGTGGCCTATATCCAGCAGTGGACTGTTGCAGGCCGATGATGATGTGGTTTTGAATCGGTCAGGGTCATGTTTCTCACATCGAGTAGGTTTGATAGGAGTGATAACATGGACTCTCGGGATACCAATTTGGTTTGGCAATCATATTGTTACCTATCACTGTAATCACCGAATAAATGAAGTTAACATGTTCCCCTCCTCTCCCTCCAACTGGTCAAAGCACTTGTGTGTCCTGAGCTGCTGCAAAACTGTTAAGTACACCCTACCTGGTATACTTTTACCATCAGTGAGCGGTGTCCTCATTTACCCCGATGAGATGAAATTAAAGATAAATGAAGCTTTTCATCTTAGCCTTAATATTTCTGATTCATGTATTTTCTAAAAGGTTAAGATATTAAACATTAAAGACTTATGTTCAAACACGTTTTTGATGTTTCATATAAATTCTATATTATTTATCATCCACTCAATTGTACAATCGTAATGATAAATCACAGGTTAAAAAGTATGTTAAACTATTTAGCCAGGAGCACTTTCAAAGGAGATCTGTCTAGCCAAATTAGATGAGATATTGTTGCTCTCAACTTAGAATAAAACAGCACAAAACTATTTCAAAACAAATGACGTTATAAAGAATCTGTCAACATTTATAACAACAAAATAGGTTTCATTAAAGTTGGACTACGATCAAAGGAAGTTGCTTTTCTATTAATTTGCCAGTAATTGAAAAAAAAACTAATTACCTGGTAACTGTTTACAACGACTTTTCAAGAGTCTTCGGTATTAGTTAATTTGTGTTCAATTAATATTTTATTTACTGCTATTTGGTTGGCACTGATTAAATAATGTTTTTATGTGGTAAGGAACGCATTACTAGGTTTGATGTGTTATCGGGATAGCCTTAAGGGCCTAAAAATGTATAACACGACTTTAAAGTATGAAGAAGGTTAAGTCCGTTATTTTTTTGTTAACCTAATTCTTGAACTCATTTATAAACTTGTGGTGTAGGTGCTACTAAGGGATTATTCAACCGTATTCCTAATATATAAATAATAGCAACATTCTGAGAGTCATTCCAACAGTTACGAGTACTTTAAATCGTCAGTAACTGTATAACCGATATCATATACTTGTACATATATATTGTTTTCTGAAAAGAAATTGCATCACTTTTCAGAACTGCGTGTAAATTTGTTAAATAGGCCAGGCCATAAAACTGTGTCACGAACAGCAAACAGTAAATCGATTGTACCTATTCACGTGTTGGGAATCATCATAATTATTATTCATCAGATCAGACATTAGTACAGACAGATCGATAGTGACGCGGTGGCATGGTCAATGGGCGTACTCGAAACCTTGATGGAAATCCTTGAGAAGTACGTTAAGCCAAGGTGTGTAGTATATAACTAAATGTAAGCAGAAAAACCGTTACGTATTAGTGAAAGCCGTGAAATATTTGCTTTTTAAATCTGTCAGATAAAATGGAATGTAAATGTATGTATAGATATATGTTTTTGTGTTTATTCGACAATGGAAGGGTAACATTACTATTTGTACATTTCTGTTTCACGGTGGCATTTTATTAGCAAAGAGTCTGTTTACTCATGTATTTCTTGTTGGGAGTTGTTGTTCATATATTTCCTCTGTTGGAAATTTCTTTTAAAAATGTAAGGACCCTAAAATATTGATTTTACAATAATCACGTCAAGCAAAGCATTTATGTTTAGGAAAAAAGGACTTCATGAAAGGTATTTGTTGTAAATGTGAAAAACCAAGACAAGAAGAAAATTTATTTTTAGTGTTATTCAGATTAAATTAGGCGCTTTGAAGTCGATTACTTTATTTTCTAATTATCAAATGTTCGTGGACACAAATTACGCAAATTGTGGGCGTGGAAACGTGTCTTCATACGAATTGGGATAATTACGTAAGTGCCAGACCTTGTTGACGTAGTCGTGACCTTTAACGTCACCAGCTGGGAATCTGTCACACTGTTTATGATTCCGTTATAAATAAAAACAAACATGTTTCTTTTAATATCGATGATTTTCTCAGCCTTTTAGGGGACACGAGAATATGTAAAGGAAGTACATTGTTGTTTTTTCTTAGCCATTTAAAAGACGTCATGTTAACCGTTATTGGTACAAATTCTTGTTATTTTTAGGTAGATTTGACCTGTAATACATTACTAATATTTTTTTTGTAGAGTTTAAACTAAACTTTATTCCTTTAAAATGCTAAATATAGTGTCTGTAATATTCGTATGCTTTTAGCATAAGGCTGCTGTCACGAGTTTGTAAAACTTACTGAGTTCGATATATGTATGTATTTTTATCTGAAAATAAATGCAAAATAAATATCGGACAAAATTTATATCCCGTTGAACATACTTT
This sequence comes from Phragmatobia fuliginosa, assembly GCA_932526445.1. Lineage (NCBI taxonomy): Eukaryota > Metazoa > Arthropoda > Insecta > Lepidoptera > Erebidae > Phragmatobia > Phragmatobia fuliginosa. The sequence goes on along the minus strand of OW052065.1, from coordinate 6,767,272 downwards.
TGTTTTACATAACACATATTATGTAAAACATACATGCTGCCTATATTGACTGACATATGACAAGTCGTAGGGCTATTTTTAAGTATCGGCAGTGGAGGGTTGAATGTCACCGGCCACTAATGACGCAAACAGAAACCTTCGATATTTTTTTTTAATGTGAACTTCAAAACAGTATCAGTTGATGTTATTTTAATTAATATTTGTCAATGAAGGCGACCAGAGTATTTCAGGCGCCAAGGTAAATATGTGATCAAATAAAACTTTGATTATATGATTAGTCTTTCATCGTGGGCTTTAAGATTTAGAGATGATAAAGATATTAAAGGTTATTGGTTTTCTTCTCTTATGTGACTTAACCTGTACATGAATGTATTTAATTTTCTCATTTTTCCACATAAAGCTTTTCGTTTTATATACAAATTAGCTGTGCCCGCGGCTCCGCTCGCGTCCTAGTGGTATGAAAAATAGATATTGTCAGATTCTCAGACCTACCCAATATGCACACAAAATTTCATGAGAATCGGCCTAGCCGTTTTGGAGGACTTTAACTACAAACACCGCGACATGATTTTTTTTTATATATACGATAAACACGACTAATAGGGATCAGAAGGTTAGTACAATACAAGGTTGGTACATTATGAAGTGGTCACAATGATTATTCTCTTGCTGTAGGTCGTGTCATGTCAATCTACGCATGTACTTTGTATCACTGTTTGTATTCGTAGGACACAGAGGTAAGAACACCGAGAAAGTGACAAAGTTTTGGTGTCTCGTAAGTCATACTTACGCGATGCTTATGCTATTTCTGCGAATTGTTTACTTTACTCCTAAAGTTAGGCCTATATGTTAGGGCCTACAAGAGTGATTTTAGCCCTGAAAATCATGAATAGAATAGTTGTTTTTTTACTTGTTTTTTTGACTGCTTTGTTGGTTCGATTCCCGGGTCGGACTAAATATTTGTGTGATCCACAAATATTTGTTTCGGAGTCTGGGTGTTTTCTATGTAAAATATGTATTTACAAAAAAAGTATGTTTATGTATTTATATTAGTTGTTTGGTACCCATAATACAAGCTCTGCTAAGCTTGGGGCTGGATGACATTGTGTTATATTTATTTCGAAATATTTAGAATCCAGGAGTAGGGTCACTGCCCTCATTACGAATGCACTCAATGCAGAATAGTGACCCTCACTATTTCGGCCTAGTGAGATGCTTCTGCAACATTAGGCCTCCGGTCTCACACTCACCAACGAAATACGACAGCACGCATGCTGTTATTTTTAGGCTGGTCTTTGATGTGGGTAGTACTTCCCCGGTCGAGCCGACCCATTCATGCTCAAGTCAGTGTGGCACTACTACCACAGAATACATAATATTGAATATAAGAGATCTTAAAGGGAGATTGGTAACGTACATTCATAAACTGGACTATACTGAGACTGAACAATTACTTCTTGTACTATCTTAAAGTCTACTCTCAACCTCCTACACACACACACACACACATACACACACACACACACACACACACACACACACACACACACACACACACACACACACACACACATACATATTATACACAAGGAGGATACACTCTACAATACCTTAGATTTATTTTTCTTGTTATGATTTTTATTGTATTTTTTCATATTATTATTAATAAATTTATTCATTGATCCGTTTTATTCACATACAGTGTAATAATTTGTAAGCAAATTCTAAGGAAGAGCGCCGTCGTCTAAAATACAGATATTTAGTTATCTAGTTTAGACGCGGATGTTAACTGACTTGTGAATTTGTTAATGTGAATTTGAAAATGTTGTATCCTAGAAATAAGAGTTTATAATTGAGTAAATTATTATTATTATTATTTATTATTAATAGTACTCATACAGAAGGCTCACTCCGAAAAGTAAATTAAAGAAATCGGGACCCTAGGCGTTAAAAGATAAAGTTCAATTCAGATCGCATAGCGCCGAATCAACTACAATTATATTTACCTACCGTTGCGTCTCTTTCTATCGTGTAACTCTTACCTGTTCTGACAATGTCTAGTCGACCGGCATACTCGTCCGGGCAGGCAGGCGGCCGACTATACCTAAACTGCGGAGTGACATACCCCTGCTACTACCTTTAAAGTATAGTAGTAAGTATAGGCATATCCATGATAAGTATATTATGTGTATGTATGCTATGTTGATTAGTTCTTGTTTCAAAATACTCATGAATTGCCATATGATTCGACGAACCAATAAGTTATTTATCATTTGCGTCATTGTATTAACTATAATGTTACCAAAATATTATTGCGTCTGTTCAAGTGCGTTTTAACTCGTTACCTTATCAATAGCATTGAAATGATTTCCATTTGACGGCGAAAATCTTTATTGGCTATGCGTTTTACGTTAACAAATATTGTTTTAATGATAAAATGATTTTCGTAGTAATTGTTGCTTGTTTTTGATATTTTTATTTAGACAGATAAAGTTAAGCAAATAAAATCAAGTTATCTTTCAAGGAATTATACTGTCTATGTTATTCAAAACAAATGCAGGTATTCCCATTTTCGCAAAGATATAATGGAAGTTTTGGAAAAGAAATTAATTTATTGTTTTTCTGATTTGTTTTGTTTAAAAATACAAAGTTAATTTGTGTAAAGATACTACATGTTTTTGTAATTCTAAATAAATGTTGCATCATGTGTGAGAATTGGAGTAGGTAACGTACATACGTATGAGTAGGTATGATGTGGAAGATCCACGTTCATCCAAAATTACTGACTTGACCACACCACAATACCAGCCCCGGAAGTGTTAAGCAATTTTTTCCCTTAAATTCGCCTAGATCATCTATATTCCATACTGACCTACTACTGGTCTGCTGCGTCGATAAAGCTTCCAACTAAACTTTACGACTGTTATCCTATGATATTAACCAGAACCGAATTCTTGACCGAATCACGGAGTCGCTCATGGTATCATGTATCCATCCAGGTACTGACCGCGCTGTTGTTGCTTACCCTTGGCGATTATTTCTAATCACCTAGGGCAACTGGGCTATGAGTGCCTCCTTAGTAGGGATATCGAAGTCTAATCCGCATTAAGTCTGAGTAATAAATGAGGCTTTTAGGGCTTATAGGTACATTGCAGATATTAATGGGTGGTGAGCTACATAGGCCGGTGGACCGGAAGAGAGTCATGGAGTCTTCTTCCGATACAAAACAGTATGTTACTTTTTGCAGAGGGAAATATTCACACATACAAATTAGATTCACATACGAACACAATTTGCCTGTCACTACAAACTCACACATAACAATTAAAACAAAACATTCACTTACACACATTGTGACGTAACAGTGCACCTAATGCATATGCACATTTGGGCTAATACTTTGACAGAGTTGAATACCTACGTATGGCTACTCGTTATCGTGTTGCTCTCCTGAATGACTGATTTCTTTACCGTAAATGTTTATTTTGCATTGTAAACTTTGGTCTTCCGATATGTAAATGTATCAGGATTCAAAGGTGGTTTAAAACACACACATATGAGGCACCACTACACACTCAAAGTAATTCTAATGTCTAAAAGTGTCGTAAATTAACAATTGACACTGTATATATGAAGTGACAGTATTACAAACAAAAGCGTAATCAAAAGCATTGAGTCATACCTAACAAACATACTTGAACTCAATCTACATACAGAGAATAACCCCAGCAATATTAATTTCATTCAACTTTGTCCTATCTTATCTGGCACAAACAATAGATTACCTACTTTTTGTAGTTAGTATCTCATTACGAAAAAAAATTCCACTAATGTTAGGAATTTAGTTTATTATCTATCTCACCTGTATTCCAATAACCCATTAAGTTTAGAACGCATTTAATTAAGCTGTTTTCATGTAACGATACGATACCGACACGTTATTGAGTTCCGTACAAAATATTGACGGATTGGAATTTTGTTATTCTGGAGCTATTGATTACCGACCTTTATATCAATAGCTTATGTTCTCTGGCTATTTATTAGCTATTTAATACCGACCTTTCAACTCAATAGTTTCTGTTGTATAGCGGTGACTTACACGCGATTTACTTACGGTGACTAATACTTTGAAGGTATGACACCTTCCGAATACAGAAGGTATCCTAACCATTTAAGTAATTTTATAGCGAATAAATCCTGCCATACAACAAAAAGTATATGCAAAAGTTTCCAAAGTCTAAAAGCTCTAAAAAGTAAAATTGATAAATTAATTGGGGTGATTGATGAATCTCTCAGTATAAGACAGCCCTTTTATGATGACAGTTTCGGTGTTACCAGATACTGACCTCCCACAGCCAAAATATAACTCTTACATCTTTAAAACGGTTACTAAGTAATGAGCGTCGCTCCTCGAAACAGTTAAACACGAGGATTATTATCAGATGTCTCTCGTTTAACCATATATTGCTGTTCCTGTAATACACAACTGTTGTTAACTGTACCTGCATATTATATAGTATTCAGAGAGTTAGCACCCGGAATTACATTCACGCCTATATTCTCCAAGGAATACCCCACGGAACAAATACAAAGGACATTAGCAGATGTGCATCGTGACTAAAGATGAGTTCTGACGTCATTCCAGTTGAATATTTGCTCCGTGGAACGATAGACAGGGGCTTACTAAATGTGCTATCAACTGTAAATCTGGTAGTTGAGAATTCTGATGGGAAAATTAGGAATGTACTTTATGTACTACAAGGAAAGGTAAATTAGATTAGGAAAAACGGAGCTGGTAGGAACGGATATATTCTTTTTGGTAACATAGCTCCTTTAGCTTTGGGTTAGGTTTCTGTATGAAGAAAGCATATTATAATGATATCTATTATAATAAATCTAACACTTAAAGATGTTTCCAAGTGCACACAGTGCACAGGACCTTTTGAAATTTGTAAGACACGAAAGATATTTTGGATCTTTATCTTTATTTTTTTTGTCATACATGGACCATTAAAGCATCTTCTCATATCTGTTAAGGACTGCCAGCACAAAAAAAATAAAGACATTATAATTAAAGAGTTCGTTAGTCTTGCGTTCTTCAAGTGTCACTCTACCCTCCTTAGTACGTACATGTTACACACACAACAACATTTATTTTTTATTCAATTTGTTTGCCTTATAATTGCTCTGTGAACGTAAATATTACAAGTACATCACAATAGAATACATCGATCTTGAACTCGCATTTGAAAAGTTCATGTTTTCAACACTAACTCCTAGCTAAATAGTGTCAATGCAGCAATCATTGTGTTCAAGCAACGCAATACCCAAATTGAACATTAGATGCAAGACACAAAAACTAAAATTGCTTGTATAGTAATTATTTTCAAGTAACTCAAACGAACGCACGCAATGCTCAAGGCGTTTTCGATGTACGCAGGTACACGTACAATCTACGTAAACTGAAGTTCATCTGGTGTAGCATTGTAACATCTCTGCTAAATATAATCCTTTTCCGACAGTCGCAGATGCACCAAGACCAACCACTTTTATTGTTGTCATGTCATCGTGTTCTGAATCCTACATGTATGTAATTTTACAGTATTTCTGTTGACTGTATAACTACTTTGTTTTTTACAATTAGTTTATAGATTTTAAACCACGGAATTCTGATAATATTTTATTTATAGAGATAAAATTTTATTTCATTTTAAATGTTGCTGAGCTTTTTTATTGTTCCCCTTTCCTACCCTAAACCCTTTCCTATAATTCATGTAGGAAAAGGCTTTTCACTGTGAAGCAGTTTGTGTACATTAAAAATATATCAGTTTTCTTTTTAATACTTTTAATAAAAAGAAAACTGATATGATTTTTACATATGTGTGCATATTACTTTTAATATTTTTTATTTTTATAAAAATCTTTTATACCTATGTAAATATGATATTTTTTTTATATTTTTTAATTATTAATTAATAGTTAAATAGATTTATTTCTTTCACAGACAACAACATATTTAATGTGAAATAAAACATTACATTTCATTTCATACCGAAATGTTACTACTGTTAGAAGGTATACAAAGCCCAAACTACTTGACAATACAATTTACAACTATTTACCAGCCCGAGTATTTATCATGTATTTTCTGAACCATAGTTTACACAAACGTGCTAATAAAATTGTTTCTTGATAAAGTAATATGTAAACTGTTAGAGAAATAACACTTGCCCCGGTAAATCTCATAAATCAGTATGATTCAGCTGATGGTTTAGTTCTATTCATGGGATCAACAAGATAGGGGCACTACAGTCTGATACCGTTGTATTCTTCTACGAAACTGCTTCGTTTTGAACGTGCATAGCTTGTAGATGATGATTCTGTGTAAAATTCAGTAGCAATACTGTTGAAAAACTTTATTACTCAATTTTTAAATTAAGAATTACAATAGGTTTTTTAAAAGTCACAGAAAATGCGAAGACATTTGAGTCTGCATTGCAAATCTGTCTGTGAGCCGCCAGCTCACAGACAGATTTGCAATGCAGACTCAAATCTGCAATAGGTGTAGGAGTCATTTTCATTAAAAGTTGGTTTTTCATTTCTATATAAAATATTAATATTTAAAATATTTGTGAATATGTAAATGTATACATATCGATTCAAACTAATAATCTTCTAATGCAACCTTAAGTCACCTGTTTTCTAAACTATTTTTTAATAATTTTACTGTTGTTTTATAATTCAAGAATCTTCAAGCTTTCATTAAAACTTTTGAGAACTATTTTTTCTCATTATTAATTGTAGTAGTTTATCATCAGGTATTTTGCACACGTGATGCGTGGTGTTGATGATGAATTGTCGAATCAATTTAAAGCAGCGCTCGTGTTTTGTTGTATCGAGCTTTGTAATAACTCACTATCTGTGAAAAAATAAATAAGTAGTATGAAATAAAAAAGCTAAACTTACAAAAATAAAATATTATATTAATTTTCATAAACCATCGCTGTATCTAACATACAAATTGATGAACTATGTATAATAAATATTTGTCATTCTTTAATTTTCCACTTGCATCCTTTTTCATTTCATCTGAGTATTTTAATTCTAAATTTGAAATAGGTAACCCATATTTATACCTAAACAAATAATAAAAGAAGCTCCCTACAAATCGGTTCATAAATGTGTCTTAGATGAAAAAAAACAAACGTGAACTAAAAACCTCTTTTTTTTTTATTATTTTACTAGAAAAAGTATTTATAAAATAGTTTTAAACCTTATTTGAGTTTTAGTATTATTTTAAACCAGGTTTTCATCTTTATCATTTTGAATGATCGGTGCCTATCTTGTGTATGTGTGTGTTTCTTATGTAGCTGCTGTATACTCACAATAAGCTTTATGAATAATTAATAATAGTGAATGTGTTGGTAGATTACTTTATTGTAAGTAAAAAAAATTGGGCCACACGTGTTCCTAACGTCGGAAGGGCCCAGTGCATTTCGAGACTGGGTTACGAATGACGTCAGCAACGCCCTACATCCACTGCCAGACTATTTTGGTTAAGTTTTTCTGACGCATAGAAATGCATTTGGTGTGAAGAAATAACATTGATTTATTTACAATAGATATAATATCCAACAGTTACATTTTGTTACTTCTTTAACTTTTAAAAGCAAAGTCAAATTAAAAATATTTAAGGGAAAAGATATCACCAGGCGACAATTTCATCTTACATAATTTACACGTAACATAATTTACGCTAGCTGACATTATGTCTTCAAACATGGAATGATTCAGAAAATGTTTACATTAATTTGTTGTAATGAAAAGTATGAAAATTGTACGAGCATATATCATACCAAATACCAATGGCCAATGACTCTACTCTACCTGATGGAAAGTATGAGTAGAATCCAAGAGTAGATATAGGTCACCATCCTCACTGTGATTACAGCAACTATAGTGGCTAACTGAGATGCCTCTGCATATTTGGATATACACCTTCGTACTTCCCAACAAAATACGACAGTACTAATTATTGTAGGTTGATCTTCTGGTTGGTTCTGCTGTGAGAGTAGTGAGTAGAACAGGACCATTCGTGTTGAAATCAGCGTGGTTCTGCTACTTTGACTACGTTTCATTCCCACAAAACGGCTCTAAGGAACAGAAAACCGCGAGCATGTCACTCGTTTTCACATAGTATAAAATGACGTTCTTTTAAGCGTAGACCTTTATAATTACGCAATAAATATACAGTTTTTACTATTTGATGGAGTTGTTGAAGAAGAAGTTTTATACAAGTATACTAAAATAGAAAAAAACGAGGTTTTTCGTGCGAAGCCGGTGCGAGACTATGGTTAATTCATCGAAAAGGAAATTACAAAGATTTTCAATGAAGGATATTCAGGGATCCAGGTGGTTAATATTTTTGAATGTACCATTATTCATATGCAACGGTTGCATGTTATATATAGGTGCCGGCCAATTCATCATATAGGTGTATGTGTGCGCCGGGTTTAATCTGTAAAAGTATATTTAGTTAACTCGCTCTATGACGTCAAAGCTGACATTTGGGTCTGTATGTGGCAAGCGTTTCTAGTCTAATTGCCATCGCCAGAATTATGGGTGATAAATAAATTGTCGCTACTCCTGTGTTTTATGTACTTTTTACTGAAATTCAAGAGTTTCCCGTTGTTTATATAGGTTAGATATTATGGAGTAGGTGTGCAAACTGAAACAAATAATATTCCGCGTGACAAGAGACAGACGAATAAAAAATAGAAATATTTTTAGATCCAATATCGTATTCTAACCGGCAATAAGAACCTTGGAATCTTCTGGAAGTTATACGTCAACGATCTTACACATCATATAATAGATGAAGTAAATATATTGCTCTGTTTTCTCCCCGACACTTATATTGTATTTGCTTGTGTTTTTTGCATTGTATTATCAAACATCTTGGGCTATATTATAACCTACATTAATGCAATATTTAAATTGTGTTATGATTAGAACTGAATCTGAATATTATCCATACTAATAGAATAAATCTTAAGAGTTTCTTTATTTGAACGCCCTAACAACTAGCAACTACTGGTAAATGGAATGGAACGATGCTTAAATGCTTAAAGATTCGTGAAAATAATGTAAGGAAGAATTGTTGTTCTTGAAAAGTTCTAAAAACAGTTCCTGACCGCATTCATCTATTTTTAAAGGTTGAACCTTTTTCATGTGAAACAATTTGTTTCCGCTGTACAACATCACGCTACGGGCAATAGAAGACGCAGACATGGCTGGACAGCTAGTCGCATTCTATAGTAGTTGTCTGTGTTCCGATTGAGGACCCCGTATGTAGTATTACTGTAACACCAAGTTATTCGGTGTACTTTTGTAAACACTAATTTGCAAATCATAGCATTCAGTTCTCAATGGTCACAATATTATCGATAAAAGAAAGAAAAGACCAAGAAGAACATTTTCACTTCGAAACATTTTTCGTACATGTAACACACAACGGTAACTAGTTTCAAACTAAGTAGAGCTTGTACTATAAAAGCTAGATTGAGTGATAGAATACCTATATATTTTTTTGTTACTCCAAACATATTATTATAGATAGAAAACATCCAAACTCCGAAACTAATATTTGTACATCATACAAACATTAAGTCCGACCGATGATTAGGAACCGAGTCAGTTAAGTAATATCCATGATATGAGTGTATTTAATAGACGTTTTGGATTACTATCTATGCATAGGCGCACAATATTATGAGGTGTAACTGAACTAAGCTTATAGAAGATTAGAATAAACTTAGCTCTATAAAATACGGATAAATATATTCAAAAACGATTTTTATATTAACATGCATATATTTATTCATAGAATCATCTAGAACTAAATAGACACGTTGACACTAAGGAGGGACCGAATCCGCGTCATTTGACTGACTGTACCGTTAGAATACGTAGCTCTTGGATACAGTAAGTCGCCAAAATTTAGGAAAAACATTGATAGATGAAATACGAATGCGAAATATAACATGTTCGCTAATGTTGAAAACAAAACACGTGTTGTAGTTAATGTTTCTAAAAAACAGGTGAGTTTGTTTACATTTCGCGTTAATACACGGCTTGTAGAACTTTTTAAACAGATAAAGTTTTAAACTTTTACCTCGAACGAATACAAACTCGAATGTATATTCTATAAGAAAATAAATGGAGAAGGTCAGGAAAGTAAACGTTGAAAAATGTAAGGCAGACGGAACACTTTTATGCTACTTAGAGTTTGGAGAATCGTTATTATATCCAATACCTCACTCATACAATACACTTCATATCTATAACCTTTAATAGCTCTCTACTGAACATAAGCTTTTCCTTAGAAAGGAGGTTCTGGTCTTGATAACAGTGAACGGGTGTAGGGTTTGTTACAAGTCTTTCTTCTTTTTGCAGTGATAGTTTTCTACATTTCAATTTGGTCCCTTACTCACCTCTTACGGCAATATTATCAATACACTTAGATTATCGTGCAACATAATCCTCTTACTCCTACAGTTGTATATAAATTAAAGCCTTTTTGTACATATTACAGTACGTCTAAACCGTTATTATCTTATGAAAATTGGTCTCGTAGATGCTTTTAAATTGTACTACAGTATCTGTGTCCTAAAGATTCTTGACAAGTGTACTAATAAAAATCATTTTTCACCATATTAAAAGACTGCATTACAAAATCTTCTCGTGGTAGTGTGCATCGGAGTTGGAATGTAGATGAAAGAATAAGACAGCTAAATACCAAACTCCAGATGCGTAGATCAACTTTAACATAGAGTCAGCAGACGAAACAAAAAACAAAAACCAAGACGATAGAACATATGAAGACGAGGAGTGTTCTAAATGAGTCTGTGAACAAAATTAATAAGAGGACCGCTTTGTTGTAAGTCACTGAACTACACACAAACAAACAGTTGAACAAACTCACAAATACTCAATATCGATTTGATATACCGATACTGGAAATAGGCCATTGCATTCGATTCGTAATCGCAATGTAATCGATTTATGGTTCTGTAACGCTTGATTTAGATGAAATCTTTGATCGTAAGAAATGACTGTTTGATCTCTTTCATATGCTGAAACTAGCTTGTTATTTTTTTAGAATCTGATTTATGACTTATGAGTGCCAACATCGCACTATAATTCTTTCCAATATGAATTTATTCAGATCTATGATATTATAAAGGTGTTTTATTAAACAATTTAGGTGTTTATTTGCTGCAGATTTGATATATTAATCCCATCTTTGTAGCATACCCATTAAAATAGTGACAAATTTAATTCTTTGTCATTTAAAAAAGTTTTAGAAGCGAATTTATATCAAAAACATTTTCCTATGTCATTGTACCTATGTATAATTTTTATTCATTAAACCTTGTTAATTTTGTACACAGTTAATATTTTCTTAAATATCAGATTAAAAAACATGATGCTTCGATTAACCGATACTAGTTATCGAGGGCAAGCTGCTTCTAACCTTATTAAAGGAGACCCTAACCACCACGGAACATCCTAATTTTTTGCAGTATATGTAAGATAACTTTCTCTGTTGTATTCTAATTATTTTGGAACTATGCTTTTCCCTGTATTGAAAAGGTTCTTATCTAAACTTAACATTGTTTTAAAGTCTATTTTTCTTTTCAGGTAAGTCACGTTCGTTTTTTTCAAAATGAAGCTTTTAGAACTACAAAACAGGTTTGTTATGTTTTATAATTTACAAAGCATAATCTACTTAATAATTAACCCAAATTTCTAGAAGCTATTCAACAATATCTATCTACCAGAATCAACAACGTTATCCCGCTGTCGAATTCAAATAAATCATAAAGTAGATGAACATAAACAAACAGAATTTACCGAGCAGACGTGCAGTCTGATTTCGCAAATGTATCTTTCGAAATATCTGTCCTAAATTTAGACTGGATAAAAAAGACGTAAGTACCTTTGAGATGCAGAATTTTCATTTACACTATAAAATTGCTTACATACTTGAGGGCCCTTACGATTGTTTAGATTTATAAGAGCGCCGGGACGGTCCGAGGTTTACTATAAAAACTTCGGGTATTTATGTACAAGTAAATTTATTGAAACAGCGCACTTATTATTCACAATATATATAGAAGGTGCTAAGAAGAAACAGATTGACTATGTACACGATCTAATTACCATTATTAATATGTACCATATACATCGCGAGCAGAGAAGTCTCTTGTTCTCATTCGATTTTTTACTTGACACCAAAAGTCTCACATGATGTTTTATTTTCCAGCTTTCATTAAAATGAAATGAGGTGAAGGAAGAAAGAGTATGTATGTGGATGCGTAAATAATGTTGATTTATGGTGATTGAAGAAGGAGCCTACAGATTTAAAGTATATATAAAAATCTTAATCAATATCCCGACTCCTTGATGTACATATTTGTATAAATTATCCAGCGACGGTTTAAATACAGTATATAATATGCAATACTAAGAAATGAGTTAAATTTATAAGACCAACATTTAATTCAGAAATGAATTGATGGCTGTAATTTGTAAAGATATTGTTAATAAAACCACTGACACTGATTGGCTTTGTGCAGAAACATTGATATGTAGGTATATAAGTGTAATTACTTTATATAAAAAAATCATAAAGTATATTTTAGATGTAGCCAATGAACTTGTAATTTTTGAATGACAAATGAAGGATACGAGTTTAATGTAACGATTCAAGTGACATGATTATCACAAAGGAGTCCCCAACGGTTTTAGTGTAAGTTTAATTAAAGAGAGATCCATATTAGCTCCTTGGAATATTTTGATTGTTTCTCTTACCAACACTTGAGAGATAAATAGATGTAAATTAGTACGCCGCATTTACATCAAAGTATATATTTCAATGTATGCTTAAAATATACTGTTTTATAGTAGCATCATAGCGGTTTATGGAGTTCATTAGCGTTGTGAAACATTGGGGCGTTGACAGCTTAATTGTTAAGAACAAAACCCATTTTATAAAAGATATATCATTCGTTTAATTATTATAGGGATCTTTTTTCTTTCTTTTTTAAATAGACGCGTAACCGTACTCGAGTGTTTGGAATTACAAACACAAGTGAAACGGACACAAAGAACACCCAGACTAAGAACAACAATTTGTGGATAACACAGTGTTGTGCTATGTGGAATTTAAACCCACAACACTTGGCCACTAAAAGAAAAAGTTCTAGAACAAAACTGTTGATTTATTTACCGACAATTTGGTGGAAGTTTTTCTTTCCTTGCTCGTCGGCAGATAAACAAACTCAAATAATCATTTTAGTTATTTTCCTAAGCGACGTGTCATTGAACTGAGACGAAGTTAAATGTCTTAAAATATAAATACCTGTTTATTTATCCTTATCAGTAGTTACATAGACTAGCCAAGAATGTCGAACATGATCCCCATAAAATTTTATTCTAATTATATTAATTGCTAATTGCCAATGTATAGTAGTTACAAATTAAGGAAGTCTAAATTAATAGTCATTTATTCATAATACCGTTATTTATGACAAGAGTGTCTATTTTAACGCGTTGAGAAAATCACTTCCTTCGAGAAACTTCCGTGAATATGCGATGTTGATGATTTTAGATTGCTTTTATTAATATTCTGGCAAAAGATTTTGATACTACATTTATTTGTAGGTTACATTATCAAGAAATAATTTACAAGACGATAAGATTGCCATCTAATATTTGATTTTCTTAAAATAAGTACTCAACACAAGTTTTAATAACAACATCTCTAAAGATTGAAGGAGACAGATGGGATGATGAAGGAAAGAGAGCGTATAACAACCTGTTCTTAGTATTCTAGTCCACTGTTTGACCCCGCCCTAAATAATATAACTATACCATTATAACTAAATAAATGAAAGGAAAAATGAAACTACAGCTAGTATATATATATGTTTATATGTATGTACTAGCTGACCCGGCAGACTTTGTACTGCCTTAATCCATTAATAGAAGATCCAAACTTTTGTATAAAATAAACTTAAAACAAACAAAAGGAATTAATAATATTAATAAAAATAATGCAATTCATTTTTATATATCCACCTTTCAAACCTTCTCTGGACTTCCACAAATAATTCAAGAGCAAAATTAGCTAAATATGTTCAGCCGTACTCGAGTTTTAGCGAGACTAACGAACAGCAATTCATTTAAATATAGATAGATAGATTATAGATTATATATATAAATATATTTACATATATATAAGAGCTGCTTGTATGTCAGTTATCGCGGTAAATGCCTATGTCCTTTCTAAGGCTCTAATCGCTTTCAAACCAAAAAGTTTTGGTTTGAAAGCAACACAGACAGAGAGACAGAGTTACTTTCGTATTTGTAATATTAGTAAGGTTATTACATTTTACAAGTTACTGTCAAATCGAGGCACAAAAACGAAAAGTAGTTGATGACTAAAGATGTAATTCTCAGAACACTTCAAAGGAGACATAAGCATTATATACGTATATTATATATATTACGCGCATAAATTAGTTTTTACGTAAATTTATTTCAGGCGTGGGTCTTCCCTGTCCGCCAGACAGTCTAATGTGTTATCACCCAACGATATTACCCAAGTTTATTTAAAAATAAATAGTCGAACCACATTTTTTTCATTATAATACTTATAAAAGACGTATATCAAATGATTCAAGAACTTTTTGGGTATTATCTGCTATCTATAAAATTGTCGGCGTGTGAAAACCTGGATAATCTCCAGACTTCTCGGAACATCCAATTCACGATTCGTTGAAAGTTTTATTTTATACTGTCTGTAAAATATCGGGCTTCTTTGATTGGAGGATTAAATATTTGAAATTATGGAACTAAAGGATTGCAAATTTAGTTGGTATTTTATCGGAAGGTGTTTTAAAACCAATTTTTAATTAATCGTTGTTTGTCTGGTTAACTATTATATTATCATAGTTACTTTGACAGAGGTACTTTTCTTAAAACCATCATTTTACTGAGTTTATAGGTCTTTATGGTTTTGGAGGCAAACGAGCAGTCGGCTTAAGATGATTTCAATGACTACCACAGACCATAAAGTCACCAGTCACCAATGCTTCGTCGGTTTTTGAATGAAAGACCAAATATTTGAGTTTTCAGTAACTCCATTTTGTGAAATGTGGTGTAAAAATACCATGTATTTCTAAACCTTTTTTTTACGTGTAGAAACACCCACGGGCATCTATTCCTATTGCTATACTAACCCGTATTTCGTCTTGCCAGCCCCCCTCCTTTCTCTAAGAAGAGGCCTAGTAGACTATCAAAGAATTGCTCAACCTGAGACCTATGTATCATTACGTATTCTCAGACGGTTTTCAATGAGATATTATGGATTAGTCATTGAAATTTACGATCTTAAAGTTCAGTTATATTTTATGTTGGAACTGAGGCGGTCTAAAAGCCGTTGGAGTAAGTGTTTTCATAATTTAATGTTCTTGGACAAAGATCAAGTAATAATTAATAAATGGTTTGACGCCAATCGTGTGACATTAAATGCTAAATCCGTTAGCTTCGGTTTTAGACACGAGGGAACAGAAAAAATAGCAATTTTGTAACACACAACATTATAATTTCTTACTTACTAGAAGCAGTTTCATGCCTCTATTCTCATATGTATTTATTTTAAAGTATTTATCTTCTACCGTAATGTTTTAATACACAGACAACTTTTACATCACATACTATTGAAAAACTAATGAGAAGAATGATATAAGTAGTAATGAAAAACTAATGTTAAAAATGAGATGATTTATTAATTACAAATTATAAGTCATAAGCTATATTATGGTTTGAAGACAAATAGGGTGATTGCAAAAAAATATATTTACTCATTTATTTATAATCATTGTTATAGTAATGGCAGAAATTTGTTATCACGAGTAATTTAATGTGATTCATGTTCATTTATTAGGTACTTACTAGTAGTTACGGCTACACACTAGACCTTGACTAAATAATATAACATAAGAGATCGCTATGGTGTAATTTTCTTATAAAACAACTAGTTGACCCAGCGAACTTCGTACCGCCCAACTTTAAAATTCCAGAACTTGATCGCAGCGCCACCTACCGGGTCCAATTGCGAATCTAAACCATTCCCAGATCCCCTTGAACACACACAAAAAATTTCATCAAAATCGGTCCAGTCGTTTGAGAGAAGTTCAGTGACATACACACTCACACAAGAATTATATATATTAAGATAATAATCATGATATTAATCTTTTATTTTTCATGTGAGCTTGCAAAAGTGACTCTACTCTGCGTGATGGAAAGCATAACTTTAACTGCCTTGTTGGTCTAGTGGTTAGCATATGCGGCTGCTGATTAAGAGGTCTCGGGTTCGATTCCCGGGTTGGATAAAATATTTGTGTGATCAGCAAATATTTGTTACAGAGTTTGTGGTGGTGTTTTTCTATGTATAATATGTATCTATTTACAAAGAAAAGTATGTTTATGTATTTATAACAGTTGTCTAGTTACCCATAATACAAACTTAGCTTAGTTTGGGGACTAGATGGCGTTGTGTGTAAGATGTCCGAAATATTTATTTATTTATAACTATTATTAAGAGCAGTAGTGACCAAACTCAGTGCGAATGCATACACTGCAGCATGGTGGCTGACATTTTATCCGCTTATTGAGAGTATTGAACATCAATGAAATGAAATGATAGCACTAATGCTGTCATTTTAGGGTAGACTTCTGTATGAAGGTACCACCCTGGTTGAGCAGCCCCATTCATGCTGTAAACAGCCTGACTCCACTGCCTTATGAGATATCATGGCAGGTCAAAGTATAAACAGAATCCTCAAGCCTTTCCACAATCGCTTTCGCCTAATTTCTTACTTTACAAAAAACTGAAATAAAACCTATAGCCATCAAATGCGCGCAAAGACGTGCTTCTAAAGTGTATCTATTTTAGAATCGATTTAAACAAATCGTGTGCTATCTATTCTAGACACAGATTAATTATCGTAATTAAATAAATATTGTTTCCTAAAAAACCAATGTCCGTGTGGTGACGGAAATTAAGAATATAAAGTGTCACCACCCCTATTCATTCCATGGGTGTCGTAAGAGGCGACTAAAGGAACAAAATAAGCAGCGAACATAGTGATGTTCGCTGCTGATTTCTTTCTCTTGGCAGTGGCCAAGAGAAAGAAAACTTGAAACAAACCCTTTACCAACCCGTCTGGCCAGTGTGGTATAGTAGGCCAAACCCCCCTTTCAAAGGAGAGGCCTATGTCCAGCAGTGGACTGTTAAAGGCTGTTGATGAATATGATGATGAAAAAAATGCATATTGTATAGCAACACCCAGACATGCATTCATTCAAATATTTGTGTTGAACGGGAATCGAGTAAACATTGTTGATAAATTGAGAAAACAGTGTTAAATATTTTGCGACACCTACATGGTGTTTATTTTAATAAATATCACGTGAGCGGTGTTTGCGTAAAAAAGTTCAACAGCTTTTTCATTTCATATTATATAAAAATAAAAGAGATCAATTTGAAGTACCATTATAAATGGGAGTTAACATTGTTAAGAGAAATAGAGAAATATAAAATTAAAATGCCGAACAGTTAAAACATAGAACTCGGTCTCAGCGCAAGCGTTTCCCTGCCACTATGAAACCGGGTACTTTCAGCAAGTTCATGGTACTCTTGGATTCTACTCATGCTTTCTATTAGGTAGAGTAGACTTGATTTGGAAGCTTTAACCTAAGAAAAAACGTTACACAAAAAATTACGAGTTTTTTGCTCACCCATCCAGGTGACATATATTTTGATTCTATAAAATCTGTATCTCAATCAGAAAATATCTTGGCACTTTAGGTTGATAAATTACCTTTGATGGGTATTAGGGTAAGATTAGCATTGCCAAGTTTATTTGTAAAATCTTTAAACAGGGCTATTATTTATATATTTCTATCTATCCCGTTATTCATTGTAAATATATAGATCCAAATGCTTGTTTTACATGGAATTTTTGCATGTTTTTGTATTTATATAATTATTAAACTAAATAATTGGGCAAATCATAATCAAGTTTAAAAAAAACTGTGCCTACGTCTTACCTTTCCTAAAAAATACATAGCTTATAATATTGCCCAATTTTACCTGAATGCCAAGGAAATGTTATGTTTTTATTAATTTAATTACTCTGTATAATTTGTGTACTCTGTAAAATGCGGTAAAAGTAAAAAAAATATGTATATAAAAACCTATTGCATGAATTTTATCACCCGAATATTGGAAATTATTAATACTTATGTAATACACTTTTGTGTATAGATTTCGTAGAGTTGAAAAAGGTATTATCTTACTGTAAGCACAATAACTGAACTGCAATTACATACCACTCTTGGTCTTGGACAAAAAATAGATGTGGACATTTCTTGCAAAGTAATAATGCAAGTAATTACAGTTTGCGTGCAACATAAGAAACTACTGTCATAATGACTGTGTTTACGTCTACATACAATGACTAAGAACGATATTATATTGTTTTTTTTTTAATTAGCTAAGTAGCTATTAAAAAAAACTGTTGGTCAAATGGTTAATGATCCTGGCTGCTAATATAAAATGGAGTTAGAGATTTCAAATGCCAACCTGAATCAATACTTTTATTAAGCACTCCATTGGTTATATATCTGAATGTAATTTATCTAAAACTTATATATATATTTAGATATAAGTACCTATATATAATCGTAATTACCTTCCCAAATAATACTTCATTTTTACGTAACCCAAAAATACTTCTCTCAGAGCTCAATATTTTCTTTTTTTCATTTGCAACAATATTTATTTTTCGTACGTATTTTGTTTTTACGTATCGCCACTTCAGTATTTACACGTCACATAAGTATTGATCTCTCAACTAGCATTAAGATGTATAAATAGATATATTACACTCGCCAATCATTAATAATATAAATTTTTACTAATCACTTCGTCAGCCAATGCACTATAATTAAAGCGTACAAATATTTGGCAACCTGTTAACCTACAGGGAAACAATCAATCACGTTTTAGCCGCGAGCAAGCAGAAAGTAGAACACATAAAAATTAAAATACATCCATTGTTGGTTTTAAAGAAGAATAAACTCACAAAGAACACTGATCTCAATCAATACGGAAGCTCTTTGTTCTACTTTCGTTTGTTCGATCAAACATAAAAATGTAAACAATGCCTCTTTAAGTCTTGGAGCCTACATCAATATTGTAGTTTAGTATTACTTAAACATGTTTTCAAATGTATTTGATATTATTTCGTCTACAGTTGCTTGTACCATTGAATGTTGTCGTTATGTGTGCTTAATACGTATCTGCCCCAGGAGCGCTACAACAATTGGTCTTACTGTTGTTCAATCACACTTTTATTTAGTGAAAGACATCTGAACTGGGAATTTCAATTCAAAGTCTTTCTTTCATGTTAATCGTACTGTAGATTACATGACATTCTCCTGACAAACTTAGCTTGCTTAGCACAAAAGGAGATGGCCATAGTCTTGTAGCAACGCTGCATGCCTTTTTAGCCTGTGAAAATGTTTGATTAACAGAAATACTAAACATAGTGACAGTTGTTTGAAAATATTTAATGTTATTTTTATAACGCTTATCACAGCTTCGCTTATAGCTGTATAAACAAACCTGGGAAGTCAATATTAACCTACTTCTTATTGTCATATCGAAATTAAACTTTATGTGCACATTAGGTATTTGTGTTTTGAAACATAGTTCTGTAACTTGTACTTTGTAACTGATCTAATGCTACGATATAGAGTGGAACTATAGTGAAACTATAACATAGTAATATTCTGTTAATGAAGCTAAGAAGTGATTACTGAATTTCTTTTTATTTTTTCGGAGTTCAAAGCAGTTTTTAGTTTTACCAAACTCTAGGTATTATATTATTTATATAGTTTTTGTAAATAATTTGACATCTTTGCCCCAGTATTACAACAGAAGTAAATCTCAAATACTTCTAAATTCGAATTGGTATGCTTTTGTTTTGAGTGTACCTTATTAAAAAAAGCTAATTACTGGTGTTGTATTACGATCTAGTTGATAATGACAATTAGTCAATAATCGTCTTGTTCTACATTTCCACACTCTGTTTACGATGTGTATTTTTTAGCTTTAGCTTATTTATTTGTATAAAAAATACAGACAATAAATTATAATGTTTCTTTATACTCATCGCCGTTTTGTAAGTAGTCGTAATTCATTTTTATCTTTAGCCTTAAATCTTCAATACAATCTGAAAAACAACTTTATGAGACTACCTTACAAAGACATTCTTCTATCTACATATAGCTAAGTATTATACGTTTTAATATCACCACATATATTAAAACAAATCCTTTTGTCTGTCTGTTAGCGATAAACTTAAAAACTACTACATCGTTGATTTTCATGCTGTTTTCAGCAATGGATAAATTGATTCTCGTGGAAGGTTTTAGTATATAATTTGTCAATTTTAAAATGTTTTTAAAAACCTATATCTACCCGTGCAAAGCTGGGGCGGGTCGCTAGTGAAGTACAAAACTCTTATATATATTATACTATTTTGTAGCAAAATATAGATTATTTTACTAACCTTCAAAATAGTGAAAAAATATTAAGCTATAATTTTATGTAATACATGGATTATTTGATATATTTGAAACGTCTTAGACTAATCGTAGGTGATTGACTGCGAGATTTGACATCTGCCGACAGTAGTATCAGACGTTCGAGTCGAGTCTTATTTAATTTATAATTTACTAATACGATTACAAAAGTTCTCTTTGTAAACAGTATGACCTTTAAATTTACGACTTCTTAATTTTTTATCATTACACTGTTACTGGGGGCTATTTCAAGAACAACGCTATCATAGTAATATAAATTGTATAAAATACAATGCCTTACGCAATTGGCAATAGGTATTCAACCGCCTAGCAACAAATTACGTTGTACGCTAAACTGTACGAGTATTTTCATATAGCTGTGTAAATACAGTTTCTTTTGATTTTATCAAGTGTATTATAATGGGTGAACAAGATTTTTTTCTAAATAAATACTGAAATTAGTAACTAGTAGGAAGAACTGTTGATATTTAACTTTCGGTATTTCTATAACTTATTATGTATAGGGTTATCCAAAAACAAGGTAAATTCAGTCCTTAAAACCATTACCTATAATACAAGTCTTGTTAAAATTGGTTTACCAATTCTGAACATTAATCGGAACAAAGAAGGAACAAAGAGGCAAAAAATAGCATTTTGTGTACTATTCCCTGGAGTTTAACAATTCTCATAAATTAAGTAAAAAGCTGTAAGTGCAAATAAACAGTCAAAAATTTTTTTAGTTTACAGTTATACAATATTTAACATCATCTCGAGAATATAATATAACTAAAATCATGTTGTTGTTTTCAAGAATTAATACTCCATGAGGTTCTGCTAACATTTCAAATCCACTGTTGAACGAAGGTATCCTCAAGGAGTTCTTAAAATGACAAAAAATTTTATGTAAATAATACAATTCGTTAAAAGATATTTCAAAACTTATCTTTAAAAGCGTAAAGTTCATTATAAAACACATCCATTGTAATATTTTAATGCGTTACGGATCTAAATCTGCAGTTTAATCTGCCCGTGACCCAACTAATCTCACGGTTACAGCTTATTTTATAATTTTCTGAAACGTAGGTGGCAATGAATTAGGGATGCCGTGTATTGCGCAAGTGTTATAAAATATAGCATTGCTTCAGTTGGCATATCACCAGTTTATACGGCTTCCAGTAACCAAAGGTTTAAATTTAAAATCATTACATAATACATAATACATGATACTAATCTAGGACGTGAGCTGACATTGACAATTCGCATTTTTGACATCGTCTGATGAGTGGATAAGACTACATTTCTGTAGATATATATGTGTGTAAATTGATGTCATAAAATTAAATATAATTATGGTATCCAACACTGTTTATTTATAAAAAGAACTGATTAAGTTTTGCTCGAGACATTTTAATTGCTCATAATCCGGTTGCGTTGACTGACGGATATTGTAAAACGTCATACTAAACAAATATTCAATAAAAAATTATGCAAATAAAATCAACAAATAGAAAAAAGAACTAAAGCTAAGCTAGCTAGGTTATTATTTGTTAGGTTATTGAGCTTTGAATATGAGTCTAATAACTAATAACCTACCTAAGCAGAAAAATTGCTTTTCATTTTTTTTAACACATACCGAAGTGACTTTACTCTGCTTGATGGAAAGCAGGAATAGAATCCAAAAGTTTATGTGTTACTGAGTCCCACGTGTGCTAATCGATTAATTTATTGTTATAACACAAGTAACGCCGCGGAGCGAAGGCTAAAAAAAATTGCGTAAGTTACTCTTTATGTCAATCAAATCTCTCTCAATGTCAAAAAAGTCCCTTCAAAATCATTTCAGCCGTTCAAGAGATTATCCGAACAAGTAGCCAGACATAAATTTAAATATTGGTTCTTTCATGTTAGTACCGTATATGATTTGATAATAAATACTAACACTTTTTATTTATTTGTATATTATAGATATTTATGTCTGTCTATCACTGTTCTATTATTTATTTTTTAAGTTAGGTAAAATCTGTGGATGCGTGTGCTAAAATTTTATTGGGGTTATGGGGTAAAATTTACCCGGTAAATGTTCTCAGTCATATATTTCTAACATCTGACACACAACACTATTTACTGTAAAACTAGGCAGACCTTTAATTTTTGCACATTATGGTAGATTACATAATTTTATCATTAAGTGGGTCATGTCGTTTTATCGCGAATCTGATACGACCTGTCATTATTCCTAATATCAGTTGATATTCGATTAAAACGTAATCGGTGTATGTAGTCTTAGTGCCAAAAAATCAAACGACAATCACAAAACATCAGATTTAGGTACTGTTTAAAAAAAGTTTCTTGGTTAATTCATTTCATTGTATAATATCATTATTTTATATAAAAAAAAACGTTTAATCAACTGACACTAGAACCGGCAGGCAAAAAATTTAATTCAGTGTAAATAAATTCTAATCGTCTAGCGAAAAATTTGACAATCATATTACGTTTTGACGTGGATTGGATATTATTAGGTAACGCAAAACTAGATTTAATTTATTTTTACACCAAGTTTTCTTAGTCAAACAAACTTTCCATGAATTTGAATTGGGAGCAAACATCATGTATGATTATGTTACCTTCAGTCGTTAGAGGTGACCTATTTCTTTTCAAATCCAAGAAACGGATATTTGGATTACTAATATTATCATTACTAACCAGATATTATGCGAATGAAACATTAAAGATGCTCTTTAGTCGAATCTAATTCTGTTGCGAAATAATATTAGCTACTCTATTTCAGAAAAGATTAAGAACCATAATCCCTTGATATGTGTGTTAGTAACAGCAAAATTATATCAGCAACTAGCAATCGCCAATTGATGTTTGACGTGCAAGGCGAAAACAGAAAGCTGACCCATTTCTTTTGAGGGTAACATTTTTCTTATGACGTCAATGTGATGTAACTATAAACGTTCATTAAATATTATTGCAGTGATAAGGTTTCGTAATAAAAATAATTTATGACTTGGAATGATTAATTGAAATAACATTATTAAGATATTCATGATTTATGAACTTTAGTTCATTCATTACACACATATCAATATATTTCTAAATACATGCATAATATATGTATGTACTTTTGTTTATTTCAATAAAGTAGGACGAACATGTTTAAGAAACTCTTTTTTATTTCGTTAGATCTTTTATAGACTATAAACAGCTTATAGAATCAGAATAGACAGGTACGCGACCCCGGCCTAATTCTACTACTGTAATCTTAGTCTTCATAATAGCTCCCTCATTCGAATACATTTCCTTAACCCAGTTTACCTTTATCCTGTGACAGTAATCAGGTCTAAAAAAGATTCCATTGCATTGAACGTTGGGGACAGGTTACTGTCCCAAATATTTATAAAAATCATACTTTATTTGAAGTTGGTTGGTTGGTTGGTGCCAATGCCAAATAAAATTAAGAAAATTCTAGGAAAATAATGAGGGGCATTCATGCGCTTTACATAATCATACACACATGGAATGACACTCAACAAATATAACATAAAATATAGCCCTCTTACTTAAGTTACTAGTGCGGCAAAAATGAAACTGAGTATAATTATTTCGTTTCGTTTACTTTTCCAAACGTTTCGAAATATATATCTTCGAAATCTTTGTATAAAACAGTAAACGTATTTGCCAAATGTTTGATTATAATATATTAATCTCAGTAAAATAGTGTTCGTGAATTTTACCGTGATTCAGCGGCAGATATGTTGGCCGAGACATTTAGTCCCGTACGGCTTAAGTATATTTGTGTGAATGAAGTAGAATATATAGCACTGTCTGGGTCTTTATTTCATTTGGCAAATGTGCATTTGGCTGGTATTCAAATGCTGGTTTCCTTTAATATTAGATCCAAATAACACTATGCTGTTCAAACTGTTGGATATGTAAACAAAGATATGAGTAAGTGATTGAAACTTTGTTTCCTCTGTCTATTACTTTTGAAAAAAAAAACAAAGATTTCCGATCATTTCTTTCAACAGTTTAAGTAAACAATTGAATCTCTGACAAGATTTAAACAAGAAATTGTGTAAAATATATCTTCTTTTGTTTTTGCAGTGTACTGTAAATACCTATTATAATCTCGACTGAATATGTTGCCTTGGATATAATCGACTGTCTTTATAACAGTTATGTAACTTCACACAATGAAATGATGATAAACGTTAGTATGTGTCTATAAATATGTAATAAGTGACCTATAACAATGAATCTCTTCAAATATTCATACAGAAATGGTCATGGTTTTAATTCTTCGTATCCAACAACTATTTTTATTGCTTTCGTTCGTGCACGTTTGAAAGGATCTGCGGTTCATTTAATGTGATCACTTGGAACTATGGGTTGTCAAGGTAAGATTAGGTAGACAACAAATGTAATTATACAACAGCTTTTTCTTAATCAAGTGCAAGTGTAACATTCAAAGGTATTGTTAATTACATCTCACAGTAGTATTTAAGCTATAAGTATGAAAATTTGATGTCGAACTGTAGTAAATATAACGAGGTCCTTCAGTTCATAAAGATAAGGTTCAAATTACTTAATTCTCTTAATTTATCATTTTGCCGAGCATTTCCAATTTATTGTTTTATGTGTCAGTGATATGAAATATTAATGTTGCAAAAGATTTGATAGCTTTAAGGCTTGAACGTAGAGAAATGAAGAGGAATAACTTTTAACTGTAGAACAAATAACAAAACAAAACAATTATTTAAGATTCAATGGCCCCATGCATTCGTTTATGCAAGATAAACATGATAAAAGTGATATGCTGTCATATTATAATATAGTCTTTGTAAATCAAACACTAGTGACTTCTATTCCACATAAACGAATACTGTTTGTGTGCATAGGTCTTAAATGTTCAGCGTTCTTATCTCTGTGTATTGCGGTCAAGTTTGTAGATAGGTGAACATCCGTCAAGATATAAACTCGATATTGTACCATAAGGTTTGTTTGATACTGAAAAGCTGTTATAAATCTTTCGCAAAGATTTCTGTAGTTGAACCTTCTTTTATTTTGCTTAATTAGCTAACGTTAAGTACTTGCATTTATCTTCTTAGGGGCCGTTCATTAATCACGTGATATTTTGTTAGCGCTTTTTTAATCCCTCCCTCGCCCCTGGTGATACGTGGTGAAGTGTACAAATGTACAAATTTCGGTGTACAAATCGCGCGCTTGACGAAATAATAAATACACGTGATATCATAAACTATACCCCCGTCCCCCCTTGTGATATTTCGTGTTTTTATTCGAAACCCCATTCACCCCCTTTAGAGCCTCACGTGATTAATGGACGGCCCCTTACAAGCCTATGTTATGCAAGTACAAAACTATCGCTGGTATGATTTCAAGGTAAGAGAGCCACGCTGATTTCAGCCCGAATGGGCCGATTCGACCGGGGCAATACTATCTTGACACTGAAGACCAAGCAAAAATGACGGCATTCGTTCTGTTGTCTTTCGTAAGTGAGTGTGAGACCGAAGGCCCAACCATTTTGCATCATTTTAACATCTCACATTTCATCAGTTTCATCATTATCTCTTATGTTTTCCATCAGACAGAGTAGAGTCTCTTTGGTAGGCTTAAATATGAGAAAACCAACCTATAAATGACAGCATTCTTGCTGTCATATTTTGTTTATATATGACTGCCTTGTTGGTCCAGTGGTTAGCGTATGTGGCTACTGATCAAGAGGTCTCGGGTTCGATTCCCGGGTCGGACTAAATATTTGTTTGATCTACAAATATGTATGTAATATAATAAGTATTTATTTCCGAAAAAAGTATGTATGTATTTATATCAGTTGTTTAGTACCCATAACTCTGCTCTGCTAAGCTCTGCTTATTTTGGGACTGTAATATTTATTTATACAATAGCATCTTATTGGACCGCCATAGTGTGGGTCACCATGCTACATTGCCTGTCTGTTCTCTACTCACTGTCTATAGAGTTACTTTGATAGGCATGAACATAAAAAAATTAAACTAATGCAAGTTTGATATTATAAGCTTCCATGTATTATGCAAGTACAAAACTATTGTAGGTATGTTTTGAGGTCAAAAATTACGGTTAAATGTCAGACATTGTTCGTGTTATAGTATAATGAACCATCATGAGCCCATTTGGCAATGTTCTTTTAGGAACACGTGAGGGTAAATGTGCTATTAATGTGGTGAAAAAATTACAAACATGCGAGCAAAATCACGCACGTTTTGGGGTCAAGAATCTAGGGGTCCCCGACTTGTGCCCTTGAGACTTTTTCATAGCAACGGTCGTCTCGGTCTGAGGGGCCGCGGATCGTGGGTATACCTAATATTGTAATTCGAGACTAGCACGGTTATTTACAATACGTCACGCAAAAAGTTTTAACGTAAATGATGAGTTTTTTTTTGGAGATTTTAGTTGTTTTTATAACCCGGAGATATCTAACCGGAATTTGTATAATTATTTACATATTTATATAGTCATATATTTTTTCATTTAAACATTTATAAAAATAATATATTATGTAGGTAGGTATATACAAATAAATAAAATTGAAGTGTCTGTATGTAATATCAAATTAACAGTCTTTTACTACATGCATATGAAAGTATATTACACACATACTTAGACACAACGTCATCTAGTCCTGAACTAAGCAGAGCTTGTATTATGGGTACTAAACAACTGATATAAATACATAAACGTACTTTTTTTTTGGAAATACATACATTTTATACATAGAAAACACCCAGACTCCGAAACATATATTTGTGACCCGGGAATCGAACCCGAAACCTCTTGATCAGGCGCCGCTGAAAGATTTGGTTGTCTGCCTGTCTGTTTGTTCAAGTTAATCTCTGGAACAGCTGGACTTATTTTGACGGGACTTTTACTGGCAACTATCTGACATAAGGAGTAAGCTATTTTGTTGACTAGTTCGACTCTGCGGCGTTACTTGCGTTATACAACGACAACCGCGAGTAACACCGCGGGACTCAGATAGTTTACTGTACTACTTATCATCATCATCAACAGCCTTCAACAGTCCACTGCTGGACATAGGCCTCTCCTTAGAAAGGAGGTTTTGGCCTACTATACCACGCTGGCCAGACGGGTTGGTATAGGGTTTGTTTCAAGTCACATGTCGTGCGGTGTTCCACAGGGGTCTGTCCTAGGACCACTCCTGTGGAACATGGGATACGACTGGGCCTTAAGAGGGCGTCTCCCCCCCGGGCTGGGTGTAATCTGCTACGCGGACGACACTTTAGTCACGGCCCGGGGGGCTAACTTCCAGGAGGCGGCACGCCTGGCCACTACGGGAGTCTCCCTGGTGGTCGGGCGCATCGAGGCGCTGGGTCTGCGGGTGGCCCTGGATAAGACGGAGGCCCTACTCTTTCATGGGCCCCGTCGTGGTCCACCCGCCGGCGCCTCGATAGAGGTCAACTCGGTCCTCGTACCGGTCCGGGCCCAGATAAGGTACCTGGGTCTGGTCCTAGACGGAAGGTGGCTCTTTGACGAGCACTTCAAACAGCTGGCTCCAAAGTTGGTGGACACTGCCTCGGCCCTCGGGCGACTTTTGCCCAATTTGGGCGGGGCCAGTGTTTTCACTAGGCGGCTGTACACGGGGGTGGTCCGGTCGATGGCACTGTACGGTGCACCGGTGTGGGCGGCGGCTCTGACCGCCCAGAATAGGGCGCGCCTCTGGCGCCCCCAGAGGATATTGGCGGTCAGAGCCATACGCGGATACCGCACGGTGTCGACCGAAGCGGCATGCGCATTGGCCGGAACACCCCCGTGGGATTTGGAGGCGGAAGTGCTCGCCGAAGTCTATCGACGAGTGGCTGAATTCCGGGCGGAGAGCGGGTCTCGCCCTCCGCCCGAGGACGTGCGCGAGTGGCGCGAAGCCGCTCGTCGAGCCACCTTGGCAAGATGGTCGTCCCGACTGGAGACTCCACGCGCTGGCTTCGCCGCCGTGGAGGCTCTCCAGCCGGTCATCACCGAGTGGGCAGGGCGGCAGCACGGGACCCTTTCCTTCCGGCTGACGCAGGTGCTTTCCGGGCACGGTTGCTTCGGAAAGTATCTGCACTCGGTCGCAAGGAGGGAATCGAGTCCCGCCTGCCACCACTGCGACTGCAGTGAGGACACGGCCCAGCACACGCTGGCGGTCTGCCCCGCATGGGCGGCGCAGCGCCGGGCCCTCACTGCAGTAATCGGAGAGGAACTCTCGCTGCCGGTCGTAGTACGCTCCATGGCCGGTAGCGACAGTTGTTTTCTGCGAGGACGTAATCTCGCAGAAGGAGGCGGCGGAGAAGGTTCGGGAGGACGACTTCCACTCGGACCAGATCCGCCGCCGGCGAACGGGGCGGCGAAGGCGCGCTCACCTGCGCCTCATGCCGCCCTGATTCTGGCCGCGGGTGGACGGGATGGGTTTCCCCGTTCATCCGCTGTAGAGGCCAGCCGCGAGGGGGTGGCGTCCGCGTGTGACCGGACGTCGCTCAAAATTTGAGAGGAAAAGGAGATGGCGCCCGCAACAGTGCGGGCAGGCGCCGGGAGGGGTCCAGAAGGCGATAACAACCTGGCCCCCTTCCCAAAACACAGGCGCAGAGAGGTCACACCGTGTGGTTTTAGTCGGTTCGAGTCCGACATACCGCCCCGTCGAGAGCCCCGGCGGGGTGACGATCCGAGGGGATTTCCACACGTAAAAAAAAAAAAAAAAAAAAAAAGGGTTGGTTTCAAGTTTTCCTTCTCTTTGCATTGATGTTGTCTTGCGTAGTTTATCCCTTAGTCACCTTTTACGACACCCGCGAGATGAATAGGAGTGGTGACACCGTATTCTTAATCCGTCACCAAACGGACGGTATTACTTATGCCTCAGTATAATATACATAATAATATACATAATAATGTTTGACAATATCAACGAAGTGCAGATAAATATAATACTTATATCATTTATCTAATCCTAACGTGAAACTAGAACAGTTGTGTTTCATTTGTAACACATTAAAGAACAAATAATGTAGATGTTATGAAAATTAAAAATGTATTACTTGCGTCAATGTAAAAAGGAAATTTCTTTCACGTGTTTTCTACAAGTTATTTTAGTGTAACATTTTTTACTTAGATTCCACTATCGGTCAAAGAGTATGTAACACTATCCGTCACAATTTTCACATCCTCATCATCATCATCATCATCAGCCTATCGCAGTCCACTGCTGGACATAGGCCTCTCCAATTGCACGCCACTCAGTTCGATCCTCGGCGACTGACACATATGACATACCTATTTTTGTTGCCCTTATAACAAAACATCGCTCTTCGTTAATTTATAAGAGTAATAAAACAATAGTATTATTATCAATGACAATAGGTCATCAAGGAGTACAGGTAAAAAAACTTTTAATCTGATTTTTATAATTACGTAACATCTAGTTAATAAAAAAATGTTTATATTTATTAACATAACATTCCTTCGATACTTAATACTTGCAATTTAGTGCCAGAAACGTTATTAAAAAATATAGTGGTTACCTAAAACTACATTTTGTATTAAACATTAGATTTAACTTTAAGGGGAATTACCGTACATTCACGAACCGAACATCAAAGACGGAATATTTGGTAGATCAATGATATGATTATAACATGGTGCAATAACAACTATATGTACCTACCACAGAACAAGAGAATTCTATGTTCTGTGGTACCTACAGACAAGTTATATAAATAAATATCGTGAGTATAATGAATGAATTACTTAATTCATAATACCTGGAACTTGTTAGGTTGGATACACATTATAATGTCGATCATGGTTCGTTCGCGGTCCGATCGAAGAAAGATTTAGACAATCTTTCTTCGACACTATTAGATTTTACCAGACCGAGATTGGACCGCGAACGAACCGTGATCGACATTATAGTGGAGATCCAGCTTTATTGTGCTATAAAATAACCTTAAAAACCTACATGAAAATCCTGTGTGTAAAAGAGTGAAAATTATAAATAATTAAGGGTCACCTATCCTACTATTGAACTGTGCGTCCTTGTCTTTAGTGGCTGATTTGCCAATGTCTTATTCAGAGTTAAGCCATTTTTATTCTGAGTAACGGTATATAGTTGCAACTTCCAGCTGCCAATACATTAAATTATAATTGTGTATACATCTCCCGCTTCCTTTGCTTACCTGATCTTTACCAGATTAGTTGGCAGTAATGGTTACTGATCCGCTTCTGTTGATCATAGTCTATTAGATTTATAGCAAACAGACTTTTTCTATAAACCGTCCGTCGAATATGAAAATATTTTGCACTGCACATTGCAAGCTTCTGACACACTGTACTTTTTTAGTGCAAATAGAGATGTGATTTGATAAGTAGCTATTAATGGATTGTTCATATTTTCATCAGCAATCAGATTAAAATTATTTTATTGACTTTTTTTCGGAGATTTACAATACTCGTATCTTACAGAAAGAAAAACAATGAAAAATTGATATTTTATTAACACTTTGTATTATTAAATTATATGTATTTTCAATTAGGTAAGTGCGTACGTATACGAGTAGGCATATTATTATGGTTGATTTTGTGCGCAGTTCTTCTAAATAAGGTTGGAATACCTAAATGCGTACTTCAGTAAGGATATTTACCAATTAATGTTGTCCTTTACGTTGTGGTATTATTATTATTTACGACTAAAATACTTTTAATATTGAGTCTGTAGGTATGTTAGATCCTGAACTGTGTTTTGACCTATAGGTATATGAAACAATATCGATATAAGTACAGTAAACTGAAGTTGAAATGACTTAATAAAAAATCAACAAACTTATACCTACTTATGCATTTTAACATTTCTTTAAAAGTAGACTGTGTCGATGGTTTGGCAGTTAGAGTAAGCGACTGCCGATCAAGAGGCCTTGGGGCGAATCGGGTCGAGCTAAAAGTGCTTTTGGGTTTTTCTCATAAGACATTCTTAATAAAAGCTAGGAGAATGTAAGTTTAGCGGTGTTTGACACCTGATTGTCGGAGAGCACGGTAAGCGGTCAGTCCGGGTTGTCAAGAACTTATATGGCAATGCCCTCAGTGCCCTCAAATGAAATTTAATGAGTCCTGGCACTCAAATATACTGACAACTGGTTCCACCTTCGAATTCAATTCTCCTTCAGGTTGCAAATGTCCGATGCCAGTTGCTTCGAGGAAAAACTTAAATTAAAGTAAAATCGTTTGAACTAGTTGGCGACCCCAAATAATCTTTGGAATAATAAAAGCTAGGAAGATTTGGAATAAATATCGAAAAAGAGATCACAATGCAAAATATTCGATTTAATATAGATTTGTTTACGTTCCCAAATGTTCTACGCAGCTTATATATGCATCACTCTACATTTTGTCAGACACAAATACAAAAATATTCAAATATTCCTAAATCGCGGTCTAGAACTGATGCCAAAAACGTATAATACTTATATAATTACAGTATAAACGTAACCGTCACGTTTACATTCACGAGTATTCAGAAAATTAACAATTACAAGGAACGTGCAATAGATTGACATAGTGACTTGAGGCGTAGTTCAAGATAATTTAAAAAAAAAGGAACCGACTTCAATGAATAACTATTCCGACTATCCAAATCGCGATAATTGTGCCTATGATATTTGAGGAGTTCCCTCAATTTCCTTGGGATCCCATCATCAGATCCTGATATGGGACCACATGTAAGCTACGCCCATTCCAATGCAAAAAGAATGTTTGAAATCGGTTCATAAACGACGAAATTATCGCTGAACATACATAAAAAATAAAGATTCCGACGAATTGAAAATCTCCTCCTTTTTTTTGAAGTCGGTTTAAAATAAGATTCGGGAGTGATATGGAATCTGTCTGTAGAATTTAAAAAAATATATGCAATGACAGTCACAATAATTAATCCTAATTTAATAGATTTTGTGAAATCGAAAAATAATGTGACGAACTATAACAGAGGATATAAATATCGTACTTTTTTGTTATTTGTCTGTATGTTATTTAATTATGAGTGTTACGTACAGTATTGTTGTAAATGACGAGTAGCACTGCGGAGCGAAGTTAGTTTAAGTTACTCCTATCATCAGCTATATGCCAGTATAATCCCATAATAATCAATTGGAACTCGAATAAAACAAACAGAAAAAATAATTTTATATGTTTTTATATATAACGTATATATTTTCATGTACAATTAGTGATAAAACTGTCAATTTGAAATTATAAAAAGAGACTTCAATCTCATTTATGCTGGATGCCAGAAGTCGAGAATCCAACCAAATGGCGTGAAATTGAAAAGGCCTATGCCCAGCAGTGGACTGCGATTGCCTGATGATGATAATGATAGATTTATGTAATTTATGCATCAGATTTAATCTTAAATGATTATGTACAACACTGCAAGGTGTACATAGATAACAACCTTTATATGTATAAGGAATCAAATCAGTATGTACAGAGTGTAACTGTGCGTAACGTTTAATAACTACATACAAAGTAGTTATTTTACCAGTAATCATTTATTGCTGTTACTAGAATTGCCATCGTTATCCACGTGTAAAATGTGTACATGTTTTAACATAAATTTTAAATACATTATAGGCTCTTATTCGTCATACTAAAGTCTATAACCGGTCATTTTACAAAGAAGCACGTACCTACATCTAGGAAATAAGTTCAATAACCGTATAAGATATTTGATTTGAAAAGGTTTTTACGGTGTATAAAGTTTAAAGTACTAAATAACATGCTGTAAACAATAAAACAATCAGTATATTACCTATTAATGTGTTTTCCTTAAATAGTGTTATCAAGTTTTCAGAAGTAGGTATCTTAAGGGGAATACCCAACGTATACTCCGGGATTCTTGGTATACCCCTTGGTTTAGCTTAAATAGTTCTTACATATAAGTTATATATATTATATAAACATATATTGTATAAGATATTCCTTATTTAACATTACAAATAAGTACAAAAGTAACTCTGTGTAAGGGTCTAGAAAACCGCGGATAATGCCTAGTAACAAATAAAAATGACATAATTTTATCCTTTATTAACCAGATGTACAAAAATAGTTTACGTCCTATTCTCAGACTTACTGAATATACACACAAAATTTCATAAGAATCAATCTAGGCGTTGCGGAGGAGTATGGCAACTAACATATCATATAAACATAGATAAAATGAAGGTATTTATGAAAAAAGAATACGAAGAATTTTCATAATGTAATAATATACCTATGGAAGATTCTGTTGTTGAAATATATTAATAGCATTAATTAAGAATCGTGATTAGATTGCTTGCTTGACAGCGACTGACAATGAACCAAGACTTTAGATCGGGCGAAAGACGTCAATACATTATTGCTCGGAGCCGGTGCTAAGCAGATTTTCTGTATATCTACGAAATGCGGATCACAGTAACCACTCAACACTCAGTAAGGTCACTGATAGTGTTTCTTACACTATCAATAACTGATAGCAACCCTATGTTGCAATCTTTTAACTCGTCGTCTGTGTGATTATGAATCCTTGGCTTTTTCCACTAATTTTATAAAGTTGCAAGTTTATTTGTTTGTTGCCCTAATCTTAGGAACCACTAGTCCGATTGGAAAATCAATTCAGTATTACATGGCCTCTTTATAGGTATATCATTACGATACGACCAATCGGAGCATCAATGAAAACTGTTTTATAAACTGGTGCAAAATATTTCTTATTGGAGCTTCCATTGCGTAAATGTTACTGCGTAAATGGTTAAAATATTTTTAAAGAAATAGGAAATAATTGTTTCCAAAAAGTCCGTGGCAGCTTAAATCTATTTTTTAAAGTTGGCTCACCATAACTTTATTTATGGGAAACAATTTTTCCCGCAGTGTAACATCTATTATTTTATTTTCTTAAAAAATCGATACACAATCGACCACCACTGTCTCTCCGATACATTTTGATCCATCCTAAGGTTGCCTGGAAGATTGCCTTTGGCCATAAGGAAGCTCTTTGTACACTTCATATCTGGATTTTAATGTTCTCTTTCGTAGCTCTGTAATATGGAGTGCAAAGTGCAAATAAAGAGGTTTCTATTCTATTCTTACATCTCACTACGGGCAATGAAAGATGTAGACGGAGCTGCGTAGGTCAGTTAGTGTAGTTATTACACTTGTTACTGTAATGAATGACTACATAGATAAGATTTTGAAATATTACATCAATAAAACTGTCTATAAATATTTAGCGCATCGTTTCCTGTTTGAGAAAGTGCAGATCGTAAGATTGATTGCTTATTAATTAATTTCCTGTAGTATTATTTCCTCATTAAATTTCATTTGATTTCTATAATGGTACTTGCGAATGTTGCTTTTACTTTTTAAATGAATTTCTTCTTTGTTTGTCTTTTAAGTGCCAGATGCCTTCACAATTTTCTACCAACATTTTTTAAGATTTACATAATTGTTTACAAAATATTTTAAACATTGGCAACACATATATTTGTGTCATTCTAAATTTAAAAAATTCCGTCTATGTGTTCCTTAAATAGACTACAAGGTCCTGTATGCGTACGTTCAAGGTAAATAATTATCACATTAATGAAATAGTAAACAAGAAAATTTCCATCTAATTAAAGTTTCTCAAAGAATAGATGATTTTTTTTTCCTTGTTCCTTGTTTTTTAGTTCCTTGTTTTTTATCAAAGTTTAGTTTAAACTACATCCCCTCTATTATAATTTCCATTGTAAGGGATTTTGGTTTCATGATTCACAGATACAGACATATATATCAATTAACATACAGTTTTCAACAACTTTGATCTGCCAAATCTATACTTCATATTAAATTTTATAGCTGTTTTTTTTTTTAATTGAACAAAATGACTCTTCGAGTGTCGGGTTACAAATGCTTATGAATTGTGGACACCCCTTTGTTCAGCTCGACAATCAAATTCATCAGAAATTAATCAAGAACTACTGACCCAGGTTAAAAAATTCTTCTTCTTCTATATGATCCATTTATTGAGGGGGTCTACTACTAATATTATAAACGCGAAAGTTTGTATGTATGTACGTGTGTATGTATGTTTATTGCAAAAACTACTGAACGGATTTGGATAAAACTTTACATTAATATATCTTATATATCAGAATAACACATAGCCTCCTTTTTACTGCAATAATCAAGGTACACGTGCGAAAGCTAGGTGATTTTAAACATACATATCGTAGATGTCAAAATGTCTCACTGTTTATCTCCTGTCAAAACTTCACAGGTTGCTATGTATAACAAACTTCCATAGCAACCATAATAATAGTTTGTAAATGGCTAATTTAAAAATGAGTTCTGGATAATCACATATGTAGGCAACTTTTTATCCCGAAAATACGCGGGTAACACCGCGGGGCGCAGCTAGTAGGTTATATATTATCACGCTACCACCAAAGGGAGCGGAATATCAATGGAAAGTGTTGCACGATAACAGATGAAATTTGTTCCTTTTGAGAGCTATTGCGTGTTCTGCTGTTTGAAAAAACAGTGTCCAGAAAAAATGTTCCCTTATAAACGTTTATGAAGAAGTACGAAGACAACATATTATGTCTATCTAAAACTATCAGAAACTAGCCCGAAGTATTACGTGTTTCGTAATATGGTAATAATTTGTGATTGGAGTTACATCTCTTTAACTAGTTATCTATTTTTTGCACACGAATGTGCTATAATATGAACTTTATCTCTTGATCTAATAATGAAACTATCAAATACGTTATTTCAACATTAACTAATTTTAGATATTTGCACCATTATCTGTATAATACAGAAACATCCAACCAGGCCGCATTGGTATGGGTGACCATGTTGAATTGCATACCCTCACAATGCGGATGGTGACCCCTACTCTTGGATTCTACTCATGCTTTCCATCAGGTAGAGTAGAGTCACTTTAGCAGGCTGAAATATAAATGTATAGAAAAAAATATGAATTTAAAAATAAAGAGGATTTAATCTCTCTAGTACTTGTTTGTTGTTCTTTACACTTGGTAACTGAAAACAAAATGACAAAGTAGTAATGCTGATCTCATGACATTTTAATGTTTTTATTGTGAGCTTAGCTACTTAACAGTATTATTCATCCAAAAACCACATCAATAAAAGTATACACTTATCTTTATATTGCATATTTAGTGTTTTTCCAAAGCATAATCAGTTTTCGTGATTCTTGTTTTATCTTAATCCATTTATATGACTGCTCAGAGCACGCTATAGTTCAATAAAAAATTACGGCGAAACGTGCTATTGGATATCTTATAAATAAACAAAAAGCTGTTACAGAATAAGGAAGAATATTACAATTGTGTTAGCTAATCACTTACACGGTATAAACACATGTTCGCGTTGCCATTTCGAAAAGTGTTAAAGAAAACTTTAGCCAAGACTTTGATCAATAAAAAAATTCATTTTTTTCTCACATATAATGTG
Source organism: Phragmatobia fuliginosa (assembly GCA_932526445.1). Classification (NCBI taxonomy): domain Eukaryota; kingdom Metazoa; phylum Arthropoda; class Insecta; order Lepidoptera; family Erebidae; genus Phragmatobia; species Phragmatobia fuliginosa. Next base: position 6,730,003 of record OW052065.1, on the reverse strand, counting down.
ATCAGCGTCGCCAATGATGACGAATTTTACCTCACCTCAGATTAGGGAGAGTATTTGTACTCCGGAAAACTCACAAATCGTGACATGAAGGAACTGTGACTTTTCCAGGGGCTCAATGGACGTTCACTAACCAAAATACAGAAAACAGTAGCATCACATATGTTTTTTTTTTTACTTGTTTTTCTGTCATTAATAAACGATTCAAATGATTAAAAAAAACAATTGGTCATCGTCCTTAAAAGATAATGTGCATGAGGGAAGCTCAGTTTGTTGGCTGATATAGTTTCATTGGGAAAGTCCCTATGATTATATATTAACATCGTATAGATTAGAATATGCCTTTGAAACTTGCACTTCTATTTATTTTTAAAAACCTTAACCTTGAATTACGATTAAATACGACAGATTATAGTATTGTGACAAAACATAGGAGAGCTTATATCGGATTCGGGGAAGTACCTAAATATCAAAGACGCCATAGAAAACTTTAGTACACTGACCCAGTTTTAGGGTTCACAACCTCAATCGAAATGACTAACTTATGTCTAGTCTATGTACATATACATATATGTTTTATATTATCAAGGTACATTAACTTGCTTCGTCGGGTTCCAGTACCGTTACTTTAAATATATTATGAACAGTCTTTTTTACTTGGCAAGAGATTCTATGTATAATATGAATGAAATACTTTACTTTAACAATACATCAAGAAGTGAATGAACTAGTACCAAAGTTTACACCTTCTCCAAGTGCTAGCGGACGACAAAGGATGGTAGCAACACCTGTATATACATATTTATGACGTTATAACAAATGGATAAATTATTTAAATTGGATATGCTTAAGAAATTGTCAGAGAGTTTAGTATTATTTAGCTTGTAAAACCACCCGGAGTACACAACTATTTTAAGTAGGTAATAATCGAAGCAAGTTCTTGGTTTCATAGAAAACCCTAGAAATAGGGAAAATAGGTAATGTTAAATAAGAGAATATTGAAATATTTTATATTATGATAATTATTATTTTACTTACAAATATACTATTATATTCGTATGTTGCTCAAATCACTAGAGATTTAATACTATTTTAACAACTATAACAATATTAGTGTAAAATGACTAGAATACATATTAAAACTAATATCACCCTCTATCCAAGTACACATTCTACAAACGTGAACATTATTAAAAAACTAACAAATGTATAGGAACGCCGTCAACTCAACGTTAGCATTGACGGCGTTAAACGGCCACGTGGTTAAAAATATTAGCGAAATAAAGGTGTTCGCAAGTTTAGAAATAAACACTTGCCTCTTTGCTAAGGGGACAAGTATCTGTATAGTCTAACTATAGTATAACTTAGAGTGATATTTAAATTTCGAAAGCATATCAACAGCTACGAGGACACCCACTGATAGTATGACTGTATTGTTGAGTAAGCTCGAGGCCGACTCGTGGTCTTGATAACCTTAAAAGATCTAGTCTGTGTAATAATTTTTCTTCAGTTTTCTAAATCCATCAGAAAACGAGGCAAGATTGTTTTATTGCAAACAATTTTAAGGTCAAAGACACAAGTCCTTGACCCTTGAGTTGCATAATAAATGTTGCGTCCGGACACCCATGCGACAAGGTGACTTCACCGCTTGATAACAAGCGTTTATCGTGCTCTTACGAATTGTAATATGATGACAGTTGAATTGGAAATTGTATCTTTATTTCATAACATGTACAAATCTGTTTGAAAAGTCATACTAAGTGCTCAAGGCAAGATATAAAATCACGAGGCGACCATGTGGTTGTATCGTGTGCAATTCACTTTATTTTAGCAAAGACAAAATGATAAGATCATTGATACCTATCTAACCTACTCATACTTCCATTGTAGACATCAATAGCGGCAGAGTCTAGACATCCAAGGGTAGAAAGTTATTGACCAGTCTTTTAAGCAGATGAAATGTTTATGCTAAACACCCAAAGTTTGAGGGATCGTTGTACTACCCGCGCCGTCGAGGTAGCCTTTAGGCGCAGAAGGGTGGCTCTCCCTTGTAATTTTTTACTGTTGCATTTATTGTATTAGTACTTACACTGTTTACAAAAAAATCCAACTGAAGGCAAATCTAAGCTCATGGTATTCGTGACTATATTTTATGTATTTTGATGCTTCGAATTACGAGTACGTAATTAAAAAACATAACTGTAACTAGTACCTGTTTGCTATCAAGGCACCCTCAATTTCTAATCCGACTTACTTTTCGACGTGTTATTTACTGCCACTATTTTGACCGTTATATTTAAATGCGGATGGTACTTATTTGGAACAATGGCTGACTTTTCCTTGACGGCTTATCATATGGAACTCTAATATCGTCCTTAATTTTACCTTGGCAACATAATTATTCATATCATTTTAATGGTAACACTGTTGAGCCAAATGTATACTTAGATACCAAAATGGAACGCGGCTGATAGTCATATAACATAATAATTAAATAACATAACATAATAACATAAAAATTTCTTAAGCTGTAGCAAGACTGATGCTAATTTTTGAAGTTGAAGTTTCTCTGAAACGTTTATTGTGAGATGGCAGACTGACCTACTGAAATATAACTGTTCTTTTCACCTTATTTTGTTATTATTGACTTTTTATATACATTTAATTTTTTTATATACATTTAATTGTTTAGAAAAAGTGTTATTCTGTGCTATTGGAAATGATCTATCCAATTGGACGTGGGAAATGTTAGAAATCAATTTATCTCCGTACAATCAAGGAGCTCTATCTCGGTCCGCATCCATCTGAGACAGCCATTCTTAAGTCTCAGTTCATCGTGTCGAACTGACCCGTTTTTTATTCATTTAGAAAGTAATAATGAAACGTTCACCATTGTTTAAATTCGTAAGTACCAATAAAACCTAAATACATATTTTTAAAAGATAAACATAACACGGGTTTGTTACGATAAAGGTAAAAGAATATAAACTGAGTTATTTTTTTTAAACAAATGAACATCACTTTTCCGGGAGAGTGAGAAAGCAATCACCCACTTTATTTAGCAAACTTTTTTAAATCAGTTTATTTTCATGGCTGTGTTCAAATCCCACGCAATACTTTAAAGAATCTACTTACATTTTTCGTAGAATTAGAAAGCACGATATAGCTACAGTACACTTTGACACTTTCTATTTCTAACACGTCATCCTTTCGGTGGTCTCAATGTCAACCTCACTTTGAAATGACAGCTTAATGAGTTGTCAATGTCAAGATAACTGTTGCTATCTCTAACATGCATGACGGACAACGGAAATTCTTAGTTTAAATCTATGTGTCACAACAATTCGATCAATCAAATCACAGCTCAAGTGGTCAATTTAGGATGTCATCTCGATTGATACGAGATGAACGATAAATACAGGAAGCATTAATCGTACCTGGATGTTAGATAACATTCTCAAAATACCTATGTTTATGCAAGTATGTTAAATAAATACATGGTTAAATTTAACATACATTAAAAACAAAATCAAAAAAAAAAACAAGCATCCTAGTTCGTACAATCATTCTTTCTAAAAAATGAGATTTAGCGTTTCTTCTATTAGTAATAACTACAGAATTACATTTTCTGACGATTGACGAGAATCAGAGCCGACACCGATTCCGAAACATTGAAGAACAACGTGTTTAACAGTTAATATGCATAGTATGTGAAATAGTAACAAAATATAGATGTTAGGATCTAAACACTGTTCTGAAATTCCTCTTATTTTTACGTAAGATTTTTACAAGCTTAGACTTGATTCGAAGATTGTAATCTAGAGTCGAGTTTATCACCAGGTAGTGATAGACCCGTCATTACTAACTTTAAGACCCCACTAAGTTTCTTTCATAGTAAATGGTACCAATTACTATTACGCAAGGAATACGAGTCCCACGCTTTCTGTTAATTTAATTTCCCTTGTTTTAGAAACAATCTTTATGCCGAGTCAATAGTAAAAAAATCACGTTTGGTTTCAGTTGACATATACACGCGTTACACACACATGTATACGTCTGTAACGATTTTATAAAAAGTTTTGACATGTGTGCGTATACGCGACCACCAAAGTGTTTGTCACAGAGTATCAAATTTTAAACAATCATTTTTTGATTATATCCATATTTAATTTATATATATAACTCTGTCTTTCTGTTACATTGTTAAGGTTTAACCGTTGAACCGATTATGATGAATATTAATATAGAGATGGATTGAACTTTGAATGACTATAACTACTTGCAAAAACTACTTGTTTATAAGGTTAAGTTTTTGTATGTCAGATAAAATTTGGTGAGGCGACGCGTCGCTATGCACAAGTGACTTTGTTTTATCTTTGTTTTTTTTAAATGTATTACGATAGTTAATTATAAAAAAAATAATTAAATAGGTTTTTAACAATAATGTGTTAGTACATGAAAATTCATCAACAACCTGTCATGTCTCATTGCATGGCTCGGAATTTAAAAAAGTAGTTATTAAGTAACGTCAGAAAGAATAAAATTATTAAATATGAGGTTTTCTTATAACATCTTTTCATAAATAAACAATGTAATTCTTTAATCTTTTAAATATTTGATTAACTTTGATTGCTTAGTGTGGCTGATAAGACGTTATCAAGTTTATTCATCTAAATACTTTAAAACTGTAGATAAACATACATACGTAGACATTTAAATATACATACCCTTTATATCCGCCTTGGCTGGGTCAGAACGACCTAGTTCTACAACAATACACCGTGATTGCAAACAATTACAAACACCTTTGTATTTGTTGCAAAAGCCGTTTATTCAGATTCGTTTCAAATGCCAATTACATGACTAAACCTACTAAGTTATTATTACATAACTTGTTTCGCGGTGACTTTAGAAAACTGCTATTTAGTGGTTCCTACCTTGAAAGATGCGGCCATTCTCTTAAGTTAAAATTGAGTAGCAACCCACTTCGCTATACTTTTATTAAAAAAATACAAAAAAAACACGTATCTATTCTAAATAGCACTGGTAACATACACTTTGTTTAAAAAATGCATACTAATATGTAGGTACTAATTGATGTAAATGTCGTGTCTGTATTCAAGTCCTATTATTTAATCTATGTCGGCATGTTGGCGTCACGTGTCAGATCGAATCACATGAGAGACGCGTGCGGTATACTTATTACTCGAATGTTTTACTCGATTGCTAAACCGAGTATGTATGAGTTGGGTTTCACTAATTAACTCATATCTACAGACGTTGTAAAACGTGATACCCGTAAGCATTATTCAACGTCATTAATATTCATTCTGAAGAATTAATTAAATACCTATTTTACTAGATCTAAAAGAGAAATTGAATTTTAATATAACTTTCTTATGTTTTTTAATTCGATTCTGAGAATTAAACCACCTCTTAAACCACCTAAGTATTTTACTTAGGTGGTTTAAGAGGCAGGCAAAGGCACTGAAATAATGATTGATAGGTACCTACCTAACAAAGAAATGAATCGGAGTCTTGTTAGTATCAAAAATAACCTTTCATAATCACCACCAGCCTTTAAAAGTCCACTGCTGGATATAGGCCTCTCCTTTGAAAAGAGGTTTTGGCCTACTATACCTAAGAGGCTCTATTTCTTTCCGTCTTCTTAGAGATAAAATTGTATACTTAATTAATACATTATATAATATACAATCTTCTGATCTGAGGTCTTCAGTTAATGTCGCGTTTTAAATTTAAATAAATTTAAATTTAGACTAGGAGAGTATTTAGTTTGTGAATTAAATTCTCACTGTAGATATCTTTAGAGATTATAAAAAATAATTTACAAATTTATCTATGGGAAACCTAAACAGAATAAGTAATAAAATAATTGGTACAAAAGATTTCTTCTCAATATAGAGAAGTATGTGGAATAGGAAACTTTGAATTTGAAATGGAATGTAACTATTCGTTCAAGTTTATTAACATATGTCAATAAAGGTTAGATTTTTATTTTAAACCGGCTTGAAGAATTACTATTATCATTTATCTGGTATGAAATATGTAAATATTACTACCTAATAAAAAAAGTAATATTACAGGTAGTCATTAAAATGGCTAACAAGAGATCACAAATACATAAGATTTTTGCTCCAATGCGGTTACGAACAGGATTTTAATGGTTGAAATGGTATTGGAAATCTATCAAGTGGTTTAGTACATACATGGGCGTACCCAGCTTCTGGTCTAGGGGGGGGCAAGTCAATTTTTTTAGGTCGGATCGTCCGCGGCTGTTCTGTCATACACACTACACAAACACACCTACATGCAACATTAGGTATATGTAGTGTTCGGGCGATTAGACCCCGAGTACGAGTGATAGCAGGAGCACTACATCACCTGCTGCCCAATCTTGGTGGACCACGGGAAGGGGGCGCCCGTTTGGTCTGACGACCTGGCGGGCTCCTCCCGCTGCCAGGCTCAACTCAGAAGGTTACATCGGCTGATGGCCATACGGATCGTACGGGGCTACCGTACGATTTCGTACGAGGCAGCGACGGTCCTGGCGCGATCTCCACCCTTCGACATTCTGGTCGACATGGATGCTACTGTCTACGACCAAATTCGTTCAGTCGGTCGGAGTGCTGGTGAGGCCGGAATGCTACAGTGGAACGCCCATAAGCGAGCTCTGGAGACTTGGCAGGCATGGCTTGAAATTCAGGGCTGTGCTAGCCAACGGGCTATCGGAGCCGTTCTGCCGAACTTCGAAGCGTCGGTAGAGAGGACCGACAGTGTCACCTATCGATTGACTAAGATACTCAACTTGCATGGTTGCTTCGGTGAGTATCTGAATCGAATAGGACGGGAGGCTACAGCACACGGTGGTGGATTGCCCTGCTTGGGCGTCTGAACGTTGAGTCCTGGTCGGACAGATCGGACAAAACCTGTCACCGCCAGTATTAATTGCGGCAATGCTGGCGAGTAACGAGGGATGGGAATCCGCGGTTCCCTTTTGTGAGAACATTATGCTCCAGAAGGAGTCCGCAGTTCGGGATTGGGAAAGGACCGATTCCGCTCGAAGGAGGCGGCGAAAGGGACGCGGCAATGTCGCCTAGCACCCCAGTCGTCGTCTAAGGGTCGTTGCGCTCACATCCCGGGGAGATGTGACCGCTACAAATGTCCCGAGACAGGTGACATCCCGGTGCGGTCGGGGGTGCCGTCTAAGGCGCATTGATGTTCCGCCTCTTACTGTGCAGAGCGGTGAGAGACGCAGCAGCATTCTTCCTCGGGAGTGAATCCAGTCACCCCGAGATGTACCCCAGTTGAGGGGTAAGGCAGCGGGGCACCAGAAGCCGCTGAGGCGATCCTGGTGTTACTCCCGACTGCCGAGGTTGGCCGCCGCGGGGTTTAGTGGGATTTAAGTTGGGTTTAAACCGAATGCCCGGGAGTCCCACACACGCCCTTCGCTCACCCCATGAAGGGTATGGTGCTAGAAGCATTACACGCGTAATAAAAAAACGTCTTCCGTGAAAGAATCGCCCATACTGTTTATAAGTTTTTTATGTACACTGAAACAACAAAGTCCATTTAATCAGTCTTTAATATTTTTGATCTCAGCCAAATATTTTACACGTCTGAATGTACTGCATGATCTTTCAATTGTAGTCATGGAATAAGGCATTGCAAGTAAAATTTTTAGGGCTGTTTCGCTTTCGGATAAAAACATTCTGCTTATTGAATTAATTCCGTTATCTCCGAACCTTCGAAGTTCTTTAGATGTGATCCCTTCTAATTCATAAAATTGGGATACTTCGTCCATACATTTTCTAAATTGTGGAGCTGTAATTTTTATTATTTGAGCAGGGTGTAACAATGGAAGAGCAAACGCTGGAGAATGTTCTTTATCGAATCTCGCCTCTAATGAGGATAATAATCAAATAATGCGTCTTATTTCCGCCGAAACTTGAAGGTGGTGTACAGGGATCTCTAATTGTCAGACCGTTCACTAAATATAAAGATATACACAATAGAGAGAATCAAGTGCAGCTGCCAATAGTTTTGGCAACGTAAAAACAAATGTACAGGTTGCGTTGCAAACAGGCCAAGCAAAACTTATTGAAGAGAACAGAAATACGTTACAACTTATAGTTAACACAATAAATTTTTGCAGCACTCACGATTTGCCACTGTGAGGAAGAAAACGATGAAGGCGATTTTCGAGATTTGTTGAAACTGAAAATTGATTCTGGTGATGAAATTTTTCGAAAACCGAAAAAGGCCATAAAATGCCCAATATACGTCCCCAAAAATACAAAATAAGATTTTAAATAAATGTGGAGTTCTAATTACAGAAAAATTGGTTGAAGATGTTAAGGCTGAAATGAATGGATTCATCAATGCCTTAAACATCGATGATAACGAATGCGTGGGACAGGGCTACGGCTACGGCGGGCTACTTTTCACTGCGGCTGCCACTAGCTAAACCTAGTAGTGAACGACTTAAATAATGTTCCTAAGATCCGAAACTGTAAAAAGATATGACTAAAAAATTTCAGGGAATCAGTTTTGCGTCGAAAATATTTGAAAATGGTGGAAGGTTTGGAAAAGCTTTCACAGAAGGTAATTCTGGGACAAAAAAAGTAGCTTCCCAATTGTTATTTATTTATATAAATACATATTAAAGTCTATAATTTTCTGCCCAAGAAGGCACTGAAGAGTTATTAATATCAGCTAATGAAATTGATAAGGTTTTGAATCTTAAACTGCGTCTTCCAAAGACAGCAAGCCGCTAACAATATAGGGCAAATCATCCAGCTGGTTCGTGAAACGAATATTTTTGCCTATTGTTGTTTGTGTTATTTAGATTTAGGTTCATTGTCATCCTCATCAGAGGCGAGATTCGGTAACATTCACCAGCGTTTGCTCTTTCATTGTTACACCCTGCTCAAATAATAAAAATTACAGCTACAAATTTTACCTTAACTGTACGTCTCGTATATATGTTTTTGTCCGTATGTTACATCCACTTTTTTCTGAAACTATAAGAACTATACTTTTGAAACTTATTGTAGATGTATTGTGTGAATCGCATTTATATTTTCACACAAAAATAGAAAAAATAAAAAAATCATTACATTTTGGGGGTTCCAACTTATAACTGAAACTCGAATTTTTGTTTTCATCAAACCCATGTATGGCTAGGTCTTCAAAAATGTGTGCTCCCCCCCTGTAACTTCTAAAATAAGAGGTTGATAAAACTAAAAAAAATATATGATGTACATTATCATGCAAACTTCCACTGAAAATTGGTTTAAACAAGATCTAGTAGGTAGTTTTTTACGAGATCTAGTAGGTATTTTTTTTAATACGTCATAAATCGTCAACCGCAATTTAGTCAACCCAGCTAGTGTCAAATAAAATGCAAACTCAACTCGCATCTCCCTACCGAAGATTACTAAATACAGCCGAGCGTTCTAACGCTCGGCTAAGTTCGGTATTCTTCGTCCGCCATCGTCGCGCGCGGTTTTTTGGCAATTGCACCGTGCATTTTGCCAGTACTATCTGCGCGGTTTATTTAAAAGTTAATTTCTCTAAAATACCTGTTAAGGCATAAAGCCCCTTTATATTTTGATTAGTAATTAGGCGAGTTCACACATGTTATGCGAGATTTCCAGGGGGGGGCAGCTGCCCCTACCTGCCCCCCCCTGGGTACGCCCATGAGTACATATATTATTTTGGTTGAAAATAACTATTCGCTAGCTATATTGATTTCTATTAGTTAATTCTAATTTATTCGACTAAGCCGTTATAATGTGATGTAATAGTTTAGACTTCTGGTCTAAAGCATTTCTTTTAGTAGTAAAATGTTATAAAAGAAAATCTTTATAGAGCTTCTTATTTATAGCACCTATTTTATAGAAATAAAGAATGAATAAAATTTACGACGACACTGCATATTATTAACGTTAGACGTGTAACTGAAAATATTTAAGTATTCATAAATTGGTCAAAGCAAAACAAACCTAAATGTTTGAAGAAGGAAGTTGTTTATCGCTTGCGTGCATGTTGTAAATATTTATATAAAAACCGTAAGTGCCAACATAAAATGCCTGTACAGGCAGACGAAGATATTAAGCGTTTAAGGTGTTGCAGAGACCCTGATAATTAAAGAGACGGTACAAGGTAAGCTTGTGTCTTTGGAAATCTTTACCTCATGACATACAGACTTAATTTGTGAATCATACAAAGTGTTGTCCCACGCGGGATTTGAAGACACGTCACTTGGCGCAGTAGATAGCGGCGTGGCGACCGCTTATACTACTAGGCGGTTGGCCTCGTGCAGTCAGTTTGTAACAGTGTTAGCACATTTTACGATTTCTGTTTGACGTTTAACATTTTATTATAAAGATATTGCTTTTTCCTCATGCCCGTGGTTTCCGTTAATGAAAATGAGGTGAGGGAAGATATAATCTTGCCCACGATGGTCAATGGTTAGCCTACTTTATTTCCTTTAGTTTTAAAAAATGATTTTTGAAGCTTTTAAACTAACAAATCAGTTTATATAAGATCATCATCATCAGGCTTTTGCAGTTCACAGCTGGACTGGACAGAGAACTCTCCCATTGTATACCACTCTGACTCTAATCGATTATGAGCTCCTCGCATCCAGCTCCTGTCACTCATTTTACACAACGAAAGCTATAATATTTCAAAACATTTCGAAACATTAAAAGAATATCTGAAAAAGAACATTTGTACTTTTCTCTGAACTTAAATTTAATTAATTTGATAAAGATTGTTGTGAAGTTATTTATAATATTACGATAATCTTCAAAAGTGAAATCGTGACTACTAACCTTTACTTATAATTAAAAAAAAACATCAATACAAGTCAGTACTATAAAATATAGTTATTAAATTTTATTTTTAATTCAATCAAAAACACAAAGCAAATCTGTTAATTTTGATACAAAATCTAAAAATAAAACTATTTTATGACTGAGGCGGTTTCCGTGGGGATTTCCGCACGAATGAAAAAAAAAACAAAAAACGGTAAAAAGACCAGCTCATAAAGATAAAACAAACTATAAGTATACAAAACCCACCAAACAACCGATATTTTTATTTTGAAAAAAAAAAAGATTTTTATATTTTGTTACTTTTAACACCTTTTTAAAATGACTAATACATTTGTCACGGAGTAACACAAGTTTACTTAACCGCACGTAAAGGTTAAACGACTCATTGTTACTTTATCTCGTGAAGGTTGCAAGTGAACCTACATATAAATTATTATTACAATATTATGTAAGAAGAAATCTAAAAAATAAATAAAATTGAAGTCTCTGTACGTTCCTCCTAGCCATTATTCCCAAGTTTATTTGGGGTACGCTACTAGTTCAACCGGTTTTACCTGAATTTCAGTATTTCCACGGAGCGACTGGCATCGTACCTCCGCAACCCTAAGGCAGAACTGAAATTCGAAGATTGAACTACATAGTTTTCAGGATATTTGAGGGCACTGACTTCCCAATAACGATTGCCATAGATGTTCGTGACATCCAGGACCGACGGCTTTACGTGCTCTCCGAGGCACGGACGGAATCACCGCCAAACTTCCAAACTCCGGGCAGCTATTAGGAATTTCCTAAGAAAATCCCAAAAACACTTTTTGGTTCGACCCGGGATTTTAACCCGAGACCTCTTGATTAGCAATCGCATACGCTAACCACTAGACCAACGAGGCAATTTGAAGTCTCTGTACGTTATATCAAATAAACAGTTTTTACTACATGCATATCAAAGTATATATAATATACGGTAGGTACTTACATCAGAAAGGCATTTTTAAAATAAATTGTCCGTCTGTCGGTTTGTTCCGGCTTATCTCTGGAATGGCTGGTCCGATTTTAACGGAACTTTCTCTGGCAGAAAGCCGATGACCTGGGGAGTAACTAAGGGTAACTAACGCGGATAACACAGCTTGTATCAAATAAACTCTTAAACACTTCTTTTACCATCAATGTCAACTATTATAGACTATAATTCGAAAAGAAATGATGATTGTCATCATATAAACTTTGAGTGTCACTACAAGAGTAATGTATTTGTACCTATTTGGTAGACGCATTGGACCATTACAATTAGTATTATAAGTTGGATTAAAAATAATCTATCTATATATATAAAAATGAAACCCGTTTTCCTTGGTCACGGCATCACGCGTGTGTGGCTGGACCGATTTCACTTATTCTTTTTTTATAATATACCTTGAAGTACGAGGATGGTTTTTACGGAGAGAAAAATTAAAAAAAAAACTGAAAAAGTCTAAAAACAACACTTTTCTATATTCCCATACAAAAGATTCGTAATAATACTTAAAAGTCAATTTGAACTTTAATACCATCACATAAAGTTCAAGTTTTATTGGAGGGATTCCGAGAAGGCAAAACAATTGAGTGACGTTGAATCGTCTGTTAGGTGGTACGAAGTTCGCGGGGTCAGCTAGTTTTCTTTATAAATATCTACACTTAACATGGTCCTTCGAACACCAAAACATGACTTAACTAACCTTAACAGTAAACAGTTACATACATTAGAGGTAAATCTAGGAAATTCTTCATTGTAATTATACAACAATTAAAGATATAGTACCTACTACAATGTATAAACATATAAAGTTAATTATAAGGCTAAAGATATACATTGACGCATTGTTTCAAACAATCTTCAAAGTCCTCTATCATGAACTTTAGTCTCGGTAAAGAGTTCTTAGTTGATATCATCATTACTGACTGGCCATTGTTCTCGCTTCCTGATGCCGTTTCATATAATATGCGTATCTACCTTGGATTGAAGCACACACCTTTATACATCACACACATACACATGTAAATTTATATTTAATTCTAATAACAAACGGTATATACTCATATGACTGTACTACTACAATGGAGCTTTATTTAAAATGTTATTTTTTATTATGTTCAATAATAATCTTGGTTTATATTCTTTTTAATACTTCAGAAACAATAATTATATTCATATATTTATTTATTTTTTTATTTAAAATATTTAATTATATTATTACTAGCTGATACCCGCGGCTCCGCTCGCATCCCAGGGGTCTAAAAAATAGATGTTAGCCGTTTCTCAGACTTACTGAATATGCATAAAAAATTTCATAGGAATCGGTCAAGCCGTTTCGGAGGAGTATGGGAACGAACATTGTGACATGAGAATTTCAAATATAAGATTTTAAATACATTATGGTGTCCGATTATTTGGATTTAGTCGATAAAACTATGTAATTAAAAGTATTTCGAATCTGCAAGGTAATAAAATGTTTGAATTTGATTTTATTTTGCAGTATTTTAGACATTTTTATCAGTAAGCACCACTCAGTACTTGAATGATTTCACTTCACGTTTTCGCAGCATATTAACGGTATGTGGATACGAAAACCTCACGCACACTAGACATAACGTGAGACCACCAAACTAAACAAAGACGATATCGGGTATCATATATGTAATACTTTATCCGTAAAACGATATGGTATTGTTTTAAAAATTTAATAATAAAAAATGCTGTCGTAGTTGCTAATACTGGGATACAAAAGGCGTTCACACAACAATAAAAATAATTATGTTATACTAATCATTTGTACAGTAGAAGTTTTAAACACTTTGGGCCTTGTCTAAAATAAATATAGCGAAAGCAATTCTTTACCTTGTCCTTTAAACTAATTTATACATGTATTTGGTTTATAGGTCATTTTTAAACATTACACCTTGTTCATGTTACCTTAGAAATTAATTTTCATAATAAAACACGTAATCAGAACAGTTATTGCAAATAGCACACTAGAAAGATCATTTTAATATGACTAGGATGAATTGTTATAAACTTATTTTCCAAAGACTTATGTATATGTAGTAAAATAATGGGACTTCTTTACGTGTTTTATTATTAATTAAATCGGCATCAATACATTACATTGGTGTATGTGTATGTATCCACCTGACAAGAAACGTGATCGTCATCACAATTAGCATTTAGAATGAGGAAAACTCAAATATGTAGGTATTTATTATATTCAAATTCCTACAATTATTTCAGCCAGCAACAATTTTATAGGTTATTTCCACGTTTACATCATCATATAGGTTTAATTTTCTGAACATATTATGTGAGTAAATGGGCAGCAGTTCGTGTGGTGACAGAGTGTCACCGCCATATCCCAGTTGGTGAATATGAAAATATCTATGCCGGATTGGACCAACTAAAACCGCACGTCGTCTCGGGTACTATGAGCCGAGGAACCAGGTATACCCTCGAAACGAAATCCTTGGTACCCCGACGTTCACCGCCCCTATTCATCCTGTGGGTGTCGAAAGAGGCGACTAAGGGAAGTATGAATGTTATCATACATCACATAGTATGCTCCCCACTGCAAAGAGAAGGAAAACTTGAAACAAACCCGATACCAACCCATGTGGCCAATGTAGCAGGCCAAAACCTCCTTTACTCCTCCTCCCTGAATGGGAAATATTCAATTATTGTGCTTCTGTATTCGAAATACTTAAAAGATTTTTTAAGAGATGTTTTTTCTCTCAGCTATAAAGATTATTCCGATCTTTTGTTTAGAACGTTTGGTATCAATAAAAGAAGTTTCAAATGTCTAAAGTTTAAAGATTTCGATACCTATAGCAGGAAAAAAGTAGCTCAAAATATGCATCACTGTCAGAACCCACCAATAACTAATAAAAGTAGCCCTTCCTGATAAAAGTAGTCGATTGATTGTTACGAGGCTATCTAACTAAACATACCTATAGGGATTTCCCTACACTTCTAATAAACAATAACATGTGAGCATGATTCAGTTGTATAATAATATTAAAACAATTATATGATAAAAACAAAAAAAGTAGGAACAAAGAAGCTCGAAATATGAATCACTGTCAGTTTTACCCAGAAATAACTAAGCCCTTCCTGATAAAAGTAGTCGATTGATTGTTACGAGGCTATCCAACTAAACATACCTATAGGGATTTCCCTACACCTTATAAACAATAACATGTGAGCATGATTCAGTTATATAATAATATTAAAACAATTATCTGATAAACGCCAACAATAAAACAATGACATACAAGTGGTCTACGATAAGGAATTAAGTAGATTTTGTTGGAAATCAATCTATATATAGACTTGGAAAACCTCTTCTTGGTACTTATATATACAACTCCAAACTATTGTGCTTTATTGACTTGATGTATTTATTGATGTTCTTTTGTTTACCTGAAACAAGTAGGGGAAAATGGAATAGATTAGCGATTTTACCGTCGAGGATTAAATCGTACAGTTACGGTTTACGAATAGAGTCACAACTCTTATCTATAGAATGATTTAAGAAGTAAAGTGAAATGCGAAAGGCAACAACACTTCAAAGAGGATGTAAACAGTAAACCCTGTATGAACCCGTCTGGCCAGCCTGATATAGTAGACCAATACCTCCTTTTCAGTATAGGCTTATCTCCAGCAGTTGTTTAGTAAAATCTGCTTTTGTTGATGATAAATGGATTGTACCATTATTTTATTATCAGTTCGTAACCCCGAAATCGTTAAGAAAAGCAAAGTATGGATATAAAGACGGAAATAATAGCGAGAATCTATATATTAATACGTGAAGCTAATACTTTGTACCTACCCATTTTTACGAAAATTGCGTGGACGGAGGAGTATGAAATTTCGCACACCTATACTTTGTGTGGAGAAGGATTGCAGACAGCAGTTTTTTTTTTAAATACGCATGAAATACATTAAATCAATAAATAAAATGACACACACACTGCCATGTATTTGACACACACACGCATAGATACTCTTTTGCCTTAGCCTTGCCGAAAACCGTGATTATTGAAGTTATAGTCTGTAACAATAGAACTTTAAAAATGTTGCCACTTATAAAATTCAAATAAATTTCGACGACTATGAGAAATAGTTGATGAATGAGAAATGGAATGATGATATTGAATAGCTCTATGAGAAACCATTTCACATGAATGTTAACTTAGATAATGGATCATATGTGTTTAAAAGTTATTAATTACTCAGTTCAATGAGTACTTTGTTGAGTAATACCCCAGAGCACATAATAGGTAATACTAACCTAAGATTATCATAAACACTTTATTTAGGTAACTATGAAGTCATTCGTGTAATTTTATTATCAGACTGTAAAGATATTACTGCATTTCTAGTAATCTTATTAAGATTGAGTCACTGGTCAAATAACGAGTGTTGTAATCGTTTAATGTTATAAAATAGTTTTTAAATATTATTAAACGTTAAGTTTTATTTTATAGAATGGATAAAAAATGTGAACAGCTGATTTACCGTTGAAACACTTTTCACTTTCTTTGTAAGAGGATTTCTTTATTAAATTAACCCATGCAGTTATTTTCTGTAACTGTAAAATTCACCTAGTATATTTGCAAAACTGTATGCTACACAGAATTAAACAGATTTTCATGAGTTAATTATGAAAATAAATATGCTCTTACAAATTGTGGAAACACCTCTGTCTGTAGAAATTATCTGATGTTAAGAACTGCTCCGTGCACTCTTTTTTAGTTACTTCCCCACAACATAGTGTTGTTTTCTAGAGTTATACTTGATGGAATAGACCTAAGAGACTAACAAGGTCTAAAGTATGTTTGTTTCATTCCTGTCGCTGCAAATGTTCTTAAGTATATGTCTCATTTAATTTTTTTATTTGTTATAGCTTCCTTTAGTCTAGCCAATGAGTTATTAGAAAAATGGTCTGTACTGTATGACTATTAAGCTCAAATTGAATTACTGAAACATCTGACATACGTTAATTTGGATCTGGATCTAAAACTTTTACTACAAGGAAACAATTAGAAAATCCCTACACCTACTAACACTTTTCCTGTTTGTTATTCTAACAGGAAAAAAAAGCATGTTCGTTTGAATTTGCAGTTGATTTTTCCTGTTAAGTCCTGAGCTTCTGATGTAGCGGGTATCTAAATTACATTTTTATAAGATAACGTTATTAAGATAACTGTATCATTATTATTAACCGTTAATATACTTCAATTAGTTCCGCTACTATTTCAGGATTAAATATGTTTATGCTATTTTAGCTAGAAGACACAATAACTAGAACATCTTCAATGAAACATTTCTTTTTTTTTTAAAGATAACTTCCCCTAGAGGAATACCTTCTTAATTCGCTGAACCTTTAGACCACCATTTTTGAAATGGACACAAAAGACCCAGACTCTGTACAATAATTTGTGTATTTGTTGTATGTGGCCATAGATAAACACGTTGGGCAGTAGCCATACGCAAGCATTCCCCTCTGTCAAATTTTAAACCCAAAATTTGCACGCATTGCTCTGTTATAGTTATGCCCAGAATTTTGGTGTTTTGTGTGAAAGTGTGAATAAAATAAATAATAAAATAAAAAGGTTTTTATTGTTTCTCATACATTGTCTGTGAATGTTTTGTTTTAATTGTTATGTGTGACTTCGTTGTTGTTATGTGTGTCTTCGTAGTGACAGGCAACTGTTTATTTAAGTGAGCCTAAAATGTATATGTATAAAGATTTCCCCTCCCGCTCTCATAATTTTTTTTTTTACATCGGAAAAGGCATTATGGCTGCTCTACTGCCTCCAGTCCGCATGACTTGTATTGTTCTATGTATGTGGAAATGAAATTCATAAGA
Organism: Phragmatobia fuliginosa; assembly: GCA_932526445.1. Lineage (NCBI taxonomy): Eukaryota > Metazoa > Arthropoda > Insecta > Lepidoptera > Erebidae > Phragmatobia > Phragmatobia fuliginosa. The sequence continues at coordinate 6,712,248 of OW052065.1, read as the reverse complement.
CTAATTGAAAGTGACAATGTGACTGCGTAAATCAGTACGCTAATTAATTAATTCCATGTCAATTTATCTTGACCCAAAACTAAATTATTTAGAATAAATAGAAAAAGTATATTAGGGGTAATATGTGGATGTGTGTTGTATTTAGTTTCAATACTTGCTAAATAATTTAATGTCAATGATATTACATATTTGAAGCAACGATTTTCCTTAGTTACTTATCTAAAGGCTGACATAGTACCTACCAGAGACTTCACGTAAAGTATATGTATTAGTTTTTATTAATTTAAAAAAGATATATAAACAATGATATGCCATACAATTGATATATGCATCAATAGCTCGAATTTTAATTATGTTAATTTCATTACTAGTTTTTCATAAAAAATCCGAATATTTTTTCGCGAATTGTGTTCGGGAAAAAATTCGGATTCGAAGTGAATAAACTTTATTGACATATTTGTCTTTATCTATTAATTTATAGGTAATCTCTACGATGAACCTTAATACGTCTACATTGAGACTTATTATAGAAAACACACTCAGAAATTACAAACGTTATAAATCGGATAATTTTAAACTCTCTTTATATATGAAATAGGTAAGGAAACAAAATTACCTATATGTTTTTGCAGCTATACCTAATGTACTTGTACTTCTGGGTTAGTACAGTAGACGATAGAGGTTTTACCTTGGCACACTTACGATTGCGAGTGGCGTTTGTACCTTCACGCTTTTTATAGGAATATAATGAGTTAATGATTTTGTGAATAAATTATAGTAAAATACTAAACGTTTTATATAATAAGAAATCTTTAATTCCGAACCGGTGGTGGTATACTTCTGACATAATTGATTTCACTAATTCGCGTCATTGGAAAGAAAAAGAACTCTCTATCTGTATATGGACAAAGAACGATTCTAAGTTCGTCTACTTTTGGACAAAGGTTTCCCCCAAATATGGCCAACCATCTCAGTCCCGGGCAGTCTGCTTCCAACCGCGCCGCCAGGTACCTTCTTGAAATCATTGGTCCATCATCCAATGTGCTACACTACGTTTGCCTAATCGTGATCTGCATTCGAGCTTACTCATATTAAATAAAAAGTAATTAAGCAACAAGTAGAGAAAAGTGTAAACAAAAAAAAGCTCCATCATCGGCATCATCATTGGTTACTCTGACATTGCATGCAATAATTAATTTAATTTAATTCATATAGATAATTGCTAATTAAATAATTTCATTATAATATACCTTACTAATATTTGCATACCATGTAGACTGGTAGGATGTAAATGGGACGTGTTTAATTTTAAGATCATACTTTGTACACCTACATTCTGGCAAATAAATGATTATTATTATTATTATTATTATTATAATAGGTACATATATAAGAAGTAAAGGAAATAAGTACTTACTCATTTTAGATTAGATGAGATTCATTTTGTTAGATAGACTGTCAAATATGTAAAAGCCTTATGGGCCCGGTAAACGATCAAATTAGTTTGACAAATTTACGTGTTTGTCAAATTATTTGATCGTGTGCTGCTGTGTTTGACGCGTTTGTCAAACAAATTTGATCGTTTACCGGGCCCTTTAAAAGATAGTATCCAAAAGTCACTCTCTTTACGTTGTCACTGTGTGTGTCGTCTGGGTTATCTCCGTTACTACATAAGCAAACATACATTCATACTACCATACTATGTATTCTGTGATATTACGGTCGATTTACACACATAACACATACAGTTGACGACTTGACAGATTATGAATGACGTTTGTGACAATTAAAAATACTCAAGACCTTCTGTCTTAGATTATTATATAATAAGTCTTCCGCATTTATCAAATATATGCCTACTCTACAATATTAAAATATACTTAGGTAGATATTGCGTTGAAGAGATAATATGTCTACATTTTATTTCTTAAAATATTATTTTATATTCTATACATATATTTTGTAATTTAGGATGTTTTTGACCCCTTTTGACCAGATTTAAACACAAAAATAAGTTTTTTCATAACTACAATAGATCAGGGATTATCATTACATCCTGATATTATATGTGTTCTAAAATTATTGAGCTAGTTACAATTCTAAAATACTTTTGAATGCCAGCAACATTCGTTTGGTGTTTGGAGGTTAAATTGCAGTATTAGATCATGCATTTTATTCGTGACAACTTCGTTATTGAACTCATGTCAAGACCCCTAAATTAAAATCTAATTTTAAAGAACAGTAGCTGGGCGATCAAGTTTTGCTCGGTTATCATATTTATTCTATTCTCTCAATAGCTGTAGTGTTGCTGTGTTGGATTACTAACCACCAACTATGTGATAATGAAAAAGTAGTATAAAACTATAGATATCGCTAAAGAGAAGTAAACAAAATAGCACTAAACTCAAAAACAAGCTTTTTCACAAACATAAGACTAATCTAGATCGATTTTTCACTTCCGCAAAACCCGCGAATACCAAATTTCAGCGAAATCGTTAGAGCATTTTCCGAGATCAGAAATATGTGTATACATACAAGAATAACTCGTTTAAAGATATCAGATTGTTCTTTTTTTTTAAATATTTATGTATTTATAAATTAGTTTTGCATGTATATGTTTTTTTTTAATTTTAAATGGGCTTTGGTACAGCTAACATTTTTTATTTTTATTTCCTGGTATGTCTAGTCAATAAAATAAATCAATAAAAACCCAAAGCGAAATAATGAGAAACGGAATGCAAAAACGATTTGTGTGGGAGTAGTTTGCTGCCTTTCATAACAGCATGACTAACTCGCGTGATTACAACAGTTGCCCCCAATACCCGCTTGAACTTGACATCGATGCGGCCTACCATTTGGCCCTTCCTGCCATTAAAGTTTTAATTATATTTTTTAAGAACTTAACAATTCAAAGACGTTACAAATTATGACCAGAAAAAAATGGGCTAAGTCAAGTGCTAAGAAACATATAATTCGAATCATATCATTCAATATTCTTACACTTTAATTTTATGAATAATACGAACAAAAGTAAAAAGGAACAATAATATAGTTCTGCGTAAATGAAATACAATGGTGTAAATATTGAAAATAACAGATACTAATATATATCAAGAGAAGGTATTTCCCTATTTTAACGCGCAATACATTGAACACGAATAAAGAACGTATTAAAAGATAAACTAGATTATTTACCAGACTTTTTAATAAAAGTTGATAATAGATATTATCATTTAATTACCTGGGACTTTACTCGTGTTCTGCAGTTGAAGACTTTTGTTGCATTAGTGTTGCAAGCTTGTTACGGTTAATGCTTGGAGCATTAAATTACAGCTTCGAATTGACGAACATAACTTTTTTGTGCTCTCTTTCAAAATTATACTTTTGATTCTTATTGATTACTAGCTTGTGCTGGTATCGTGGTAAAAAATGTGCATTCTCAGGCTCTTGAGCCTAGCAGCCAGGATCTATCTGTGATCCAAATTTTATTTAAATCGTTTCATTAGTATAGTGTTAAGCGCGACAGCCAGACAGAGTTGCTTTCGCATACGTAATATTAGTAAAGAATACACATTATTTTCGTCCATAAAAAAATTAACAAAGCATCAACTACATCACAACTTTTTGCAGCAACCAATATTGCAACGGAAACGGTAATTCTAAAGAAGTTTGGTGTCAGGAAGCTGTCTGGTCCTAAAAGAAGTCAACCACAGTTCTTTGAAATGTTATAAACTGCACTGACCTCAAAACCAATTCGGCAAAAGACAAAACGGTAGTGATGATGATAAATATGCTTTGAGATATTTGCTCTACATAAGACATCGATTTGTCACAACCGTATTAGACTTTTTATACGTCATTGGGTAAACAACTGTGTACCTTAATGACTGAGATAGCATGTCATAATCACTTCCTACAAGAGAGCATATGTTAATAAGAAGATGTATCAATCATCTGCCGTCACGAGACAGAACAACATATGATTAAGTCATGAAGTCATTCGACAACGCAGTCGAGATAAGTATTAACGTAATTCGAGAAATATTCACTAACTAATCCAATATTTGTATGCTAATATGTACATTTGAATACGTGTATTCTTTGTTTATAATCAATCAGATTTTGTCTAATGCGGTGCGTCCGCGTGCATGTTATCGCAATAAAGTATCCAATAGCCTTCTTTACTTAACTACGCCAAATTTAATAAAAATCGGTTCTGTGGATTAGCTAGACTGCGTAACTTTTATATTCATAATACTGATAATATAATAACTAGTACCACAGAATACATAATAGTACTAGTACCTTAGGATATTTTTGTCTCTAATATTAAAGATTTAAGAACTTTCTAAAGATGTTACAGTTTACTTGGATAATGTTATGCACTAAGTGTTGATTATTAGAAATTTTTGGTTATTTTTTTTACGATGTCATTATAATATTGACTTGACTGCCTCGTTGGTCTAGTGATTAGCGTATGCGGCTGCTGATCAAGAGGTCTCGGTTCGATTCCCGGGTCGGAACAAATATTATTTGTGTGATTCACAAATATGTGTTTCGGAGTCTGGGTGTTTTCTATGTATAATATGTATGTATTTACAAAAAAAAAGTATGTTTATGTATTTATATCAGTTGTCTAGTACCCATAACACAAGCTCTGCTTAGCTTGGGACTAGATGATGTTGTGTGTCAGATGTCCAAAATATTTATTTATTTATTTATTTTATTTAAGCTTTGTCACGCGCTGATAACAAACAATCATATCATAAAGCACAACGTGACAACTTTTGTTCCAACAGTCGTACTATCTTCAATAGCGTTTCTTACAAAATCATTAAAGATATCATTGGTCTTTAGCAGAATTAAATTATACTCATTCAATATGAAAAAATCATTTATGTGTATGGTTAAATTTTATGACCAAGGAAATAAAAATTAGATGAGCTTTGGGAATTTTAAATCTAAACAACACGATCTTGAGGACACACATAATAAACTTGTATCTTACGTTCATGAAGTAAATATGGTAAAGTCATTTGCAAATAGACTATATATAATTTAGGTTTTTTAATCCAATGAAATAAAAGATTATAATTATGTTCTGAACTTGAGACTCTCAAACACCTGATCAGAAGCTAAACGGAGACTGGACAATAATGATCAGATTATTGATTTAAATTTATACACTGTTGATTTTACCTGACCCTCCTTATTATATACCAAACGCCAGACCAACAAGTCTGTCAAAAAGTATAATTATGAAGACATTAAAAAACATCAAGCGACTGTTCTTTGAGTTTCAAGTTTAAAAAAAATGCTCTTAAGTCTTAAAAATACCTCGTACTGTGATTATTATACCTAATTACAATAAAAATAACGATGGTAGGACAATAAAATTTGCGTTAACCACCAAAGAACTCCGACTGTGTTCACCCACGCAAAGCGATCATCTATTCTTAGCATGACATGTTCCATACGTAGTTTCTTCATTGATGAGCAAGTCTGATACTCATGTAAAATTGGTCAAAATATTGACCGTAATCTAACGCCTACATTATAAATACTTACCTGAAAATATGTAGTGTTAGTCAGTTAGGTACACAGTTCTGAAAAATCGGTACTTGTGTACATTAGTAGTAGCAAAAGCCATGCTGATAATTGGGTCGGTGAATCACATGTGATGTATCTTGCATGTTACTTAGAAACGGTTATCTTTTAAAAGAAGGTTACTCATTTTTTCTACGTCTTTCATATCTTATTTTATCCCATGAGTAAGATTTATCTTGATGGTTTTTTAATTTATAGATTAACGTTAAAGAACTATCACCGACATTAATATGTCTTGTTCTTTTGCCTTGCCATTGTTCTTCATGCCTTATTATTTTTTCTTTTGGAATGGTATCCTCTAAATTTCCATTGCATGGGTTCATAATTGACAAAGTTCCAAGGTGACAAATGTAGAAAACCAAGAAAAAGTTTAAAAAGCTATGATTTCGACGACACCTCACTAATAATAATCGGTTCATTAGTTTAGGATCTACTGTGAAACAATCAAACGTACATAGATATACCCTTCATTTTGTATCGCCGTAGTCGGAGAAAAGGGGAAGAGTCGGAGAACCTCCTACGTTTCTTGTAATTAATATTTTATTTTGATTACCATTTTGTGGTTTACATTTAACTCTTCAAAACTTGCAGCAGATGTTTTGTGAACAAACTCTGTGACCTCGTTACTTGAGAACATGTTGCTGGCGGCGTTTGCGCATCGCACTGCTGGCGGAAGTTACGTACCAAAAGAATATAGTAATAAGTTAAATTCAACTTTAAAGTGTAACGTATATAGTTTAAAATCGAAAACATCTGTGAAGAAACATTTGATCACGACTTGCCAAAGTGATCGGTGAGTACTATTCCAAAGCTTTAAAATTTGACGTGATTTAAATTAAAAGTCTGTCAAAAGATTGCATTATAAGTATTATCTATGTTAATATTATAAAGAGGTAAAGTTTGTTAGCTGGTAGAGGGTATCTTCTTCTTCTTGATGTATAGAACCGAATTCGGATTTTGAAAATTAATAGAAAGCCACATTATCTGTGAGTGTCATCGACCAAACAAAAATATTGAATAAAATAAACTTTTTTGTACACAAGTTAATACAGTTTACATAAAGGAGCATAATTGATTGACCATGGCGGTTGTGACTCTAGGCAACCTTAGGATGAAAATAATTGACTGAGGATGAAATGAAATTAATGGGTAGTTTTAGTACTTACTAAGAACAAAAAGGAAAAGTACCGCGACATTCGATATAAAGGGGGTGGAGCCGCGAGTAAAGACTAAGATCTAACCGTTTCGGTTCCTTTAAAAGTAAGAAAAAAAAGTTGCATAAGTTTCGTGTCTTAACTAAAATTTCCCTTGTCTAGTGTGAAGTTATGTAAAAGTTGCTGTTACAATCATTACACAACTAAGTGGTAGTTATGCTCTGAGAACGAAAGAAACTGTCATAGATCATTTTTAGCGAGTTCCCTTGCATAAATTTCGATCTACTCTCAGTGTTTTGAAACGGTTTTCATTAGCGTGATGTTTGGTTTATTTTTACGTGTGGAAATCCCCTCGGACCGTTACCCCGCCAGGGTTTTTTATTCGGCGGGGCGGTGTGTCGGACAGACTCGAACCGACTAAAAACCACACGGTGTGCCCTCTTTGCGATTCTCTATAGGAGGAGGAATATAGGGTGAGATCTCCTTCTGGTATTGGTATAGACCAGCTGAACCCCTGCGATGCTACATATGGTAGTGGATGGATTTTTACAACAACCGTGAATAATGATACGGGTGAACATAGTTTGAAAAAGTAGCCTAAGTTATGCCTTATATATGTATATCATCAGCTATCTGCCAATATAAGTCTCGTAAAAATCAATACAGCCAGTACAAATAGACAGACAGACAAGAATTTCAAATATTGTTTTATTAAAGCGACTAGTTTATCGTTTTGTTGAAGAAGAATTTCTAGTATTCATTATAGAAACTAATATCTGTTTGAAATAAGTACGTCCTCCTTATCTATTTAATTGTATCTGTGCAGATGGTTATTGGTGAAAGGAACTTTAAACATTTTTTTGCTTTAATTTTAAGTACTCTGTGTCACCCTGGATAAATTATCGTATACGACTAACATAAATTAAACTTTATTCCACTTCATTTAAAGTATAGAGTAACAAAATCAAAAATAATATATTAGGTTAAACTCGAACTAACTTTCAACCCACTCGCATTCAATTGTCAATACACTTTCAATACTCAATATGACCAGGTATGATAACATTGTAAAAGTAATCGTATTTCGAAATTGTTAAGTTACGTTTTCCATTAGCATAAACATTCTTGTTAGCAGCCAATGCGACATAACTTTCTACCGAGTGTATTATATAAACAATATTAAATATACATTGAGTATTTATGAATTATAATTGCCATATTTAGACTTTGACCTTTGAACGATATTAACAGAAAAAGGTATGGAAAATGGGCGTGTGATAATAATATGTTGTAACGTCACGCGATCCAAATATTAGTAGCATTCATATTTAGAGCACAATTCTCGTTTAGATGGTTTTTTTTATATTTTCTTGCTTATTTCAAAAGAGGAACATTTGAAGGATTGGGTTCGGTCACCGTGGTCGCGTCACATTATAGATTACGACTTAATAGTGACTAATTATAAGTTTATGTAAAACAGATTGTGTTGTTGAAGTAACTGTACTAATTCGATGTATTTTTGGTAACGTGATTCATCCTACTTTATTATTCACTTGATGTTACCCGCGGATTTTGTGATACCTTTAATACAGCAACCGCAGGTAACGCCGTGGTCGAAACTAGTTTAAAAAGGGAGTCTCAGTTACTCCTAATTTATAAGTTATGTATTCACACGCATCCGTGTGGTGACGGATTAAGAATACAGAGTATCGCCACCCCTATTCATCCCGCGGGTGTCGTAAAAGGCGACTAAGGGATAAACTACGCAAGACAACATCGATGCAAAGAGAAGGAAAACTTGAAACCAACCTTATACCAACCCGTCTGACCAGCGTATAGTAGGCCAAACCCTCCTTTCTAAGGAGAGGCCTATGTCCAGCAGTGGACTGTTAGAGGCTGTTGATGATTGATGATTCACATGCGCAAGTTTATTTAACGGTAAAATTTACGATTCGTACTAAGCTCTTAGACCATAATGTTATGCAATAATAACGTAATAGACCACTGAACATACGAAGTAAACAAAACCGAGCCATTGGCGGTGAATCACGTGTTTAAACTTGTGTAGTTTATAACTCGCTTATGACGAATATTGCAGCTGATCTATATTTTTATAAAGAGTAGCTCAGGTACTCGTTAATCCAGTTTGATCTCTTCCGCTACGATTCAAAATATTAGAAAACGTTCACCTTTTTCAAAGAAGTTTTGAAGCAGCGACACAACGCATTAAAATCTGATCACAAAATAAGCAGGGCCTATGCTATAGCAAACAGACAGCTGATGGACATACTTCAAAGTTTCTAAAAACATAAATATTGTAGATAAATTACAACCAGATCTAAACTAAGTGATAGTGATCATCAGTCTCAGTCTCATAGTGATACACTTACTAGTAGACCAACTGGTCCTACAGCAACAATAATAAACTCATGGATTTTTAAATAAGTCGTCAAGCTAATATCTCTAGCTGTTAAAATTTCAACACCTAACCTATCACGTTCAAATGGGTGTAAAATATTCATAACATTAGACCTATCATTCAAATGGTTGTAGGTTACCCAAACCTTCATTCAATTCATGGGATTATAGGGTTGGCAACGTTTGACTGGATCTTTATAGTGACGTCAAACGATTTGGTTTCATTCATTCCTTCGGAGGTTTAGTGGCCTTTTACTTTATTCGTTGCCTTTTACAATAAAACGGCTTGCATATTATAATTATGTAAAATTTTGTGTGACGTTCACAGTTAGTAGACAGATGGCAGTACCGCAACTTTCTTCAACAACTCTTAACGTCCCACTGCTGGGATCGGGTCTCCTCTAAAGAGAGAGGGTTAAGGCCATACGTCCCCACGCTGGCCGAGTGCGGGTTATTAAGAACTATATTACCTAACCTAGTACCTAATAAGTGTACTACCTAGTACCTAATAATACAAAAATAAGTAGCTAACTTTATCAAGAACTAACTTTCAGCCGTGCCTACGCCCGCGTGTATGTTGATTATCGTGGTAAAAGAAAGCTTATGTCCTTTCAATCAAAACCTTAATTTTGATATGAAAGCGCGACAAACACACAGGCAGAGTTACTTTCGCATTGATAATATTATTAAAGACTAGCTGACCCGTGCCCACTTCGTTGGGCATAACTTAAATTAAAAAGTTAGACATAATTATGCTGTCGTTGACTTTTTTGTAGGCATTTTCAAGCTCCACATCTTTTCTCTAGAACTCAAAAATATATCTTTCATAGTTAAGGCAGCGTTCGTAAGAAACGCATTCATTCGACCGTTTTTTCTCCGATTCACTTTGCAAAACGGACTACCACGTAAAAGCCTTTTTATTTTTCGGTTTTTTACATAGCCTATGACACTCAGCAATAATGTCGCTTTCTATTGGTGAAAGAATTTTTAAAATCGGTTCAGTATATCCCGAGATTACCCCTTACAATTTAACAAACACACAAACTTTACTTCTTTATAATATTAGTATAGATTTAATTAACAAAAACAGAAAGTAAAAATGTTTTGATGCTCTTTGAGTACATCCACAAATACTCATTTGATTTGTATTATTTTCTTTGCTTTTATACAAAAAAATCACTTGCTTCTATCGTTTCAAAACTACTCTCTAAAAGTTATTGCCTTTATACAAATATACTCGCTTTGAGTAGGTATGCCAATTAGACCGATGCTCCAAACAAAAATAAAGTTTTTAGTCAATATTTACCGGTTCTATATATAACAATTGAGTGGGCAAGCAGATATAAACAATATACCTAGTTTACAATACATATTTACATTATTAATGATGGGGAAACAAAACACTTTCCCCTTTTAATTGAATCCTAAAATTAATACCTTCCTTGATCCAGAACGTGATAACTACCAATTATCGTTAATTTACTACTAATTTAAGGACTGATATTGCACATGCGAAAGTGTGCTATTTGTTCCTTAGCAGAAAATCGAAATAACCTTCAACAATTTAGAGGCAAATCTTCAAACTCGGCTAATTCCAAATTTGTCATCAAATCTGGTGGATTCGCTGTCAACAACGATGTAACGCAGGGTTCGACGATTGGCGACAATAGACCAGAACCAGATTTATAAATTAAAACCTGTCACAATTGAATAAACTTTAAGAATTTCGGACTTTAGTTCTTATAGAGATCGAAGTGTTGAGGACAACCTCAACACTTCGATCTTATTTTCTATTTTTTTTTCTATTCAAAAACGAACACAAGTGAAGGTGTTCGTTTTTGAATAGAAATTACTTAAGTCTGCATGGGAACTTCATCGAGGAGTGAGAAAAGGTTGATGCCGTTTTTACTTGAAGCCAATGCCCGGCCATCGCTCCCGCCCTTACCGCAGCAGCTGCACGTTAAGGATGCAACTAAAGGGCATTATTACATTATTACATTATATTTATCTAAACAGACAAATCTCTTCACTCATCATTTTAAAAAGCTCGCAAAACAGTGAACGAAATTTCATACTCTTCCGTCCGCTTAATTTTCCTAAAAAACAAAGTTTTTGATTCATCTGTTATTATAAAGATTTGATATAAATAAATTTAAGAAGAAGTCATGCAACGTGTCAATATCTTATACATATACAATTGTATAGAAATTTATTATACACGTATATCTATATGCAATGTCCAGACCAATGTTTACTGTAAGATGCCAAAATGTCGGCCCGTTTATTATTAGTAGAACTTAGTCAAGCTGAGTAGGACGCCTCGGTGAATCAACTACGTCTCCGGTTTAGTCTGGCCAACAGATTTATGTGCTGATGACAATACAGTTTGATTAGGTATAGTTCGTTTTATGAAAACTCTTTGCCAAATAAACAAAAGAGTATACTTTGAACTCATAGAATTCTGTCTGTCGTAAAATCAAACCGCTATGAAAATTGTTGCATGCTTATACCATGTTACATAATTTCTATTTTAAATTTGATGCATTGTGAATAAAGTATTTTAGAAGCAAACTAAAGAATGCATAAAATATTCTTATGTTATTCGTGCAATGCTAAAGTCATAAAACGACTGACGAAACGACGAACTAATAAAAATGATTGACTACACCACATTAAGGTACTTGCAGTTGATGACAGGACTGCGAATAACAAAGAACGCATTCTATTTAAAGCAAAAAGGGCCACATTCTTCGCCACGAATCCTGCCTCACTAGTTTTATTTTATTACTCAACAGGAACCTAAATAGAAGAGCTGACTGGTTCTCACAATCTTTTTTTACCGTCCACACTTTATGCTTGATCGGTTCTGGAGTGGTGTTGGGCTTGTAGTCAAACAATATTCAATTTCCATAAGATGTTGGTTCGAGTGAATCAAATGTAATAGGAATTTAGGAACCTTACCGTAATCGAAAATATTTTTGTAGTTATGAAAGAAATTCATATTCGATCGTCGTCATAGTCGATTCGATTGTTTTGCTTACAAAACAAAATCTTTTAATTTAATCTGCACATAGCGAAAAGTAATTATGATTGCAGGTTAATTGGTTGTTGCTAGGCAAACAAGTACATTAATCGACACAGGTCAGTCTATCAACTTTCTACGTGAACTTATTTACTCTAAAGCGCTGTAAATATATTATATACTAATGTGGAATATCAATTTCTAAATTCAAAGTATATGAACAGACTCAAAAGTAATCGAGGACAGTTTAAAGACATTTTATGTGATACAAACGTAATATACTGGTTGCTGGAGCTGCTTTCTCCACAACTGGATCACGCTTCCGTAGAACAACCATAATAACTTTGGTCTTTACCAGTGAAAGTTATTCTTGTGTATTGCTTAATGTACGACTAAGTTGTCGATTTATAAGTTGTCATAAAACCGGATAGAGTTATAGCAACGAAATGACACATGTCTTATTTGACACCTGTCAATGATAAAGGAGATTTTTTTTAAGTACTACGTACCGTATATTTGCTAAGAGTTTCGTCGTTTTAAGTATATATATATAGCTATATCAGTCACGATTTGACGGTTTTATATTAAAGAAGTTTTATATTAAGTACTTTGAAGTTTCCACGCTCAGAGAGAAATCTGTTCAAAGTCGAGAATCTGAAAGACAATATGTAGTATGTAGTATCTACTTACAATATTTCTACACAATTTCAAAGATAACCTTAGTTAAATGACTACTTTAATGAAAAGTCACATTCAGTAATGAACGATCGCAATACGGCATATCTCTTGAAGATAGGTCATATTTTCTTAACGTTGACGCAATTGAGAAGTACTTTATGAAGAGACTGTATATCACGTACGTGGTATATTGAAACAGTTTGTTCCGTAAACGTGTTTAAAAAAAAACACGTGTAATTTGGCCCTAACTGTACCGTCGTGATCATCAAAACATTGTATATATTATGGATTACAAGTCACGTGTCCAAAATAGTCGGTTCTCGTAACAATTGCCATTGTTTGGCAACTCTATGTTTCTTAATACATAGCGCAGTTCATAGCGTATGCATAGCATACATTAGCGTAAGACGATTAATGCAAGGTGATCTGTCTCAATGCTCTGTCAATCTCTGATTCATCTTAAGAAGATGACAATAGGTAAAGAGGTATGTCTTTACCTCTTCATATCTGTGTGTATTATATGGCAAATTAAAAATATGCGTTGGGTTGTAATATCATATTAAGGGCCAATCATGACAAGCGTTTATATTTTTACACAATACTTTTATAAAAAAACCAACTTAAAATTTTCGCTGTCCCTATGTTCTAGCTAATCACTCAAAGCGATTTCTCTAGTATTTTATAAAAAAAAGTTATAATTATAAAAAACTAGTTATTTTTTATTTCTTTAAAAACAAAACTATTTGAAATTTATTTTGCTTGAAAAGAATAATGGGTGGATTAAAAAGAAATTCGTTATTTTACCAATAGATGGCTTTAGTTATATGTATCTCGCGTTCGGGTTTCTCTGAATTATTTTTACTACATCTATTATCAATACAGCAATCGATGTAAAACTAGTCGATTGGTACTTTACTCCTGCTATAATAAGGGTTATTTCAAATTACTAAATAATATAGTAGCTGTAGTCTGCTAGCACACTTCGTTATGGCATATCGTGTATTACTACACACACAGAGTTGAGTCGAAGTAAGGTGTATTTCAAAATTTGTCAAGCTCAACCAGTATAAGATTCTTGAAGCGTATACATACCAACTTAACATATATTGTACATATATATAATAATGCACTACGTATTTTGGTTTTCCACTTCTGATAATGTTCAGGATTCCCTTGGTATTTAAACAAGGTTTTCCGCACTTTCTATGTGAGGACGTACTTATTTTAATAATTTATTGTATTGTCGACGTCAACACAAGTACGATACACCTCACATTACCTTAACCTATGTCAAGATAACCTCGAATTCAATAATCGATACAACTTATTCGAATAACGTGTAAAAGTTACGCACAATGGTGCTAATTCTGATGTTGAAAAGTCTCTATACTAAACTAAAAAAATTACTAAAAAGTGAGATTTATTTTGGGAAACGACGTTAGAACATCGAAGTTTGACCAAAATTAGATATTTGACTTTAAAAATAGACGTCATTGAAACACATATGTTTAATAATAGCATTTTAGAAACCGTTGAAAAAGAATAAGAGAAATTTAGTTAATTGACGCAACAATAAAATTAGAACCAATGATCGATTGTTGCTATGCCATATTATATTAACAAAGAAAACATTTACAGACATATTCTAATACAATTCTATAAATATGAAAATAACGCCTGTGTATTCATTGTGTTATGTTACTATTAGTAACAAAACAAAGGAATTTTTTAATTGGAACACATTTTTTAAAGTTATAATCCTGTTATATATTTAAAACTTAACTAAACTATAATGAATCAGTGAATTTTATATCCATTTAATTTATTTTTTAAATTTATAAATCTTTAATTCTGTTTATAATTAAAAGCGTCATTACTTATTTCTTAATTTTTTTTTAGTTCGTGAGTCCTTGATACAAGTTATTGAATGTCTTAAAATTGGAAAACTAAATAAAATTTAAAATTATGGATAGTTTTATAAAAATCAAGTTAGTATAAATTCTTGTAATAAAAAAAATAATGGAAAAAAATACTTATTTGCGTACACTCAGTATGCCTGTTGCTATGAAATTTAAGTCTTGTGTGGGAGAATAAGGCAAAAGCTTGGCAATGGACTGTAAGACTAAGTAATAAGAGGACAAAGTTTAATGCAGTGTATGCAAAAGTATTTATATCAAGTAATCGATCAATATGAAGAACAAGGTTACACGTGGAACAAAAATGATGGCTTTGCATGTTTGGAGGTTGAGGTTAATTTACAAACAGTGACGTATTTAGATACATTAGATTTCTTTTCAAAAACTGCCGAGGCATTAATTAAACTGTGCGTGCTTCGTTTCTTTTCGCCCTACTTTACCTTTTTTTCTGACATTTTTATTACTCATATTTTCAGTACATATATGTGTTGGTAATTCATTCAGTTTACTTTCAAATATATTTTTTGGCAAGAGATTCAATGAAATTAAATAGGACGATTGGCTTCCGTACCGAGTCGATGATGTTTTATACATTTATTTAAAGAAGAAGACAGAATAAACTGTTATAGAAATAAATTTTATAAAAATTGATAATTCTTAAAGTAAAATATACTGTACTTGCACAAACTTATGATTACTTATTCTTTCTTTACACAATTTATATACAGTAAAGGAAACCTAGACTGGTTAGTGGTAAGAAATCTATTTATCACTGTTAGTGATTGCGTCGATGTCGCCAGAGCCAGATATGTATGTTACATCATTTTTACGGTTTCGGAACTTCAAAGGCTTAAACAGAATCCTTATAAAATCATGGATCGATATGGCATGTTTGTACAGCTAAATTTAACGTCTTAACGTCATTGTTGACGTATTTGGGTAACTAGTAAAATAATTTTAATTGACCCACTTCCTCAAGAGGTAAAACTAACCTTCAATGAAATGTTATTTGGGCAAAAACTGATCGAAAGCTATTCAGGAAGAATTGCATATCTTTTGTTTTGCTAAGATTACGTTTTGGATTTTCCGAAGCATTTATTAACAAAACAAATTCACTGTGATTCATGGAATCAACAAAATTATGTATCCATCTTGAGTTGTATAAAGAAACGTTAAGTAAGTTGATTTGGCCTTCGGGGTAGTGAAGTATGAATCATCATCAACACAACAAAGTTATGAAAGATAAATCTTATTGTAAAACTAACTAACGGTACAAACAATGCAGCCAATACGCCAATATAAACAAATAAAATAAAACAAATTGAAATTATATTTCAATCTTATAAAACTAAAACAAGTAATATTTTCGTTTTTGTTTGACAATTAGTATAGAATTCTTAATCTCTAAATCCGGCCCAGGATACCCGAAATGTTATAGGAAAAGTCCAGTTGAGTGCATTCACCCTTGCCGAGTGCAATGCACTTGTTAGTAGTTACACCTGATTCCATCGTTAGGATGTGGAACACTAAACCTTTACACAGTTAGTGTCAGCTTGTGAGCTAGGGTTGACGTCTCGTTTCTGTAACGTTATACAAAAATGGCGTATCACAATGAGTACCTCTTCCTTATCTTCACATAATTTTTCCAATTCCGTTCCGCTCAGTTAGGTATTCAATAGTTACAGTAAGTGGGTCTATGGTCGTGAATTTGATACTCACTGGCAACTGATTATATATCGATATTATGAATGTTAATTTATATGTTTTTATGGTTAAAAAATGTAGAAAATCAAGACTAGGGTAATTCTTATACGATCTGATAGCGATTGTCTACTAATATTTTAAAATAAAATCTTATACAAATAATAAATTCTTCCACTAGATCTTTTAATATTTAAGAAGCTAAATATGTGGAGTAAAATATATATATATATTTTACTCCACATATTACTTATAAAAGTATTTTTTGAATTTTTTATACTTAACCGATAGCTGAATGCATCCCTGGGCAAAGCAAACTACTACTGTTGCTGCTGTGTCATGAGAATACCCAGTATATTTTATTTTATTTATTTATGCCTACCATAGTGACTCTATCCTGCCTGATGGAAGGCATTACTAGAATCCAGAGGTAGGGACCACCATCCACATTCTGAATACATATAATACAGCATGGAGACCCACACCATGGCGGCTTCGTGACGTGTTTCTTCATCATTCTGCAGAATCATACAGAATCATTGGGCCTCTAGTTTCACAGTCATCAATGAAAGACTACAGCACAGCACAAATGCTGTTATTTTAGTTTGGTCTTTTGTTTAAGGGTAGTAATGCTTGAAATCAGGGTGGCATTTCTACCTCGAACTACAGTAAATAGCATTCAGGATGTTTCACTATGGTTTTAATCTAGAATAGTCTTAGTCAACGATAGCCTACGCACAGGAGTTCTACAATCAATGTTTCTTATTTGTATTATTAGTATGTGTATATGTTACACGGACCCAGTGTCAATGAGAACCGATGCTAATGTAAATTATCGCAACAATTATATTGTTCTCATATTGTTATGGTTTTATCGGCGTACCCTCTGTGTAGTATTAAATGGACCGATGTACTTATGTTGAATCAGTTAAGAAACGCTTACACAACGTATTATCTCCCGGTTTCCGTTTCGCAGAATCGATGCTCTGCAATACACGATTCTGTTTTCCAACATGAATTCTCAGACGTTATTAATTATTGTATTTATTTGCACATATAACCCTGTATTTTACACAACATTTTTGTGTTTCACATGAGTGTATTGTTACAAAAGATCTCTTCCTGATTCAAAAAGACAGTCTTCTTCATTATTTACATTCATATGAGGCAAATATTTTGTTTATTTATTCATGGGAATGTTAAATAAGAAAACTGAGTCAAATATTAACCTAAGTTCGCAATAACTAACCGCAATAAGTGAGGTCTTCTGCGAAATAAAATACCAGTTCGAGCGGTCATCGTTTCTATAATACAAGTTGTGGTTTCGTATCGATAAAATTAATTGGATTTGTAACATTATGAATAAGGTTTTCTAGTAACGCATATGAACATGTGTTTTTCTAAGAAGTGGTCAATCAAACACACATATAGTATTTGTGGTTTGGTTTCAGGCAATACTGGACATTGTAGTTGTTTATACCGTTCAAACGTATAACCCACAATGGAAGTAGGTGACCCCATTGGTCTCACATGCATAAACCATATACAAATACGGAGAGATTTATTCGATCTCATTACTTAATTAATAAGTTGCATTTAGTATCCACGCTCATTTCTATCGATTATTTGCAATTTACAGGGTAATTATGATTTGTAGAACATTAGCATTACAATAGTTTTACGAGTTATTCTATCAAAAATTCGGTACGGCAGGTCATGCTTGGTGCATTCCAGTCATTGTACCTCTCTTACAAATGACGCTAGTCATAGTATTTCTTATAGACAACCGTATATTCGTAGAAAAAGTCAAGTCTTATCGCAAAAGTTGTAGAAGGCTGAGTAGATCTACTAGTAAAAAAATATTAAAGAAGTGCGTATAGCTAAGAAGATAGAAATCTTTATTCTTATTAGTCTTAATGATTCAGAATAATGTTGACATCATTTTTCTCCTGGCAAACCTACCTACCGTACTCAAGTACTCATGTAATGTACGCGATTTGTCACGAGTGAAATGAATACTAACTCTAGTTTTCCATAGGTCTTACATATACTTACGAGATGATTCATCAGTCATGACATGTTTTCTTTGAAATTAATATGGAATATTATATCAGTATCTTTCCGCCATATTTTAAACTAGCTTTTGTCAACGGCTCTTTCCGCGTATATGTCGTTTAGCGCGGTCGTAATTTTGCCTGTTAGTACTCGTAAATAGGCACCCACAAATAATGTGGCTTTCTACTGAAAACTGAATTTCAACATCGGTTCCGTATATCCAGAGATTACCCTCTGCAACAACTCATAAACGTTGCCTCATTATATTAGTACAGAAAATGACCGAGCGTTGGTAGGTACAAGACAGTTCGAAGACCTGGTGAAGAAAAAAATCGATGCGGCCAGCACAGTACCGGTTGTTATGGGGAGAATTGAGGGGGCCTAGTTCCAGCTGTGGGCATCACTCGGCTGAGATAATGATAGAAACTAAAGTTTCGTATAAGTAAAAGGGTGAAAGCGTAACAGACCAGCTTACTTCACTTTTACTTTATTAATGTTAAGTTTTATGGTCGTGGTGTTGACGACTTCTGTTTTATTTATGGATAGATCATGAATATTTACTAAAACATTACTGAATCTTACCAGCAGGCTACGTAGTAAGTCCATAGTATGACAACTACGTTAAATGATTTAGACATTTGCGAAGGTCTCAATTTCATCAAGTTTATTCTAGTTTAAAATTGATACTGAGTACTTAAATAATCGAAAATAAGAATAACTAAAGTAAAAAATCGTATTAAATAATAAATATTCTCGAACATCTTACACACAACGCCATCTAGTCCGAAACTAAGCAGAGATTGTATGATGGGACCAAAGACTATTCTCTATGGATGGGACCCATTAGCCATATGATATAAATTCACATACACATATTATAAATAGAAAACACTCAAACTCCGAAACAAATATTTGCGGATCACACAAATCGAACCTGAGACTTCAATTACAGCAGTTGTATACACTACCACTTCGCCGCCCGCGCCGTGGCAGACAAATTATGCCGCCATGATTATTTTTGATCTCAAATACTTTACTTTTATTTACTTTTAAAACTGACCTGTGCTCAAGTAATTCAAAGTAAGAAAACTTCCTCAACAAATGTTTCCATGTTTCTTAAGATCAGAAATATGTGTGTAGGTCTTGTTGCACATGTATAAACAACCCACACATACACACTTAAAACTCAACTACAGAGTAATTCACAATTTCAGTTTTTTTTTTGCAATTTCCTACAAATTTTTATATTTAAATAGCAAAAGTAGATATGTTTTTAAAAAGTTAAATAAATTTAAAATCTAGCAAAAGGAAAAAGGAGGCCAATTAATTAAATAATGCATTACATTCACGATATTTACAAACATTGCTTTTGTTAGTAAACAACTAGGTATATACATTGTGTCATCCAACTATTCTGTTCAATGCCTAGAACTGGCACAAAGGACAACCATGTCTTCGTGTCCTCATTGCCCGTGGTGTGTAAGTGTAGTGGGCCAATCGTGAAAGGTAGACATATGTTATTGGGGACTTTCAAAGGGGAAGAAAGGCTCTCAAAGGGAATAATTTCCCAACTTTTTCGTCACATTTTCTATCATTACTCTCCTTTCCTTTTATTTCCTTTTGGCCTTAGCCTTTCTCGATACTTGAACAATTTAACACTGAAAGGATTTTAAAAACTAAGTCAAACATAGAAACAAACTCTTCAGCTTTTTATTATACAATTGTAATTTAGTCGGTTGCCATTTTGAGAAACTGGAAAGTCAGAACGTTATGCTGAAATAGAATTACTTAATTATCTGTGCCAATCAAATCTACGAGTGGTTTTCCCTCGAAGGCTGTCTAAGTTGCTTGTGTTTTACCCCGAGACGGAAAAGTAGTTGGTTAAGGAAAGAAAATAAATGATTTTATAAAACGGAAAGGAACGTTGGAAACTTTCAGATAATATATTAAAAACTATAAGTGGAAAAGAGAGGGAAAACCCTTACCGATGTGTATCATAATGATCTATGGTTGGATAGCTCACCGTGTCTAAAACGTCTTATGAGGCATATGTAGTAGGTACACGAATAACACTGAACGGACAAATAACACATAATATATGTTCTTACATACAAATAGTTGATGAGTAAATTACCTGTAATTTACATTTTACGGAAAAAATATACAATTATTTTTTTATCCATTATAAAACAAGGTAGAGGTTCCCCATTCGTTGTTCTAATGTTTATTTCCGTCAGAATTCGGCATTATGAATCGATTTGGAAACTTTTTCTTTGTAGTTAGGAATAGTTTTAAACTTGGCTCATATTCGAGATTTTTTCTTTGGGGAAGAGCGTAATTTTCCTAAACACTTATCTCCTACGATATACCAGCATTAGCTGAATTCTAGGTTTCAAACCACACAAATATAAATTGTGGCAAGGGAATTAAAGAAGATTACACCATTTAAGAAAACACATTTGTCATTCTAATTTATTCATAAACGTTTAAATCGTGACATGTATTATGAAATGACTGTTTGGAAATGTGTAATTTGTTGACAAGACCAAAGAAATATTGTTTATAAACATCTCAACCATTATGTCAAAAGTTTGACGTACGAAATTGTTTTATAACAGTAGACACAAACTTCGAGAACCAAAACCAATTCTAGACGGAGTTGTATCGATTCTTTAATTTAAAACGAGTCGCAAATTATCGATTTGTTTACGGTAAAGTTATTAAGGATGCGACACCGTTCAATTGGCGAAGTGGTACGGCGGGAGTCCGTTAACCGGTGAAATGTAGATACGGCTCTACTTGCATTGCAGCACGACAGTAACGAGTTCCAACAAATATAGCGGATCCAACTGGATTTATTTGTGTTTGTTTCCATACAACTAAATGAAACATCGTTTTGTCATTGTCTCTCTCTCTCTTCGTAACAGGTACATTTTAAACATCTCAAATTTACTTGCTAACTATTTCTCACGATTGTATACATGACTAGCGGATGTCCGCGGCTCCGCTCGCGTCCTAGGGATACGAAAAATAGATGTTGGCCGATATGCACACAAAATTTCATACAAATCGGTCCAGCCGTTTCGGAGGAGTATGGTAACTAACATTGTGACACGAGAATTTTATATATAAGAAGATAATATTCGTGTACAGGAATCAAACAATTTGTTGTGTTGAGTTGAGATTTCTTACGCTCAGGGTTATAGGCCATTTTTCCATATTTAGATTTATAGGTGCTTCATTAAGTCTTCAAACACGGCTGACTAGTTCAGATGCCTCATTATTACTAGGTGAACAGAATCTAGGAGTAACAACTTCAACAATCTCTGGCACTCCAGGGTAACGTGGGCTAACGTAACATTTTCAGTGAAAAAGAAACCCAGTAATTATTAATATGCAGATCGAATTTGGACTCTAACTATCATAATACAACTCAAATGTTCAAATATTTTATTATTGAAAACTTAAAACACTTAGAAGTTATATATTTTTCTTGAGTTTTCGAATGTATGGTCTATATAGAGTACAAAAACATGTCTTATATAACTATTGGATATAGACCCATGTTACAATTTCAGTTTGTTGCTCTTGGAAAAATTTAAACAATAAATTCGTAAAATAATGACATCAATTGGTAATTTCCTCCCAACTTTTTATTAGGATGCCGTTTGTCGCTCATCGCGTAAATACAAAACTATCAACTAGAGTGACCTCCAAAACGCACTAATGAAATTTATACGAATGTTCATATTTTCCATATCCATATGAGTACGTCACCTGCCTTAGTAACAAGACGAACTGGTTCCGTATGTGATATAATAACGTATCTGCAACCAAAACCTGATCCACCTACCACTTTTATGAATGTGATTGTGACTCGTATCAAATCACGACTGACCTGCGTGCAATACGAGTTTTTTGTTCTTCGTGACTGTGCCTTTTCTTCGGTTCATATGTCTTCATTTGTGATTGTAAAGTTTTCTCTGCTTTTGAATTCTAGATTTGTAGGTGTTAAAAGTTTAGATCAATAAAAGGTATTTAATTTCATTCGCAATACCAACTGCCAAACATACTCTCTAGATTCTAAAATTAGTAAGCTATTAGCTAATGGAATATTTAAGTATAAATAATGGAATTAAAAAGATTTTAAATTCTTACTAGCCAATCAAATGCTATCAGAATTTATACTTTTTGTGTAAGTGATTTTAAGTTGACGATTTATGATAAATAATTTGATGTTTTGATAACTATGAGTACAGACTGTTAATGACGTCCATAGTGTTATGTAGCACTTTTAAAGTACGTATTATCACGTTGATCAATCATTAAATGTTGTTTTGCGGACATAAAAGTTATTGTAGGTATCATTAATACCTGTCAAAATTGTCTTACCCCTCGTTTGTGCATTCATTGTTGTGAAAATTTGTATTTTTTAGACTAGATTATAAAGTTGACCAAAAATGTACATAAAGTAGTTGCAATAAAGTCTACTTATTTGCAATGACGGCAGATGCAAAGTTTGTAGAAATACTTAACTGGAATTATAATAGATTTATGTTATTTTTCTCAGTTGAGAAAAAAATAATGTTTCTTGTGCAGGGTGTTTTAAGTGTTTCTATAATGACTTGGTAAATACTAAATTGTAAAGAAAATTGTTATAAAATAAAAGGCCTCCCTTAATTTAGACTTAACTAGCTTTTTATATAGTCCTCGAAGTTTTCTGGTGGGGGCTACTAGTTTCTCAGTAAGTTATGCGTGTAATTGACGAAGTAAGATCAGAACACATGTGTTTGCCAATTCATGCTAAAAATCTAATTGTTTGTTTTCTAACAGCTAACAGCTCTCGGTGTAAAAAACGTAACTCTCCATTATATTACAATAGGTTTCCTCAATGGATATTAAACCCATAGTAACTAATGAGGTTTTAAAACTTTAGTAAGGAAGGTTGTTTGTGGGTTTCTTTTCTTGGTTTCGCTAAAATAATTAACACTCAAGGTAAATAGTTGTATATTGTACAAAAACGCCCAGAGCTACATCAAATAGAGTTGTTATGTTAAATAATAAACAAATTTAGTGTTATAACTATATTTCCTATTACGTTGTCTTTGCTAATTTAAATAAATGACGTTAAATCATTAGGTTAATTTAACTCTAGTCTTTTCTATACAAATTTGTTTTTAAATATTTAAATACATTTAGAATTGACCAAAATATTTTGTTCTTTATTGTTATGTTTTTAAACTTGATTTTCAATTGTTTCAGATGCCCCAAATGATGCGAATTACATGATATGTGGTGTTGTGATTGCTATGGCGCTCGTTGGCCTGATAATAGTGCTGTTGGCCCTCACAATAAAGTAAGTACATTTTAGTCTAGTTAAATACCGAACTATTAGACGCGTCGAAATTGTTTCTTTTCGTGTTGATCTATTAGCTAATTTAAATTCTATTTCCTAGGCAATACCCTTCAATTTTCTATAAATCTAGTAACCACGCGGATATTACGGCGTGCGCAGATGCCGCTAGGAAATTCGAGGTTGACGCGCCGCTGCCGCATGTCGACCAAGTAGTTAATACATTGTTTTTTCCTAATTTAAAACGT
Source organism: Phragmatobia fuliginosa (assembly GCA_932526445.1). Taxonomy (NCBI): domain Eukaryota; kingdom Metazoa; phylum Arthropoda; class Insecta; order Lepidoptera; family Erebidae; genus Phragmatobia; species Phragmatobia fuliginosa. The sequence continues at coordinate 6,688,096 of OW052065.1, read as the reverse complement.
AGTGGCTAAAAAATAGAACATATTTTACAGAACAATGCGAGCTCCACATTTTGGAGCGATAGTATGCACGCGGCTTAAGTATTCCTTAGGGTGCGTGTATATCGTATTGCTAGCAGTAACATCGATAGTAATACGAGTTAATACTGTTCGCATAGTAACACTTATCATAGAGTAGCCAATTGCTTGTTTGAAAACAGGACAGGTCATATCTAGAGCGATTTGCAATGCATTCACTTGTTGATAAGTTTCAAAGTCCACAAATAAACTATAACCTTTAATTATCCTATTCCATATTGACATTTCTTGTCTTCTACGTCATGTGAAGTTATTTTTTCATCTCGCAGGACCGACGGCTTTACTTTCGTACTTGGGCTGTTAACAAGCATTTCTATAGTTAGAGAAACTCAATATCACTGTTTTAAACTTAGAAGTGTGTTTAAACAAAAACTGAAAGTTGTCTGATCAGGAAACGATTGCGAAATTAAACCATGCATATAACTAATGCTATTAATTTAGTTGCGAAGTCAATGTTATAACAATTTTACCTTCCTGATATGCGCGTCCAGTTATTAAAGTTAAGTGACGAGTTAGACGTAGAATGTTATATGACGGAACTGTAATCAGCAGTCGAACCTGATGTACCTGATGATTACTATCTAAATTAACTAACGATTTTTTTAAAAATTCATGCACTTAGCTTATGTTTTATATTTCAAGACTAAATAAGCTTGTGCGCACGTCGTTGTCAGATCGAAAACAAATAAGTAATTATCAGAATGGAACTAAAAACTTAATATATCGATACCATACGTCAGATATTTTCTACTTACAATGCTTGTGTTTATACTCTATTTGCTTCGAATATACATCGGAATCATTGAAATGCAATAAACAAATAAAAAAATATTTTGATAGATGGAATTCACTATTCATTCCATGGGTGGTAAGGGTCGACTAAAGGAGCAAACCATGTATAACAACATCAGTGGAAAGAGAAGGAAAACTTGAAGCTTTTGTTTCAACTCTGGCCAGCGTGGTATATTAGGAAAAAACCTTCTTTGTAAGAATAGCCCTATGTCCAGCAATGACTGTTAAAACCTATTGAAATATGATGTGATGGAGACTATTGCCATTATTTTTAAGTTTTATGTCTTTAATTGCTTTTCCTATCTTTGCTACATCATATGTTAAAATTTCCTGCGTAAACATCAATAAAATATGTATACGTCTTTCAACGTACGTAAATATTTTGATTGTTCAACGTCAAAAAACTTCTTAGAATTTATGTGGAATAAATTAATTTATGTTTGTTTCTATCTATAATTGTTGGACTGCCTTCAATTATGGTTGGCGTCATTACATTAATGTCTTATTTTATAGTCTCGCACACATGTGACTCAAGATTTACATTGATCGAATCTCGACAACACAATATGTCTGTCATAAAGTCTATTACTTTGGTCGCATAAATCCGTAACGGTTATTAATATATTTTACGATTACTGTGCTATAATCTTTCCTGCAATCTGTGGAAGCAATTCCACAAATAGGGGCGGACGTGTGTAACAGGAAGTCAGGAAAGGGAATGGTACTTGATCTGAACAATTGTTCCATTCATTTCTTAACCAAGACAGTTCCTCTATCTTGGTTATTAAATCCATAAGAAGTTATTATTTTTGTTTAGAAATGATAATGTACCAAAGTGACTCTAGACTTAAATGATTTTGTACCTTCATTATATCTATGCAAATAAATAAACTTGGAGTATCTGTTAGTACTATCATTCGAACAGTTTTTGAAAAAATTTGAAAGTATACATGGTTCTTGATAACAAAACAGCACTTTTGAAATGTTTGTCTTTCTGTTTGTCCGTCTGTCTGTCTGTCCGTGTTCCGGGTAATCTCTGGAACGGCTGGTCCGATTTTAACGGCACTTTATCTCGGGAGTGACATAGCCTGATTTTTTTCAGACTAGCTTCGCCCCGCGGCGTCACTCGCCATTAACGAAATTAACCGTGGGTAGCACCGCGGGACTTAGCTAGTCACTAATAAAATACGATTGCTAGAACAATACGAAACAATAATTCGCGTCTTGCAAGTAAATATCTTGGTTTAAGTGCTTGTAATTTATTGCAAGGAAACGTAAGATAAAGTCTTAGAAAGGTCAGGCTTTATTGAAAACGCCTTCGTAGATATATAATATCGGCCACTTGCGCCTTTATCTCTGTTGTATTTAGACAAGGACAATGTTTTTTTTTAATTGGAACCACTTCTATAAATAATGTGTAGACAACAATTAAAAAACCGTAACATGTTTTAGACACAGACGACTTAGCATAGATGTAACGTAGTGGTTTAAGCGATCGCTACACCGTTTTCTATTGACCTGAATGTTTTGAGTTCTAACCCCAAATGGAATAAAACTCTATGTGATCATCAAATTGTTGTTTAGTCTGAATATTCTTTATGTTTGTAAAGTCCACCACGTCACGAAATTTATTACTAAAACGGTGGGGCTAACCCATTAAAAACGAAAAACAAATAACTTGACATATACATGTATTTAAACAACACTAATTAAGTACAATATAATTAAAACGAAACCTTTTAGCCGAAGGTGTTTTATAAATGGCTATTTCCGAAAAAGACACCGGATATTCAAAATTAGACCTCACAAATTTCCGTATTTTTTCCTTATACATGTACATACTAGTATGATTGCTATTAAATGTTGAGTCAGAGGTGGGGTTTCAAGTATTTTATTTAAATGATGTACGACTATGTGTGTTTTGTATTTGATCAACAGTCTGGTATTAACCCCTGGCGCAAAAACGATGGGGTATTGTTAGTTTAACATATCTGTGTGTGTGTGGGTGTGTCTGTACGATGTCACAACGGATTCCGAACGAATGAAAAAAATAACATTTAATTTTTTGTTTGAAAGATGAATAAGTCGGCAGATCTATGTTTGATGGAAATCGCTCCAATCGGTTTCATTCGTTTTTATTTTATGAATCTACAGTTTCTATATCATTTGGGCTCATCTGTAAAGATTGACTAGACATGCGTTAGATGTGATTATTTGTTGTCTTTATTATTATAAACTTAAAATTTTAAAGTAGCACACTATACATTTACCTTAAAAAAAAAATTACAGTTATACAAAGAAAAACGAGATTTAGAAAAGAAAATGAGTCTTTCATGGTCAGTAACTTTATAATATAAATCTACGGGATTGCTACCATGTATCTTTTTGTTAGTGAGTATCCGATATTTCGGCGCTATTTAGGGTAGACCGATATGTCTGCCAATAACATCCCACCCGCAAGATCTTCAGTTACTCCGTGATCATGGCGCTTGTAACAGCGCCGTAATTTCGGACACTCACTAACAAAAACGTACAAGGTACATCCCGTAGATTTATATTTTAAAGAAAATGAGTAATTTTTCATTCAAAATTGCACAGTACAGTCACAGAAGTCACTAGCAATTTGATGGCATAATAATGTCCACATTACGCTCGGAATGTCACATTACTCAGATGATGCAATGCGTAACGTAAGTTTGCATAAAAAATATAGCAATTGATTACATTTTGTAACACACGTGTATATGTCTATACATACGCAATATTTTTTTGTAATTACACATATATATATCGATATACAATACATTTGTATTTGGCTATACGTAATTCAAATTCTGGCAATGTGACAAACAAATTTGCAATTCCGTAGATTCCCAGTCAGTAATGTCATTTTATAGTATGACGTTTATCGATTGGAAAATCTTTCCGGAATAATAAAATCGTATGATTTCCTCAGGTCAATGAATTATACTTTTATTGACAGAATAGTCAATATGTTTGCTTTATTTAACTAGCGGTTAGTGTATAGGACTGTCGACCGATTCGCGGGGGTTCGATTCCCAGATTAATCTAACTGTTGTCGTTGTGGACTTCGTACAAGAAATTCTTGATAGTAGCCCAGAATGTGATATTTGAAGGGCACATTAAGCCACCGGTGCTTTTTGTCATGAACATCTATAGTATTCATTATTTGAAAATCAGTGCCCTAAAATACACTGACAATTAATTCAATCTCCAAACATATTTAAATCTCAGGATTCGGAGGTCCGATTCTGACCTACTGACTGAGGCTACTAGTTCTACTGGTAAAACCACTTAAACTAGTAGCCGACTCCGAATAATCTTGGGAATAGTAAAAGTTAGGAAGATGAAGATCATCATCATCATCATCAGCCTATCTTAGTCCACTGCTGGACATAGGCCTCTCCCATCGCACACCACTTTGATCGATTTTGGGAAGAAGAATAAGATAAGGAATAGTTAACACTCCGTTTCGAAGGAGTCTAAATAAAGCCTAACCCATCATCGACTAAGTTATATTGTTTGAGATATCTATTTTGGATTATAATATTAAGACGTCTCAACACAATATAAAACAGTTCGATTACAACCTTTTTTCAAGACATTATCCGTACATATTATACAGATATATTTCTGCATTCCTGTAACTAACTGCGATAATGGTATTAATTAAAAAATATTTCTCAATGGTATCAATCTGATTTTAATGCTTTGAAATACAATAAAACCAGCAGCATTCATAAAGTCATAGACTAATGATATCTTCAAGGTAATAATAGAACGTATTGAACATCTGTACCAGGCTAATTCAAGGATTTTGCGAAATGTGCCTCGCATTGCATCTATACCATGTGTTTGACTGACTCATTCAGAGTCGTTATTGATCTTTCACTGACTGTCTTGTCATATTTTGGCCTCTAAATTACCGATTTATACCTATCGGATGATCTATAGTCTATTCTTTACAGATGTGATATGGTAGAAGTACTATACTTCATATAAATACGGTCTCTTGGCGCAGATGATGAGAAAGTTATTGTTTCTCCTGACATGCAAACTTATAATTAAATCTCTTTAGTAGTTTATAATTTAATTTAATTTTGAAAATGCTACATATGGGTATGAAGGGCACATCAACCTTTTTTACAAGACTAAAGGATATCCAAAATGTAGCAGAATCTTCTCAAGTTTGAAATTTTATTTATTGTGGTATGAGTACCTCATAGTGTGGGGATACACACATAGAAAATATAAATAGGGGTCTTTTTTGACACTTCTTTTTCGGGAGCAGGCTAATTCTCGAAAGTTCGAAAGGGTATCGAGACCTAGAAACTGGCCGTGATTCTCTTGTAAACATCACTAAACTAACTTAAACTAATTTTGTTTAATTTTTAATTTGTCTGTTCTTTTTGAATCAATTTAAGTCCTAACGAATGTATTGTATAACCTTTTCATTAACTTCCACACTATTCAATGGTAGACTGGTAGGGAATGCCTTTGGCAGTCCGCCATTGTGCATAATCATTAAATAAACAAATAAAGTAATAATTTTATGTACAGGTGTTCTCACAATTCATTGCACAATATAGTTTTTATATTGTTACGTAATGTAAGTAGAAACTAAACCGCCTTCAATTTCAACATAGTTTTCTATACTTCCTACGCCAAGTACCTTTTGTATTTAGGTACAAGTAACTAGTTATATACAATAGTGAATGTCAAACCGCTGTTTTGTATTGAAATCCGGGTTGCATATTAAGTGAACTGTGTGGTGACGTAATTTGTTACTTAGATATTTTTTGGTAACTACTTATTTAATTGATTCTACAGAAGCTCAGAACAAATCTCTGTTCTGTATACATGCATAAATGTATGTACTAAAGAAGTTTGTTTCATGCCTTTTTGTGGACAATTTTCTTTTTAGGTATCGCTTAAAAATCAACGTCACTTTCAAGTAGGTAAATGGAAGTTAATGTAGGTAATTTCTTTTTAATTTTGCTTTGCCTAAAAAGATAAGAGACTCATAACTATAAAAGTACCAATTCATTTATCAATTTAAATAAAAGTATTAAGTTCTAAATTCTCTTTTATGTCTATGTCCTAAAATATATGTGATTTAATCTGATTTAACAAATTCTTTGTTGTTTGGGATGTTATGCTTCCCGTTTAGCCCCATTCAAGTAACACATAAAAAGTAAAATTTTAAAATTAATAAAGAATAACATGCATTGAATTTAGTGATATATTTTAAAAATCCTTATGAAACAAGTCCCGTTTACAATTCTACGATATAAACTATTTCAAGAAGGTGTATCATTACAAAATTCCGACTTCGCCTTTCGTCGTGTTTAATAAACCAATCAAGTCAGTGTATACGTACACACGTACACGGTGAATTCTGAAAATATTCATGTTCATTTGCACACATGGAAACATGCCTAATCGAACATTGGCAAGTAGAAGAAACAATAACAGAAAGAGACAAGTAGATTATTTCGTTAACTTCAATAACGAAATATGCCTGTCATTAAAGTAAACTTTAAAAGAATAGTGGGTAGTTATCAAAAAACATACGCGACTAATTCCAAGTATCTAAGTTTCTTTAGTATAGTCATAGCCGCGCTGATGGCATTTACTTTTGACAAGTGAGAATAAGGGAATAATTGCATTAAATAGTGATAGGCCAAATCGTGGCTAGTTATTTGATGAGCTAATAAATAGATAGTGATTAGTAGTATTACATAACAAAATGTATGTTGTAAGCAAAGTGAAGTATTGCGTTAAAAAACTCTTGATAAAAATGTGAGTACCTCAGAGAGTTTACTGTACTGTATTAAAATATAGTATGCATCTAAATAATGACCTAGAAAATCCATTGTCATCTTTTATTTAGTTCAAAAATATCTACTGGGTGCGGATTAATTCAGAGGTAACAGATTCCTATTTACTTTGTGTATTGAAATATAATTGGAAGTCCATTATTGAATGAAATGACAGATTTTACGAAAAGTATACCACAAGACCTCACTCACTCACCTAAGCACGTCAGAAGGTAGTTAGAATAATCTCTTTGTTTAATTGATTTAAATTTCGAATAGGTAACTGTCACATTTTTGTCTTACAGCTTCTTTTACGTGTAAATCCATAGACAAAGTCAACATCTTGTTACACGGTGTTATATACTCATACGTATCACGTATATGTATAACTCCAGGCAAGATGCAAAAAAATGAGAAGGCCATACAAATGATTATGAAACGTCACAAATATTTAACATTATATACTGGTATTCTAAGAACAAGGAAACAATTACACGCATAGACATTCTCATTAAACATTACCACTAAAAGTTTACAAAGTCAATATCGTAATACAATAAAAAAAAATGGAATGAGTTTCTATACCGAGACTATTTATGTCCTATTCACAATTATATCGACGTCAAAATGCGGAAATGTTGTACCTCGAAATATTCAACTTCATACCAGAACCAAAAACCATATCAAAAATTTCTAACTAATAGATTCGTAAGGTGAAATTTAAATTTGAAGAATATTATATTTCCACCACTCCACGTAGCATAGACCATTCGACGCTGTTTTTGTTTGAAAGTGACGTCCTCTAGTGGTCATCAGGGAAAATAAATGTTAAAAAATAAATTCGAGATAAATATTCCGTGTTTGGTACCATTGTAAACAACGTTACATGCACATTTTAAAACTCTGGCTTTGTCGATTTTCGAACCAAGCATGTAGTAAAGGAAGGTCAGTATTATTTATTCGGGAATTAACGTAATCAATAAGTACAGTCATCTGTAATATTTGTTAGTGGGACACCGATCGTTTTACATTTTAATAAGAATTACATGAAAAATATATAAGAGAAATATAAAATTATTAAAATTTACATGAAAATACAATAACAAATATATATGTATAGTTTTATTATTTGGTTATAATGAATCAGAAAAATGTTTATCCCTGCAATCATATGTTAAAAACACGTAAATTTTACCTTAACACTTTTTAAATCTAATTGTATAATTAACTTTATTTCGTTGTTAGATTTGTATGTAAAACTCAATTCTTGTATATTTATCGCTTAGTAAGAATTGCATTTCAAGCATCGAATATCATAAGTATTTTTGATAAGCTGATCACGTTTGACAGGAGTGTTTTGAAATGTATCATTTATGCAATATCACTTCATATATATCTAATATATAAAATTCTCGTGTCACAGTTTTCGTTGCCATACTCCTCCGAAACGGCTTGACCGATCTTTATGAAACTTTATATGTATATTCAGTAGGTCTGAGAATCGGCCAACATCTATTTTTTAAACTCCTAGGGCGCGAGCGGAGCCGCGGGCATCAGCTAGTATAGGTATAAATGTTAGTGCTTAACAAATGTGTGTTTTAAACGCTCCAACTATTAAACCTTACAGTTATTAAGGTAGCAGAATCTTGATCACCCCCATCAATATCTAGATAACACAGGGCGAACCGGTTTCAATCAACCATTACCAGTAAACGTTAGTTTTAATAAGCAATGTCCTTTAGTAATGAATACTTCCGTATTTTGTACTCAAATGCTGTAATTAAAGCCACAGTTGTAATTGTGGCCGGTATTAATTGTTTTGCACATGTTTTTTTATTATACCAATTGCGTCGATCTTTTTGCGGTTGACTCTCATTGCCTCCCTCATTCTTTTTTTGAGGATAACAAACTGGTGGTGATAGTACATATTAATTACGGCAATTATAACGAATTGATCATATAAAAATACATAAATTACGCCCCTTTTACATGACGTTATCGTAACTTCTTTATAGGAATGGATAGGTAACAATAAATTCTAGAGAAAGTTAAATACATTATAATGGTAATGAGAACATTTAAAACTAATAAATAGTTAGTTGGCCATTAACATTATTTAAATCATTATTGATCCAACACTGGTTATAATTTTATAAGAACTAGTTGAGTCGGTACCGAAGTGTGAGAAATTTTATACTCCTTCGTCACCGCAAAAAGGGGTACAAAGTTTTTGCTAAACGTATATAGGTTCCTTAATGGATAATGGAAAATAGTAATAGGTTACAGAGAAAATAGGTGGCAGGCATAAGAAATAAGAAGCTAATCCTATAGAAAGGGTTACACGGTTCGAACTTCACATTGTTTGATTTTGAACTAAAATAACGTAACAATCGCACGATTATTAGAAAATTTTGCAATTTAACGCATAAAGAACCCAAGGTTTAGTATCACGTTTTGTTGGCAATTTGCCAATTTCACCAGCCAGTCTGGACATTACAATAATCACTGTTTATTTTTGTTAACTGTTCTGTTTTAAAAACGCAATTCATAGCACCATCCCCGCGGCTGAAAAGTTTAAAAGTAACTCATGTTTCATCACCAAATACACGGTGGTATACGTCCATCCACAAATTTTATACTTTAAAAATCAGTTCACACACAATAAAAAAAGTTGTTTATTGTTAAAATTGTTTTAAAATAACGCAAATATCAAAAGACTAAGATCTCATCTTTCGGTTGAACTCTTTTAAGTTCATGCAATTTGCTTGATGAAGAAAGTGTTTTAATATAAATCATTTACATAAATATTTTTTGAATTTATTAACCGATATTTACATCATCATATTATTATCAATCTATAATTTTGGCGGACAGGTTATTGTTTAAATACGTAGACAGCGTATCTTGGGTTGAGTTTTATAAATTTAACGAAAATAAATGGTTTCATTGACAATTATTCGAGGTTGACTGTAGCACATTCTTTTGACCAGGTTTCAGTTTAATTTTCAATTTTAAATTTTATCTTTACACATGTTCCTCTTTGCGATGGCTGTTGTAACAACAATCCAGTTATAGTTAGGTACGTTCGACAGAACGAGGTCAGCCATTGTAACCGAACCCATGGCTAACATGCTCGTAATACGGCTTTCTCATGGTAAATGGTCATCGTGAATACATGAATTGTTGATTAGCGTTTCCAGCCTAACCCTAACATTCTAGGCCGAATGACTTTTATTTTTTTTAAATTTTACTGACTAATCGCCCAGTTTCAAACGGGTTATTTTTAAGAAACTTTGGCAGCTAAAGGCGAATGTTTGTCTTTGAGGTTATGTCATTTAATAAACATTTTATATTTTAACAAAATAAAAAAAGTATAGATGGCATTAGCATTTTACATATTACGACATAGTACAACGCAAATGGTTTAATATTGTATAACGGGTTATCTTATCGTCAAATAGAAATTTTTTGGGGTGGCAATAACATTATCTTTGTTGGGAAAGTGGTATAAGCTTTGACGTCAACGTTTAATAGAGTAGTTCGTACCGGTTCTTTTGTTGAAACCGTTGAAATATACGTATATACGTATATATATACTAATATTATAAAACAGAAGAGTTTGTTTGTTTGAATGAATGCGCTAATCTCAAATACTACTGTTTTGCACTGTTATATAGTCCATTATCGAGGAAGGCTAGGCCATATATCTTCAAGCTACGACCAATAGTAGTGTAGTTTCACTGAAAAATGTTTCAAAAACGGGTCTTTTGATAGCGTTAACTGCTTGCTAAAGATTCATGAAAATAATGTAAAAAAAAATGTTCCCCTTAAAAAATTTAAAAAAAAGTTTACGACAGCATATGTCTTTCGTTTAAGGTTTGCTCACAATAACCTTTATTTGGTAAACCAATGTTTTCGCTGTATAATATCACGCTTTGTTCAATAGCAGACGCAGATCAGGCTGCGTGGGTCAGTTAGTAGTGTATATTTAGTCTCATTTACCAAGGCACAGTTTAGTGCTCTATTTCACGACTTTAGTACACAAATAACAATATAGTTTTACTTGTTTGATGTGAATGAGCGTACAACTCTTAATATTGTAATATAAGTTAAACAACTTGTTCCGACATTTATTTCAACACCCAATGCTTTTAAAGCAAAATTTCTTTGTAAATATACCTGATGACTCGTTATACCTAATTTTTTTTGAGAATTTTCCTAAGAGCAAAACATTGCATTTCATCACGAATCTTTCATTTAAGAAATCGAAGTTTCAGCAAATTAATATGACCACCTTACATTCACATTGTCATCTAAAGTATTCAGTCATGTTACATATACAATTCTTTTTCAATTGTCTTGTCTCCAGTAAGCCTCTGTATTTGTTATGTATGAATGCAGCACACAAGGACTGACATCCGTTGACGTCTGGCTGTTTTCAGTTAACTCATTACAACCACATAACAAAGCCGTTTGCAAAAGATAAACGTCTTTCAACAGTTTATTTAATTCTGCGGATAAACGTACCATGGTCTCAAAGTGAGCTTGTACGACAATAGTAATAAGTATAAAATAATAAATTCTTCGTAGACTTCCTTCCTTTCTGGACTAGGCTTGTCCACATGGAGTATGTAGTGTTCCAGAACATGAAAATAACTGGAAATTAATGCAAATTACAGTAACGCTACGAGTAATAATGAAGGGCTTTTGCAGTGCGGGGTCGGTACCCATCACATCGCAATAAGGTAACGGGAGAGGTGCGTGTTCAGTCGCCACCCACCGCTGCGCGAGGCGTGGTGGCCGGCGCCACGAACGCCGCTCAGGCAGTCAAATAGTCACCGTCGGTACGGCCTCGCGCTCGGAAAACTCGCGCTGGCGGGCTGTCTGACAGTTTGCGCCAAAACGCTTGCCCGCCGCGCGTCCCACGCAGTTGTTTTAGTGCACTTTATTTACAAGTCTGCTGCGTCCCCCCCTCCCGCTCTCTGTAAAGTGTCTGTGCAGTTCCGATGCTCTTTTCTCCTATCGCCGTCGAGGCGATGAAGTGTAAAGAGGAAAACTGCGAGGTTGGCGTGGTGCTTGAGCGCAACTCCTTGATCGTGTTGTCTGTCAACAAGACCATTGTCTGCCTATGCGGGAGGGATAGGAACAATCCCTTCGAGCGCGGGTAATTCTCATCGTTCTCGTTCTGGTACGACGCTAACTGATTACATGGCCTTATCTCCCCTGTACTAACGAATGGTAATCGTACATAATTAGTCTTCAATCACAACGGTATCAATTGATCGTTTAAGCGAGTTTGACAACCGGCTGCGGCCGGATAACACCTAAGTCATAATAACTCGTAGATATTAAAGTAAGTTGTAATATTTATTTTAAAATTTTGCGTGATATTATTTTACACATTATAAAAACCTGTATAGTTTCAATGGATCGAAGGTTGTATTCGGTGTGGCCAAGCCGGATTCCTTATGATTGGCCATATTCCGGTCTACATTTACCTACATTGTAAGCGCTTTTAAGACATTAAACCGTAATAGGTAACTGGCTATTTTAATGTTGTTCTATGCAGAAATATCCGTGTCCAGTGATTGGTTATCCAATCTATCGCCGCGCCGTTCTATTTAAGAACTAACAATTCTTTTGAATGAGTCAGAATGTTGAACTGTCGGTGGACAAAAAGCTGGTTGCCTACCGTCGCTATAATACTATTTACAGTATGAACAGCTTGATGACCGAATGAAACGTACAAGGTCGTGGCCGTTCGTACAATGGCTTCCAACGAATAACGCTCTAAAGAAGCAAATAATTTATAGCTCATTAATATTTATACGGAATAATTAACTCAATTCAGTCAAAACTGTGAAAAGTTTTGTTAAGATTTCATTAATTATTTTACTCTTCATTATAAGAGAACGGTTACAAGCCAAATTTTAAATGAGTAAGGAGTTCTAAGTATGCGGAAGTGAATAGTTAATAGCCAAATGGAACAGAGACACAGAAATGGTTAATAGAAAAGTTATTAGTATGCACATGATACTTTAGCACAGAAAAGGTAATACAGAGCGGAGGTTACTCACGGTAACCTTCTATCTATATCGGTAACATGTTCACCTACAGTCTGGGTAGGTGTGAACAATGAACATGCAGGTGTGCCGAGTTCTCATCAAATATTTGACAATACCGTATTTCTAATTTAACAAAAACTTGCCAAGTTATATATATAAAAGTTTTGAAAGTAGACGGTATCGATTTCCACAGATGACGTGTGGCAGTCTGCGGGCCTGTAAAAAATTATGGACAATATACTACTTATCAGATAGTCGAGGGTTTATTCCTGCAAAGTTATGTCATATAAGGAATATACCCATAAATTCATACTAGGAGAACCATGTTTCGACACATAGGCATATTTGCCCGAATTGATATCACACGCAAAACCTTGCGCTTAGCAAATCCTTTGTTGTATTTCAGTGAGTGATAGAGACTACCAGAAGTACAATCCCTCTCAGAATTCTGCCGGGAATTGGAACTAAAAGGCCTGGAATATAGTTAACAATATTCAGTTACAAATCACCATAGGCTTCTCTAAACATCAAATAACTCGTCCGGGCGTTTTTTCTATAAAAGATAAAAATGCGCTCTGAAGACTGATTACATGTTTTTCCGATAGTTAAAGCATATTAAAAAGTTGACTCTCATCATCAAGCTTGACGTCAATACCAACAATCGGTGCTAATAACCATTTAATCAATAAAATACAGATTGAGTATTATTGCTTTCCAATTAAGCTTCTTTGATGATTATATCTGAAGCGGAAAATTCTAAGATATTTATTGTTTTTAAGTAATACACAAATACATTATCGGCTTATGCAATCACTACGAACAGAGGTTATGGATTACGGTTATTAAGAAAACTCTGTATCCACCAGATAAACAATGCCGTACCTAAATAATGAGACAAGATAGCCTCTGATTGACGTAAGAGGAGGTCACAAAAAATACACATTTGGATGGTTTTGCGGTAATGATCGTACCACACTTGTTGTTTCATTTGTAAACAGCGTGTTGTCGACAGCATTATGCTGATAAATACCCACATCAAAGAAGTTGTTGCTGACTACAATATTCCGAAAAACTATTCGTTTAATTAATGACAAATGCTGATTTACTAAATATTTAGAAGGTTTCGTTATATGTTATTATTTGGATGTCAAACAATTATGTACCGTAAAGAGTAGCTGTACGTATTATAGTTCTCTGAGTTCACGACAGAGGCACAATCCTTTGTGCATTCAGATAAACACTGCAACTATTAGTTCATTCATGAGAATGTTTATGCTTAGGTAGACTTAAATAATAATTTAGTATCATCTTAAAAGACATTCGTTGTTTATATCTTGATATACGAAGTTATGACATTACTTATGCTGTTTCGTTTCCTTTGACTTTATTTTAGATTATGTTGTATAAACTAATCAAATGGATACTTTTAACATTCGGTTCTGAAATGGTGATCAAAATTATGTTTGACTAACGGATCTGTCAACTTACCACATCTGTCAAATTGAGTTTGAGATAAAATTTGACAACTGTGTGAACGGTGATTGAAACAAAACGCAATTACTTCATCACCCTTTTAGCAGCTAAATAATTCATGAGCTTAAATATGCGACCACTTATTTTTAAACAGTCTTTCACAAAGCAGCCATTAATTCGAAATCAGGTATAAAATAGGTAGATACTAAACAAATGTTAAAATTTCGTAGACGACATCTATGTATTTTTTGAAGAAACTACTAGGTTCTTTTCTTTTTCTATCTTATAATATAACGATATCCTCTAGACGCTTCTCAAGGGTAACGACTCATAATGGCTTACTACCTGTGTTTTTATGCCACTATCCGAGTCAAAGCCCCTCAGCTTTGCTTAAGTTAGCCGTTGCTAAGGGCATTGCACCTTTCCGCTCTCCCTTGCCCTGCAGCCCTACTTTGCCTTTTGGAGTCGAAATTTCCCAATAGCAGCCTCCTTTGCGTTCGTGCGTATGCAAGTGTTTGCATGAAAGAGATGCAATGCGAGCATACGGTGTGTCTACTCCAAGTATAAACCCAGCTGTGCGTAAAGTATTAGCTATATATATATGTGTAGTTATATTGTGGACTTTGAACTCGTTTAATGGTGAAATGCAAAAGTACCACCAATTTATTGCTAACTCTCGGATCGATTCGAGTGTTTGGTACTTTCATATCAAAGCAGTTTAATAGGTCGTATTCAATTTGTCGTGTGTTATTTTTACCTGCCATAAAGATTATAGTACTAGAGTCTAACCTGTCCATTTAAATTAAAACTTATTATTTAACTATTTATTGATTTCTTTTAAAATGTAATATTAGCATATCTTTTAAAATCCATATGCTATGTGTATTAAACTTTCCGAAATGCTTTTATATTTTAAAACAGGTCCATCAAGATTAACTGATCTACGAAGTAAATTTAACCAGTTCTTCACTCACAGTCGGGGAATTTATGTATATGGTAATACCATCGATTATCGAGGGGCCCATGTTAATAAAATAAGCGGGACAAACCAACGGTCGGGCCTTCTGGTGCGTCATAATCACTACGATGCGATAGCGTCGGGCGCCGCCGCCACGCCATCATTCGTAGTTTTCGCGTAAAACGGACATATCGTTGACGGTCCCCACTTCCCCGTCCCTCCCCCCGCTCTGTCGCCGCGTCACACGCGCGTCTATAAAAGCCATGCGCGCCCCTCCACTTCAACTCAGACGCATGGAGTACTCCGTAGAGGTTGTTTGGCACGAGCGAGCGCTTTGCTAGGCACCTGCCGGCCACACTTCACGATATAATTCTAGTCACCAATCGCGCAGCTGAAGCTCGCGTAACGCGTTCCTACGAACAGTGATATGTGCAATAGCCTATAACAAATAATTGTGATAATTTATTTAAATTAGTTATTAGTTACATTAGACCGCGATACGGCTGTGAGTGAAAACTGTGAAATTGAAATGTTGTGACTGCCCGACTGGAACTTGTTACCTGTGGTTCACTCCAGTGTGATCAGTTATTCTTGTATTGACGGACCTTTTTCTACAATGGTTGGAAATAACGGTACTATGATGGCGATTCGCATCGTCCACAGCAAGCTGCGAAAGCGGGAGGAACACTCTGCTTCAGTACACCCAGCTGAAGTTCTTCAGGCTCCACCTGCACCACAGCCAGAGCTTGCCTTCCGCCAACAGCCACTGTGGCAGTTCCCGCCGCCGCTGCCTGCGCCTTACGTCTATCCTCACGATCAGGTTAGTAAACAGTAATTTTCAAAATAATAACAACCAACGATAATAAAATATTAATACTAACGGTCTATTCCAAGCACCAAAACCAGTTCTAGCCGTTATACTTGACCCCAATACTGCTTTAACGAGCAGCAACGTCCAGCTGGAATGCATTTCAATTCACGAATATCTCGCTTCGTCAACAAACAAACAATATTGAAAGTTGCACGTTGGGAAAGAAACAACGAAAGAAATCGTGACTGGTCCGACCCTCCCCGCCACTGAGAGAGAGTTGTTGGAACACGTAGTCACGATATCTAAGTGTGAAATAAATTTAAATGTCGGGACACGCTCGTTGGATAGAAAGCTGTACAAGGCGAGCATGTCGTAATACCACGACCTTCTTTCTTGCTGTCTGACGAACAAAAGAGGCTAATGCAAACGTCTGAATAATATTTTAAGTTGTTAAAACACTGACCCCAATATCATGGTCTGTTAACCGTTTCCAGAGGTGAGGCTTACCTGTCAATTGCCCATTCATTTGTTATATTGAAATGTACACTATGTTTGTAGGATGCGATAAGTTTGTACGACCACATATCGAGACAGCACATCAGGAAGTAGATAATGCTAATGTGTCTTTGAATAAAGTATTCAAGGCTTGCCTCATTCTCCTTTGGCCTCAACATTACTTCTGCTTTGCAATATTAGCTTCCTAGTCATTTAATAGAACTGATTCTAAACTTATGAACACTTCTGTTTCTCTATGCGGGTAAAGCAAAAACTGTATAGGATCGCTTAGAAAAAACGTTACCTTCGAAACACAATAGGCGAGCGTTCTTTCTGTCATTGCCTGACTACAGTAAATACAAAAATATCTCTAGAATTGTATTGTGTATATCTAAACTTGTTTGATGTCGAATAATACAAATGCAAAGAATTCATTAGAATAGGTAGAAAACTAAATTTAGCAGACAATTTAGGGTCGAAAATGTTAGTAGTACTTTTGATCACTAATTTAGAGTTTGACCAAACTGACGTTCTTCTCTTTTGTTTACAGGACAATTTGATGCAGCCGCACGGCAACGAGCGTGCGAGTTTTCGCAATCTTCGGAAAAACATCGGTGGTCGTTGGAAGCGACTGGTGAATAAAAAACCTGAACAGGAAGTCTATACGATCCCGCCGGAGCTCAAGCCCCAGCTCAAACAAATCTACGTGTACTAACAAACGCGCAAGACACGTTCTAGTAATTATAGCTGAAGCAGGATCCTTCGCTGCATTCATCTAAAGGCGATGACATCAACCTCAGCTCGACGGTTGTTAAACATCAACCCATATCATTTACTCGAATATCAAAATTGTAGCCTGCCTGGCGCAACAATATCTATCTTTTGAACATATCTTTTTCGACCAATTAATTCTAATGACCAATGTTACTAAAATATTATCTTCATTCACTACTTCATTGTGATTTAAAGCCTAGAAATTGTATTATTAAGTATTAGAATTGATGTTTGTGACTTGTGAATGTAGTTCTGTTGCGGTTTGTAAAGTACGAGTGATAGTCAAATGAATTTAGTTTAATTAATTTAAAGCTATGAATGTGAATTAGGAAGATGCGGTCGCGCATACTAGTGACGAAAATCCAATAATTATGAATAAACACTTATGATGCCGTGTTAAAAGTACTTTTTGACTATTTAGGGCATTTCGTAGTTCATTAAATTATTGTAGACATGATCGTATTCGTAAGTGGACACCGATCAAAATAGTTTATGAACCTGTACATGCTAAATGTATACTGAGAATGAATCCCGACGTTTGATACACCTTATTGTTTAATGCAGTATTTTTATATCATTCATTGTGTTGCGAGTGAGACTGAATTATGGTACAATTTTAAGTGTAACGTGACATCAAAATTGTTGAATAAAATACAAAATATTTTCTGATATTATTGACTGTAAGTAAGAAACGAAATATCAAACAATATCACGATGGAATTTCAAATGATCTAGATGTTGAATGTTACGTTGCTAGAAATGCTATATTGTAGTATAATTTTCAGATTTTCGCCCGGTCCTTACTGTGATAAATAATTAAATGAAAGAATAAAGAAAATATTGAAAGTGTGATGTAGTTTGAACTTGATATAGCCTTAATACCTTGTCAATTAAAGTCTAGCAAGGACCGATGGTCGAGAATTTTGATAGCTCATATTGAGCCTGATATTTTGGAGAAGTAAGCTGATTAGTTAATAGGTAGAATTCAGCCATGAATATATTTTAATCGAATTAACTGTCGCTGTAGAAGAAACCATGTTATTTCTGTACTTTAACATCGTGAAAAGTTTTTGTTTTGAAAAAATGTAATCTTTCGTTGAAATATTGGAAAATAAATTCCATCATTATACTGAATATATTGTTTCCTTATAACCTTACCTTTATTATACCTAACTGAGAGAAAGTTGAGACACGCTTTCGCTTGACACGCATCTTACCTAAATAGAATTGAGGTTTTATGATGCATATGTATCGAATGGAGAGTCGATTAGATATAGATAATATGTATTTGGCGGGTTTTACCCACTAGATATCTCATTAGTCTCGTTCATTGGGTATTTCTTGAACTACACAAAGTACAGCTAAACTTGAAAGAGCATTGCATTGCATTTGTTTAACAACAATGAGTCACGATTTCCTTATTATTATTTAACGAAACAAATTACAAAACAGAAAAGGTTACAATTTGAAGTTATAACCTAAAAAAAAATGCTGTAATATAATAACAATCGGGCTCCCTCTGCCATCTATCGGTGGATTTAATAAATGAACATTAGGTTAGTTACGCTATTGACGAATTTCGATGGTTAAGCCCTCTAGTTTTGTTGTTTCCTAACAATTACAAATTTAAAAAATTGTAGAAAGCGCCATCTACTAATAACAAACTAAACTAGCTGGTCGGCGACATATTACAAGTGCCTTACTGACCAGTAAGTTCGGTGTTTCTCAAACAGATGGCTCTTATTAAAGACATGTTTAAATCTAGTTACTAAAAAGTTCCAAATTTCGGATGTCGACTTTTTCAAATACTCATTGCTTATTATTTCAAAAAAAAACGAAATTAACTAATGTTGGTACTATTATCTTTGACATTAAACTACCTTGTAAATAATTAACCCTTTCGTTATGGTCATACTGAGACCGACACCCGCATCGCGTTTATTATGTCGGAGCTGACCTCAAAACCGTTAACCTTTGAGGATTACTTTGTATTAGGAAATTATATTCATAATACTTTGCTTTGTGAGGGTGGTAATAATATCCCGTTCTAATGACAATGGAAGCATATGAAAGTGGGATTGGTGTAATTCGAATTTGGTGTTCACGTATCAACTTATATTTCGTACCAGTAAGGTTGTATTAGTTGTATTACACATACAAAAAATAAATAAAAAAACATAATACAGTAAGAAAGTACATAAATAAATGCCTTCTTCTCAGGCTATCAAGGATGAGCATTGATCTTTTCGAAACGGTGAATCTTATTCATGGATCTTTCTCAAAATGAGAAACTTATTCATGAACGAAGAAAAATCAGGATAACAGGTTTGTGGTATGGGACCCGCTTTACAAATATTCTACTAATTCCTGATTAGTTGAAGACATCTGAACGGGTACAAATTGCACAAAGAGGTTACAAACGACAGGGGAAATAAAATTCTCAGATAGCAGTATTAGATTGTATGAGTCAGGAAGAAATTCGGAAAAGATAGCTAATAAGTTGGGTGATCTTAAGTAAACAGATGAGTCATTTAAACATCTCTGGAAAGATAACTCTTCTTTTTCCATTTCAATTCAGTTAAACAGTTCACAGTAATATCAGTTTTGGAGCAGCAAAAGTAGTATATAATTCAATCAACAACTTATAATGCCCACTGCTGTGCTCGAGACTTCTCTCAGGAGAGGTTTTAATCAATCAATCAATCAATCAATTCATTTTTATTTCAAATAAACCAATACAATGGCACTTTTGAAACGTCAAGTAGTCAGTCAGTAGTCAGTTGTGAAGCTAATTGTCTGTTCTAATTCGTAGATCCTATGGAGAAAAACAGACAAGAAACTCCATGGACACTCTTTTTCAACATGGTTTTTACAATTTTTGGTTGTCCTTGTGGTTCTTCTCGCAGACCCCAGCTAGGGTCTCGGGGTAACTTATCCAGGCGTTAGGCCTGTTAAAGTGATATTCCGCGCCGCCTGCAACTACAGACGGGTCACTGGGTTTGGCCTGACAGGCCGTGATGGTAGTCCCGGGGTGTTAGTCCGGTGGAGGGCGTTACCAACGAGATTGTGCCTTGATAGGTAGACCACACGAAGTGGCTAACCTGCTAGTAACGCCCGGGTCTTGTCCAGTGTGGTGACCTGTGCTTAGCGAGGTCGAGCTCCGGGGGATGGGGACCCTGCGGAGCGCCCGTCAGCCAGCACCAGGTCGGGTGTTGGGGATGGTCCGGTAGAAGTTGCCACGGAGACGAGATCTCGTGGCAGGCCATACCTGTCCGGCGGTCGCCGATGGTAGGGCGCGAGCTCACGCAGATGACCGGCTTGCGAGCCGTCAGCCCGTACGAACAGGTTGGTGCTCAGGCGTCTCACGAAATCATCCAGGCTCTCCACGCGCAGGACCCTGGAAATCGTTCTGTTCCGCACAAAGCGGGGGGCGTTGGTTAGAGTGCGTAGTGCGAGCGACTGCTGCGCACGCAGCCGACGTCGATTCGTCTCGGATACAAGCGCGAACCAGGCCGGGGCACCGTAGGTCAGTCGGGTGCGAATGTACGCCTTGTACACACCAAGCTTTGCGCGGAGCGGCAATCGGGATGATAGGACGGGTCGTAGAAGGGCGCGTGCAGCACGTACCTGGGCAACGACGTTGTTGACATGAGGCTTCATGGAGAGGGTGCGATCGATGGTCACGCCGAGGTATTTTACCGTCGTGGACCACTCGATATTCTGCCCCATGAGCTTTAGCTGTGGTAGGGTTACGCTTCCTATTGAGATCGCCTGAGTTTTCGCCACGTTGACCGTCAGCCTCCAGTCTTTCAGCCAGGTGGGAAGTGCGTCCAGTGTGCGTTGCAATTTGGCTGCAGCGTGGGTGGCATTGTTCGACATCGCCATGTAGGCCGCGTCATCAGCATACAGCGCGAGCTTCACGCCGTCTGTGACGGGGATGTCGTCTGTGTACCATGAGTAGCACACCGGTGACAGGCAACTTCCCTGCGGCACACCGGCACAGATCAGTCGTTCCGTAGACAGGGCACTTTCGACCGCCACTTGAAAGCGTCTGTTTTGCAGGAAGGTGGCCACAATCTTCACTACTCGACGGGGAGTAGCAGATGTGGACAGCTTGTACAGCAGGCCGGCGTGCCAGACGCGATCGAACGCCTTCTCCATGTCGAGGAAGACTGCAACGACCCGGTCACGCTTGTTACGCGCGACCGTTACGTCGTGCAGTACCCTCGCTAGCTGGTGTGTAGTGGAGTGTTCGGCGCGAAATCCGAACTGTTCGTCGCGTGGCTGAAGATGTGGCTGCATGTGCAGCAGTAGCAGTTTCTCGAACAGCTTCGATGTTGTCGAGAGGAGCGTTATGGGGCGATAGCTTCCCGGTAGAAGGATGTTCTTTCCCGGCTTGGGCAGCATGATGACCCTGCCAAGTCGCCATGTGGTGGGAAAGTGTCCAGTGCGGAGAATGCCATTGAAGAGGCGCGCCAACGTCGCGATTGCTCGCGGGGGTAGGTGGCGCAGAGCTTCGTTAGTAACTCTGTCTGGACCGGGCGCTTTACGGAGAGGCATCCGGCGAATCATCCGCTGAATTTGTCCAGGGGAGAAGATGACGGGTTCCTCAGTAGGGGCTATCGGCTGCTCGAAGTATAGCTCGAGCTTCCTCTCGACCTCTGCTACGTGCTGCATATTGTGGGCAGGATTCGGTTGGAACTGCGCTTCCAGAAAGTCAGCAAACATCTCCGCTCGGTCCTCAGCACGGTAACGTGGGGTTCCGTCGCCGGCCATTAAGGGCCTAATCGGAGCTGGTTTTCCCGAAAGCTGGCGGCACAGGCGGTGTATGCCCGACCAGTCTTCACTAGCTCGCTCAATGGTGCGTTGCCAGGACTCTGTCGTGCTAGTTGCCAGTGCGGCAGAGATTTTCGCAGCCAGAGCATTGAGCTGGGATTTCATGATCGGACATCGGGCGATCTGCCATTGCCGACGCAGTTTCCTCTTCCTCTCGATCATTTCCAGGATGTAGGTTGAGGGCTTGAAAGGTTTCCTTGAGGTGGTGTCATTAAGTTGCGACTTTTGAAGTGCGGTCTGTAAAGTAGCATTGAGATCCGTCGCAAGCTTCTCAACGTCATCGAGTGTCTCCACTGGGAGGGATGGCGAGTGCTTGGCCATATAGTCAGTAAAGACCCGCCAATCCTGGCGTGATCGAGGGGGTACCTGGAACGTTTGTGGGATGTCATCCAGAGTCAAGCACACCGGCTGGTGGTCTGAGATGAGGTGGTCGTCCAGGACGTCAAGATATACAGCAGCGTCAATGCCGCGGGTAACGACTAAATCTATGACGTCCGGTGTGTGGGCTGCGCAGTACGGGTAATGCGTCGGGACCTCTGGTCCTAGTACCTGGTAATGGTTTCGGTCTGCGTCATCTAGAAGGCGGCGGCCTTCCGGGCATGTATAGTTGGAGTTCCACGCCGTGTGCTTCGCGTTAAAATCACCAGCAATTATTGTGGGCAGCGGTGATTCCAGTAGGGTGTGCATATCAGCCACAGCGAGCCGCTGTCCCGGTGGCCTGTAAAACGCAAACACACGGGTGGGCTGGCTTCCGATGCAGACCTCTACCCCTAAAGCGTAAGCAGATTGCAATGTCGGTACTGGCAGCGCTTGGTGGACGACTTTCCTCTTGACCAGGACCGCTAATCCCCTATAAGCGGTCCCTCTTGGCGAACGCTGATCCTCCCGGTAGACATGGTATCCACCCATTTTAAATTGGTCTACTGGTCTGAGGTGGGTTTCGCTGAGCAGGGCTATATCCACTCGCCGTTTAGCCAACAACAATTTCAATAGCCTGGTCTTCTCGGGTGACATCCCGTCGGCGTTCCAGAATAGTATGTGTAGTCTACGCGGATCCAGACTTACACAATTCTGCTATGCAGTCGAGGATCAGCGGGATAGGATCCCGTTTCTCCAATAACGCCACCACCACCTTTTGTAAGGTACCGATGACGCTGGTAATTCTAGGGTCCAGGTTTACCGAAGCCGGCTTGGAGGCCGGTCCCGGATGGACAGTCCGCTTCGCCTTCGTCCCCTCTGGTGGGGCAGCGACCACGGCGTCTTCCTGGGTATTGTTCCTGGGCGCGTTTGCCTCTTCGGCCTGTGCCTTGGTTTTCTTATTGCTTCGCCTCCTGGGGCGCGCACGCTCTTCCTTTGGTGGATTAGCAGCTGCCATGAGCGATGCGGGTGCATTGCCGTCCTCGACGGTTGTTGGCTTCTTTGTGTGCGGTGCGGCTGCTGATGTGCGTGCAATGGTGCCAGCCTTCCGGTTTCGACTTTCCTGTTTAAATACAGGACAGGCGGCACTATTTGCGGTGTGTGCTCCTCCGCAGTTCGCACATGTTGGGGGCTCCTCAAGAGGGCGTGGGCAGTCGCGAGCCGAATGAGCTCCACCGCATCGCACACATGAGAACGGCCTGTGGCAGTTATGTGACGAGTGCCGAAACTGTTGGCACCTGTGACATTGCGCGGGCCCCTTTTTCCCGCGCCATGCTTCTATGTGTACGCCGGGCATACACAGAAGTTCTGTTACTTCATAGATGCCCGGCGTAAGGTTTGCAGTGCGCGCCAGTTGCGCGAAAAATATACACCCGGGACGACCCTGTCGGCCACGAATGGGGCGTACAAACTCCGGTGTAAACCCGAGTTCCTTGAGCTCAGCCTCGATATCTTCTGGTGAAGTATTTACTGGCAAACCACGGATTGCCACCTTTAGGCTACGTTCTGCAGGAAGGGAATATGAGAACCAGGAGATATTCTCACTTGCCTCCAGCGAGTATAGGTACCGCTGGATGATGCGGTACTCCTGGTCTGATTTTGGAATGAAGCGAACTCCTTTTCCAAAAGGTCGTCCGTTTGGTGCATGTCCAAGTTGTTTCTTAAGCTCCCGGAAATGTGTCGGCCAGTCCGGGAGTGCTTCGACCACTAAGGGCGGGTATCGGGCGTTCGGCTGTTTATTGCCAACGGCGGAGGCGGCGGCAGAGACAGCGGATGAAGTAGTGGGTGTGACATCGGGGTCCGCAGCAACGCGGTCGCTAGATGGACCGGCGGTACATACGGTGACGGGTGCAGCAGCGACAGTGGCATAAGTGGGCCCCATGACTTCCATGGGCGACCCTTTCGTTGTTGCCGGTTGACTAAACGGTGGTGTTATGAGGAGTACCCTCCGTTTCTCCATTTGTGGTGGGGATGGGAAGCGGTCGGGTGCGACAGTGGTTTGGGGACCTGGGAAGCGCGGCAGGGGAATAGCCGTCTTTTTTTGGCCTTTGCGGAAGCGATCGTATCCCCTCTGTGAAGGCAGACGCAGGTGGTGTAATTTCTAAAGCAGCGGCAGGCGCGGCTGTCAGTGTAGGAGCGGGTGGGCTACCAGCCGACGAACCGGCTGGAGGTGGAGTCTTCGGTAATGAGAGCTCGGCGGGGGTGAAAAATTCCTCCCCCGCTCCCGGCGCCGGAGTCAGCACAGCGCTGGACGGCGTACTCGGCCGAGTTCTCAGCTCATTCAGATTGGGCCGTGATGTCTGTGTGGGTCGACGTATCAGCGAAGCTTGTTCCACAGCAACCACACGGTTCAGCGCGGATACTGCGGCGCCTCGGGAGCGGACGTAGACACGCTTCACGATCCCGGAATTTTGTTGCTGCGGGCGGGTTGCCCGGCGTGCGGGTGGTAGTGGCATTTTGGATGTTTTCTTATCTCAGTGTTTAAAAAATATATATATATATATAAATAAACATTAGGACGCGGCTTCTTGATGCGCAACACAATCAGCACTTTTCGGCACAAAGTACCCACTGAAACAGCCCACCGGGGCTTGCCGCTGGTGGCAGACCGGGGGCTGAGAACGGTAGTGTACTTTGCGATATCCGAAGGCGTTGATGTATGCGTAGTATAAGCAAATAATTAACTTGCGCGCCAACCGCGATCGTTCGGCGTTCAATACGCAGGGCTGTTATTGTCACTTCGCTCGGAATGCGAGGCGAGCGGCGCCTGCACCGGACGAAGTGACGTCACAAAAACGTACGGCGAGAGATCGATACACACGTGTGTCGCTCTCGACAGCGCGCAGCGGACTCCAATTTTTGGTTACATTGTTTAGGAGCATACGTCCCCACGTTGGCCAGGTAATACGTTCCGTATTTTTAATCCGTCACCACATCGATATACCAGTCTTATTTATTTAACATCAAACTTCCTTAAATTTTACGCTACCAAGAACTTTAAGAAAAGAACTATAAATATAATTACAATCATTTGTAATGAGTTATTATTAGAGTTTTGAAATGTATCTTGAATTCCTAAACTCAACCTTTGGACAAGGTATCAATTGGACAAAAATATGTAGTTTCCCAAAACACAGCTTTAGCCTAGTTTAGTAAACAATACTTGTATCCACACTAACATAGGTATGAAAACAAACAAACACAGACTTCAAAGAAAAACTATACCGAGTACCAAAATCGCGACAGTATACAAATTTGAGGAGTTCCCTCGATTTCTCCAGGATCCTATCATCAGATCCTTAGCATGGAACTACATGGAAGGCACCAGATTTCAAATAAAAATATATCAAAATCGGTTCACCCAAACCAAAGTTCTGTGGTAAGAAAAAAAAAAAACAGTCGAATTGAGAACCTCTTTCTTTTTTGAAGTCGGTTAAAAATTATCCTACTTTTAAGCACAGTGTTGTAATATTGAAATAAAATAAACCTTTTTATTACATTTTTTATCCATACTTTAAGAAGAGATTTCGGCCCACCATAACTGTAACTTTTATTGACATGGACATGAAGGCAGACCGTTTTTAAACCAATGGGTGTTTTATCGAAAGCTAAACTAAAAATAGCGTTGTATATTCAGTAGGTAAGTATAGATGCGATTACTAGCCCGTCTTGCCCGCGGGAAGCACGTGACAGGACCCTTTGTTGTTACATAAATAAAGCTCATTGTGTGTCCCAGCCCTCATTATACCGCTCTTCGGGTCCAGGAACGTGTCAATCTACTAAAGATTTGAAGAAGACTCATTTGTAGCGGCCTGTGGTTTTGATTTAAGCAACCCTCTTCACAAACAAGGTATAAGTGTCTTAAATAATGAAGGCGTTTATTTTTATTTTGTTTTTATTAAATCTTTTATTTTTAAATATCTAGCTTTTGCGAGTGGTTCTGCCAGAGTTTATGACAGTTTTTGCAGTAAAAAGTAGCCTATATCCTTCCTCAAGAAACAAAATATCTCCATGCAAAATTTCATCTAAATCGGTACAGCAGTGAAAGTATATCAGACGGACAGAGTTATTTTCAAATTTGCAATAATAGTTCCGAACTAGCATTGCAAAAGTATTGAAGTATGGATATTTGTCTCCGTCTTTTCTCGACCACTCCCGAGCTGGAAATATCAGATCTCTTGGGTCCCAGAGCACTTAACAAACATATATGAAATTGAAACAAAGAACGCCTAGACTCAGAATAATAATTTGTGGATAGCACAAATGTTGTTCATGTGATAATCGAAACAAGAACACTGAGTGCAGGAAGAGGCAGCAATGTTACTGCTTATACCACTACGCCACCCATGCATTGGTCGGCATTGCTGCAGTCTTCGACTCTATAACTTACAACACTCATTGTTTAAATAGGGATGATGACACTGGTGGACAATAATAGACGCACTAAAATAGAAATATGTATTTCATTTATGTACAAATAGAGTTTCTTCATTTACGAAGCCCCTATTCAAAGTTAAAAATTTCGACATGCAATGACTGAAGATGTCAGAACATTTATAGCATACATAAAAAAACTCGGGCAAGTGCATGTCAGGCCACGCATAGAATAGGGTTCTATAGTCATATATATTGCCAAACGATGTCCAATAGATAATTGTTATGTGAACTTATTATTTCGTTATTTTTGTACGAAATTTTCTAAGTAAGTGTAGTTTAAAAGTTAGACCTCCTTAACTCCTGAACTAACAGAGCTATCTAAGCCCTTATAGTTTTCCTTTAAGGTTCCCTTAATATATGGACTACTATCGTGAATTTTAGCTTTTAGCTTTTCTTCATAGCTTTAAGAGGGGAGGGGGACGACCTGTTTTTACAAAAAAATATGCGTTTTAAAGTTGAATAACTCGCAAACCGAGACCTGAATCAGAAAATAGTTTGAGCAACCTCACAATATTTTTAAAAAAGCTATCTGATGATGTCGTGTACTTACACGATGGGGTAGACGCGAGAAAAAAAAACATCCCCACTTTACGTGTAGGGTATCGCAAATAAAAATATTTTTTAGAATTTTATTGTAGCACTTTGTCGACGTGACAAAAACACATACTCATGCAAAGTTTCATCTTTCTAACACCAACTGTTTGGGCTCTAGGTCGAGGACGGACGGACATGATGAATCTATTAGGGTCATTTTTAGGGTTTTCCAAGTCATGAACTACGGAACCCTAAAAAGCGCTAATCATCTATTGTCTTCAAACACCTTTCTTATGACTTCTTTCTTTGACTGCCTTGTTGCTCTAGTGGTGAGCGTATGCGGCTGCTGATCAAGAGGTCTCGGGTCCAATCCCCATGTCAGACCAAATATTTGTGTGATCCACAAATATTTGTTTCGGAGTCTGGGTGTTTTCTATGTATAATATGTATGTATTAAAAAAAAAGTAGGTTTATGTATTTATATCAGTTTTTTAGTACCCATAATACAAGCTCTGCTTAGTTTGGGACTAGATGACATTGTATGTAAGGTGTCCGAAATATTTATTTATTTATTTATCTGCGTTCGATATTTCATGCTTGAAACATAAAATCCATGATAGTTGATAGCGACGATAGCGTCACTGAAGGATTAGTAACTCGATTGCATGCTATATTGGCTGATACCGTATAAATATTACAGAATATTGAATACGATACGATGCGACGAAAGCGATCAAGATAATGGCATACCCTTCTTGTGTCCTGTATGACAGTCTGCGATCAGATGCGTCGTAACGTAATGCGTACGGTTGAATCAGAAGCGAAGAAGAAATTCTTAATAACAATCCGGAATATAGAAAATTCGTGTCTGGGAGGACAAGTTCAGACATTACATGGCAATTGTTATTTTAAAAGTCAGAGCCCTCAAATATACTCAAAACTAGTTCAACTTTCGTATTCAGTTCGCTTTCAGGTTTGCAGAGATTCGATGCCATCCACTCCGCGGAAAAACTGATATTCAGGTAAAACCAGTTGAACTAGTAACCGACTCATTGACTAGTTGCCTAGTCCAATTTATCTTTATAATAATAAAGTAAATAAATAATATAAAAATAATAATAATAAAAATAAAATAATAAAGTAGGAAATATCATTGTTTCTTTGTAATAAAGTAGTAACTACTAACTCATAACTACCCACTAGAGTTAATTACGTGTCTTATTGTCTGAACATATTGACGCTAAGATATTGTATTATTTCCCACGGGAACCCTTCGACAAATATTATGTGTGTAAACCATAAAAGCATCGACGAGTGACAGTCACATGATGACACTTTTACTGCCGTTACCGACGATCTGGCGTGAAATGTGTCAATCGATACTAGAGTAGGTAGAAAATCACGCATGAAAGCAACCCTTTTTAGGGTTCCGTAGTTAGTGACTCGGAATGTCCGTTCGTCCTCAACTTACCTTCCAAACGGTTTGTGCTAGAAAAATGAAACTTTGCATGAAACTTTGCATGTGTTTTTATTACGTGGGCAAAGTGATAAAATAAAATCGAGAAAAATATTTTTATTTTGGGCTTAGATTTACCATACACGTAAAGGCGAGATTAGTTTCTCCTGCGTCTACCCTATCGTTGGGATATCATTAGATAAGTCTTTAACTGTAAAGAGCTTTTTTTTGTAAAACAGGGTGTTTCCCCTCTCTAAAAGCTAAATTGAGGGGGCTCTAAAAATCTGGGAAAAATCATGATGGTAGTCCATGTATTGAACTTTAAAGTAAAACTATAGCGACTTAGGTAACTTTTTTAGTTCAGGAGTTATAGGGCCCTATTTTGTAAAATGCACTCACTTGGAAGACTATGTACAAAAATAAGAAATAATGAGTATAATTATCTATTGGTAACGATTTGAAATCCACGTGCCATTTTGGGTGACTGCGGAACCCTATGTGGGACACGTACTTGGCCGATTTTTTTTATATCTTTAAAAAGCCTAACAATACGTCTTTTCTTTGGCAAAAAGTCTATTCGAAGTCAATTATTATATTTATTGCTTTTTTCTGTCTTAAAATAATATTGATTTTTTCTCTTTTGTTAACGCTAAGTAAAAGGGGGTTATCAAAGAACCTTATTTAAAAATCCTCAAGTCCTATTGAAATTGTATACTTGTGCGTCCCCCAAGTTTTTTGTTGGATCGTAATCTAAATTAAAAGAAGGGTTGATTTTATTGCCTTAAGAAAAGTAGTTCATTAATAGTAGTGTTATCAATATCAGGTACTTCTGTATTCACTTTAATATCGGCAGTAATTCATGTTATTCTAAAAGAGAAAATAAAAGTTGAAGCTAAAAGATGTCTGTTAAAGACAGTACAGGTAAATACATATTGAAAAAGTAACAAAGTGTATTGTTACGGATTCAATGTATATATCGTATTGTTAATTTGTGTAAATGTCTAATTTTGTACGTGGACAATAGTCGAAGCAAAAAATGTAATTTTAGATTTATTAAATATTTATGCTAACACTTTAATTCCAAAAATGAAACTCCACTAAATTATTAACAGGGCTGAAGTGTTTTTGGTCAGTAGTAAAGTCAGTCAAAAGTAAAGTGATTGCGATTTTTCCCGAAACATATATTGCCGACTCTGTGATACAATCCCCCAAAATCTTGTAGATCAATGAATAAACATGAACAGTCAAACAGAAAATTCATAAGTAAACAACAAAAGCCATAAAAACGAAACACTGAAGTTTAAATATTCGACCTACTTTCTTAACAAATTGTTTTAATTCATTTAGTGAAGTGCTAAATTAAATGAATGAAATTTTAACTTTAACAAACTTGACGGAAAAAAATAAGTTGTAGGTTTTAGTGTGATGAATATTTATTGATCTGCTTGTATAATATTATAGTTTTGAAAACAGGAAGGCCGCCAGAGAGGATCTGAACTTTACCGACCCATAGACGTGATTGTTAATTCATTTGATGTGGGTCTGATACAAAGCTTAATGAGTGGTTCGAGGTCAGAAGCAGCTAAAAACTATGTCACCTGATCACAATAGTTCAGAAATGATATCATATTTATGTAATTTAATTATTTGTATTATCTATGTATCAAGGTACAATGCGGTTGGCATATCCTTACTGCATCAAAGCCCCTAATTAAATAAAGATTTTTTATTTTTATGTAAGCCTACCAAAGTGACTCTACTCTGCCTGATGGAAAGCATGAGTAGAATCCAGGAGTAGGGGCCACCATCCTCATTGTGAGTATAGGTAATGCAGCATGGTGACCCATACCATGGCGGCCTGGTCAGAAAATTCTGCATCATTCTCCCGGCCTCCTAAGGCCGGTTGAATGATGCAGAATTATTGGGCCTCCGGTCTCACACTCACCAACGAAATACGACAACAAGAATACTGTCATTATTAGGATGGTCTTCTGTGTGAGGGTAGTACTGGCCCGGTCGAGCCGGCCCATTCGTGCTGAAATCAGCGTGGCTACTACCTATTAAAAAAAATAGTCACGTGCTAGAAAATCGTGAATCCCAGTGAAATATTGCGGTAGCGACCCGTGACGATAAAAGAGATCTATATCAGTATGAACTGCTAATACATTTGAATGAATCTCATACAGAATTAAATATTGATATGCTTGGTCATTTAACTTGCTGTTTATGTCATGATGCCACAAGTTGCCATTAGATGATACGCCGGGTTGTTAAACATGTAAATTCACAAATGGATACGAACACTGGTTATTAGGGTTTAGATTTGGGCTTTTACTATTAGGGTACCATTAAAAAGATAGCCCTGGTTCAAAAATAAATAATAAGTCATTTTTACTTACACTGCACATAAGCTTTTATAAATTAATTCTTTACTAAAATTTACAAATTTACGTTTCGGCCTCACTCGGCCGACTTGGGCGCTGGAGCTGAGGCCGTTTGTTACCGGCGCACTGCAAAGTACTAAGGATCGATTCATTTACATTCATATTTGGACAGCTAGGGGACATGGAGGTTCCCACACAGAACAGGATCATCTACAAGTCGTAGGTGGCCGAGGTACGTCGACTTTCCAGAGATTTTCTTTCGAGGGTACACCTCCGCTTCTAGTACAATAGACGCGATTTTACAGTGAAATTATTCTCGAGAAATTTTTGCATATGTAGTGGTGTGTATATTACTCAGATCTTAGAGCGCGTTTCCACTATATCGTTCTGGCCTATACAAAAATGTTTCGATATCATAACATTACTATTTAATTTTATACTTATCCCTAGCAACACTCTGATTTTTGTTTTCAATAAAAACAAGTTTTTATTTTAAAGAAAAAAAGTTTTGACTTTATAAAAAAAAAGTTGTGTGTGCGATTCACACACGATAGAAGCGAAACTTCAAAGAGGAGAGACCGATATATATATTATATACATATTATTTTTTTCTTTTTTTTCCTTTCATCTAGGTTTTTTAGACTCCGGGGGTCTAAACCAGTTTACGCTGTCCGCAGGTGCCACGTGACC
This sequence comes from Phragmatobia fuliginosa, assembly GCA_932526445.1. Taxonomy (NCBI): domain Eukaryota; kingdom Metazoa; phylum Arthropoda; class Insecta; order Lepidoptera; family Erebidae; genus Phragmatobia; species Phragmatobia fuliginosa. The sequence goes on along the minus strand of OW052065.1, from coordinate 6,656,059 downwards.
ATACACTACTACAAACGCAAAAAATTCTCCAAGCCAATTTACCTGTAGTCGGTTCGAGTCCCACATGGTCACCAATCCGGGGGGCTTTCAACTCAGAGAAAGAAAGGGTGAATGATGCAGATCTCCGTCTTAAGAACCATCTAATTTCTCAATTTTTTTATTGGATTTGACAATATATAATATAATATGTGAAATATTTATCTCAATTGATGTATGATATAGTCGAATTGACATTTCTTATGATGTCTTAAACAGCAAAACAATAAAATGTATTTAATAAATAACCATATAGTTTTCAAATGAATATAAATGTTTACTAGAGTATTTTTATAAGAAAATATGTAAGTCTAAAGAAAGTTATTTACTAGTTGCACGCGCTACCTCATTAGTATGTCGGAAACTTGCTTTGCTTAAAATAACTATTTGTGCAGCGGTAGCAAAGCTTTTTTACAGTAAATAAAGACCTTCTTATTATATATTTGTTCGCGCTACGTTAATACAAAAATTATTAGGAGTTATGGTTTCACTAAGAAAAATTCTTTACTTAAAAAGCTAAAAAATATGTCTTGCATTACTTATCCTATTTTATGTTTTAATGCTAATGGGAAACTATAGTACCCTAGTAACTTGTTCTGTACTCAATAAGTGCGAAAGACTTTCAAAAAGACTAAGTTTAATAAAAAAAAACAATTGAATTGACGTCCAAAATTTAAGTACATCTTCGAATTTCAGGTGCGCTGAAACTTCAAATAGGAGCAGAACTGCGAGAAACACTGGATGACCAGCCGGTACTCACTAGACAGGCCTGAGTTTAGAAAACGACCACTACATAGCAAACGATTTAGTAATCTTGGTCCTTTCTGATGATCTGGACTTCAGTCTCCTGGAAACTTACCAAACACTGAAGACTGTATCAAGCTAGCCATTTATCAATAAAGGAGAGAATTTTGAAGTAAGAAACGTAAAAAATAAACCCTCAGTCAACTAAAAATGAATTTCCTTATTAGTATCTACATTTTGACTATTTTTAGTTGAATTTGTTTCATGGTATGGTCTCACAGAAACAGTTTATCTTTTTAGGGTTCCGTAGCCAAATTACAAAAAACGGAACCCTTATAGATTCGTCATGTCTGTCTGTCCGTCCGTATGTCACAGCCACTTTTTTACGAAACCATAAGAGCTATACTTTTGAAACTTGGTAAGTAGATGTAATCTGTGAACCGAATTAAGATTTTCACATAAAAATAGAAAAAAACCAATACATTTTGGGGGTCCCCATACTTGGAACTGCAACCTGCAAAATTTTTTTTTTCATCCAACCCATTTGTGTGAAGTATCTATGGATAGGTGTCCAAAAATGATGTTGAGGTGTCTAATATAATTTTTTTCTAAACTGAATAGATTGCGCGAGAGACACTTCCAAAGTGGAAAAATGTGTCCCCCCCCCCCCCCCTGTAACTTCTAAAATAAGAGAGTGAAAAAACTTAAAAAAATATATGTTGTATAATAACATACAAACTACCAACGAAAATTGGTATGAACGAGATCTAGTAAGTAGTTTTTTTTTTAATACGTCATAAATCGTAAGCCGCAATTTACCTTTTATTTTATCAATTCACTATTATAAAAACATCGATAAAAGTTACAACGAACTACAAGAACTTTTATATGATGTTACTTGCTGATACGGAACCTTTTATGGGCGAGTCTGACTCGCACTTGGCCGCTTTTTTTATTTAATATTTAGCTAAACCTATAATGCTTTCAGATTAACAATTGTACAGACAAAAAGTGACATTTAAATGAACAAAGGGATTTTCAGAACTCTCTAGGAATTAAATAAGTTTAGGCAGGCTAGAGAATAAGTACAAATTGTACGTGACATTTTTACGAAGAGAGGTATTGAATATATTTGTGTTTTTATAGTCCCAAGTGTTTACAAGTATTCAATGCTATATTCCTTTAGGGCCACCGCAGACTAGCTACTTTTAGCATCGGCGATCGGCAACTAGTCGCTTTTTAGAAGCTAAATACGGCGACCGAACGTTCCACACCGCACACTTAAAAACGCCAAACGCGGCGATCGAGTCGCTTTTTAGAAGCGCGACACAGAAGCTGAACGCTACTCTCCGCACTATTTCGGATGCCGGTAGCAGCGACTTGGCATCTGAGCAGTCGCTAAAACGCGCGTTTCCGATACCGCGATCGAACGCAGGAAGTCGCTAAAACGCGATGCAGCATCGATGCAGTCGCCAAATCGCCGATCGCCGATGCTAAAAGTAGCTAGTCTGCGGTGGCCCTTAGCGACTTCCTGCGTTCGATCGCGGTATCGGAAACGCGCGTTTTAGCGACTGCTGAGATGCCAAATCAATGCTACCGGCATCCGAATGTGTGCGGAGAGTAGCGTTCTGCTGCTGTGTCGCACTTCTAAAAAGCGACTCAATCTCCGCGTTTGGCGTTTTTAAGTGTGCGGTGTAGAGCGTTCGGTCGCCGTATTTAGCTTCTAAAAAGCAACTAGTTGCCGATCGCCGATTTGGCGACTGCATCGATGCTGCATCGCGTTTTAGCGACTTCCTGCGTTCGATCGCGGTATCGGAAACGCGCGTTTTAGCGACTGCTCAGATGCCAAGTCGCTGCTACAGGCATCCGAAATAGTGCGGAGAGTAGCGTTCAGCTGCTGTGTCGCGCTTCTAAAAAGCGACTCCATCGCCGCGTTTGGCGTTTTTAAGTGTGCGGTGTGGAGCGTTCGGTCGCCGTATTTAGCTTCTAAAAAGCGGCTAGTTGCCGATCGCCGATGCTAAAAGTAGCTAGTCTGCGGTGGCCCTAAGTGCTATGAAGGGCTAGTTTTTAGAGACGTTCTTTTTGTTATTTAATAATAAGTACAAGATATTCGATAAAGTTTACGACCTTTTTATTATAAAATTTAAAAGACCTATTCTCGTTTTCAGCTATATTTCAATTGCTAGCAATTTCTTTTAACGAATGCAAATTTTATAGTCTTCCTTACCTTTATAAATCCCAAGATTACTTGAGATCATCATGATATAAAAATGCATTTTTATAATCGAAAACATTAAATGACACATAGAAGACCACACTAAAAATGACTGCACTTGTATTGCAATTTTCTGGAGACCGGAGGCTCAAAGACGCAGAAGTTTCTTACTAAGCCGTCGTACCGTGACTCACCATGCAGCTTTGACTCACAATCACAATGAGGATGGCGACCCCTACTCTTGGATTCCATTCTATTTATACTCGACTCGGGAACTGAACCCAAGGTCTCTTGATCGCACAGTCACATAGCCTTTTTTATTCCCAATCTGATTTGGAGTCGGTTAGTATTTCAATCAGTTTTTATATGAACATCAATTTTCCACGAAGCGACTGGCATTGGACCTCCGCAACCCTAAGAATGAACTAATTTAGAAGATTGTGTTACTTTTTGCAGAAGTTTGTGATAGTGTATTTGAGGGCGCTGACTTCCTTATAACGATTGTCATAGATGTTTGTAGCAACCAGTACCGACGGTTTAATATGCTCTTCGAGGAAGGGGCGTGAAACACAGCCAAACTTCCATACTCCGGGCTGTGATTAAGAATTTCTTTATAAAGAACCCAACAATCATTAGGCCCAATTCGATAATCAAATCAAATACCAAGTGATCGGCAGTTGCATATGCTAACCACTAGACTAGAAAATATTCACAACATTTACATCCAAATGTCAAAAAATTACTCTGCATTATCGCCCACTGGTAGCGTATTCATTTTCTTTTAATAAACCTATTTAGTTTATCTGAAATATATCACTATTCAATCTTTAGCTAAACATAACACATCTATTTTTATACTATCTAAAACTTTTCAAGTATACATTCTCAATACGGGTTTTATGGGATCTTATCGGCTTTCGTACAGTATTGAAGTTGTAAAAAGTTTAGCTCCTTTTCATGTTACATTTGCTTGTGTAACCAAATTATCAATACTGCCGAAGTCGACATTTGAACTTCTATTGCGACTATTATAAGGTTTATATTTGTAAAGCATGGTTTTTATTAAAGGTATGTTGTATGAGTAAGTGGAAGTTCGCCTCATATCTTGTCATAACATTTTACTGTCACAGGACATATAGAAAGCGTCTAAGCACAGGAATGTACTCGGAAATTGGTTCTGTTGTAATCTGTTCGAACTTTGTAACTTCTTATGTAACGTTATGGGTATAGTTTCAACGTTTAATATTAGTTCATTGAGCTATTAAAATAACTCTAAATTTTAAGATGCAGATAAAGGGACACCTTAATAGACATCAACTTTAAAAACCTTGTGGCGACTTCAACAGTGCCATCTACTGAAAAAACACTAAACCAGGGAGTAACGAAGTATACGGAGGAACTAGTCGTCCTAAGTCGCGATATAGACATTCTTGAGCCGATTAGCATATATACAACACTCCAATATCAACCGTTGGCCGCACGATCACCTCACCTGGTTTGAGAATCCTCCCTTTGTGTTAGAGGGAAACAAAACCCACCCCTCCATAGCCTTGCCCTTCAATACAAAATTAAAACACTACATAAGTTTGACTACTACTACTAACAACGAAGTATGCTAAGTATAGTGTTCAATGGGAAGAACGCTTATTAAATAACTAGCTGTACTCTGCGGGACTACCCATGAGTTTTGTTGCTTTAGAATCGGATATTGTTTAATGTTATAGTAGATTCAATTTTATTATAACATTTTATTTATTCAGTATTTTTTAAAATAAAAATAGCCTAGTTACTCCTTATAACATTGACTATCTGCCAGTAAAAGTGCTATCAGACAAACCGACAGACCAATATTTTAAATATTAACTTTTCTATGTAAATACCCCATATACTTTCTAATGTATTTACCGAAAAGCGAAACTTTGTTTATTTATATATATGTGAAGACATACATTCATGAGATTTGATTTTTATAACAATTTTATTGTTTATTTTAAAAAACAAATAAGTAAAAATAATAAAAACACATGATTTGATTGTGCATGAAAAAATATAAAGTAGCGTCATTAGAATTAATCAGAGTGAAAGTTAACAAACAAGTTAACAAAGTTAACAAGTAAACCTAAAATATTCGCTCATGTAAACACATAACAAACTAGGCGAAGAAATTAATTAATTTTATTATAGTCGGTAAATACGACTATCAAAATCTAAAAATCTTTATTCAAGCTCATAGTGAAACCTTTCCAATCAGTATGCAAAACCATGGAAATGAAAACAGCAAAAAAATCAAATGAAGTCAGCCAATCAATTAATTTATAAGATTGTAAGCAAACCCGAGCCGGTAAGAAATATAACTTGGAATAAAATGCCAATTTCTCCCTTTGTTCGTTCGTTGAAATCTTAAAAACACTTTCAATTTCTTCAATTACTTAAAACATTCCCTATTGGAGACTTTTCATTTGTGATGTTTAACCAACGGATCGACTTTTCGATTGACTTGAGCATTTCAAAGGGCGGAGGGCCCAAAATTAACGCAACGTAGGGTGTGCAATGAAGGAACCTTCGCTTCAAAGGAAACTGATTTCCCTATTTTCTTTGAAAAAACAAATATATTGTTCAAGGGTAGATTGCTATTTGTTTTATCATACTTGCGTAGTATGATAAAAGAATAATAGCGTGTGTTGAGATTATGTGTGTGAAAAACAGGAGATCTACTGTAATACGGTCTTTATAGATTTGTGTACAATCTATATGTATATACATATATATGTTATGGTAAATTTCTATTCGATATACATTCAATTTAGAGGCCAGAACTTTGATGTTGCTTACTTACTATAATTTATGTTATCATTAATATCAGTACCAAAACAATCAATGAAATTGTCGAATTATGGTTGATATTTTATCTCCAGGTTGTCTTTGTAATAATTAAAAGATTTCTAAACAAAAATACTAAGAAATTAAAAATAACAAAAAAAAGCAAGACGATAAAATTTGTTTATTTATCCATACCCAATTAGATTTTAACAAACATAAAAGTAAAAGTACTTTTTATTCTGACATCCCTTAGTATTAATTGTCGTTAAATGTCAATGACAACATTGACAACGAATGTCAATGTGTAATACCGACAACATCCCAACAGCTTATAACATCACCTAGTACCAAACTAGTAAAGCAGTCCTTCTGTAACAAGTAAACATAGGTATATAAAATTTATATTACACATAAGCGAAGTTATCATCAATCTGGTTGAAATAACAGTGAAATTATTTTAAAATTATTATCTTTTAAATATAGTGCATCAGCATGAAGCTATTATTTTTAAATATCGAAATACCCAGACAATACAGAGACGTTACAGTGTACTAGCCAAATGATGAGCAATTAGTCTTAGTCGAAGTCCTTAACATTTAACAGTTGCTAATTGAGTGCATCACAATGCAGCTGATGAAACACGACGTTTCCACTTGAACGCGCTTCGTTCACGACTCAATGAATAAATAAATAGCTGCCACTTCAGACGGAATGATCACAATTACGATTTTTTAATCCACCACTTTTCATACGGAAATGAATAAATGGATCGACAATTTTAAGAGTGATCGGTTTAAATTTTATTTTTTACTCGCATTACACTAAATCACCAAAACTTAAGAAATTGATTCAAAATTTATACAAACAGTGTGCTTAAAGTTGTTTTGTTTCAACACTGTTTGTATCAATTTTACAAGGAAATTAATGAATATGAATTAAAGAATATAGTTCCTTTTAGATAAAATAGATCAGGATCCAGGAGGAGATCATCTGCAAGCAGTAGATAGCCTGATTTACGTCGGGGTTCCAGGATTTTCCTTTCTAGGTTATGCCTGGTATCCCGGCCAATAGTACCTTTTATCCGGTTCAAGTACAACATAGCTACCAGTGGGTACCGAGGGGATTACCGCACAAACAAAAAAGGTCACGGTAGATCAAAGTCGTAAGTAAATATTGAGCTATGGTCTTGATGCGTTAAGTCAGTATTCTTAGCGAGTAGCTGAATGGAAGCTTTTACAGAAGTTTGCTGGCAAAGCTGGACTGACCTACAGAACTCGAATCCAAGATACAAACCGATATGTTTTAGAGATCTGCCCAAGTTGTTATAAAAACATTACAAAACTCATTCGAAGAAGTTATTGGTTTAGAGCGTAGTTTTAAAGTTTAAAATAGCGCTTACAAGATTGGTAATACGAAATAAAAGCGATACGATTGTACTTAATTGAGACCTATGGAGCAAGTTCCACAAAAAGCCATACATTCGGTCTTTTTCAGAAAGGTGTGGTATCAATCGAGTTAATATGAAATGTTACCGGTAGACTTACAGAAGATCTAAATTTATCGAATACTAATCTGTCTTCTTGCACCTACAATGATTCGATAAAGCCACATTCTGCATCGATTTAACGAGTATTAGTGATACTAGTTGTCAGATATTTTCCTTGTAATTAATTCAAATACATTATCATATTTATACTCAAAACTTTTAGGTTTTGTGTCCACATGAAAGAATTGTTTCATTGTGTAAACGTAGTTATATCAACAAAAAAAATACTTTGAAAATAGTCAAAATCAATAACTCTACAAATTGATTAAATTTGAATGAAATCTCCAAAAGATTCTAACATAAAAATAAAATATATTGCCATACAATTTTATACCTTATGCTTTTGTAACGAATATCAAAAATGTGTATAATAGGATAATACAGAAAAGATTTACTTGAATATTCGTACACTAAAACCCGTTTTACGACATGTTTCGTACTATAAAAATGTTATGGCTGTTTTATGTAAAAACAAGGTAGAAAATGTAAAATTGATAGGCAGTGTTTTATGAGTCCTCAATAGTAAGTTCCTTTGAAACGGTTCATTAGGTATTTATGTAAATATAAGGTTTATGACTCAAAGTATTGATTTTGCAGAAGAACGGACTACTGAACGGCTATAAATTGAGTGAACGACCTCTTAAGTGTTTATAGGATTTTAATTTATTGGAAATCGTTTCTATCGGAGTCGCAGTTAGTTTCTTGAATGCTATGCTATATTTAATCCATACTTAATATTATAAATTCGAATATAACTATATGTCTGTTGTATTTTTACAAATAAAACGCTGCAATGATTACAATGAAATAAAACGCTGCAATGATTACAATGAAATGTGGAATGGAGATACTTTGATACTTTAGGAAAGACATATAAGAGTCATAAGAATTTAGTTTGAAAAAGCCAAACAGTTTTATAGACAAACACATTTTACACATAAGTTTTAGAGCTTGTGTGTATAATGTTTGCAAATGACCTTCTGTATGTTTTTATTTTTCTTCTTCTTCTACATCTCTTGAGGTAAGTGTCTTAAGTTGTGGTTTATAATTTTCATTGTTATTTCATTTATAAAAAAAAAACACCTTTTTTCTTTAACGCATCTTTTGAAGCTCTTAATACTCATACGATTGCAAAGGAAATGAGATCTAAAGATCGAAATAGTACTGATAAGTAAAACCTAAATTGTATACTGATTTTGGCTTTAAGGCTTATTGGCTCTTTTAATATGTATTTGACAGATAACGTTGTGTGTAAAAAGACCGAAATCTTTATAAATTATCCATTAAATTCGTTATAACCCATCCCTGCACACTTTTGCCATAGCCGTTTTTTTTTCAAAATAAAGGTAATTCCATTTCTTACACAATGTAACGCACCCTCCAATGATATTTACAGTTATCGCTGTGAGATGGGCCAAAACTAATTCCTTCATTATTATAAGGAGCGAGAATATTAACACTTATTACGTACCTATAATTACACTCTCCACGTTTCATTATCTGTAATGGTATACTTGTATGTACTATGTAGTTCAATGGTGATACTGCTTTCCTTTTCTGACTATAGGTTTGAGTTTCTAATCAACTTATAATTTAGCAAAGTAAGAAATGATATAAATAAATATTTCAGACATCTTACACACAACGTTATCTAGTCCCAAACTAAGCAGATCTTGTATTATGGGTATGAAACAACTGACATAAATAAAACGTACTTTTTAATTGTAAATACATACTTATAATACATAGAAAACACCCAGACTTCGAAACAAATATTTATGATTCACACAAATATTTTCTGACCTGGGAATCGAACCCGAGACCTCTTGATCAGCAGCCGCATACGCGAGCCACTAGACCAACAAGGCAGTCGAATTAATTATCATAAACAATTTAGCTAGAGAAAACTGATTTTGTCAGTTTCCGAGGTAAAGTGCAAGCAATGTCCTTCTTCAAATAACAAATCAAATTTCATTGAATATGGTGAAGCAACTTAGCCGAAACTGAAAACATTTTGATGGTTTAAACACACTTTAATCAACAAAAATACCCAACAAAGTTATACAATGCTTAGTCTTCGATATACCTTAACAGTTACTATCGTTGTTTTTTCCAGTTTGTCCTTAATGACTGCCTTGTCGGTCTAGTGGTTAGCGTATGCGGCTGCTGATCAAGATTTGCGTTCGATTCCCGGGTCGGACCAAATATTTGTGTGATCCACAAATACTTGTTTCAGAGTCTGGTGTTTTTTATGTATAGTATGTATGTATTTACAAAAGAAAAAAGGATGTTTATGTTTTTATATCAATTGTTTATTACCCATAATACGAGTTCTGCTTAGCTTGGGACTAGGTGACGTTGTGTGTAAGATATCCGAAATGTATAATAATATTTTTACAAATTTTTTATTATGTGCAATATTTATTTAACAATAAAGATAAATATACATGAACAATGAACCTAAAAACTAAAAACCTTAAAAATTATAATAAAACTAGAATATATTATTATAAGGAGTCCCTTTAGGCAAGGTTCCGAAGATACTGGCAGCGTTCCCCCTTTGAATAGCTATACTAATTCTTTGTCCGAGGTAGCTGCCAGCTCTTCGGTCCCCTGTGACGTCGACTAACCTTCTTGATATTTCTTTAAAAAGCGCTATAGCGCTGGGACCCCACGGACCAAGGGTCTCGACACCGAATGGGACAAAATCATATTCGGAGCCTAGACCCCTGTTTTACAAATAATTTTATTCATGCCGAGTTTCAGAACCTTTAAAAAGTTGTATAACTAATTTTGGAAGAAAAATTTTATATTTCTTCCAAGTTGTTGATAACATACATACACAAGTTATCTTATATCTTTTCAGTTATGTTCATGTTTTTTTAATACATCTCTGTTGACCCAACATGGTGTATTAAAAGCCCCACATTTTGTCAAGGTTGTCATTTGAGTTTTAGCTCACTCAAGTCGGTTGAATTCGATTCCTCCAATCGAATTCAACCGACTTGAGTGAGCTAAAACGAAAAATACGAATAAACAAATGTGTCAACATCCAACTTAGATTTATTATTCCCGAGATGTACTACGGGCTCTACAGGTCATGTCTTATAAAATAATAAATATTTCGAGTCTTTTTTTAATAAAAAAAGCTTGAACTCTCGCGATTTTTAATCCGACGCTGTATTTTGTATTCATTTTTTTTAATTCAATTTTACTGTACTCAATTTGAGCCTTATTTAAATTTGAAAAGAGGAGGTAACTTCAAAGGGATAAGGATCAAGGAATGACACAATACGGCTTATTACTATTAAAAAGTTAATTATGAAAGCTTTTTATCTCATTAACTAATACCTTAGACCTTCCTACGTGGAATCAAAACAAACTTGGAATATTTTTCCCATAAAACGGAATATAACGGAACAAAGCGATAGCTACAGGATTTTCAATACATACAAACCGTTAAATAATTCTCATAGGTCGCATAGTCGTAGAACCGATGTCGTAGATTCTGCTACGAGCAAAGTATCCGTAGCAGTACTACGTACGGTCTCGATATAAATATTTCAGTACAGGAAATTATGCTTCTACTGATACCATTCCCGTGTAAGATTTTGAATGGAAAAGCGAGTCTTGCAGTGCTAAACTGAAATGGAACTTGAATTATGTATTTCGGATCTGTTATAGATAATTCAGAGCAACGTCTTACCTCTAAACGCTATGAGGTAAAATTGAATTTTCCAATTCCATTACATGTTATACCTATGTCTATGTGTTTTAATTTTGGTACTGTGTATCAACTTCATTATTTTGTGTATTTATTATGGATGTATAACAATGTGCAAGTGAGCACTAATACTATCTACATGTCGGGCTTGTGCGGAATGATGTATTATTTATTTATGCCTCGTTGATACGGAAATTGCACTTTTGTAATATTCACGAGAGACGCCGGATTAAATTCTGAGCCACAATTCATAAGAGACAAGCTCTCACGTTTTAACTCTAAAATAATGACAAAATTTTCATTTATTTTAAGAAAACAGAAAAATGTTCAAATGAGTATTGATGATTTGGTAACTATATGAGTTTTTATTACGAAATATTTTAAAATTCACATTGAAGTTTGAATACTGTATGAAAAAATATTTTATACAAACTAAGTTAATGAGATACCAACTGTCCCGACAGAATTTTATTGCACCATTAACATTGCAAAAAAATAATTAATTTTCTATAAAAAGCAGCCTATGCCCAGCAGTGTTTTTTTTAGCTGGGATGATGATAACGAAAAAGACCTGCCAGTTCCCCATACAGGTTCATCACTTTAAAGAAAAAGAACAATCAATCGCCTTTGAAAACGAACAACATTGCACTTTTATTCAAAAACAGATTGGCTCAAGTTTAAAAAAAACTCAGATAATTATCTGGAAGAAATTAAATGTTTTCAAATATTATATTCAGTGTTCTGTATCGCCGTCCACTGCTTGACATAGACCACTCCAATTGCACGACACTTAGTTGAATCCTCGGCTTCTTATTTATTCCTTTATCCATATCCCTTATTCCTTAATATCTTTTAATTTAGACCACACAAGTTCGGGGTGCAGCAAACCCGGGGGAGAGTGTTAGTGAGTTCGTTTGAATGATTCGACACCTCCCTAGAGATTCAACCCTTTCAACGCTGCATGCAACTTTGTGTAATAATAAGATGTTTTTGGATTTTAATGTTGCGCAGTAATCTAAACCCATACAGAGAGCGAGACGCGTCATACATTTTTAATAGAACAAACATGCTAAATGTATTAATACTTTATTCCTTCACTTTAAAGGATGAAATGTAACTACTTAACTATTATTAATTGTCTATTTTTAAGCTATTGCATAGCTTTAATCGTGGCCATTAAGCGCAGCGACCAAATCAAGAAGCGCTTTACGTGCTCTCCGAGGCACGGGCGTGAATCACCGTCAAACTTCCAAACTCCGGGCTGTTAATTGTCAAATTGAAAAACTGTGCAATTTCCTAATAACAGAAAAACGAACGGAAAGGAAAACCCAAAAAAACTTTTTAGCCCGACCCGGGATTTGAACCCGAGACCTCTTGATTAGCAGTCGCATACGCTAACCACTAGACCAACCAGGCAGTTATTATTAATTTTCATTACGCATTAATCAAATAGAAGAGATATCGTAGGCACAATACACATCGTCCGCGTCCTCCGTACCGTCTAATTGAATCTTAGTTTTTTTTTTCCATAGATATGCTAAATACTATTTTGTTCCCTGGTACCTCATTGTGACTACTGATAATGCAGCATGATGATCCACACTATGGTGCTTAGTGAGAAGCTTCTGCATCATTGGGTCTCCATTTTCACACTTAGAAACGAAATATAAAATCATGAATGCTGTCATTTTAGGATGATCGGGTGTGAGGGTAGTACCACCCCAGTCGAGCCGGTCCATTCGTATTGACATCAGCGTAGCTCTAATATTATCTTTAGTAACAATACTTTTAAATGAAAATTGAAAGTTAACAACAAAAATAATAAATATTAAGACACCTGACACAAACACACACAAACTAAGCAAGATTCAATGATAGAAGATATATCCATATTAATATTATAAATCCTCTATCTCTTTATCTGTTATACTTATAATGAATAAACCACTGCATCGATTTCAATGACTGGTAATATTTTAATTCTTGAAGCGTTTTTAAAAAACGAAGAGATGCACATATTAAAGAAATAAATAATGAGTAGCCTGTCAGCCTTACACTGTGACTTGTGTTCTTTGTGCCGATATACGAGTCATGATATCGATTGCCACGATCATTTACTCTATCTCTGCGTGTACACACTCTGCCCAAACTTTTAACTTTAAACTCAGGCGACTGTCTGTAAAATATGTGAGGTTATTATTGTATTGTGTGGCAACGGTGTCACATGACACGTTTGCCCCTATCCCGCGTTAAATTGGGTGCATTACACACAAGCTTTGTCTTAAACTTCTTTGAAACAAAATCATTCTTAGTATTTAGGTTAATATTTCATTAGTTATATTATTGTGAACTGTTTTGTCTATTAATATCGAATGTATGCATGTATCTCTTGAGAAAGAAATCAACTGATGAATAGTGTTGAATGAATGACATGTACCTATTTAAATTCATTCCGTGTAAACGATCATTTTATTGGTTAGTAAGTGATAGTCAAATATTAGCAATTTTATGCACTTTTTTATTCAAATATTATGTAAATAACCTGTTTCTACCTTTGTAACCAATCACCTTCCCCTCCTCCTAGAAGAAAATAAAATGATTATTTGGAAACATTTACTATCAGTTGTGTTGATTTTGGGTGCTGGTTCAGTCTCTAAATCAAAAAGATCAACCATTTTACCTACTTAAATTTTAAAGAATATAAATGACTATGAATTTGTATCCTAAAATTACTATACTAATAATAGTGTTGTAGTAAAATATCTATATTCATGGAAACTAATATAAACGTGTGTAACTCTGAAGTCTATATATAAAACTTTTATTTACTATATTCATTACATCAAAATGTGAATTAAAATGCTGTTTAAATTGCACGGTTTCACATTTTACTCAGAATATTTTCATCTTTTTACTACACATTTAAGTACAAATTGCCACCAAAACTCTCACATCAAAGTTTAAGAAAGTGTCAAAAACTCAAGTGATACTTTTCATACATTGAAAAGGCAAGGGTCTGTGCGAACTCAAAGCCATGGCCCTTGAGCCACGTCTGACACTTTCAAGCTATCCCAATCAAAGACAGCCCTTAAATATTAAAAGGTCGTTACACTAATGAATCGTATCTGATTTTGTCGTCGTCTGCATCAACCGCTTCAATGTCTTTTGGCCTTTACACCAGTTTCTTAAAAAATCTTTTCTTCAAAATTCAAGTTTTTATTAGTCTCGTCTATATCAAACTGTATTATGTTTTTAATAATCCGTGACCAATGTGTATGTAGGGCACTAATACATGTTAGTGACTTGTACATTACATTAATTTTTAAACCCTAACTCTATAGAGAGATCGCAGTGTATGAAATTGCTTAATATTTTTCCAATGTTCTCATCTTTTCTTTGTTCTTAGTTATCAAGTTTTTTTTGGATGTCGCAAAAGTTATAAGACGTGTGTCGCAGACATAAACTGAAACGACCTGGACTAAAACCGCTAGCTATTTACTGGTTTTAATTATAAGCTAGCTTATTGTGGATTATTTCCACGTATGTAATAAAGTAACTTAGAACTTTGACTGCCTTGTTGGACTAGTTGTTATCGTATGCAGCTGATGATCAAGTGATGTGTGATCCATAAATGTTTGTTTTGAATTTTGGGTGCTTTCTATGTATAGTCGTAATTTGTATGTATTTACAAAAAATGATGTCCGAAATATTTATTAATTTATTTATATAAAATTAAATTAAAATAAAATTAAAAAAAATTAGTCTTATTTAAAAAAAAACGTTTATTGTTTCACTTCCTTTTAAATTAATATAATTTCAAATAAACAACTGACAACAAAACAACAAAGGAACAAAGAAATGCAACTAACGATCGTCATTTATCACAACGAAATCGCATTTAAAGTCCGTCCTAAGGAATCAATGTTTTGTAGGAAACATTTTTATCTGTATTCTTTAAGGGAATTCGATTCAAGTTGTAACTGATTCGATATATTTTGTTTATAGGGTAGTGCTGCACACCTCGCTGTTTCACGTCGATTGATCGGGAATAGGGATGCTGATCGAGTAGACGACACGGAGCGTAAAATGAGTTGTCCGCATCGCCGCTTCGGCCGTCTGCCAACACTGTTCACCAGTAAACATCTATTGTCTTGCTCGTAAAACGTACAAAGATTTTGTTCGGAAATTGCAAACTTCTTACCCCCTCCTGTATTTCTACTAAAGTTGCTTTCATTACATCAACTTATTGGATGGATTCCAATATTTTTCCTGTGATTGCATTCGATTGCATATTGTTTACGATTATGATTGTGGTTGGGGCATATTCGATATTTATCTTAGTTTTGTTGTTAGTAGTGTTCATATTTTTTCAAACTTTGTGTAAATTATTGGAATGGTAAAATTGGTTCTGTAACAGAATAGCTTTGAAAAACGAATTGGTCCACAAATATTTTAGTCTAACAACGATTTCGATATCTCTTTTCGTTGCATCAGTGATCAGAATACCAATGAGGACTGTCACAAAAAGGGATTATCCAATGTGTCATATATTTGCGAAACGGACACACATAGAGATAGAGACTCTTACAATTTAAATTAGACACATCTATGATCACTTGGTAGGTAAATTTCGGCTATATCTATATGATTGCACGGTAGGCCTATTGGCTTAAGCGGTCGCCACGCTGCTCTGTACTGCGCTAACTGTTGTGGGTTCAAATCCCACATGGGATAACACCTTGTGTTATCAAGAAATTAGTATTCTAGGTCTGGGTGTTCTTTGTGTCCGTTTCATTTATGTTTGTAAAGGACCCTGCGAAGGAATATCTACAATTTAGAAATACTGTCGCTTTATAAAGTACGTATAATTGATGTTATGTGTTTATCAATTAGACGTTCTTTATAAAGCGTCAATATTTCTAAATACATTAATATATATATACATATATATATATAAATACATAAAGAACGAATTTGTTTTTAATAAATATATCTTATATTTATTAAAAACAAATTCGTTCTTTAAATTGTTAAGAATTTTTTTGATAAGTTCTGTTATCGAGGTGTCCCGTCCTTAACTGGGTCAAAACCTAGTTTTATATACGACAGGTAACAAGGGATGATACCCTTGAAGAGTACCGATATCATCAAATATTCTTATTGTGAGAACAAAAAGAGGGAAATTGAAAGCCTAATAATAGTAGATAATTTTCGTACTTGTTAATTTGTACATATACTACTTTTCAATATGAACGTGTTAAAGGAATATGCTTGAGTAATAATAGTTCAAAGATGTTTACTACATATGAAACTGAATTATACTCGTAACAATAAGGTATAATTTTAAAAACGTATTATTTACTCGCATATTTTATAATACAGGTTTGAGTACTTCATCATCATCATCAGCCTATCGCAGTCCACTGCTCCGTCGCACACCTCTTGCATCCAGCTTCTGGCAGCCACCTGATGTCGCCGTAATTTCTTCTATCCTGAAGCATTCTACACTATGTTCTTGGTTGAAGTAGTTTTAGTTTATTATTACACAGAAATAACTGACCCTAGAAACAAGTTGTTTGGTTTTAACCACAATCAGTGAAATATGTTTCTCTTAATCAATGGAGTTAATGTTTATAAGACATACATTTGTTTCATAGTACTTATAATAATCGTCACCCAGTGGTCGGAATTCGAACACTAGGCCGCCTTAGTGTGGGGGCCGCATTGTATGCATTCGTAACGAGTGTGTTGAACCCACTCCTGAATTCTACTCACGCTTACTATCAGGCAAAGTAGTCAGTTTTGTAGGCTCTAAATAAATAAAGCAAAATAAAAAATCTTATTTTTTTTAGCTTTCTGCACCCCTTTTCCACAACAAGGCACTGCACTTCTCATACAAGCTTTAACTGCGTCATATGTTCATATTTCTTGGTTTGCATAGGTATTTTGTTAAAAGAGGGATGCAACGTTTTTACTTAACGCAATAATATGTGCATAACATGATTATTTACATATTATATTTATATGTTTTTTTAGATAGGTGGGATTCCCCCTTATGTACAGGCCGTTGTACGTCCACACTAATTGATTTACATGTAAATATTATGTTTAATACTAACACTAAATTTAGTAACTGTAACTAACATAATATGGATTCAGTTGTCCGAAACAAAGAATTTGAATTGAATAATTATGATTGGTCTAATGGTTAGTGGTCTTGAATGTTAGGCCATAAAATAAAATATCTTGTGAAAACATCTACAAATTATTTAGAATTGTACCGACGCGACGTTAACACTTCGTTGGCTAATAGAGTTGTTTACGCTCTCTATCGACTTGCGTTGAGTAATTGCCAATCAGCCATTCAGTTTGTTTTTCACAATTTCTGTTTGACTTTGGTATTAATGAAAATGAATTTAACGAAAAAATCCATTGAACTTTGCTCTTTAAGATGTACTACTACGCCTTTTATCAGATATTGATCTCTGTATATGATAGTTTTATATATATTATTTTGTATATTATGTGCATATTCTGAATATTATTTTGTACTGTAAAGACTTTCGAAGAATGACCACTGAATTTTGTAGTGATTAATATTTACGTTAATGTATTAAAGTTAAACTCGTAAGTATTGTATCTTTTAGCTGACGAAAAGAAAACGGAGAAGGTTCTTAATTAAGAACCTCCTCCGTTTTCGAATTCGACTATTCGAAAATGTATTTTTTATGTACCACTGCTACTTTTATACAGTAGTCCAATTTTCATAATATTTTTTTTAAAGAAGATACTCTGAAGTTGATCCCATATCAATTTGAAAAAAGAAATCCAACCCCAAGATTTAGTTATAATTTAGGTATGCTTACATTAGTTTCAAAAGTTCGTTATTAAGGTTCAGTAATAATAGTTTTAGCTAACAAGTCTTATTAAATTACTTAAATATACATTAATAATATTTTTTTACAAAGGTACACACTAATACACACACTTTAAATGGTGGTTCTGATTGATTATTACATGTCACACCTTGTCTACTCAGCGCGAATTTCATCTGTCGGGTTATATTTATATATCTTTATATATATAATTCTTCTGTGAGTGTGTATGTCACTGAACTTCTCTCAAACGACTGGACCGATTTTGATGAAATTTTTTGTGTGTGTTCAAGGGGATCTGGGAATAGTTTAGGTTTGCAATTGGACCCGGTAGGTGGCGCTGCGATCAAGTTCTGGAATTTTAAAGTTGGGCGGTACGAAGTTCGCTGGGTCAACTAGTTGAGTATAATTGTTGTATTATAAAAATAAATATTTCATTTATATGTATGCTTAAGCATGTGTGAAAAACATTATTTCACATAACCATTTTATATTTTATAAAAATTATTAAAACCTTGTAATAATACTAATAATTTATTATATTTTATATTATTTTAACCGTTGAAAGAAATTCCGTATACACCGTCAAATATGACATTGTTAACGAAGCCACACAGGTCGAATGGAAAATCTTATAAAATATAGCCCCAAGGGACACAGTTCCATTTCAGCCCTGTCGCTTCAAATGACTTATGAATAGCGAGTTGATACTCATAACTGCAACCAACGCTATCTATGCAAATGCTGTTTCACCTTGTACAAGAATGAAATATACTATATTCAAAGAATGAAAGGAAAATTGTTGGTAGTTTGTTTTATGGTAGTGGCAACTCTAATTTAAATTCACTTGCATTTTCAAATACCATGTGTATAGTTTCACATTGTACAATAATACAGGTATTGCATTCCGAGATACGGTGATGACGTAGGTTACAAAAGGCTACGTCATCGCATCTATCGATGGGTCTCAAACTTTATAATTTTGAGGAAAATTTGTTACTTTGGGGAAAGTTAATTTTTAGTTAATAACAATATTTTTTAATAATAATTATATGATTATAGTCTATTACAGAGATTTATACATCATTAATAATCTGTATTATTACCACTAGTACCATAATATACAGTATACATATATTATATACCTATTAGTACTAAAATCCTTTCGCGTGCTAATTGTTGGCTTCTTCAGCCGAAGGGATAATTCTTAATTAATTATTTGTTTATACTTTTTGAATGGTAAGATTCAAGACTACTATTTAGCACTATTTTATAATGATTTAGGTACCAGTACACCTACAACTTCGTAAGCTATATACACTAGGAAGGGATTAAGAATAAAGAGTGTCACCACCCCTATTCATCCCGCGGGTGTCGTAAAAGGCGACTAAGGGATAAACTACGCAAGACAATATCAATGTAAAGTGAAGGAAAACTTGAAACCAACCCTATACCAGCCCGTCTGGCCAGCGTGGTATGGTAGGCCAAAGCCTCCTTTCTAGGGAGAGGTCTATGTCCAGCAGTGGACTGTTGAAGGCTGTTGATGATGATGACTACAAACATAGCTAGTAATGTACTAGATACTACTAAAATACTCAACCCAACCATTTTGATATTTTAGTCAGATACAAATAAATGTTTGAGAATCACTGCGGAGAGTAGCACTAAGCGAGACCGACTTATGCGTAGGTATAACAAGAATAGCGATAGACTTTTATTTCATCTTATAAATTCAGATAGTTATGACTACTTTTCTAATATCGACAACAGCTTATGTGATTTAAATATTTGACAGACTGTTATCTCAAGTTTTAATAAAACGATGAACATACTGTTATACAAATGATTGCATTTGTTATATTTGATAGCTTGGCTCAATTTAATAGCTTAGCTTTTGAAAAAAACTCTATATGAGTATGTTACTTGTATGTTTATTCTAGCTTGCTATCACATTATTATACCATTTTTAGGGTTCCGTAGCCAAATGGCAAAAAACGGAACCCTTATAGATTCGTCAAGTCTGTCTGTCTGTCTGTCTGTCCGTCCGTATGTCACAGCCACTTTTTTCCGAAACTATAAGAGCTATAGTGTTGAAATTTGGTCAGTAGATGTATTCTCTGAACCGCATTAAGATTTTCACATAAAAATAGAAATAAATCAATACAATTTAGGGGTCCCCATACTTGGAACTGAAACTCAAAAAACTGAATAGCTTGCGCGCGAGACACCTTCAAAGTGGAAAAATGTGTGTCCCCCCCTGTAACTTCTAAAATAAGAGAGTGATAAAACTAAAAAAAATACTACCAACGAAAATTGGTTTGAACGAGATCTAGTAAGTAGTTTTTTAGTAATACGTCTTAAATCGTAAACTGCAATTTACCTTTCATTCAATCAATACACTATTATAAAAACATCGATCAACTTTTATATGATGTTACTTCCTTCTACGGAACCCTTCATGAACAAGTCCGACTCGCACTTGGCCCCTTTTTTATATTTTTTATACAAAACAGCAAATAGAATAACTGATCGTAAAATATCACTGGCACCCATCGAAATCTGCACCGGTGCACCGGAAAATACATGAGTTTGTTGTCAGCTTGTGAGTTTTAAGAATAAACAGAATTGGATATTGTAACATCATTCAAAAAACATAATTGGGTGTTTTTTAAGCCTGGAAAAATGGAAGTGTGAAGTTGACGTTGTTACACGCCCCTGCCTCGGTCTCGGTTGTAATGAACATCTACGGCAATCGTTACCAGTAAATCAGTGTACTCAAATATACTAAAAATTAGTGGTGCGATTCCCGAATTCTGTTCGTGCTCAGGATTGATAAGGTCCGATGCCAGTCGCTCCGTTATAAAACTCCGTTATTCAGGTAAAACCGCTCGAACTGGTCCCAACCCCAAAATAATCTTGGGAAAAAAGGCTAGGACGATGATATGACTCGCTCGGGGAAAAACTGTAAAAAAATCATGATATCATCCAGTAGCTGTGGTACTCGTTATGTGTCTTCTTCGGTAGAGACCTTTCTTACATTTCATCTTTTATCTTATCGATATAGGAGCCAATAGTATTTGGTGATACCGGCAAAAGAACTCACAAAAATGTAAGGTAATGTAAGTAACTTTATTGATATAAATATGAAATAGTTGCAACGAAATAATAATAATTAATAAAGAAATTGAAACCCTTGTGTATTATTTTCTTTTCTTTACAGGTAAATTATAATAATACAGGATTAGATCAAACGTTCTTAGGCTACGGTAAACATATCCTGCGGAGGTGTTTTAATCTTGTCATAATTATTATAATAACTTTCCTATCAAGGTTTTCCTGCTACCTCTTTCAATAAATTAAACAAGTATCTAACATTTTTATAATAGATTCGAAAGTAATATATTTTTTTTGGTGAGAAAAAATGAATGAATCATTAACTAATGAAGCATGCCTGTCTGGTATACATAGTTATGACTACTGTTGTATATACTAAATCTTTATACTACTGTGTAATGACACAGTACAGAGATTTTGTGGTAATTTCGATAACATAAAATTTTTATATTAGATTTTGTTAATGTCACAATAATAATATAACTTGCGTTAACCATTCTGCATCATTTCAGTTTCTCACTAGGCTTAAATATGTAAAAAAAAACAATTACAATATTGATATTTATCCTGTATGAAAACTTAACACTGGAAAAGGGTTTAATTATACAGATCCAATGTAGGTGGCAAATGACAACAATCGTAATAGAAAGATCGAGCTAAATAATGGTTAAGAATTAACAATTGTGAAGACAGAATAGACACATTAACAAATGTGAACTTTATATAGAAACATCATATCAAAACTGACTAATATAATACGAAATTGACAATTTACTTAATTTTTTTTGTAATATTGTGTGTGAATACTTGGATTAGTTAATATTTAAATAGATATTGAAATTAACGCTATACAAATGACGTAATTTTTGTCTTATTTGTATATGTGACTGACTTGAATGGTTTCCTACAAGTTTACAAGTTAATTGTAGGTAATATAATAAATTTTGGTAAACAGAATTTGAATATTATATTTAGGACACATGCAGAAAAAGTGCATGAAGAAATACCTTTGTAATGTGGAGATAATATATTATAATTTTATTTATTATTATTATTTTACATTTGATAAGGAGTTTATGTAATCCATAATTTTCTTGATAAGCAATAATTGATCTAAAATAATGAAACCGAAAAAAAAATGACTTCAAAATCATTAATGTAATTTTGTTACTTAAATTTATTTAAAATCCATTGCTTGGGTGCAGCACATAACCGTTTGTCCTGGAAAGCCTTGATAGAGGCCTATATCCATCAGTAGACATGTTTTAGCTAGAAAATGGTGGTTTTTATTACTTTTACTGAATCCTGAATTTCTCTTATTGTAAATGAATACTATAATTCATTTACTGCCACGTTTTTGAAATCATTCTTATCAGCTACATTATTATAGAAATATTCGCTTTCACCGTTTTCATTTTCACTGTATTTGGTGACATCTACTTATTAACCATTTGCGCCTTCACTGGAGGTCACGTTACTTCGATTGTGTGTGTTTTTTGCCATATTTGCACGAAAATGCTGAAAGGTTAAAAAATTGTAATTATGAAATATGTTACTATTTTTTATTATAATACTATGAACTTTTTTTATATGTTATTCTAATGCTATTTCGGCCTCTGAGTGCCTTCTAGAATTCTGAAAACATTGATGAAAAGCAATGTAAGAATAGCCTAACATTGGTTTTGTGGCCAGACGAGTTGGTATTGGATTTGTTTCAATATTTCTTTCTCTTTGAAGTAATGTTATCTGCATAGTTTGCTCATTTAGACACCTTTTGATGACAGCCATGGATTGAATGGGGCGGTGACCCTTTGTATTCTTAATCGGACATAACACACGGACAAAAAATCTTACCACAAATACTACCATTATTTATAAACTAACCAAATTTATTTTTACATTATAATTATTGAACTCTTAAACTTACCAAAGCGAAGAGTAGCAGTTGCATGCTTTGAAGATAAAGACAGTGCTGAGGTTTTCTTAAGCTGGTTATATTAGTAGCAGGCCAAACATGAGCGGGCCCATGAAGATCATAACGAGAGTGTGCCTCCAATTCCACCGCATCATACTGACACTTCTTACACTGATAATCACGACTATAGCGTTTGACTTATAAATATAGGGAATACTGATAGATATTATAGGGTGACCATAACTCACTGTTTTTTTTTTCAGATTACATTTGATTACGTAATCACAATTGATATTCATTGATGGCTCTGTGTGGCTAGAATATGCTTTAAAATTAGTAGTGGTAGAAATGTCATTGTCATGTCAAATGACATGTCAGTATTATATTTTAAATATTAAATATAATATTACAACAAATTTTATAATAAGCACAAAAATTTGTGTCCTTAGACTGTTCATCAAAACAGCCAACAAGAATTGAATCAAAAGATATGGTACTATGTCATAAGTCATTTCAACTCTTTCCTGCGGAAACGCTTAATCATGGTCATCATATGTCATATGTATGTATGTTTACAATTAAGTTAATTATTTTATATTAACTACAATAGTTTATTTTATAATCATTGTTTTAACATTGCTTGTAAGTGATACAATCACATCACATGAAATGACGTATGATATAATATTTTATCTGACCTAACAAAACAAACTATTCATAATTTGTTGTTGATTTCTCGAAGTGTATTATACCATTATATTATAATGACAGAGAGGGGAACAACTTTCAGGATTTAAGAGGCACTAGAAACAGAAGAATAATATATTTCGAGAAATCAAGAACAAATTATAAATAATATAAATCAGAGGGTTCTCACGAGCATTAGAACTTCGTATCAAGTATTTTTTGTCCACACTGTATGATAAAGAATAGATAAGTAACACAGTTAATAATAGGGGTTAAAGTATGAAATTACCGTTTTATTGTAATAGGTACTTCGAATTGACATAGAAAAATCATGGTTTAAGATTTTTGAGTGAAACTTTTTTCAAATGGTACCTATGAGGTTTTTCTTTAAAAAATGTGTAACATTCGATAATCGACCTTCTGTTGTTTTTTTAAATTATCTTAGACATGAAAGATAGTTAATTCGAAAATTGTATTGATTTTTAATACGAGTTCCGACACGGAACTAACGCTGCAGAAACAGTTCGAAATTTCACTGTTGCGTTTTGAAAGGTCACTGCTAATGAACGCACTGTGCGATTTTGGTTTAAACGGTTTCGTGATAGAAATTTTGATTTAAAGAACGAACCACCTGGAAGACTGCCCACACATGTTAATACCAATGAATTGAAAGAGATGGTGGAAGCCGATCCGAGCCAAACTACCCAGGAATTAGCGGCGTGGTTTAAAGTTACCTTACCAACAATAATTTCTCATTTGCGTTATCATCATCTTCAACAACCTTCAACAGTCTACTGCTGTACATAGGCCTCTCCTTAGAAAAGAGTTTTGGCCTACTATACCACGCTGGCCAGATGGGTTGGTATAGGGTTGGTTTCAAGTTTTTCTTCTCTTTGCATTGATGATGTATTGCATAGTTTATCCCTTAGTCGCCTTTTACGACACCCGCGGGATGAATAGAGGTGGTGACACTCTGTATTCTTAATCCGTCACCACATGGATTGCGTCAAATCAATAAAATAAAAAAATATGAAAAAATGGGTGCCTCATGATTTGACTGATCTGCAGAAAGAAACATGTGACATGTGATGAAAAGTGGATTCGTTACGACAACCGTAAGCAAAAATTGCAATAGCTGAACCCAGGTTAATAGTGTTCTAAAGCAAAGCTTAAAAGCTCACCAATAAAAGGTAATGGTAACTGTTTGGTGGTCTCAGCATGGTGTTATTCACTATAACTTGCGCCGATTTGGTCAAGCAATAACGGCAGATTTCTACTGTGCCGAACTCCGAACAATGATAGCAAAACTTGCGGTGAAACCGCCCCGACTCATGAATCGATCTTCACCATTATTGCTCCATGATAACGCGAGACCTCATATAGCACTAGAAACCTTTTTAGCTCTAAAGGAACTGCAATTAAAAACCATTCGTCACTCTTCGTATTCGCCAGACCTTGCTCCAACGTACTATATTTTTTTTGTTATTTGGACAATTTTCTACGTGATAAAAAGTTTTCTTCCCAGGAGGCAGTACAAAATGCTTTCACACAGTTTGTAGAGTCTAGATCACTAGAGTTCTATCGCAAAGGTATAAATGACCTTTCTATTAGATGGCAGCAATGTATAGATAATAATGGTAGATATTTTGATTAAATAAAAATGTTAAATGATAAAAAAACGAATTCCATTTATACAATACTAATCGGCAATTTCATACTTTAACCCCTAATATTTAATTAATATGTTTAAGTTTATTTAAAAATAAATTTATATACAGTACATATAATGTGAGTATTATAGATAAGAAACTAAAATTTAAATTTAAAAATAGGTAGTTCATTCTGTACTTAATTTACTTAAACTGTATTCTGTATAATTACTTATTCTAAAACCTTCCTTGAAATGAATTTTCAATTCATTGAATTTACAGAATACGAATACAATTCATAGTCAAGTTGCAAGTGCTTCCCTTCGATTCTCTTTCTACATTATTGTATATACTATTATTAAGTAGTATTTTGTTTTGACCACGTGACTTAGAGTTAAGAGATTTCATATCCCATACAGTAGTTAGTTTTTTTTTATATTATAGGAAGCAAACGAGCAGACGGATCACTTGATGGTTGGTGATTGCCGCCGCCCATAGACACCCAAAACACCAGAGGAGTCACAGCTGCGTTGCCGGCCTTTAAAAAGGGAGTACGCTCTTTTTTTGAAGGTTTGAAGGTCGTATCGGTCCGGAAACGCCGCAGGCGACAGTTCATTCCACAACTTAGATGTGCGAGGCAGGCAATTTCGAGAAAAGGCACTGTTGTGGACTGCCAACCATCCAAATGATGGGGATGGAAATGCTGTCACGTGGGACGATGACGGAAAGAAGCGGCAGGGATAAATTCGTACAATTCCTCGGAGCCCTCTCCGTGGTATAAGCGATAGAAGATGCAGAGTGATTCTACATCTCTACGCAGCGCCAAGGAATCAAGCCGATCTGAAATATCCCGGCAGTCGACGATTCGAGTCGCTCTCTGCTGACTGCAGTCCAGAGGGAGAAGCTGGTACTAATGGTGGCTGGTAAAGATGAGAACAGTATTCCACCGGAGTGAAATACCGTCTCGCTCTTTTGAGCACACTAAGCTTCTTTGAAGCTAATTTGGCCTTACCTTAGTTTTTTAACGTTAACGTATATGCAGAATTCAACTTGGTTAGTTATTCATAAAAAACTTTACTCAGGTCATACAATGACCTCTGGGGCTTAGAAGGCACAGCTCGAAATACAGACTTGTGCCTGTGCCACCGTGCTGTCGCAGGCTTTCTATTGACTCAGATTCTCACCGGACACGGTTTTTTGCTCGAAGGAGGCCGCGAAAGGGACACCGCAGCGGTAGTTAGCTCCACAATCATAAATCGTTTACTCCATGCAGGGTATAGTGTAAAAAGCATACCCGTTTTTTTCTAAATAGTGTTATTTCTCCGAAAATATATAAAGTTTGTGTGCCTACCTACTAAACAATCAGTGATAAATTAAACAAGAAACATTTTCTCAAAAAAACTTTATTACGATGATAAGCTGAAAAAATGCAGTGAGCACAGTGTACACAGTGTACACTCATTCGATATTCTTATAGTGACGGATTAAGAATACAGAATATGATTATCATCATATCATCACATTCATCCGGTGGGTGTCGTAAGAAGCGCCATGCCAAATTTCTTTAAAATCTGTGATCAGAAGACAGCGTTACTTTCGAATTTATAATGTTAGTATGTAGTAGAATTTATAATACAGCTACATAAATAGTATTTTTCTGTATAACATTTAAACCTGCTAAAATGACTACTCTGCATGATAGAAAGCATAAGTAGAACTCAAGAATATCCATCCAGCCATCCTCATCGAGAAGGTGACTCACACTGTTGCGATCTAGTGGGGTGCCTCTGCATCATTGGCTCTCGGTCTCGCACTCAAGAACTAAATACAACAGCTGTCATTTTTGGGTTAGTCTTCTATGCAAGGGAAGTACGGTAGTACCGTCCCGGTCGAGCCGGCCTGTTCCAGTTCAAATCAACGTGGCTCTACTACATTTATAACTTTAAGTATCATACTTTGATCTTCTGGACAAGTGATGTCTTTGTGGAAATTGATTAAGGTTACGGCACTCTATATATAAGGTTATAAGTTAATGCAATAAAAAGATCCAGAGCATGATGATGAAAAAAATACATTTATTTCTTAATATTTCACCTTAAGTGCCTTGTTGGTCTAGTAGTTAGCGTATGCGGCTGCTAATCAAGAGGTATTAGTAGAGGTAATAAGGGTTCGATTCCTGGGTCGTACCATATATTAGTGTGATCTACAAATATTTATTTCGGAGTCTGAGTGTTTTTTATGTATAATATGTATGTAATTACAAAAAACAATGTTTATGTATTTATATCAGTTGTTTAGTACCCATTATACAAGCTCTGCTTAGTTTGGAACTAAATGATGTTGTGTGTAAGATGTTATTTTATAATATTTTATATTTATTTATTTTATTTAGTTAAGTCAAATTAAGGTGTTGGATTTGAGACTTCGTTGAAAGGAAACTGTAAAATCACTAGTATAGTTATTAGTTAATCTAATCGCGTTAGCGTTAAATGGCTAACGGCAGTGAAAACACACTAAACAAAAACAAAAACAATATTACGGTTACTGTTACAAATTATTGAGTACTTTTTAAGACCACTGTTCATTTACTCTGAAAAGATAACTACAAAATACTAAGTTATAAAAAGAAATATAAATTAAACTAAACATTGTTTTTTTTATATAAGTAGTTTATTAATATTATAATGGGATCATAACTGACTGATGGTGGCTGGAATCGATGTGTTTTGATGTCGAATGGAGATCGTGTTTAGGCAAACATATAAAATATGTAGGGCGCCCTGCGACATGATGGACCGACGACTTCAGTAAAACTGCTGCTGGATGGATGTGGACTAGCCCAAGAATATGATAGTTTAATTTTTTCAACTGTAAAAAAGCACATCATATACACCACGATAGGAGCTTTTACAGTAAGCAAGTAAGTCTAATGACTGTCATTAACTTAGTTTAATCTAAATAAAAACTAAAGGAGAAGAAAATTTGTAAAGTCTAAGTCAAGTAAAACAAGATGAGAATCTTTGTATTGTTGACTATTTTACTTATAATTAATGAAAGAATGAATTTTCCAAACGAGTCTGCTAGCAGAACAACGAAAAGTGTGTTTAAAATTTATGTACATTTAAATTTACAAAGAATATATTATTACAAACCATCATCAAAACATCTCATATACTAGAATTAAATAAAGTAATTGAGGTAAAGGATTCAAAACTCACCTTTGTCAGGCCAAAGAACGGTCAAGTTTGAAGGACGTTCTACTTCAACTTATGTACGGAGGTAATCGTTTCTGAAGTCGAATCCCTCTTTAGGATGAACTTGTGTGTAGGGCAGCTGCCGAATAAAATTAAAATATGTTCCTCATATTGTTATGGCATAAAAGAGTATTATGGTTATCGCTTTTTGGGGAGGCCTTTGTTTAGCAGTGATCGGTAGTGGGCTGAATTAACAGGAAATCAAACAAGAGGCTGGGCCTACGGTAAGTGACAATGGCTGAACATGAAAACTTTCAACTCAAGATTTATGAGTGTTTCATTTTTTATTTCACCCTGCTTTCTTTTGACGGGGCGGAAAATCTCTTTAAATTCAAGGACTCGGGGATGCAGTTGACAGGAACATGTGGTATTTCCACTAAAAATCATACTGATTGCAGACCTCAAGCGACTAACTAAGAGTTTCCTCCTTCATAATCCCCGACGTCCTACATTTGGGATTAGCCCTCTCTTGATCCCGGTGAACGGTAACAGCATTACAGATTCACAGAAACACACACAGCAATGATTGCTAGCAGGGGCGAATCTCGTCTGGTTTATTAGACTTATAATATACATATATATATATATTGGGCAATCCAAAATATATAATTTCATTAAAACGACACGGTAATTGGCGCCGAATTTTCCTTATTTTTTTACTTTTTCCAGTTCATCATTAATTTAAACGAAGAATTTAAAGACACTATTAATAAGTACGTAGTGAGAATATACATTAATATTAAGAACTAAGAATTAACTTTATTTAACAGTCAAAATATTAATAACCAAAAAACACTTACCTCCATCAATACTATTTTCTTAATATTATTTATTTCAATATATACCGCGAAATGAATTGTTTTCTTACAACTATTTAAAAGATAACAGATACAAAAAAAGGCCATAATAAAACCGCTAATAGGGTATGTTTCCAACTCCAACTTGTAAAACTCATCTTTGTATAACTTGCACTGCTTAAATGTACATAAATGCATTTTGTTTATTATTTTATATGGAAAACTCCTATAAGCAGTACAGTAACCACATGGTTAAAATCTTCGGATAGTACGCTTGATTAATTAAATCGTATAACAATCGATAATTATCTACTTTAAAGTTGTCCTGTACCTAGTACGTCAAGTGATAACGATAGAACTTCTGTAAACTTAAGTCTGTAAGTCTATACAGTCAGAAAAGTTACCTTATCAAAAGGTTTTACTAGTCATCTTCTGAATATGGACTTCTTGGAAAAGAGGTTTTGGCCTACTATGATATGCTGGTCAGAGCGGTAGGTTTGTGTCAAGTTCTATTTATCTTTGCAGAGATATTGTCCTGCGTAGTTGCCAAGTCGTCTTGGAAAATTTATTCATCTTTTTATATAGTACGAAGCGAAACTTGGTCAGGATTTTCCGTTGTTCATTGATTTATACAAGAGACTTGATAAACTTACGGCAACTTTCCTACATATCTTTAAAATAATGGTCATCCTAATGGTAAATATTTAATATTACATAGGATTTGAATTTCATAATAGGAACAATAAAAATTCTTGTATCAAACTATTTTTATATGACAATTAAAACTAAATTCTTCAATGTATAAACAAGACATAGCAAAACATTGTGCAAGTAAACTATGGTAATTATTTATGTTTTAAGTCACAATCACAGTCTTATTCTATTCGAAGTGCGAATTCATTGCACTTAATACTACTACTACTTTTGTACTTGCTCAGATGAAGTTCAACGATGTAATTATAAGGTGTTTGGGCTCCAGAAACCTCACTCTGTTGTTAATGTAAAATGGAATAGTGAATCACTTAACTATACGGCTTTCAACAAGAAATGCATGTACTCTTTTCACAAAGGCCAGCAAGTTGCAATTTCTGAGTTGACAGCGTTCATGAGAACCAGAAGTCGCTTTCAATCAGGTTTCTTCTCTAAAGGTATTAAACAGGACAAATTACAGTAATTTTATCATCTAACTAGATGATAAAATTACTGTTTTAAATATAATAAAATTAAAATTCATATATATTTGAGAGGCGTGAACTCACGCCTCTCAAATATATATATAAAGTAATATTTTATAAGATAATAGAGCCACGCTGATTTCAGCACGAATGGACCGACCGGGGCAGTACTACCTTCACACAGAAGACCATCCTAATAATGACAGCATTCTTGCTGTTGTATTTCGTTGGCGAGTGTGAAACCAGAGGCCCAATCATCAATTCTCCTGGCCTCCGAAGGCCGGGAGAATGATGCAGAGTTATCTAACCAGGCCGCCGTGGTATGGGTCACTATGCTACATTGCCTACCCTCACAATTGTCACAATGAGCATGGTGGCCCCTACTCCTGGATTCTACTCATGCTTTCCATCAGGCAGAGTAGAGTCACTTTGAAAAAAAAAAGCATTTAGAAAATGTCTGGAAAGGCTTACATGTAATAAAAAGCATTTTGATTTTGATATTGAAGAATGTTGATTCTATATATTTTCTTACAACCTATGAATAAACTAACAATGCATCTTAGTAGCGAAAGTTTTTGGTCTAACAAAGAAAGTAACTTTCCTTTAGGGAGAGACAGTTTGGGAATGGAAAACGCTGTCGACTCTGCCTCACGGGTTGTTGAGGCACTGCATTTTATCTTTGCATTCCAGTACGTACAAGTTTTACTCAATCATTCTAATAGATCTTCGATATACAACGTGTTTTGTTAATATGCTTTTCATTTTTGGTAGAATAAATTTAACTGAACTTAGAAATGTTTCAACAGAGGCAATCTGATGGGGCTTTATTTAACCAGACTGTTTCAAAAAGTGGTTGTTCTTGTTCAATGGTTCTAGTTTTATTATTACCAATCTCAAATTATTATTAATAACTTGCCGTAGTGAATACTCCTTTAGTTTACCTCTTATGTGTTATGTTTTACGAGCTTTTGTATGTATGTCAGTTTTTACGATAAAAGTAGCCAATGCCCTTCCTCAAGAATCAAAGTACGATACGTCCATGCCAAATTTAATTGAAGTCGGTTCAGCGTTTTAGCCGTGAAAGTGTTATTACACAAAAAATAAAAAATAGACAGACCTAGTTACTTTCGAATGTATAATATTTGACTGGTAATAACTGATAATGATAACTGTACGATAATGGTAATGATATGTTTCATTTCTATCATAATACCACAGAATACATAATAGTACTCATACAGAAGACTCACTCCGAAAAGTAAATTAAAGAAATCGGGGCCCTTGGCGTCAAAAGATAAAGTTCAATTCAGATCGCACAGCGCCGAATCAACTACAATTATATTTACCTACCGTTGCGTCTCTTTCTATCGTGTAACTCTTACCTGTTCTGACGACGTCTAGTCGAACGGCATGCTCATCCGGGCAGGCAGGCGGCCGACTATACTTAAACTGCGGAGTGACACCCCCCTGATAATACTTTTGGTTTTCTAATGCTAAGTAATTATGTTCATGATTCGCTGGCTAACGTCTATATTACTACAAATATGTAATTGTATATATTGCCGTGTCTGTTCATAGTTTCAAATTAACAGCTTTTTACTAAAAGCATATACGGTACTTTCATAAAACAAATGCCAGCCCGTATGTCTGTCGGTGTCTCTGTCTGTTTCTCTATTTGTTCCGGTTAATATCTGGAACAGCTAGATCGAATTTGGTGGGACTACTTTCAGTGACATATAGTTGATGATAATAATATTAGGAGTAACTTTTCTCACTTTTTTAGACTCACTTCATCTCGCGGCGTTTCCGCAGTTATTGTAATATAGATACATCATCCATGGTAAAACCGAGAGACTAAACTATTTTACAAATAAGTATTCTCATCATAAAAGCAAAGTTTATCAATACTTTACATAAATAAAGTCATAAATAATAATCAAAGTGAAAAAATAACAATCAAATCATCTGAGCACTGAATCGTAACTAACTTGCTAAGAAAATGTATTTTTAAGTTGTCGCCGTCTCGTCTTCACGCTGAATCCACTCAATTAGTAACAGACTAGGCATCATTAATTGTAGCCATGCAAGCGAGACATGTACGTATCTTAAATTATGTGAAATTCGTCTCGAATATTTTCCTTTTAAAAGCGTTACTTCTACTTCTAAATAATTCACTGTTTAGCTTTACTGAAAACAACACATACAAATACTCACGCATTTATCTGTTTTTCTTTCAAACTAGAAATGTATTCAAAAGTATTTATTTATTTATACATCATGCACATTGGTACATTCTACAGATTTAAATATATTAATCTATAATAATATTATAAATGCAAAAGTACCTCTGTTTGTCTGTCTGTCTGTCCGTCGGGCTTTCGCCCTTTATAATTACTAAATTGATTTAAATGAAATTTGTTAACCAGATAGTGTAGAACCTCAAAAAGGACAAAGGCTACTTTTTATCGCGATAAACGACATACACGCGAGCTGGATACAATAGAAATCTAGTATTATTATTTATTTTTTTGCTATAGTTAAAATACTCTTAATAATGTTTAATATATAATAAACATACACCAAAACATCTAACAAATATAGGGCATAACGGCTTTAACTACCGGCTAATACCCTTATGCATGTACACATGCCAGATCTAAACGAGAATGTTAATTAAGTCTCAGCAAATACAGTCAGTCAAACAGCAAACAGATTTAATTAATAGGGCACGACTATGTCTTGGAATTAACAGGATCTTGTCAATAGCAAATAGTGAATTTCACTTCAGAATACTGCAGTAAACACTCGAGCATTATGAAGCATTACAAAGGGTCAACCAACAGCTGACTAGAAAATGTTGTAGTACCTATATGTATAATTGAACCTTTTTTTAAGTTAGTATTTCGCAAGGAAGCTATCAAGATTATATGTAGAACGAAAATGACATATTATTTTAAATGACATGAACAATAGGTACAAACTTTCTCTAAAAATTGTGCAGATATGAATAGACAGTTTGGTTTAGGTTTTTTTTGGACAGTGAATTGATTTTAAAGAAATTTCGTAATATGGTAATAAAATCTCAATGTAATTTTTACGCATCACAATATAGCTCAAGAAAGAAATTAAATATATGGAGGAACGGGGATCGTCTTCCTCCCACACAAAGGGAGGATCCTCTGACCAGGCGAGGTGATCATGCATGGTGGGCCACTGCCCAACAGTTGATGTAGGGATGTTGTATATATGCTAATCGGCGCGAGTATGTCACTTTCGCGATTCAGGATTAGTAGTTACTCCGTATAGATCGATATGTGTTTTCTTCGTAGTTCAATGTTTCTTCGGTAGATGGCGCTGTTGTATGTTTACGTGGCGCTGTATGTGGAAGTCGCCACATCACTCCCCTCCGAGACCGGAGGTCGATATTGAGGAGAGGAACGGGTGTCGTGTTCCTCCATCGTAAAGGGAGGATCCTCCGACCAGGTATGTTGTTCGCTTGCCCTGTATGTGGAAGTCGCCACAAAATATGTATGTAAAAACATAATACTGATTTTTAAACGATTTGAACATTATGTACAAATTTTTACAAAAAAATAGTGGTCAGTTTCCTTTCGAGGGTATACCTGGTTCCCCGACTCATAGTACCCGAGACGGGGTGTCTGTTCGAGTCCGACATCGCTACCAACTTACTGGTGGTATCCGTGGAGATTTCCAAACAAAACAAAGGGGTATTTCCATTTCATATATACACATGAATTGTACGTACATGACATGTACCAGATTACCAGATATATTATTATTTATTTAAAATCCTTGTTTAAAGGTTTTAGATACGTAATGTTATATAGACAGGAATGATATTCTTAGATTCCCATTTAGCATTTTATTATTCTCTTCATAATCTATTTGGAAATTTCCTAATTAGAATCAGTGAAAATTTCACGAACCAGTGTAGTAAATATTTCGTTTTTGATTTAAAACTATTCAGTAGATATTTTATACCTTTTAATATAACTACTAAAGGTTAATTCGTTATGTCGAGGGTACACAGTCAAAGCATTCCAACCGTGCCAAATCAAGGGTAAAATTAACACAATACTTTTAGGGGTTGCAAATATGCACGCAATTTCACTTTCATATAACTTTCTAAAACCCTATTCTTTGTTATCAAATACTTTTGTGATAACATAGTAAATCTTTCTGAAGCCCACTAAATGGAAATCACTCTGTAGATCATCATTATCAACAGCTCAAATCAGTTCAATGATGAAGATGCACACCACTAACTTTGCACTATTCTTCGAAACGAGAAACTGTCTAAAACTACTTAAACTGTTTTTTTTAAATTATAATCAGGTATAACCTGATTATAATTAAGTGAGAAGTAAGAAAATGAGAACCAGTAAGATTTAAATGTGAATACTTATTTCAGAGTTCGCAAAAAGAAATTATAACCTCTTGTCAAATTAGCCTCAATAGGCATGTATAAGTACACTACTTAAACAGAATCAAACGTATTTTATTCTTTTTATTTATAATAAGAAAAAAATCTTTTACAGTTTACTATGAACAAAATTGTTAACAGGTTTACTTTAATGTTGACAAACAATACAGAATATATGAGAGCGGTGGTTAATGTTGACTTACTGCATAAGTTTGCATTATTAATCAAAAGGATTTTATTTTGTATGTAATAAACTAATAAGTACTTTAATGAGTAAAAGCTTTAACTATACCTTTTAGATCTTTTTCAATCTACCTAAAATATATTTCGGAAATATTTTGCAACGGCAAATATTTATTATACGCTCGCACAAACATTTATTGTCGCAAATGCAAAACTCTTAAGCTTAGTTCCTCACTCGTGAAAAGACAAACGATCCTTCGTACTTTCTTACATGACAAAGACGAAACTTTAACAGTCGACGTTACAGAAATATTTCTGTTGTGTAAACTTTAATCTCAAGTTTTCGCATCGTAGTAGCTTTCCTTTTAATTTACCTATATTGAACAAATGCTTTGAGGTACTGGCTGCCAGAAGGTACTATTTATCATTCAATCCTTTATCCAACTCTTTACTTTTAAGTATAAGTCATATAATATTAAAATATGAGTGCAGAATTTGTCATTACCTGTAACTATTATAGAATAAACTTTTTGGAAGCTAAAAAGTATATTCAATAGTTTACTGTATTTAGCTTATCGTCATCATCATCAACAGCCTTTAGCAGTCCACTGCTGGACATAGGCCTCTCCTTTGAAAGGAGGTTTTGGCCTACTATACCACGCTGGCCAGACGGGTTGGCCTTTACCACTTCACTTGAAACAAACCCTTTGGTTTGTTTCAAGTTTTCCTTCTCTTAGCAGTGATGTTAGCTGCTAATTTTGTTCCTTTAGTCGCCTCTTACGACACCCATGGAATGAATAGGGGTGGTGACACTTTGTATTCTTAATCCGTAAAAGTAAAATTAAATATAAGTTATAAGCTATTCCGTGTGGTGACACGGAATAGCTTATAGCTTATATTTAATTTTACTTTACCCAAGCTTTGAGTCTTGATTAATTTAAGAGCTTAATTTTATTATTAAAAATATGGTGGTATATTATGGTATTTTGAGAGATCATACGTAGATAAACCGATTAGCTAACCATTTAAGTGTTTGGCAGTGGATGGATCACGATCTGCCCTTAACTAGGATAGTCAGGCCCTTATGCAGTAGTGGACAGTGCTGCCTTAATGATTATGAAAAATTGTAATACAAAAGACTTATTGTAGATTTTTCGCAATGTATAAGTAGTTGATACCGTAGAAAAGGGGTGTCAAACAATTTCGGTGCTTTTCAAAAAGTAAGTTAGACTACCGGTAGAACAAATTCTCTCTTATTCTGGTTAAGAAAACCGACGGAGGTAATAAACACCGTTTATTTCCAAAAAAGTTGTCAAGTTGTACTATAGCTATTACATCCAAGTGACTCATATCGACAGCTCCTAGCCTACCTAGTACATATGGAGTAATTAACTTGCGTTTGAATTTACATTACTGTTTTTCCAAAGTTATGTTGATTGCGATTTAGTTATCGGTTTAGGGCATTAATGTTGTAATGAACTACAATTATTTAATAGTATCAGTGTCATTTATTGTGGTTGCCCGCATGCTGTTCCTGACATACGAGTATGTCATTTTGTGGGTTCAACTTAATCATATAATATTCTAATTTTATTTACTACTCCGTTGGCTCAGCGACCCAAAGTGAGTCTTGGCCTCCGACTCAAGAGAACGCCACTCCATTCGATCCTGGGCTGCTTGTCGCCAGCTAATTTGCTAATTTTATTTAATTAGATCAATTTTCTTTTCTTATATTGCACTGTCAGGAGTTAATAGTTGCAGAGAAAGACTACGAGGAATGCGTGAATAACAATAAGAAAGTAGTACGTAAAACATACAAGCTAACATCATAGCTAAGGCAAAATTAACATTATGCCTATGTTAATTTAAAGTTAGTCTCATAGGTATAATCTATCTATACCTATGAGACTAACTTAGAATTGCCATAAGTAATAACCCTTCCACAGAGTCGGTTCGTGTCTACCTTTAGCCAATTTTTCTTCAAAAATTTTGATAATTGAAACAAACCTTCCATGATATATATATATATATCAACTACGAAATTCACGAATCACCTGAGACTGGTTTCTTCTTGCATTAATTTATTATCTTCTAATATTGAGTCTCTATAGACTCAGCTCTAGTCTCTATATACTCTGCAGCCTCTGTCACAGAGATCAAGCTATATTTTAAAGTTCTTCTTTTGATGAGATGGTAACCAGCTGAATAATATCAGCTAGTTCTGTCAATGTCAAGGTATTAACGTTCAACTCGTCGTAGTAATGGATTTAATGATAAAAAATGTGGATGAAATGAAATCAGATCTGTATCTTAAAATATCATTGACCTCTGTGACTTCGGCTACGGAACTGAAAAGGTAACTTTAAATCAAATAACTTTAAATGATGACTATTTCTACTAAAAAATTCACACCTTAAATACAGTAAGTTCTTAAATGATTCAAGTGATAACTGTGTCCTGTGCCCCTTAGTTTATCAAATCTTCTCGGTAGATGGTAGACATACGAATCCCACACGAATTAATTTAAACTGTCGGCATGTTGGTGTGACCATGTGTCAACTACCAATTAAGATCTATTAAGTCGTGTATCACTCGTAATTTCTTGTACAATAGCTTCAAACCACAAATGTGTCTCTGTGGAGTATTTCCTTGATGATTATACTTAATTAATAACAACCAGAACTGACTTATGATATATGATGAACCGGATGCCTCATGATGAGAAAAAATCTCAACAGGCTGCCATAGCTAGGGTCATCATGTTGCGTTGTCTTCATTTTCAATGAGTATGGTGACTACTCATAGATTCTACACATGTGTTCCATCAGGCATAGTAAAATCACTTTGGTAGCTACATATATAATAGATAATGTAACCCAATGCGAAATAAAAGTTAAAGTTACAAAAATGACTCTTCCAGCAAGTCATGTTATTGGTCGTCTTAACGCACTTATTGAGAAATATTGTTAAGGAAGGGCTTTCAATAGCTGGATTAATTATTTCATTAGTTTGGTGCTAATAGGTTCAATTGATGATGTTGTTTTTCTATTACTATTTATACAACCAAGCCCTACTACATAAAAAGTTTTGATAAAAATGTTAGCTGGTTCATTATTCCGAATCTATTGACCCGTCAATTATTTAATTTAGGTTCAGTTACTTAAGCGCTATAACGGAATAGACAAACGTTACATAGACTGGCAATCCTTATAGATTCGCCTTAGTCGGGTTTAAGTACAGTACCTACGATGATACAATCATGAGGGTCAGTAGACTGGAGCTTATGCACGATAGTATAATAAGTTCTAAACTAAACAAGGCAGTTTTTTATCAATTTACTAAGAAAATACTAAAATGCAAAAAAATACTATCAATCAAATGTCATCAGGATGATACAAAACAACACAGTACTAATAAAATACTAAGAAATTGAAGATTAATACAAAAAATGTGCATGAATACAGAGAAGTATGAGGGCATATAAGACATTTGTTAAATGACCCCACTTGTCAGTCCGCAAAATGTCTGGATATGTACAGCATGATGAAATGTTTTCATGTATTTAGTTTTACTGCCTTGTTGGTCTACTGGTTCGCAGATGCGGCTGCCCATCAAGAGGTCTCGGTTTCGATTACCGAGTCGGACCAAATGTTTGTTTGATCTTCAAATATTTGTTTCAGAGTATAAATAAATAAATATTTCGTACATCTTACACACAACGCCATCTAGTTCCAAACTAAGCAGAGATTGTATAATGGATACCAGACAACTGATATAAATACATAAACATATTTTTTTTGTGTTTTCTATGTAATCCGAATAAAAACCACACGGTGTGCCCTCTTTGCGCTTGTTTGTTTTAGGAGGAGTCCAGAGTTATATCTCCTCCTTCCGGACTCCCCCCAACGCCTGCCCGGTTGTGTAGTACCCATAGTACAAGCTCTGCTTAGTTTAGGACTAGATGACGTTGTGTGTCAGATGTCCAATATTTATTTATGATTTAGGTATTGGTTTAAAACACAATTTAAAACTGTCTATCTATATTAACTGATGTTTATAGCAAAGTGATGTACAGTTTTAATTCAGTATTACACTAGTGCAAAATCAATTGCAACAAATTGTAACAATGCCAACACAATGTTCAAGGAAACAATGTAAGCTGTACAAATAAAATGAATAAATATATATAAAACTGTTCGGTTACTGGCTGACTGACAGACAACGCACAACCCAAACTACTGGGCGCTGGAAGATGAAATTTGGCATGTGTGTTCCCTGAGGAGCGTAGGCGAGCACTAAGAAAGAATTTTGGAAAATTCCACCCCTAAGGAAGGTAAAAAGGCTATTGAAGTTTATCAAAATAACACGTGGGCAAAATCGCGGGCAAAAGCTAGTTATTGATATAACATGGAAAAATATTAATTCCGCATTATAATATAATAAATAAGGATGTTTTACTTATTCTAATAACCTACTTTCAAATGCTGCACTTCGATATTATATAATGAGTTGATGAAATATTATCAATTTTTTTATTAAACTTGTATAACAATGGAGAATCCATTGTATGCTTTGTATGTACAACTGTGATTATCAAAAGTTAACGATCTGTACGAGTATTATAGTTTCCTCATTATGTGCACCTGCTTGTGGTGAACTAATTATTGGATGAAGTTATTGATTTTCCATTTAGTAAGGATTCCGCAAGTTGATGAAGACCATCAAAACAAGAAAAGTTGCCTACCTCGGTCATGTCTTCAGACACGAGAGATACAATTTACTGCAACTCATTATGATGGGCAAAATTGCGGGGAAACGTCGAGTAGGCCGTAGAAAAAAATCGTGGCTTCGAAACATCCGCGACTGGACCGGAGTCAAGAGCATCGCGGAACTCTTTCACCTCGCTAGGGACAAAGCGAGGTTTTCAGGGCTGATATCCAACCTCCAGTAATTGGAGAGGAACAACAAGAAGAAGAAGAAGGATTCAAAAAAGTTTTGTTGCCTTTAGAGCCAGGAATCAGGACATATTGACTGGCTCAATCGAAATAATACCACAGGAAATCGATGTGAAATTCATTACAAGCATGATTGTTCAATAGAATAAGAGAATTTACAATAGACAAAACCCAATGGATATATCAACACACTCGTAATAAATTTGGACAAAGGCATTTAAAAAATAATATAGGCATCTAGGTATAGACCGTAAATGAGTGTTTTCCGTTATTAACGTTTCTATTATGAGTAACGATAGCGGTATTGACCCAATTTAAATTAAAAAAATGCATTTCCAATTAATTTGAACAAGGTTATTTGTGTAAGTGTCTTTTGTGACTCACTCAAAACTTTCACTTATAAAGAGACTCAACGGTTGTCGGAAACCATTCGCGGTGAATTTTTTAACACGCTGTATAAAACATAAAATTGTGATAAAAGTTGTGTTTGTATGTTATTTTTCATAAGCTGTGTAAACGTGATAGGGTTAGAAGTGCCCAATTTCATTTTGCGTAAATATTGTTTCCTAATATGGATAGTATATTATTTTTTATATTATCCCTTATGTCCGCCTGGGAAGTAAGGTCGATGGCTTTGAAAGGTCCAGCTTTGACAACATACCACCCTTGTGGTTTAGGATTATTGCATTTCGACAAGCTACTAGATAATACTTGGAAAGGTGTGTTACACTTTGGTTTATATACAAATCTCAATGAAGCGGATGTTGTGATAAATTTCCAAAAAGAAAGTACCATAACTGCGGTAAGTTATTTTTATTAATTACTGCATTTTTTAGATTATTAATGCATTTTTTAGATTAAAAAAGTTAGTGTTTTTAGGGTTCCGTTGCCAAATGGCAATAAACGGAACCCTTATAGATTCGTCATGTCTGTCTGTCTGTCTGTCCGTCCGTATGTCACAGCCACTTTTT
The DNA here is from genome assembly GCA_932526445.1 of Phragmatobia fuliginosa. NCBI lineage: Eukaryota > Metazoa > Arthropoda > Insecta > Lepidoptera > Erebidae > Phragmatobia > Phragmatobia fuliginosa. Next base: position 6,614,955 of record OW052065.1, on the reverse strand, counting down.
TCCGAAACTGTAAGAGCTATACTGTTGAAACATGGTCAGTAGATGTATTTTGTGAACCGCATTAATATTTTTACACAAAAATAGAAAAAAAGCAATAAATTTTAGGGGCCCCCATACTTAGAACTTAAACTCAAAGATATTTTTTTCATCAAAACCATACGTGTGGGGTGGGGCATCTATGGATAGGTCTTCAAAAATTATATTGAGGTTTCTAATTTCATCATCATTCAAGTGGTAAAATGTGTGTCAGGGGGGGGGGGAGGGGCTGTAACTTTTAAAATAAGAGAATGATAAAACTAAAAAAAATATGTGATGTACATTACCATGCAAACTTCCAACGAAAATTGGTTTGAACGAGATCTAGTTAGTACTTTTTTTATACGTCATAAATCATAAACCGCAATTTACATTTCTTTCAATCAGAACACTATTATTAAAACATCGATGAAAGTTACAACGAACTACAAAAACTTTTATATGATGTTACTTGCTGCTACGGAACCCTTCATGGGCGAGTCCGACTCGCACTTGGCCGCTTTTTAGGGTTCCGTAGCCAAGTGGCAAAAAACGGAACCCTTATAGATTCGTCAAGTCTGTCTGTCTGTCTGTCTGTCTGTCTGTCCGTCCGTATGTCACAGCCAATTATTTCCGAAACTATAAGAGCTATACTGTTGAAATTTGGTCAGTCGATGTATTCTGTGAACCGCATTAAGATTTTCACATAAAAATAGAAAATAAACAACACGATTTGAGGGTCCCCATACTTTGAACTGAAATTAAAAAAAATTTTGTTCATCAATCCCATACATGTGGGGTATCTATGGATAGGTCTTCAAAAATGATGTTGAGGTTTCTAATATCATTTTTTTCTAAACTGAATAGTTTGCGCGAGAGACACTTCCAAAGTGGGAAAATGTGTCCCCCCCCCCCCCCCTCTAACTTCTAAAATAAGAGAGTGATAAAAGTAAAAAAAATATATGTTATACATTACCATGCAAACTACCAACGAAAATTGGTTTGAACGAGATCTAGTGAGTAGTTTTTTTTTAATACGTCATAAATCGTAACACGCAATTTACCTTTCATCCAGTCAATACACTAGTATAAAAACATCGATGAAAGTTACAACGAACTTCAAGAACTTTTGTATCATGTTACTTGCTGATACGGAACCCTTCATGGGCGAGTCCGACTCGCACTTGGCCGCTTTTTTTATATTCTGAAGCGCTCATAGCCAAGTGTCCATGGGTAATTGGTAAGCAACGACGGTGCGGTTAGTATCTAGATGAGTGACCGTTTGTGGCATGATATAAGCGATTCCGTGATTCGGACGTTACGTTAAACAGTCGGTCCCGGTTGTTATTATAAGATGACAGTCTCGAAACTTAGTTAATTAAACAGTTTTTTATTAAATGCACTAAATGCTTAAGCAATTTTTTTGCCTGGCGTTACTCGTGATTTAAACCAATAACCGAGACGAGACTCGGCTAGTAAAAAATAATGCTGCATAAATATTTTAATAAATAAATAATTTAAGAGTTTACACAAGTCTTTTGTGCAAAAAATACTCATATTCTTAAAATAATAAATAGCGGGCATAATTACTTTGATATTGCGGTATTTGATTCTAATAGACTGATAATTTTTCAGGACCTCATGTCGACTAACGTTGGAGCCCAACGGACAAATAAGCATAATTTTATAGTACATGCAATTCTACCGCTGCCGAATAAATTCACATTTTATATTTCAAGCGATCATATATCATTGAATGAAAGTGATGTACCAACTGTTAAATCGTTAAGTTTCAATAACATTACTCTTTGTAATGATCAGATAAAGGTACGGTTTTTTACTAGTAACTAATAACTTATCTTACTGCGTTTAATGCTAAATGTGTCGTGTAATGCTAAATGTGCGAGTCTAGGTTTAAAGGCGGTGCAAGAGGAAAGGCCAAGATTTGCAACCAGCAGAGGCCTTTATCATCCCTATGATAAAGATATTCTGTACTTTTTACTATATTAGTGAGATCTAAGACTACTATTAATATTCTATTGCCTAAAATATGATGATCAATAAGTAAATATCAATAAAAAACGAAAAAAAAACAGGAAGTAGGCCACTGAGTCAGAACAAAGCTTAGCCTTAGCTTACATAAGAATTTTGAAACCTTTTGATCAGTATTCAGCAAGAACCATTTGCCAATAGAAGCAGCTTCCTGTTGGAGGCTTTATTTTTTGCTTTAGACTTTAAATACTAAGTCATAACTTTTTTGAAAATTAACAAATTTCAGGCATCACAAACAGTTAAATCGCTCAACGTCACTGAAAGATTTTCTTCAAATTATGCTCACGTTTGTGGCAGAAGAGCTCTTGACCATGAGGAGGTGGTGTCTGTCCGAACAGAAGCAAAGGCTGGGGATTGGCCATGGCATGTCGCTATATTCATTAGGAATAACAATAATGGGTTAAACTATTTTTGCGGAGGAAATATTGTGTCCAGAACCGCTATAATAACAGGTAATAAATTCATAGAATCATTACAGAGTTAATTGTGCTATGTTTAATGAAATAAATTATGAAATTTGAGAACAGAAGGCGCTCATAGCCCACTTGACTTAGGTGATAAGACACATCACCAATGGTAAGCAACGACGGCAACGACCCATCCTGTCAGTATCAGGATGGGTGACCATTTGTGGTATAATAGCATAGGCATCTCTGTAATTCGGATGTCACGTTCAGCAGTCGTTCACGGTTGCTATCATAGGATAACAGTCGTGAAACTTACTTGGAGGCCTTCGGTCAGCTAAAAAATATCCAACGGCAAGATTACGTAATCACAAGGATGTTTTGTCAGTCCTCAAGCTGCACTCGTCTTGTGTCTGCATATTTTTTGCCTCATATGAGGTTTAACAAGTAGGAGGGTCACCTGGAGGGAAGATACATGCAATAAGATCTGTTTAGAGTAATTAAAGAATTAAATACCTGGAAATTTGTTCAATTAATATGTATCAAATCATTTTCAGCCGGTCATTGTGTCTTCAAGGCAGGCGCTTTAGTAGCAGCAAGCAGAATCCTCATAGTAGCTGGCACAAGTACCCACAATGATATCAACCATGTTGGCAGACAGGCACTAAATGTTAGTAGTTAATTTGTATATAGATATATTAACATCAAATCAAAATCTCATATAAATTAAATTACGCAGTAACATCATCAACATTGAATTGAAAGAAAATAAAAAACTAGTTCGGATACAAAGACAGAAAAAATCTAATAGTTTAATAAAATCGAACAGGACTTTCACTGTCTGATAGCTGATCTTATAAAAAAGAATTTAGGCTTTATACCGCGGAGTGTAGCTAAAGTACTTCATAAAATCTTATCATTTTATTCATTTAAGTAACAAACGTCTCGGCAAACGTAATGCGCAAGATGGCTGGCAGGAGCTGGATCGATCAAAGTGGTGTGCAATGGGAGAGGCCTATGTCCTGAGATAGGCTGATGATGATGATGATGATGATGTAACATTTGATTAAGTTAACATTAATTTCAATCCATTGCATCACTGCATCTTACTTCTGTAACAATATTTGATGAAGTAGTCTTGTTCAAGTTTATTTTATTATCTTAATATTCTCTTTAGAAGCAGCCTATCCTTGATCACATAACCCAAAAGTATCTACTAAAATTACGTGTATAATTAATTTATTGCAGGCGGAAGAGGTAATCTTACATCCCGCATACCATGATGACTATTCCACTGCAGACTTGGCTATCGTAAGAGTACACAGTTTCAGCTTTACCGAATATGTTCAACCTATTTGTCTTTGGGGCCCTGTTTACGATAAGGATAGTTTGTTCGGCAAGGAAGCTACGGTATGTAAATTACTCGTAATGTCAGCTATATATAAGTAACTAAAATCTATATAATTTCAGTAAATATGCGTTTTTTAATATGTTTGTTCATGAGTCCATTTCTTACGGCGTATCTATAAAACTCTAACTCCGCGATATGTTAAAACGCTTTTCTAAAGCATGAGGATTGAGAATTAATTTGTGGCTTTTTCTATCAACCTATAGCATTTGAATTAATAAATGAATGTCTATTGGTCATATATATAGACTGCCTTGTTGGTCTAGTGGTAAGCGTATGCGGATGCTGATCAAGAGGTCTCGGGTTCGATTCCCGGGGCGGACCTAATATTTGTGTGATCCACAAATATTTGTTTCGGAGTCTGGGTGTTTTCTATGTATAATATGTATGTATTTACAAAAAAAAGTATGTTAATGTACTTATATCAGTTGTTTAGTACCCATAATACAAGCTCTGCTTAGTTTCGGACTAGATGACGATGTGTGTAAGATGTCCGAAATATTTATTACTTATTTATATATTGTATTTTATATGTATAAATAAATACAATAAATAAATAAGTCCGAAAGTGACTCTTCGCAATCTGATAGAATATATTAGCAGAATCTAAAAGTAGTGGACACCATAATCTTTGCCATAAAGATAGTATCACCTCAATCGAGGCGGCCCATCATCATCATCAATCATCAATAGCCTTCAATAGTCCACTGCTGGACATAGGCCTCTCCTTAGAAAGGAGGTTTTGGCCTACTATACCACTCTGGCCAGACGGGTTGGTATAGGATTGGTTTCAAGTTTTCCTTCTCTTCGCATTGATATTGTCTTGCGTAGTTTATCCCTTAGTCGCCTTTTACGACCCCACGACAATCGAGGCGGCCCATTCGTACTGAAATAAAAGGAGCTAAATAATAGTATAACCATTTCTATTAAGACTACTGTACTATAAATTTCATTGCTCCATTTTAAGAAACAGCCTTCTCAACATTTTATATATCGAAGTTAACGGTGCGTTATAATAAAGATTGATCACGAAAAATATATACGGGAACGTTCAGCTTTTCTCTTTTATATCTAATTGCCTGTGTATAAAGGTCTCTTGTCTTAATTACAGGTCGTTGGGTTCGGTTCAACTGAGTACAACAAGCAATCCGAAACATTAAGATCCACCTACACAATGGTGCAGAATGATACCATTTGCGTTACGTTTTCCCCGACCATCTACACTAGACTGCTCAATGAATTTACATTCTGCGCTGGATATGGACCTACATCTAGTAAATGGTTTTATTTTTAACTTAGGACTTTGACTACATTTACCACTATCTTATCTATTCTATTGTAGTTTGACAATAAATTCATCTCTAAGTCGCTTCAATTTTAAGTCACTGCACTCATATGATTTCTCAATACATTCTTGCTCCTGAAATACTTCTCTTTTGCTCATTAATGACTTTATTATACTGTTACAAATATATAAATACTTGTTACATAGCATTATGTAGCAAAGAACGCCTAACAAAATAGTTTACTATTATGTTAGGCGTTTGTTTTCAAACTTCGATATTTATATTTACAAATATGTACCGACGACTCTAGAATTGAAAATGTGTACATATGCTTTAAATATGATCGTCCTCTAATCATAAACTAAAATCATTGATTTAATGAAATCTTAAATTTTCAAGGTATCAATCCTCGTAATGGAGACAGCGGCGGAGGTCTTGTGATTCCTACAATTCAAAATGATCATAAGGTCAGCTGGTTTTTGCGCGGCATTCTTTCCAAATGCGGTGTCTCGCCGGGCAACCAGGAATGCGACCCCAAATACTACGTGGTTTATACCGACGTTGCTCCACACTATGGCTGGATCTATCACCATGCAGGGTTACAATTTAGAAGTAATGTACTTGCCTCTTGATAGAAGACTGGTTTTTACAAGTCCAAAATTAGTGGGACTTGTCTCAAGGAATTGACGTTAAGTATTAATGATTAAGCCGCATTTTTTAATTGTAAGCATAAGGAAAAGCATCAGTTTTCTAGGCAAGTGGTTAGGGCAAATTGATGGGTCAAATGTTATTTACATCGGTTTGCATAACTTACAATGAATAGGAATAATTAAATACTTGTTTAGTTACAATTAAGATCACTTATATAAAATAGTTAAATTACTCGAAGCGATATGAGATTGTCAGTAAATATCATCTATTAGCCTTTATTATTCTTAAGATTATTTAGGGTCCGCGACTAGTTCAACCGGTTTTACCTGAATATCAGTTTTCCCACGGAGCGACTAGCATCGGACTTCCGAACCCGAAGGCGAACTGAATCTGTCAGGAAATATATTGACTGAAAAATATTTTCAGAATAGCTTTAGCTAATTTTTAAGTTGCTATGCCATAAAACTAGATTATATACGTACTGTAATAATTATAATGACGATTAACAATAAATAATCAGTAAAGTATTATTATATAATAATAAAATGTACATACATAATATTTGATTTTTAATTCACCATAAGGTACATTCAATTTATTTTATAAAAGAATACGTGAGTTGATTTAGAGATCTCCAAACTCGATAAAATAACATTGAACATTTATTTCCATTTTTTTCCATCTCAAGGTTTTCCGCAAGAGATTGCCATCGACCGATAAAACGTATTGTAATTTATTTTTATTCTTCCATCATTTTTATATACGATAAAAAAACATCGTTATAAAATACACCAATAAGTGATATCAAGTAAATTTACGAGACTAATTTACAATTTAAAGTAATCTTTCTCGTATAAAGAGCCAGGATACTTTTACATTGTCTCAGTGTTACATCAGACGGAGCACCACTCCTGCATAATTTATCAGAATCTTATTAAAAGTGTCAGCGAAAGAAAAAGGATAACTTAATACTTTAAAAAATCTCTATTAAGGTTTTTAACTTGCCGTATTATGATTTTTAATTTACGTTCTTTTTCTTTCAAACTGTTGATTATAGGGCTGAATAGGTTACGAAGAGTAGGTAAAATATTGGTTGCTTTCAACTTTTTGATTAACTTGATAAAATCTCCGAAAAATTGGACTCTCTTTTAATCAATTTTGCCGTTCATAAATTGGATCTATGACAGGCTCAAAAATACGCTTTTTGTTCTTCTTACAAGAAATATAAAATCTTTTTAAAACAGATTTTTTCTCCCTAACAAGTTACGTAATATTATATAATGTCGACATATGAATTATGTCACCTGTTATGCTCTCGAAAACTTTATAAGATTTATAAAAAAATGTACACAATAATACTGATTAGTCCAATGCTTATGAAAAGGAATTAGGTACAGATTCTTGAAAAATATGAATGCCAATTTTGAATATATATGCATTAACTCGTAAAACCCATCATCTAAATATTATTATGTGTCTATGATTAGTATTCTTCTTCGATTCATAAAATTATTCTAATAACTTTTAGTTGTCTACCAAGAAAACAGAACAATTCAAACATTACATTTTCTCATTCCTTAAAAGGATTGCATTTACCTACTTAAATTAGTGCTTCTTGACAAGAACACTCTAATTTAATTAAATATCAATTTTGTAACAATGCTCTCTTAGACACAGGTGCTTAATATAATGTTTCATAAGGTTCCATATTACATATATTTTTGCTTCTTACCCAGACAGAAACTCTAAATATAAAAGACTAAACATCTTAGCTGATAAAGTTTTTGTTGCTCTATGAAAATTCTTTTATAGGTAGTCGATACACGCTAATTTCAAAATAGGAAGGCTCGACGGGACAGTACTACCCTCACACAGAAGACCAACCTTGTCTTTCGTTGGTGAGTGTGAGGCCCAATCATTAAGATAATACTTATGAATATGTCACTAAACCGCCATGATATTGTTATATATATTTATATACCATGTTGCATTGAGTTTTTTTTAACTCTACTTTTAAATAAACCTGGAGGTATACTTAATACTTCGTGCATAAGAAAAAACAAGAATACGTAGGTAATCATAAAAGAATTGAGTACAGCTGGTGAAGTCAAACTTGAATATATTATGCTAAATAATAAACTTCGGAGGTGATAAACATGATTAATGAATTTTATAGATTCATGAAAAAATATGTAGGTATTTATTGTGCCTACATTTCCTTTACCATGCTTTTGTACATTTTACACCAGTAAAGTTACTATTGTTAAAAAATCAAGAAAATAAATATTTAAGTGTTGTCTGCACAGTTTAGAAGCAAATACTGTGATAATGATAATAATAATAATAATAATAATAATATATCTCTTTAGTCTACACCAGAATAGAAACATAAAGTGGTAGCTTAAACTAGGTGGTACAAGTGGTACAATGATAATACTGCAATAACAAAAAACAAATATTGTAGATGTGTATGCTCCTAAAAAATCGGTCAAGTGCGAGTCAAACTATAATATATTATAATATGATGATTATATATATATGATTATAAATATATATATTATATGATAATGAAATTTTACGGTTTTTGCAATTTTTCCTTTATCTGTGCTATAAGATGTTGCTTTGTACCAAATTTCAAAATTGTGAATTCACGGAAGGGGGTACCTTCCGTAGGTAGGTAGGTGTAGGTTTTGGTTCCCTTGCGAGTGTTGAAAACGGCATAAACGGCTTCATCTTTTGATTGCGTTGGCTTAGAAGTTTGATTTTTTCACAGCTTCAAGGGACAGTAAACCAGAGTTTTTGATATAAATTCCAGCTATATACTTCGACACGTTTTTGAGAAAAAGGGTTTTAAAAGACAGACAGACGGACAATAAAGTGATCCTATAAGGGTACCGTTTTTTATAAGAGGTGTGTAACCCTAAAAATCGTAACAAAAATTAAGAATGTCAAATCTACAAAAACCTCAAAAGTTTAAAATGCCATACATATCTATAAAGATAAATAAAATTAAAGTATCTGTTTGTAATATCAAATGAACCGTTATTAACTGAATGCATATGAAGGTACATACGGTATTCCTACATCAAGAAAGTCATTTTTTATCTCTCTGCCTGTCTGCTTGGTCCGGCTAATCTCTGGAACGGCTGAATCGATTGGACGGGACTTACACTGGCAGATTGCTGATGACATAACAAGTAACTTGGCTAACTTTCTTTTGACTAGCTTCGCTCTGTGACATTACTCGCGATTTACAACAATAACCTACGGTACTTTGACTGCACGGTTGGCCTAGTGGCTTAAGCGGTCGCCACACCGCTTCCTACTGCGCCAAGTGTCGTGGGTTCAAATCCCACGTAGGATAACACTTTGTGTGATTCACAATTTATTGTTTTGAGTCTGGGTGTTATTTGTGTCCGTTTCATGTATGTTTGTAAAGCCCCCCGCGACACAGGAATTTATATTCCTAATGCGGGAGTTGTCTTTTTTAAAAGAAAAAAGAAAAAAGAAGAAAGAACCACTTGTAATACCGCAGTACTCAAGTAGTCTTTCATAAAACCATAGCATATAAATGCAAGTAAAATAATTATTCCACGCTCCAACAACACACAAGCTAAAAAGCTTTGAAGTTCATTATTAATATGCAATAAGTGGATCATTTGCACATAACGACAGATATAACTAAGACAATGCACGAGAAATGAAAGGACATATGAGTACACAGCTTGAACAGGTTGTGAACTAAGCTTTGCGACTAGACCACCGGTGCATGAGCTCGCATTAAATTAGACGATAACAAACATACCGAGAACATTGGAGGTTGTATTGTAATGAAATACGTATTAGTAAGTACGCTTTGGTGCTTAGTACAAAGCGATTTTAGTGTATGAAATGTCTTCTATGTCCACAGGCCAGGTGGAGTGATGATTTGCGCAAGGCGGCTGGCAGGAGTTGGATGCGAGTAGACGAGGATCGAATTAAGTGGCGTGCAATTGGAGAGGATTATGTCCAGCAGTGGACTGCGATAGACTGATGATGATGTCTTCTATTAAGATTATATGATAAGTAATGAGCGTTTCTGTAATTCGGAGGTCGCGTTAAGCAGTCGTTCCCGGTCTTTATCATAAGATAACAACCGTGAAGATTAGTTGGAGGCCTTCGAGCGGCTTATAAACATCCAACGGCAAGATTGCATACGTAGCCACGACGTGTTATGTCAGTCCGAATCCCGCACTCGACCAGCGTGGGGACGTATGGCTTTAACCCTCTCCGACCCGAGACCGAGACCGAGACCCGAGGTTATAGGTTCTCATCAGGTATCATATCAATAGTTAGAACCATATATTAAATATACTTTCGCACCTGATAGTGTATTTAACTGCCATGTTCAATCATTAAAATATGGCTCATACAACATATTTTCTTAATGAGGAATAAATGTGGGTCTGCAGCATCATAACTCAGTCCTCAAAACTACTGTAAGTGAAACAGAAAGGCATTAAAAATACTTCCAGAAATTCTCGGCCGAGCAATTATGTTTACAAAGACACCTGCTAACCATACCTTGCCTAACTTCATTTTATTAATGACGAGAAGGGTGAGTAAGGAAGTCATTTAATTAAGTAATTAACTCTAGCAACACCGTAATCGCATGTAATGTAGCCGTTACACTGATTCTACGTTTATAAAAGTAGAACTACGGTTACCACAAAAAAATCCCTAAGTTTTTTAATAACTTTGTACGGCCTTAATTCAACGTACATAAGCTTCAAAGTTCTTAAACAAAGACCAGAAAAACGCAAAACGTTTATAGCTATTTTGTAATGTTTTCTTTTTGTAGGTATTAAAGTAAGCGTCAAGTAATCCTCTGTTTTCCATGTAAAAGCATTCCACACCTGGGATCCTTACGTGACACTACGCAATAAAAGCGTTCCTGTTGCAAAGTTATTTCTTGCAGCTAAAATAAACTATATGTTAAAGAAATAAGGTTTAGTTTTAGAAACCTTTGAATGAATGAAGTTTAAACGAGGTCAATGGAGCAAGAAGCTGAATGCGTTTGGTAACTTAGAATAGGTAAAAGACTAGAATGCTGGTATACTCTTTAGTGTTTCGGAATGTTGAACATTTAAAGTTGCCTGTGAATAAGCTTTGTTTGTTTATTAATTATAAGGACCACAGCACACTAGCTACTTTTAGCATCGGCGATCGGCGATTTGGCGACTGCATCGATGCTGCCCGCGTTTTAGCGACTTCCTGCGTTCGATCGCGGTATCGGAAACGCGCGTTTTAGTGACTGCTCAGATGCCCATCGATGCTATCGGCATCGAAATGTGTGCGGAGACTAGCGTTCAGCTGCTGTATCACGCTTCTAGAAACGACTCAATCTCCGCGTTTGGCGTTTTTTAGTGTGCGGTGTAGAGCGTTCGGTCGCCGTATTTAGCTTCTAAAAAGCGACTAGTTGCCGATCGCCGATGCTAAAAGTAGCTAGTGTGATGTGGCCCTAAATACAGTAGATAAAAGTAGATGATTGTAAATAAAACATGATTTTTTCTAGAATTTGTAACAGGCCAAAAACTCTTTTCAATATAGAGGCCTCTATAAAGCGGTGGAAAATTAAACGATGTTGATAATGATGGTGATTCTGTTGTTCACGTCACTATACTGAATTACATAAAAAATTGTAAACTTGCATGAAATTCTTTATTCTCCAAAACAGTCTAGTTAAGGTGCGTAATACCAGGGGGGTGTCACTCCGCAGTTTAGGTATAGTCGGCCGGCTGCCTGCCGGGTCAGACACGCCGGTCGAACAGACATCGTCAGAACAGTTAAGAGTTACACGATAGAAAGAGACGCAACTGTAGGTAAATATAATCGTAGTGATTCGGCGCTGTGCGATCTGAATTGAACTTAATCTTTTGACACCGAGGGTATCTATAACTTTAATTTACTTTTCGGAGTGAGTCTTCTGTACGGGTACTATTATGTATTATGTGGTAATACGTTTAGGTTTACGTTACAGGTTCTGAATGTAACGCAACAATGGCTAAGATATGAGTTATCGAACGATGATATTCAGGTGAAACCAGTTGAATTAGTAGCCGACACCAAATAATTGAGGCAATAGAGGCCAGGAAAAGAGAAAGATGGGATACTTGCGTTATTTAATTAACACGTGAAAAAATCACAAACATACTACTACAAATATTTATTGTTTTAATTGCACTTTTCTTTTGACTCTTTAGGCAGTCTTATGACATTGTTTACGGTCTGTTTTTTATTCATTACAGTCTAATAAACTGCATATTTTTTTTTGTTTTATTATTAACCAAGTCTTTAGTTACTCGCACAAATGATTTATTTATTATTATTTGGTCGTAAAATATTTTTATGCGAAAATCTTGAATTAAATTCAGTTTATGTACTTATGTATGGTGTTGAGCTACCTGGCCTAGTTGAACTAAACTAAGCGTAGGTCAGATTAGAGCAATCCTAATTTTCAGCAAATTATCTAAAGTTATTCCAAAACTGTCTTCTCTACTCCTTTTCTTAGTCTTAGTTGTCGTTACAAAAAAACTTGTATACACGCAATGCGTGTTTAGAAGGTGTACGTGGTGTTGCTAACAACTATGATACCATTTATTATTTTTTGAATTGTATCTTTACCATCTATGATACGCGATAAATATCCAGAATTATGTCCAAATGGAACTCTTTGTATGTTATGGTTTCTTGTACGAAATAGGCTAAAATAGTATTATTAACTTAAATGAAACAAATACATATACTTTTCACACACAAAGCCTGAGTGTAAAGTAGGAATAGGGGTCACCATCATCATCATCATCATCATCAACAGCCTTTAACAGTCCACTGCTGGACATAGGCCTCTCCTTTGAAAGGAGATTTTTGCCTACTATACCACGCTGGCCAGACGGGTTGGTAAAGGGTTTGTTTCAAGTTTTCCTTCTGTTGACAGTGATGTTAGCTGCTTATTTTGTTCCTTTAGTCGCCTCTTACGACACCCATGGAATGAATAGGGGTGGTGACACTTTATATTCCTAATCCGTCACCACACTCCTTGTGAATGAGACAATGCAGCATGGTGATCCTTACTACGGCAGCCCAGTGAGATGCAACTACATCATTGGACCTCTGGTCTCACACTCACCAACGTAAAACGACACCACGAATGCTGTCATTTTTAAGTTTGTCTTCTGTGTAAGGGTAGTACTGCCCCGGTTAAGTCGGTCTCTTCATGCTGAAGTCAGCGTGGCTTTACTATATTTTCGTCTCTTCTAGAATCTAAATCTGATGTATACTAATTATCTAAATCGTGTCAATTCTGAGTGGAAGAGGGAAGATAACATAAATTATTATCGTTCTATTTCTTCCCGCTATTTAAGATTATGATACATAGTCTATAGTATGAGTCGTAATATCTATTAAAACTAACAGCTAAAACTATTCATGAAACTATTTTATGACTAGTTCCTACTTTACTATTGCTACCTCTATTGCAATACAATAATGTTCCGAAATACACATAATCATGTTAGACACAGCTGCTATAAACAGTCCCTGCAGTTGAAACAGCGCGCTTCCTGCATCTAAATTAACTCAAACTACTAACAATTCAATAATTTGCCTTATTTTGAGAACAATTATGATATTGACCGTTAGAATAGTTATATCAATCACCAAGGATGAATCTTGAAAGTGTATAAAACCTTTATAGCTTATGACGCCTTTGAAACTTTGGGTAAAGGATTGTGTTTTTATTGTCTTTGGCATTTACAGAGGCTTATATATATACGAATAATAAAACAACAGAATCCAATGTGTTTGAACATTGAAAGTAAAACAATAAAAAAGAAAGGGTATTCAGTCATAGAACACAATACAGCGATTTTTAGAATTCCTTTCTGTCTGTCTCCATTTCGTGTTTGTTAGTACACATCACCGAAGCTTTTGGAAAGGGTTTATCAATAGTTTTCACAGTTTCATAGGGTACAATAAAATTATGAGCAAAATGCAGACTCCATAATGATGTTATCATTATTATTTGTGTTCAGAAACTGAAAGTAAATCTCAGTTTCTGGTGTATTTAATTGTATATTTATATATTAATAATTTTTACGCGGATTCACTCGCGTCCATGTCGGTTGCCTGCTAAAGTGACTCTACTCTGCCTGATGGAAGCTACGAGTAAAATTCAAGAGTGGTAGTCACATTACAAACGCAGGCAATAGAACACGGTAACCCATACTATGGCGGTTTGATGAAATGTTTTTGCATCCGATATGGCACTGGCCAATGAAACACGACAACGCGGACGCGGTTAGTCTTGTGTAAGAGTGTAGTACCGCTCTGATCGAACCATGTGGTACTACACTTTCACAGAAAAACCCCCTCGTGTAGAAATCAACGTGACTCTATTACATATACCTCAAGAATTAAAGTATTTGCTTGCCAAATTTCATTGAAATCGATGCAGCAGTTCAGATGTGACGGCGTAACAGACAGACAATGTAATAATAGTATGGATTTAGGTTTCTAACTAGTGCAAGATGACATGATCCGATAAAAGTGCTAATATCCGCAATATGTAGAAAACAATCCTCCTAGCCATTATTTCCAAGTTTATTTGGGGTCGGCTACTAGTTCAACCGGTTTTACCTGAATTTCAGTTTTTCCACGGAGCGGCTGGCATCGGACCTCCGCAACCTTAAGGGAGAACTGAAATTCGAAGATTGAACTAGTTGTCAGTATATTTGAGGGCACTGACTTCCCAATAATGATTGCCCTAGATGTTCATGATAACCGGGACCGACGGCTTTACGTGCTCTCCTAGGCATGGGCGTGAATTACCGCCAAACTTCCAAACTCAGGGCTGCTATGAGGAATGTCCTAAGAAAAACCCAAAAAACTTTTTGGCCCGACCCGGAATTTGAACCCGAGACCTCTTGATTAGCAGTCGCATACGCTATCCACTAGACCAACGAGGCAGTCTACGATTAAAGTATATGCATGCCAAATTTCATTTAAATCGATGCAGCAGTACAGATGTGACAGCGTAACAGACAGACAGAGTTACTTTCAAATATGTAATATTAGTATGGATTTAGGTTTCTAACTAGTGCAAGATAACATGATCCGATAAAAGTGTTAATATCCGCAATATGTAGAAAACAATATGGTCCAATAAAGTACTTACTCAGCGGATTTTCACTGTATTAGGCCCCAAACGGCCAAGTATATCTGTAATCATTCGATTCCCGAGATGGTGTATGCGGTTCGGATATTTTCCCGAAAAAAAGAAAAAAAATCGCAGCCTATCTGTAAGTACACCTCGTGACGACGTTAACTTTATTTAATGTTTTCCCCTCCTATCAGCGAGGAAGTGGCATAATGATACTGACAAAGAGGGAATTTATTCTGTAGCGATAACAAGAACACTTTTTTGTATCAAAATCAAAGCGTTGTTAGAATTTCTTTGATGTGCCACAATTCCTTTTCAACTGGGAATCGAATTCAGAGCACGTACACTTATAATCATGTTGGAGTCCTCCAATGTTTGATAAAGTCTCATGTGTTGTAGGAGAAATGGTGCTCAATTTGCCGCCTTAAAATAAAATTTGAAATATTTTTATTGTTAAAGGAGAATATTCTAACCTTGCGTTGATTTTCTGTAATCACTATTTTTGTTCTGATTAGATGGTTGTCATCGATAGAAAAGTACATGTTAGGTTCCAAACCCGTTTGGCTCTATGATATGTCACTGATTTCACTAAAAATACAACGTATTAAACTACAAATATATTTCTCATATACAATCATAAAGTTTTTGCGTTACACTCGTATATCAAAAATATTTGTGTCTTTTCATTTTACACACAAATATTTTAGTGTCTTTTTTGTTATTATTTTTGAATTCAGCAACATTTATGTAATTCATAATCTTACTTACCTAATTATTTGGATAATAAGTAGTTCTGATAGGTACATACCTATTTCAGTTTATTTTGTTTGTGTCTCTTTTCAATATACGATTTTAGCAAAGCTGTTACATTATGTATTTGATTTACGATAAATAATAAGCAAACAACCTGTTAAACAGTGTTACAATTTGTTTCACATTACGACATTCTCATTAACTGCTTTTTCTAATCTATATTAATATTATAAAGCTGAAGAGTTTGTTTGGTTGAACGCGCTAATCTCAAGAACTACTAGTCTGATTTGAAACATTATTTCAGTGTTAGATAGCCCATTTATCAAGGTGTGCTATATATCATCTTGCTAAGACCAATAGGAGCCGAGTACCAATGAATATTGTTTCAAAATCGGGGGATTTTTTTTCTTTTTAGTGTTCCACTGCGTGTGCTGCGTAAACGGTTAAATTTTCGAAAATATCATGTGTGATATAATTGTTCAATTTAAAAGATCTAAAAAAAATATTTGATAATAGGTGGTTTAAATATGTAATATCATTATATAGTTTTTAGTATACAAATACGAACAATAATCATTGGTCTAGTGGATGGCGTATGTGACTACTAATCAAAAGGTCTCGGGTTCAAATCCCGGGTGGATCCAAAACGTGTTTTTGGGTTTATCTAAGGAAATTCCTAATAGCATTCCGGAGTTTGGAAGTTTGTCGGTGATTCACGCCCGTGCCTCGGAGAGGACGTAAAGCCGTCGGTCACGGTTGTCATGAACATTTATGGCAATCGTTATTGGAAAGTCAGTGCCCTCAAATTTACTGACAACTAGTTCAAGCTTCAAATTTAAGTTCTCCCTTACGGTTGCGGAGGTCCGATGCCAGTCGCTCGGTGGAAAAACAGATATTCAGGTAAAACCGGCTAAACTAGTAGCCGATCCCAAATAATATTGGGAATAAAGCTAGGAAGAAGAATACGAATGTTAAAATTAAAATTTCTGGCATTCAAATCTTCCTAGAATATTTCAAGGAAGGGTATAATGGAACAGTTAGGTTGAATAGTCCGGGCGTCCGATTGGCCGGGATTTAGTCGAAAATTGCCCAAATGAAAGCTCAATGAACGTGTCACGGCGAGTCGCTTGCCACATTTGTCCACGTCCTGAATTGTCCGCATTGCCGTACTGTAGAGCTGGAAGCTGTCGATAAAAAATACGTTGCTTTTTGAATTTTTGGTCGGTATTCGAGGTTTTCTAACATCTAACAAATTTTTTTTTAAATATTCGCATTCGATGCTCAAAAACTTCACAGGAATTGTCATACGTAAAGTGACTCCATAAGTTCAGTTTTTTTTTCGATAAATCCACGTCATCTAAATTAATTATATTATTCCCAAGATTAATAAGGTCGGCTTCTAAATTACTTGTTTTACGTGAGTATAAGTTTAAAAACAGAGGCCCTCCGCAACCCTGAAGGTAAACTAAACTTAAAAACACTAAGTTTGATATTGGTTTAAAACATAACGTGCATCAAATAATGTACAAATTACAGTTTTTACAATGATTGGTAAAATACGTACAATTAAGTATGCATGCGCAAAAAAGCTTATCATCTAATAGGTTTTGCATGTAATATAAACTGGTCGTGTAAAGCCTATTATTTGAATGCCGTTGTTTTTGTACATACCTATACATTGGTATAAGTTATCTTGTGTAGAGGATATTATTTTTTATAGGTATTTTCACTTCGTTACTCTGTTTATCTAGGTTAAATTAGTAAAACATTTAAAAGGATAAATTGTCGGCAAAGTAAAATATAATAAGCTGCTACTAGAGATGTTTTGTTCGATGATTTGTTGTGGAATTTAATTTCGTGTGGGATGAGGTTTACTTTGATCAAACTACGAAGATGCGTTCTTGTGACCACGTTGCTCACGTTGTTATTCCCCTTGAAAATTTAACATGAATAATAAGAAATTGAATATAAGTTGTAACAAAGGGACAGTGAGTAATTACACTATTTAATTACAAATATTTTGAAGAGAAAGTGTTGTTGGAATCAAATCAAAAATTTGTACCAGTAGTGATAAGTATTCATATTTTATAAAAGTAAACAGCTAATTAAAAGCCTGATTCTATGGACTTCCTCACTATTATTATTTTCAGTGACAAGTTATTAAATACAGGAGTAGGTCAGTTTAGATCACTACAGTATTATATCAGGCTGTCGGACGTCAGGAACCACCTAAACGGCGATATAGCAATTGTGTCTCTTGAGTTGCATGTTTAAGGTTAGCTCTGATCTGAGAAACAGATGACCCGTCTACTCGTTTGTCCCCAAATTTACTCAACAGTGGAACGGACATCAATTAATGACGAATTAATTATTTAATATACGAGTAACAGTTTGCAAAAAGTTAGCATAGTAGGAATACATGAATAGCTAGAACTCCTAATTAGTAGATAGGTACAAGGTGAGTGGATTTAACATACACGTTCTATACGGTTCTTGTTTAACATTATTTAGGGTTATGGATTAGAAGAGTTTAGGAGTGCAATACTTATACCTAAGGTTACTTACTAAGTTTGGATGTATAATAATACAAAAAACATAAAAACTCTATCTCTGTCCACGCCACTTTATCTGCTTCTTTTTTCAGTCATTGAGCAAAGCATTTTTTTAAGAA
The DNA here is from genome assembly GCA_932526445.1 of Phragmatobia fuliginosa. NCBI lineage: Eukaryota > Metazoa > Arthropoda > Insecta > Lepidoptera > Erebidae > Phragmatobia > Phragmatobia fuliginosa. The sequence goes on along the minus strand of OW052065.1, from coordinate 6,596,516 downwards.
TCTTAGGCAAGACAGCAAAAGAAACATTTCAAAAATTGATTAGATGGTTTTGGAGTTCATTGTGAGCAACAACATGATACGAATATTATTATACAAGACGAAAAAACGGATTGAAAGTTGCTACTACATGTATACCAAATAGCGGCCTTACTCTTAAATTCAACCCCAATACCGATCGATCAGAATTTGAAAGCCAACCAACCAAACATAACCAAGAGTTATGCAAGAATTAATGAAAATAATGTATTTATATACGAGTAAATTATTATTTTAGACAATTTAGATCTGCATTAATACCTTCTTAAAACTAACTAAATGCCATATATTATATGTAGAGTTCTCGGACAGGTGTTTCAAGATCAAGTCAAAGACCTTTGCCACCGCACAGTGCAAAACCTTGCACTTTTATAAAAAAGTATCCCAATTCTCTCTTCCATTTTATACCCCGTTACTATAACTAGTTCCTAAAGTCTTGTTTTACGGATAAGGGTACATTTTTAGAGGATAAAAGTTCGGTACTAGAATCCTTGATGTAGAAGTCCTTTCTAACTTCCTTTACACGACTGAACGACCTTTCACTCCTACATGTAATGGTTAAAATATAATTACCAGTGAACATACCTATATCATTTAGAAACTATTTCTTGTGCAAAGACAGGCATTTGTCTCACCTTGTTTGATTATAGAGCAATAATAATTTATAGTATTAATAGTATTTAAAAAATATTAAGAGAAACAAAACAATTCCAGAATTATATATTGTATCGACAGTATAAAAAGAAAAGCAAGAAAAGAAAGTGAAGATTTAGTAAATAAATGAAGTAGTAAAAAAAATTTAGTGACTGGAAATAATATATGTACGTAAATCATACTGGTCCTGAAAAATTAATAAAACGTCAATATTTTAATTTAAAATTAACAGTATTATTAGCTTTAAGTGTCCAGTGAGCGATAAAATCTAATGGTGCGTAAAAAAGTGAAAAAAAAATGGCTTGCCCACTTATGATACCTTTCAAGATCTCTCGCAATATCCTGTGCTAGATTAAACTCATTGGACTGTGATCCTTCCCCATTAAATTAAATGTGCAGCTTTAAGATAACGGGCTACTTATGCCTCGCGTATCTTTGATAATATTTTGATCCAACCTCTTTTACTGAATTTTTTTAGCCGACGAAGACAGAATTTTTGCCTCCATTCGTATTGGTGCCAATATTTTTGTTGCTAGATGGGCACATTTAACCATTGTATTATAATAATAATTAAGTACCTTTATAATAATTACTACTTAATATAATACTTTTTTTTTTGTTGTTTTTTTTTTTTTTTTAAACTGAAATGTATTTACATTTCACTTTTAACAAACAACACTATACATTATTTAACTTACATAAATATTACATAACACTTACATTACATACATAATAAGACAATTTACTATGATCCTAAACATTATTAGGTTTTTATTTAGGTAGCAATGGCCGGCAGGAGCTGGATGCGAAAAGCCTAAAATCGATCACAGTGGTGTGCAATGGGCTGCGAGAGGCTGATGATGATGATAAATAATATAAAAATATTATTTCCACAGACTTAAATACGACTACATATATATTAGAAGAATCATACTTTATTCAATGTTGTGATAATATGTAGAATATTGACGTAGACAAATGTTTAAATATGTCATAGTTACTAAAACAAATATATCCCAAAGAAAATAAAAACCACTGAAGTGTATCAATCTATATGAATCGATCGTTTCCTAGGTCAATAGGCCGGTGGTACAGTGTAAGTTCGATGAATGGCGTAATGTTAGCTCAGAGCAAAGCAAAAAGCTTTGAAGCGAACGTCAGAGAGAAATATGCACAAAGCGTCGAAGGCCAATTGACCTAAATGGGCACACAAATAGTTCAAGGGAAGCCCGCAGAGGTCATTATTCGCTCCGTAGTCCGGCAGAAGTGTCAGGCCGGAGGAAGACGGACATTTATCTACATCCTAAGGGCACCAGTGATTTTGGGAAGGATGTATTAGTACGTAATAGGGTTTTACGTGAAATCAACGGTGTTATTTTACGTTGGTGTAAAATTAAAGCTTGGGAATTAGGATTTAAGGTTCAATTTGCTCGTAACAAAAATTGATACAGAATATCCTCATATTTGTTATTTCTTATTAATTAGTTATTTAGTTGGTTGCTATCTTTTGACTATATATACATTATATACCCATACGTAATTCGAAATTCGTAGAATAGCCACTTAATAAATCAGGTCAGACAAAGACTATATTTATAACGAGGTTGTATCTAAGTTCTATATGCCTCATTCTAAGTTATTTAACTTTTAACAACAGTTCTGTGTTACTTTAAACTTAACCCTTAAAGTGTAACACATTTTATCAAGTGACATGGTCTGCTCACTATACAATACCTAGAACTAGAATAAAAAATATTACTAATAACAAATATTTGAATAAAAAATATATACAAATTGGCAACAACTCTGTAAGTACAGTTTATACTATACTATTATATATAGTAGTTTATAGTATAGTTTATATATAGTTTATACTATTATACTAAAATTAACTATTTGATTTATGCACAAACATTTTTAATAGAACATCTCAATAAAACTTGACACATACAACTTTCCAGACAAACCTGTGTTAAACTCAACCTGAAATAAATATCGTCTTTAATTAAGACTGAGGAACTCATTACGCAAAGGAATAAAATGAAAACAGGTTGGTAACCCCGGGGAACATAATGAGAAATAAAGGTATATTTAAAGTAGTTTTTAAATAACCATCGTATGTTAAGCGGTTACCCTGACTTAAGTGCGTACATGAAATATGAATGCACTTTGTAATAACTCAGTTTTAAAGGTACTTGGAAGTGTTGAGGTGCCATGAATAGAAAATTTAATAGAAAATTACGTAATCACTTTATTTTTAGTAGAAGGTAAGAAATTACATTAGTTATACTTCGACAAGCTTTTTCTGGCATCTACGCCCGCGTATATATATGACAGTTGTGCCAACAAAAATTAGCATATTTCTTTCTCCAAGATCAAGTTTATCTTTAAACCGATTTTTTTTTAAATCTGTTAAGCAGTATAGCTGTGAAAGCGTATTGACGGCACCACACTGCGTTATGCGCTATTCATTATGTGTCTGCACCGTATTCGCCAAAATATTTGTTAAGCGCGCAAACAAATAACATACCATCCACACTTCGAACTAGTACGCTGAATTATGCCAAATAAGGCAAATATGTGTGTCGTAGAGATGTGTCATTGTCATTTTTATGGCCAACGAAACGAAACCATACGAACGAACGAAACATATTATTTTAATTTTCTTTTTATTTTATTAAATTTACAGAAACAATACTTAAACGAAGTCTAATTATTTTGATCATATAGATCATATAGATTATTTTAATCGCTTAATCGATTTATCGTATTTCAAAAAGTGTTTTATAGTCTATAGTTGTTAATTAAGCACGGGGCACTTCACTACCCGTCCGAAGTGTGGGCAGTCGATGTGTATATTCCACTGAAGTAATAAAGGTCTATGGTATATTCGCTTTATTCGTGTCCTTTGAATTGTGTCAAAAAATCGACAAGTCGACGGATACGCGTATTCGCTATTCGTGCATATATGATAAATCTAATATTGGCGAATATACTCTCCACACTTCGCCGTATGCGCGTGAATAACCCGCATAACGAATAGCGCATAAAGCAGTGTGGTGCCGCCATAACCGACAAAATTACTTTCGAATTTAATATACTCATATGAATTTTAATTACTAATGCGTACCTAATAGTTGCATTGCGGTGTATAAGCTTTAGTGATTGACGGGTTCAATTATATTTTGATCCGTTAACTAACATCTTTATCTCCTAGTCTTTAATCCTGTTTAATTTTTGTTGTACAAAGAAACTCAAAAAATAAAATGGCAAATTAAAACAACTGGCCTAGTGGCGCAGTGGTGGCGTATGTGACTGCTCTGCTGCTGCTGACTCGGGTTTCCTTCCCTACCCTTAGTACAAGCTCTGCTTAGTTGTGGCACTAAATGACTTTGTGTCAGATATTCGGAATAGTAATTATTTATAGGTACAAGTTATCATCGGCATAATAAAATAAGAAAAATAACACACAGAAAATAAATAGACAAAGGCAATAGATACGTAGACAAAATATGGTCAGATTAAAACACAGTCGTAAAAACAAAATAAAACGCACTTGTCCCAAAAGAGTATTATAACGACACTACAAATCTCACTGAACTATTTCCCTACAATAGATTATTTCGTTCTACGTCCAATCTCCATAGTCGGCCAGCAAGAACAATTTAATGACCCAAAAGATTGGACCTGCCCGGCCTACGGGAAAGACCTTTCGAAAGTATAACTTGTTCCTTTTCGAGTATCGCATAAAGTCCTGCTTTAATACTGTAACATTTCAGTGGTTGGAGTGTACTTGTTTTACAATGAAATTATGTAATTTTATTCAGCTTTTTTATTTTGTCTAACAATTCGCGTAGGTAGGTGGGCAATTGTTATTTTTTGCAATCTCAAAACATATATAATTAAACGTGTAGTTTTGCTATTATTATCCTTAGAATAAATATATAATACACTATAATCATCATCTTCCTCCTCCTTTATTCTCAAGATTATTTGGGGTCGGCTACTAGTTCAAGACGTTTTACTTGAATACCAGTTTTTCGACGACGGCTTAACGAGCTTTCCGAGCCACGGTCATGAAATACCACCAAACTTCCACACTCCGGGCTGTTAATAAGAATTTCCTGTAAAGTTTTGAAGGCGTAATATAAAAATGGTCAGGTGGAGGATGAGGAGGATAAAATAAATAGATAAATATTTTGTATATTTTACACATCATCTGAATATATGTGTGAAAATTATAAACAAATTGCCTCAAACATAGGTTGCCCTTACTTTATACAGTTTTTTCACTCTCTGACCACTCTCTGGCCGCCAGTGTGGCTCACCATGTCATATGGTGACCAGTACTCCTGTATTCTGCTTATGCTTTTCTTCATGCAGAGCAGAGTCACATTGGTAGGATTGAATATAAAAACAACTCATTACTATTCCAAGTTATAAGTTTTAATTAAAAACCCCGAAACAATATCGTATTTCTATAAAATTTTGTATAATTAACGTATTAATTATACCGTTTCCCATTTACGTGATCACAAATCGCTGAATGGCAAATTTACTAGTACAAAGCCAGCATACCGGGCAATTTTGCCAATAATAATTAAATAGAATAGTTTAGGAACATTGCACATTGCAATATGCGAGTTCAGGTTCTAATATAATTACATGGACCACTTCATGTCTGGTCAATCATAACCAGGATAGAGTTACTGGAAGTGACTCTTGATTTATTTAGTAAATATAATAACACGTAGTCATTCGTTTTAAGTTTATTTGACGGTCCACTGGTCGAAATAAGCTTCTTTGAGAGGAGGTATTGTAACGTTTGTCAGATGACCAAATGGTCCGTCCAGTCATGTACTCTATAGTACTGTTGTACTTTTTAGTTTACTCTCTTAGTAACGGACACTTCCCCTACTTTCTAGCTTTTAATCAAAAAGTTATTTGGGGTACTAGTTCAACCGGTTTCACCTAAATATACGTCTTCCACGGAGCGACTGGCATCGGACCTCCGCAACCCTGATGGAGGACTGAAATTCGAAGGTTGAACTAGTTGTCAGTATATTTGGCGCAGAGAGGGTCACACCGTGTGGTTTTAGTCGGTTCGAGTCCGACACACCACCCCGCCGTAACCCCCGACGGGGTGACGGTCCGCGGGGATTTCCACACGTTAAAAAAAAAAAAAAAAAAAAAAAAAAAAAAAAAAAAAGTTGTCAGTATATTTGAGGGCACTAACTTCCCAATGACGATTGCCATAGAGGTAATGTAATGCCACAACCGGGACCCACGGCGTAACGTGCTCTCAGCATGGGCGTCAATTAAAACTTTTATTATTCTTATTTTTATAAATATGTAGATGTCAAAATGTATCACTGGTTATCTCCTATCATAACTTCTCAGGTTGCTATGCATAACAAACTTGCATAGCAACCATAATGATAGTTTGTAAATGGCTAATTTAAAAATTAGTTCTGGATTTGTAGGCTACTTTTTATCCCGAAATTACGCAGGTAACACCGCGGGGCGCAGCTAGTAATTATAAAATAAACGCAACTTAAGATACAAAGACTTTTTCATAAATCATATTATCATATAGCAATCCTTTGTTCTAACAAACATATACGATATAGACATAACACCCAGACTCACAACAACAATTGGTTGATCACACAAATGGGGACGTTGTACCTACAAAACTCAGCGCATTAATAACATGTAAAAAAGTAATGATAAAAAACCGTATACGTTATTATGAATGTATTTAGCTTCATAATTTCGTCAATACCTAGCCAAATGAAAATAATGCTTACTATTCCATAATAAACGGAAAAAAATCAATGAAAAACAATCGTTGGTATACGGTTTTTACAACGCCTGCTAAAATTATCGATTCAATTTTGTATTTATGTGTGAGGAGACTTATGTACTCAGACTGTTTTTCTATGTTTGTGTCACAAAAATGGAAATAATATTCGTAATAGTCAAAAATTAATTATCAAGCGGCCTTAGGTGCTTGGAAACAATTATCAAGGGTAAGCAACGGTGCTGTCAATATGTTATTATGATATTCCGTGATTCGAAGATTACGTTAAGCAGCCCCTCTTAGTTGTTATCGTAAGGTAATCGTCGAAAAGCTTAGTTGGAGGCCTTCGGGCAGCTTAAAAATATTCAACTGCAAGATTTACGTAGCCACAACATGTCTTACCAGTCAACAACCCGCACTCGGCCAGCGTGGGGACGTAAGGCCTTAACCCTCTAATGAGAGGAGACCAGAGCCGTGTGACGTTATGGGTTATTGATTTTGTTTTGATTTGACATTGTCTTTTTAATCACGCTTTACACGTGGAGACCACCATTGCATTAGCTGTAATATTGTAACCATACTTCATTTGACACTACAAGAGAACTTTCACAAAATTGTTTACTCTTCGACTGTCAGTACATTTTCTATCACACAAATTATTCATCTTTAAAAGAAATAAATGTCTTTTTAAAAAGTAATGAATGAACTCGGAAATGTAAAATTGTACAATATTAAATTATACAAATTTACAATTATTCTGAATCTTATATTTCATAACAAAACCTATGGCATTAATAGGTTAAGCATTAAGACACAAAATGAACTCAAATTTACTTTGAAAAGAAGAATTAAATTTATGGAAATTATTTTTGATTTTGGCAACTGAGATTGCTTATCATTATAATTTTAACAAAAAGGAACCGGCTTCAATGAAAAACTATTCCGAGTACCCAAATCGCGACAATTGTGCCTATGATATTTGGGGATTTCCCTCGATTTCCTTGGGATCCCATAATCAGATCCCGATAACGATGGGACCACCTGTAAGCTACGCCCATTCCAATGCAAAAAATAATTTTTGAAATCGGTTCATAAACGACGAAATTATCGCTGAACATACATAAAAAAAAAGATTCCGACGAATTGAGAACCTCCTCCTTTTTTTTGAAGTCGGTTAAAAATATCAAACATTTATTTTCAAAAGGTACATACAATCATTCGTTTAAATCATAAAAACAAAAAACTAATTGTAATTAGTCTCTCCATGCTATCCTAGATGGCGTTAGCAGTTCGCGTACGGTAACTTAAGGAGAATCACAAGTTACACACAAACTTAATCATATAGAGGACAGTAAAACTATGTTTAGATTTAAAGAAAAATAAGTTAAAAAATATTACCGTTAACGTTCTTTGTTAAATATGGCTTCCTGGTTTATCCTCTTCAGGTTCTAGCAATCTAGCAGGAGTACTTATCAGGTTTAGATATAATGTTTGGATTTGCCATTTCGAACTTGCGCAATGATATCTTGAAGTTAATTCAAAACTATGAAGGTGGAAAAATAAAATAAAAAGTACTGTAACTAGATAGTAAGCAATATAAAAATTTGATAAATTTCTTACAATACTATTCAATTTAGGAATTGAGACGAATGAGAATGAAAAAAAAAACAAATGAAGTTTAAAATAAAGATTATAATCTCTTTTTTTTCGTTTACACAATGCCGAGATGAGCGGCCAGTGCGTGCTGATAACATAATAAACATAATCGAACCTTTTTTTGTATTCCTTTATATTTATATGTCTATGCCACATAGATAATTTATTTGTGGTTAAAGAACGTTATTTTCTCAAAAACAAACTTACAATAAATTTCACTTAATGAGAACATTTGATAAAATGATTAAAATAGTAGTGAGCAGAACAAAAATTCACTTTCTTTAAGTAATATAATACATGAATAGACTTGTAGATCAACAAGCATTATTAGATACCTACATTTTCATATCACTATAACACTGTTGAAGAAAACATAAATTAATCAAACACAAGAAGTAGTAACACTCAGGACTTACAAACAGAATTTACAGTTTATCTGTAGTTATAACCAAAGGTTCTCCATATCGTACACTACTGGTGTAATTTATAAGTCTTATAAAATTGATTTCGTTTTTTGTCGTAGTTGGGTTTTATTGTAGACTAGCTGTTCCGGCAGACGTCGTCCTGCCCTTAAAAGATTCCCATAAAAAAGTCATCCCCTATTTCACCCCCTTTGACTTGTAATTTGGCTACAAAAACCAATCTTCTTCAAAAATCACACAAACAGATCTTCTCCAAGGTATCTTTCTCTATACTCAACTTAGTTCAGCAGGCGTGAAAACGTAAAAGCTTATGACATCTTAAAAATATATCGGAGCCACAGTGTGCGCTCGTCGCCTGCGTTCTCGTGTTCATTATATATTAGAATACATTTGATTACCATTAAAAGTTTATAGCGAGTCAACTTTAAAAGATAGACATATGCAATCGCGTACTTTTTTGTAGAGCGTTTTAAGAAGAACAATTCCGTCATACATTATTTTTGTGTAACTTTAAGCGTTTACGCAGCGCACGTCACGGAAGCTCTCAAAGGGAATAAATTTTCCCCGTTTTCGCTACATTTTTCATTACTGTTCCGCTCCTATTGGTCATAGCGTGATGTTATATACCCTATAGCACTCGTCGATAAATGAACTATCCAACAGTAAAAGAATTTTACAATTCGAATCAGTAGTTCCTGAGATTAGCGCGTTCAAACAAACAAACAAACAAACAAACTCTTCAGCTTTATAATATTAGTATAGATTTTTCCTTTTCATGTACGTGCCTGTCAAAGTAACTCCACTCTGCTTGATGGAAAACATCTGATTCCATTCATACTACTCATTGGATTGTTCCAAGAGCGGTGGTTACCATACTTATTGCGAATGCATATGCTTCTACATTATTGGGCTTGGTTTCTCACTCAAGAATGAAACCCAAGAGTACGAATGTTATCATTTTTGGTTAGTCTTTAGTGAGAGTGTAAGGTGTTCGGTGTAAGAATCGAACTCACAACCATAACTACCTACTCCAATCAGTAGGATAGGAGGCGACAGTACGCGCCATTCGTACATTATTTATTCACTTGACATATAACCACGCATTTAAGTTGGTTCATGAAAACTGTTAAGTAAGAAATAGTAAGAAGTATAATCCGTAGGCGACGTGGCACCCAAGTTTGGTTAAACATAGTATTTCTCTATTCATATTGTCATAAGTTGCTTAGTCACCCACAACTTTAGTTCTTGTTAAGAAGTTTGTTAAAGTTGTGCCTATAAAATGAATAGAGTACAATAATCTTTTTATATTAAACTATATATTGAAAAATATGTACACGGGCTGATTTAAAGTAAAGCTACCTTCAAATTCTGCTAAGCTACTTTCAAATTCTGTCGAATAGCATAGCATCTAGAAGAATAATCAAGCAAAGAGTATATGCATATTTAGATTTAGCTTGTTATGATATTGAATATAATATATAGTAACACTAGCTAATGCCCGCGGCTCCGCTCGCGTCCTAGGGGTATGAAAAATAGCTGTTGGCCGATTCTCAGACCTACCCGATATGCACAGAAAAATTCATACAAATCCGTCCAGCCATTTCGGACGAGTATGGGAACGAACATTGTGACACATGAATTTTTTAGATAAGATGTTAGAAGAGATCGTGATACGCAAATGAATGAATATTTTAAGTTTACAAGAAAAAAGTCAACACATTTGTAGCAAAAATTAAAACAAAACGATATGGCACCATCAAACTACACGTGTTCAGTATATGGTTTCAGTTATAACTAAAACTATTGAAATCAATGCTTTATTGTCACATTGCGACCGCACCTATTTATCGTCCACTATGATATGGTCCACACTCTAACCATCGCACTAGGCCGCCATAGTGGGGGCACCATAATGTCCCCATTCGGAAAGTGGAGACCGACCACCACTCTTGGATTCTGTCAGGCTGAGTAGAGTTATTATGGCTCAAACCTCAATGAATGTATGAAATCTTGACAAAAAGTTTTAAGTTAGCAGTAAGTTTATTACGTACTAGTATGATAGTATAATTATATCAAAAGTTTAGAGATCGTTCCCTTGTTCTTTCCATGCCTTTAGTGTAAGCAGTGTTGTAACAAAGTTTGTTCCACTTGCGGGTAATTAGCTTTAGTAAGTAAACATACAGGTTGAGCACGTTCCAACCTGATTTATGCATAAAGTATGTTTAATCTAACAGTTTCGCTTGTTTTAAGTGTAAGTTTAAATGGATGAGGCGTCCAAGATACCGCTCTTAGAAATGGAGTAATTTTAGTTAATGTTTCTGTAAACTTATTGGCCTATATTAGAGATGACATACAAATCTTATCTCATTATTTCAAACAACAACCCATAACGTCCCACTGATGGGGTCGGGTCTCCTCTCAGGAGAGGGTTAAGGCCATACGTCCCCACCCTGGCCGAGTGCGGCAAAAGACCGTTGAGGCTGTTTTTAAGCCGACCCGAAGGCAGATTTCACGGCTGTTTTCAAATGATGATAATTCATCATTATTTTTTTATCATAATAAAATATAAAAACAGAAATTTGCGGGATTGCTACCATGTACCTTTTTGTTGGTGAGTATCAGATATTTCGGCACTGTTGCAAGCGCCATGATAACGGAGTAACTGAAGATATCGAAGATCGGATACTCACCAACAAAAAGGTACATGGTAGCAATCCCGCAGATTTCTGTTTTAATGTTACTGACCATGAAAGTTTAAAACATAATAAAATAATGATACATTATCATAATAATAGTTATTTATTATTATCGTATAGTTATTTCACTGCCTTGTTGGTCTAGGGGTCAGCGTATGCGGCTGCTGATCAAGAGGTCTCGGGTCCGATTCCCGGGTCGGACCAAATGTTTGCGTAATCCGCAAATATTTGTTTCGGAGTATGGGTGTTTATTCTATGTATAATATATAATGTATGTATTTACAAAAAAAAGTATGTTTATGTATTTATATCAGTTGTCTAGTACCCATAATACAAGCTCTGCTTAGTTTGGGACTAGATGGCTTTGTGTGTAAAATGTCCGAAATAGTTATTTATTTGTTATTTATTTATATTTAATTGTCCGAAATATGTATGTCACAAACGGTCACCCATCCGTACTGACCGCGATGTCGCTGTTCACCCTCGGTGATTGTTTCCAATCACCTTTAGCAGCTTGGCTATGAACGTTTCATTCTGTTTGCTTAGAAATATTCTTAAGAAGGTATTTACGGCGAGGTAAACTGTATAGCTAATATTAATAGTCCTTGATAAGGGATGTTCAACTTGAACTACAAAATGCCACATCGATGGTTAACCCACAACTTCACAACTTTTTGACCGTAACTCGAGAATATGTTTTCAGAAGCTTGGTTTAAATATTTTTGTTTAGATTTAACAAGACATCGCTTTTAGGGGGATTTAAATCAACCTTGTCAGGAAGGCTAGTAGCGTGTGAAACTTTAAGATTTGGTATTATGTCTGTGCATGTTTCAATGTTAAAAATAAATTATTCCAGACTACACGTTTGCGCCAAGTGTCGTTGGTTCAAATCTGTAATAATCTGTAAACAATGTGTAATCAAGATTATGTTGTTCTGAGTCTGGGTGTTCTTTGTGTCCGTTTCATGTATGATTGTAAAGTTCCCCGCAACACAGGATGTATATTCCTAACGTGGATGTTGTTTTTTAAAATTTAAATTTAATTATTTTAAATATATTTTTGAATTTTGGTAGTTCAATGCACACCGTGTGGTTTTAGTCGGTGCGATTCCGACACTCCGCCCCGCCGCGTAGAAAACCCCGGCGGAGTGAACGCCCGAGGGGGTTTCCACACGAAAAAAAGGCCGTTTTGCCACACACCTTCTGCCAGTTAGCTAACTTGAAACAAGTGCATAATGAAACTAGTTACATAATTATTCTGATATTGTAAACAAATAATTTTATTTGGTAGATTAACTACTTTCTATAAGCATGTGTTTATAAGCATATGTTTCGAATGATTCAACTTTCTTTAGCGACAAGAATAAGGTCCCAGCCGGGGTTTCATTTTTAATAAGTGTAGTGGAATTTTAATTTCATACTAGAGTTCGTGATACCCAGCTAGCTGATGAACATGTATATTTATTTTTTAAAAACATACCATATTATTATTATACTTAAACACGGAACACATATCGTTCTCCTTATATAATATCTATATATCAGCAACCCATAATATAGCACTGCTGGGCTTAGGTCACCTCGTAGGAGAGGGTTAAATCCATACGTAACCTCGCTGGCCTAGTGCGAGTTGGGGACTGGAAAGACACGTTGTGGCTACGGCATCTTGCCGTTGTATGTTTTTTTTAAGCCACCTGAAGGCCTCCAATTAAGTTTCACGACTGCTATCATGATCTTATGATTACAACCGGGTCCGACTGCTTAATGTGACCTCTAAATCACGGAAACGCTCATAACATATCACGCCCCATACGGTCACCCATCTAGGTCTGACCGCGCCGTTGTTGCTTACCCTCAGTGATTGTTTGCAATCACCTAAAGTCACTTGGTTATGATCGCTTCATATAATATATATTATTTATACTGAGTGGGAACATGCTACACTACCTTTACTTTGAGGTAGTCGGGTAAAAAAAGGACAGTTTAACACTGGTTAAACTTTTCTTTTTTTACCCGACTACCTGAATATAAATTTTTCCACGGAGTGACTGGCATCGGACCTCCGCAACCCTGAGGGAGAACTAAATGCCAATAGTTGTCAGTATATTCGAGAGCACTGGCTTTCCAATAACGATAGCCATAAGTGGATGTGCATGACAACCGGGACTGAGATCTTTACGATATCTCCGAGACACAGGCGCGAAACACCACCAAACTACGACCGGATAGTCGAAACCATAACCTCTCGATTGGCAGTCTTATACGTTTACCGAATATAGCATTGCTAAGGGTCAATAATTAAAAATATATTATTAATGTTATACATGCGTTGTTCGTGTGGTGACGGATTAAGACTGAATTGTCACCACTCCTAAGGGGGCAAACTATTCTGGACAATATCACTGCAAAAGAGAAGGAAAATTTGATTTAGGTAAATTGCGGACGAACCAACAAAACGACTGAACAAAGAAAATACCTAGGTAGGTACTTTCTATGGCACTTACTCTATAAACATGTTGATATCGTATTCGAAAGTATGTACAATGCATTTGTCAATCAGAGTATTTTTTTTTTTGTAACTAATTCTAACCCATGACATTATAACGATTACTAATACGTGTGCTGGGTAGAAATTTTAAGATGATGATCAATTATTTATACTATTTCATATAAATAATAGTGTGATTATAAATATAACATCGATAAGCAGTCTTAAAAACAGGAAGACAATTTCGTGGGCAATTATAAAACCAGTTGTAGTTTTATTTAATTCTTGAATATAAAATGAGGGCAGAGTCAAATTAAATATAGTTCACAAAATAGAGGCGCCTCAGAGATTAACTAATAAATCTTCCAATAAATCATTCGACGCGACGACCACCCGTTGCTCTTTAGTAATATTCACTATGTGACCGTATTTTTTAAATCAATATTATGTTGAGTTTGTAAACAAAAATAAAAATACTACTGCCTTATACGAAAAATTAATGACAAAACTCATTTCACGTATTGAAATGGAAATTGAAAAAAACATTCAAAATATCACGTGGCGCACCGTGCACCTATCTATGGAATGAAACGATTAAGCTACAAAATGTCAAAAAGCAAAAGCACGGAGGACAAGGGGCGGCGACCGCGGCTTAAGCGGGGAGAGGGGGGCAAAGGGGAACGTGGCCGCCAGTTTCTCGCCAACTACCGCGCCGCGAGCACGCCTTGTAATGCTCACAGTAATTTGACGCGACATGGCCTCGTCAGCGAGCGGCAACATCGTCGTCGAGTGGTTGCGATCGCTCCACTTGGGCCAATACGCGGAAAGTTTTATTGACAATGGGTATGATGACTTAGAAATATGCAAACAAGTAGGAGAACCAGACTTGGATGCTATCGGAGTCCTCAACCCTGCACATCGGCAGCGACTGCTGCACTCAGTTAGATCACTAAGAGAGGAAGGAGCGGCGGCTGTCTACTTTACTCTGGAGGAGGCAGCCGCCGCTCGTGACTCCTGTAGATGTGAGGAGGAAGCTCGAAAGGAGCAAGCTACAGCAACAGTCGAACCGGCAAAATATGCCGACGAGTATGAAGAAGGGAAAGCAGAACTAGTGAAGATTCCACGGATGCAACTGAAGCGCTTGCTGCGAGAACGTCTTGCTCAGGATGGGATCCGCCTGAGTCTACAGCCATATTCGACAACGGTCAGTGATTGTTAGCCCTAAATCGTGGGCAGTGCTTCTTGCGGTTATAATGCGTGTAATTGTGAAAGTGACAGGATATCTCGAATGCATATATGAAACATGTGTCTGGAGTGAGACGTGATACAGAGTTGGGTTCATGTACCTATAGGTCACGATCCAACCGCGTAGAGACACTGCCCGCGTCTTGTTATTTCTTTTGAAATAGTCTGTGTGTGGTTTGGCCTGTCTTCGACCGCCCCGAGCGAATCGCTCCTCGGGACGTGTTGCCATAAAGTTTGTTGCGTGCGTGATTTCCCTCGAGATGAGGAGTTTGCGCGCCTTCCTGTCGTGAGAAGATTGTAATCGCGTGCCTCCCGGCTCTAAATTGGGTTTTACGATAAATCGCGAAACCTGTTTAGGTCCCTAAGGCGTTAATTAGTAATACGGCTTGTTCTGCCATGGAACTTATTCACATATAAATATCTGATGGTACTGATTCTTGTTGCCAGTTCAGTAAGTTATTTCCACCTGAGAAACTAAACTTAACTTGGACTATGTATAGTTTTATGTATAGTTGCATTCGTCATTTGGCACACAAACTTTAAAACTTCCACAGCGCTATACACAATATAGGTGAACTACTTAAGTAATATACTCATAAATAGATTATAAAAAAAAATCAAACTTAAGTAATATGGACTTCAAAAAACACAAAAACACCTTATAGGTTTATTACGAAAAAGCAAAATAATATGTTAGTAAGGCAAGTTTATAAATTTCACAAGCAAACGTTATCTTCATCACATGGGCGGAAGCGCTTAGTTGATATTTTAATTGAGGTGTTATTAATTATTCAACTGGGTAGTTTTTAAGAGGGTGCTGTATTATTTAGAGGGTAATACCTTTTATTTTGTGTATTATACCCGAAATTTAAATACAGCTTGGATATACGTGCACACGCTTCTTATCGTTCGTTGATATTTTATTATCAATACAAATACGTTATGCTGTGCTTTGATAAACTTGATTGGTTTAGGCTTATCTGCATAATTCGCTTGATGCATCGGTAAATATTGGAACTGAGAATAAATCATGAATATGTTTATATTTACTTAAGTCTTCTGTCATTACCTTTTGTATATTCTTAGCACCTTAGAATAATCAATTCTGGGAAAGCACTTAGTATAAAGCTGAACATAAAATACGTAAACAGCTTTCCATGTATTCATAAGTTGTTACTACTTACAGAATTCTTTGTTTCCAACCCAGCTTACAATGCATTGTTTCTAATAATTTCGCTAACAAGTGGTTGGAAAATGTCGCGCCACAGTGGATAGAACAATGTTTAACGATTCGAAAAGAAAATAAATTATTTTCGTGCAGCAAGATTGTAACTACTTCAGGAAGAAATTAACGATTCTTTTAGCTTTCACACGAACAACGTTTGAAATAGGTATTATTATTTGTTATTCGTTTTTCTTTGTCTACATTATATATCTTCTATATTAGACTGTGAAGCGACCAAGCAACCGTAATTACCTGTGATGATTTTTTACCGGTTTTCGGTCTCCACGTTGAAACCTGTTCGAACACAAGTGCGCCAAGAATTCACGTCGAACAGACGCGCATTGGATTGCCAGCAAAAAATAACCTAAAAAACCACTGGCATTATGAACAACTGAAGTTAAGCATAGCTCAAGAATTGCAAGGCTATGTTCAGAAATTGTCGTCAACGAATATAATCATAACAATTTTCGCATAAAGCCTATTTCAATTAAATAAAACCTGAAATGTAATTATCGAATTTAATATTACAAAACCGTAACAGTAATATCATTAGTGTTGGCATTAATGTCAAAATCACTGTTACCGGAACGTGCTGCCACAAATAAATAATTACGATTTATTATCACCGGGATACCTATATTGTTATTGATCTACCCCCATGTCTACCTGAAAGCATTCCTTTCAACTTTAGCCAACAACAATAGTATCGGTTAAAATTTTTTGTTTAGATGCGATTCGTAAAGCGATTACCGCCGGAACTAAGCACAAAAGCTTTGACGACTTTCGGTCGGTATCAATATCGTAGTTTCGATTAATACGCCAATATTTGTATTCTGTTATCCTGCATTGTGTTTGCAACATCCGTTCTATCATCAACGCTGCTATTGTAACAAATTGGGATACTCCGTAAAAAAGAAGGTTTGTAAATGTCACACGTCACGGTTTTTCTAAAATTGGAGTAAAAAAATTTTTAGTTTTTGGTGAAATTCAGTAATGTTTTTGCTATTAAAAAACATCTGAAAATGTAATTAACTAGGATTTGATAAGGTGCAGTCGCTAAAACAATTAAGTTTATCCTATCATATCTATGAGGGATGCCGATCTTTTGTGCTATCTCTGAGCCTGTTATAATCTACTGCATCTTTTACGTCGCTAATTTTAATCGAGGGGTGGAGAACTGCGGATGTAACGGATTATATCGACATTAACGCCTCTTAATGGATTCAATATCATTCTCAAATGAGAAATGTTCGTATTTGACTACTTAATCGCCGATGGTATTACCAATCTAGCAAACAAATGTTAATTGAAATTATTGTTAAATTTATTTACATTTAAATACATAAATATTCAAGTCCAGTTAAATCAGACGTAACGTAGCCTATTAAAGATACTGGCACATCAGTTATTAAAGTATTAAAATGTACTCATAAAAGTTTTGAATTATCAACTATATATTTCACAATTTCACCATTAGAACGGCGCCTTTCATAATCTAATGTCTACACCGATACAAAACGATTTCAAATACCACGTATTTAAATGGCCTTAAAAAGTGTCTCACGATTAGACTTCATTTTAATACGAAGAGAAAAAGCTATTATCTATTCAATACGCTAAAACGGTTCAGTAAACAGGATAAGTTGATAGAAAAACTAAATTAATGAACGGTCGGGTGGCTCCCATAAGAATTAGTTTATGTATGTTAATGGAATGAGAACCATAAAGGTCAATAGATGTTTATAAACGTATTGAATTGGACATGGGACCAGTCACATTTTTATCTGCCCTTTTAAGGCATGTGGTCAAGCCTGTAATGTTTACACAAGGTAAATGAAAGCGTTCGTGTCCATTCTTCAAACTTATTTGTATAGCTATTGTTGATCCCACGAGATTTGTATGCTAGTGTTTATACAAATAATTAGATGTCTTTCGGTTTCTACATACGTTTCCGTTATTTAACATGTACAGCCAGCCACACAAACATACCTCATTATAAGAGACGTACCTATATTAAAATATAAATAAATTATTATTGTGTAAGGATTTTTGTCAGGCATAAACAACAAGATTATTTAAAGTACTACTCGTATTTAGTATTTCAAAAGAGGTTTTAGGACAAAAGAGCTTTGTATATTAAAAAGGATTATACGTAGTTTGTTTTCATCCAGACGAACAGTCAGACTATTTGGGACATTTTCAGTTTTAGTGGCACCAATATTTGTTTTAAAAAAAATCTCATTATAAATACCGGCTTGCTTTGAGGCAAGACTTAATATTAGCCTGAGCGGGCTTTTCTACCTGAGCCAACGCTTTGTTGCCCTGAATGTGTGCGAAGTCACGCGGTGTCCCGGCTCCTTGGTATTCCTCCGTCGTCGCACCGTCTTTACATATGTCTAATAACTTTAATCACATGCAGTGAACATTATATGATTTAAGCCTTTATATTGTTTAGATACGTTCATGCCAACATCTTAACTTGTTTGTATCCAAAAGGAATGGTAATAATTTTGACGGTCTATGTATGTTTGTATGTTTCAGTGTCGTCCAAATTATTGAACAGATTCTAATGAATGAGGTGTTAATAGATTCGTAATAAAATCTTTTATGAAGTCGGGTTATATAATAAACGTAAAAACTATATTTTAAACGTTTTTCTTGTTCGTTCCCCGATTCGTTTTCAAAACTACCAATACTTTAATAAAACATTTTCGTAGTAACCATACTCGTTTTCAACAATGCCAACAGTTTTACGACAAAATACTGTACTGTAAAAAAAATTACACTTCGTGCTGAGCTAAGCTTTAAGTTCGACAACGTCAACAAATGAAATTCGACAGCTCGACAGGTGTAATACGAGCTGAGCTAGTTTGCCTGGCGCTTTTAGATGTTTGCTGTGCCCACAGTCTGTAAACCCAAAGTCGGCAAACTTGGAGGCTTGGCTCTTCGGTTCGCTAGGAAGATTAGCATCAGTGATTGTAAGGTCAAGAAAGTTTGTCCAATCTATAATAGTCGGAATTAGATTAGTATATTGTCAAGTCTGGTTATTGTTAGCTGTTCATTATCTCTGGTCAGATAACTAAGGAGTTCTGACATCTTGATCAAGTTTATTAACATTGCTGGCCTTTGTATCAAATTTTGGGTTTATTTGGAGCGCTTTTCATGCGATTGTTATCGCTCGGTTATTTATTTCATGTTATGCTTAGAGTTTCCCAGGGTCTCGAACAATGCTATTTTATGGCGAGTTATATCTTTTGCCTTTAGTTTTCGGGTTCGTGTTTGTAATAATTTTACTACAATCGATTGTGATACTGTATTTATTACTATACCTAAATTAGACTTTCCTAATAATGTTTAGCTGTTATTTTAGAAGTAATTTCTTAGGTCAAATATATATTTTCCTACTTGGGTATATTTATTCTATAGTTCTATTTTTGGATGAAAAGAATTCGAACTTCTGATTTTTTGAACAGCGATATTAGTATAGTTGTAGGTTGTTTCTCTCATTTTACTTATAGAAGGAAGAATTATTAACTTTGTAAGTGCTTATTCGATACGAATTTCCGAAGCTAATATAATCTTATTACATTGTTGAACGCTGCTAATGAAAAATCTGATTTTCTGTTCCTTATAACGATTTCGGAAATAGGAACAGAAAATAAGATTTTTATTTTGTGTGTATGTTAAATTAGAAAACTTCGCCGTAACTTTCGTTTTGTATTCGTATCATTACTACCTTCATTGCTATCACTACACTACTATTAACACTTTATAGTGTGTCATTTCTATACTTTTTTAACGTTCATAAAATTTGTTTGCAATAGTGCTTTTATTAAGTATGTCCTTACTAGATTTAGTACCAGCCCTTCAAAATAGAATTTAATATAATTTACTATGCTCTGTTCTTCATTTTTCTTTCTAATAAGTACCGTCAATCATCACGCTGAGTGATTAGTGATTAGCATTTAAAATATCGAAATTCCAATGATAACTGGTTATTGGAATAACTCATTCAATGTGAATACCTTCAGTGAGTTACGAAATTAATAAGAAAAATGTTTTTTTACTTTGCTTATCACGTTAGTCATTGTACTGTCTACGAAATTATCAGTTCATGTAAACAACCGATAATAATAGATATCATTTGAAAGATTTGAGTTTTATTTTATATGCAAAACTCATATCTAGGTATATAAAAAAAACGAAGACGTTACATTTGTTTCAAATAAATAGTTCATTAAACCATTGCTGATAAGATACCGTAGAATTTACAATTAATATAAAAAAGTATATAAGTATACACATAGTGTTTACATATGTATGTTAATTTGGGAACCTAGTTAAGCACTAGGCTCCATCGAATTCGCCGCTCTTAGAATGGATTAAAAAACAACGATGTTAACTTATAGTGAAGATGAATAATTACTGAATTAAGTGCAAATAAATATTATTGCTAGTTATTGATAACTGATCAATTTTGTGGTAGGTTTTTTGATGAGATTATTTGCTTTTTGTACTAGTCATCAATCAAAAAAAAAAAAAAATCAAAGCATTTATTTCAAGTAGGCCAGTTACAGGCACTTTTAAATTGTCGAAACAAAAATGTAGCTACAGTCCCAGTCACAAGACATAAAAACTGTGAAAGTACTGTAGTTGTCATAAAACGGTTGAGTGGGTAGGGATTGATGTTTTACAAATTTTAACGTTAAGTAAACAGAATAAAGATACTTTTAGTTGAATAATTAATACAAAATGGACGATGGTCTGTTTATTCCAACAGTATGTTCGATTTTTGGTTTTATTCCTACAGTACATTTACTGCCTCGGTGGCGCAGTGGTAGCGTATGCGACTGTTGTGCTTGAGGTCTCGGGTTCGATTCCCGGATCGGACTAAATTTTGTGTGTTTCACAAATATTTGTTTCAGAGTTTGGGACTAGATGGTTTGTGTGTAGATGTCCGAAATATGCCTATGTGTATTTTTTTATAACATAAATACAACTAAGATGATATTTAAGCTTCATGAAAAGTTTAAATTTGTTCCTTCTAACCATTATCAATCCTTAAAAGAAGTGATAATAGTTATAGCTTAACCCAATATCCTGAAATCGTTAGACATGAATAAAAAAAAACAATATTAAGGCAGCGTCTTCACTATCGTTATATTTATCAGATAAAAAAGTTTTAAGACTTGTAAAATTTATACTCCGCCAGCTCTTAAAATATCAGGATAAGTTTGTTATATAGCTTCCAAAGCACAGCAGGTGACTTCAATCCCAATAAAAACCAAACAGTTATAGCCTTCTTTTTATTTAATTTCTACTAACTATAACTCTACCCCTAAAACAGAGAGTGTTACGCTCAGAACTTCGGCTATAACCTGTCTACCGGAAGATTTATTTATAAGAGTTCTTAATCAAACACACAAGGGCCTTCCGAGAAGGTGTTCTTCAAAATAAACTCTTGGATACTTTGTTTTGGCTTCTTAGGTGGCTGTCTCGCGTCCAGTTTGTTAGTCTTACTATATAAATATCTATAGACGACTGTTTTACTTTCTTTGGCGTGTGAAGACAAATATTAGTACAATGATTAGTTTATAAGCTTAATGAAAAATGTTCTTAAGAGTATTTATAAACTTCAAAATATAAACTGTGAGTCGTTGATTATTCTCATAAACGGTAGGTAATCATAATAATAATCTTTTCATTGACTCATAAAAGTAAATATACATTAATTGAGGTCCTAAACCCTACACTAGGATTCTCTGTGCTGTGGAATCTAGTGTTTTTCGTTCCGTTATTTTATTTGATATTTTATTGATGTTATGAGTGAGATGTTATGAGATGTTATGAGATGTTATGAGAGTATTATTTATTGCATAAACTAATTCTTGGACTAATTTACAAAAATAATGCCAACGAAAGAGTATAAAATTTGGCACAGTTTTGTTTTTATGGAAGAGAAGTGCAGAGATCTCAAAGAAAAAACAAACGAATATATAATAATAGTCCAATTTTAAACTACCGCTAGTTTCTAACTATAAAAGAGCTAAGTAAATACAGAAACTTTAAAATATTATAAGTTTATTTTTTATAAACTGAGCAATAAACTAGCATTTTTTATAAACTGCATCATTCTCCCGCCGCAAGAGATGATGATATGATGCAGAAACATGCATTGTCTGTACTCGCATTGAGGATAGTTACCCCTACTCCTAAATTCTACTCATGCTTTCCATCAGGTAGAATAGAATTACTTTGGTAGGTTGAATGTAAAAAAAAAAGGATAACATTGATATAAAGCAAAAAAAAACCTGTTGGAGCATCACAAATTGGTACAATACCGAAATAAGCGCCGCAGAAATTTTTCACTTCAGCATTGTTTCACACTTTGATGTTAGCTTTAAATTTTAACGCTTCATGCGGCCAACGATCAAACATTGCTGTACAAATACCAAATATTCATGCGCATTATTCGTTTCAGAACGCACATACTCTATTTAAATTTGACTGAAAGCTTTGGACGAAAAATTTGTGGTAGGTATCGTTGAATTTAGATTACCTATTTTAGCTTTGATAAAAACTGTCGTATTTAAGCCTTTGATGCGCCTACAACTTTTTAAAAAGGGTTTTGAGTTTGGGAATTATGTATGAAATGAAATTTTAATTACATTTTACTCGCTCAGTTTTATAATGATAAGTTTTTTAAATTTTCTAGATAGTTTTAAAATAACAGATAGTGTGACTTAGTTTGACTAGATGGTCTTGCGTGTATAATGTCCGAAATATTTATTAAATGATTTGCTCTGAAGATAATAGTTTTGCTATAAAAAATTTCCGTCAAAAAAGTTAAATGGTATGCCGTTGAACGTAATTTAATATAGGTACGCATTAAAGCCAATGAAACGTGGAGAGTGTAATTATATGTACGTAATAAGTGTTAATATTCTCGTTCCTCATAATAATGAAGGAATTAGTTTTGGCCCATCTCACAGCGATAACTGTAAATATCATTGGAGGGTGCGTTATTATAATGTAAGAAAATAGATTTGTTTTTTCTTTGAAGTAGGTATGTTAGGTATAGTAGGCTAAGACCTCCTATGTAAGGAAAGGTCTAAGTCCAAAAGTTGTGCTATGGGTACAAGACAATAGAAATAAATACAACATAGATGTTTTTTTTTGTAAATTCATATTGTACACTAGATGAGTACCGCTATGTTACCCGCGTTTATTGTTGTCAACCAAAGCGGCGGGGCCGCAGCTACTCTGAACAACGATCGGTCCATCCGTTTCGGAGATAAGCTGGAATAAACAGACAAATTTTTTAATGATTTCTTTCATGATGTAAGTACCGTATATGAGTATAATATTGAGTCTGGGTGTTTTCTATGTATAATATGTATGTATTTACAAAAAAAGTATGTTTATGTATTTATATCAGTTGTTTAATACCCATAATACAAGCTCTGCTTAGTTTGGGACTAAATGATGTTGTGTGTAAGATTTCTAAAATATTTATTTATTTATTATGCATTTATTAAAAAAACTGTTAATTTAAAATTACAAAGAAACATTTCAATTTTATTTATTTGTAAAGATATAGATAGAAAACATCCAAATGTAAGTCGCACGCAAAGATGACCTTTAAAATAATGTTAAAAAGAATACCGGAATGTTCGCTGTTGACTCAAACTAATACCTACAGAAGTTATAAAAAGTAACAACACAAAAGTGCTTTATCGTCCCTTTAACAGATAATAATCATATCATAGATACCGTTACTTAGAACGTAACAGTAATCGCTTGTTTCATGTTAAACTGTAAACCAATAAAGGCACTACTTCCTAGAAGGCAATTGTTAGTAACGAGGAAAAAAGTAAGAAGAAACATTTGTTTACATATCAAGTAAACGATTTGTTTACACATATTTACAATATACTTATAATTTGATACACTAAAATAAAAAAAATGGAACACATATTATTCTTTTTTTTGGGATAGTACATTCTTGTTGGTGTAGTAGTTAGCATTTGCGATTGCTGTTTAGGAGGTCTCGGGTTCGATTCCCAGGCCGTACCAAATATTTGTATGATCTACAGATGTTTGCTTCGGAGTTTGGGTGTTTTCTATGTATAATATGTTTGTATTTACAAAATAAAGTATATAATATGGATTTATATCAATTATATGGTGCAAGTTCTGCTTAGTTTGGGACTAGATGCTCAAAAATATTTAAGTTGTATGTTTAGTTAACATTTTTATTTGCATTTGAAGTTATTAGTTGGGGTCCATTCACATTCAACCGGCATTTTTTCTACCGGTTTGTTTTTTTTCCACGTTCAATCATTTTTAGGGTTCCGTAGCCAAATGGCAAAAAACGGAACCCTTATAGATTCGTCAAGTCTGTCTGTCTGTCTGTCTGTCTGTCTGTCTGTCTGTCCGTCCGTATGTCACAGCCAATTATTTCCGAAACTATAAGAGCTATACTGTTGAAATTTGGTCAGTCGATGTATTCTGTGAACCGCATTAAGATTTTTATATAAAAATAGAAAAAAACCAATACATTTTGGGGGTCCCCATACTTGGAACTGAAACTCAAAAAAATTTTTTTCATCAAATCTATACGTGTGGGGTATCTATGGATAGGTGTTCAAAAATGATGTTGAGGTTTCTAATATAATTTTTTTCTAAACTGAATAGTTTGCGCGAGAGACACTTCCAAAGTGGAAAAATGTGTGTCCCCCCCCCTCTAACTTCTAAAATAAGAGAGTGATAAAACTATAAAAAATATATGTTGTATATTACTATGAAAACTACCAACGAAAATTGGTTTGAACGAGATCTAGTGAGTAGTTTTTTTTTAATACGTCATAAATTGTAAATCGCAATTTACCTTTCATCCAGTCAATACACTAGTATAAAAACATCGATTATAGTTACAACGAACTACAAGAACTTTTATATGATGTTACTTGCTGATACGGAACCCTTCATGGGCGAGTCCGACTCGCACTTGGCTGCTTTTTATACTACATTTTAACGACAATACCGGCTACTATTTTCAGCAGGTAGTTTATTATTCTTTCAACCGGTATTATTATTATTATTATAAATGATTAATTTATGGTAAGATTATTTCATAATTGATTAAAGCTTATTTAGCTAATTTTAGTTTTCATTTGCTAAGTTGCCGGTTGAACATTGAATATTTTTTATGACCGGTTGAATGTGTAATATATATTTACCGGTAGACAAAATACTAGTTGAATTTAGAAGAATCTTTTTTTTTCATTTTAAATTAACTCCAGCATTAGGAATATACATCCTGTGCGGGACTTACAAACATACATGAAACGGACACAAAGAACACCTAGACATGCATAAAGTGTTGTCCAATATGGGATTTGAACCCACAGCACTTGACGGGGTAGAGAGCGGCGTGGCGACCGCTTAAACCACTAAGCCATCCGTGTATTCAAAATGTGTATTAAAGAAGATAAGCAAACTGAGTGATTATATACGAGTATCATAACTATATGAAGATTTTTATCTCAGTCATAGACATACCGACTTTCAAATCTCATGATGTTTCTATCATGAACTGGGTTGTACCGCCTCAATCGGTCACTTTGATCACATATTTTAAACCATCTAGTCCGATCAAGTTTCATGGTTCACTGTATCTCTTATTAATATCTAAATAAAAATTCAAGAAACCATAATTTTGAGTAGATTTTATCAAAATTTTATTAAGAAAACATTACACAAGCCACCAAACAAGCATTGATATCACATCCGATCAAATCCGAATAAAAAAAACTTCAAAGCAAAAAGGATATTCTCAGCTGCATTCACAATAAATTAAGTGAATCGTACTTACATACATGATTCCCGCAGAGAATGTCACCCGAGGCGCCTTGTGTGATGGATATAAAATATAAAAAAAAGCTTGCCGTGTCCCGCATCTACCTCACATAGTCACCCACGCCAGCTATTAAGGTAGACACTTTATAGTCCCATACATACAAGGAATCTGATCACTTTAACATCTTAAGTAAATGTAATGGTTCGTGTAACCATATTATATTACTTGAGCGAAATGAGACGGAGCTTAGTTAGACGCGACTGGCCGTAGCAGCTTTGTAATGAGACACGGGACTCTATCGATTAAGCTTCATCATAAACTTTTCATGTTTTATTGATGAACTTCGTTTTTATTGCTTTAGATGGCATTTAAGGCGCAGGTGATTATAACGCCTGTGAACAAAATATATATTATATAGATATAAACTCTTTATACTTACTGTTAGCTTTTGCATGGGGCTCCGCCCGCGTTTATGACGGCTCAACGCGACCAAACGTAGTCTATTCATTTTTTCCAAGGTCCATGGTTTAACAGTAAAAACTCTGTCTATCACAGACAGACTACCTGTCTGTGATAGACAGAGTCACTTTCGAATTAATATTATTAGTAATTGGTTGCGTAAAAATAGGTAAATTTTATTTTAATCTGATTAGAATTGAAATACGTGAGTGTGCAAAAATGTGTAATCAAGATATTATTATTTTTATACTACGACCTACATGAATCATAGGTTGTTACCAGTTTAAAAAAAATTGGTGTACCAGTACTAGTGGCATTGTGAGTTTGAGTGCAGAGCAAACAATTATAATAAATAATTAACTTTTTTGAGTGTAAAAATAAATGTCAAGTGCAATTAGCATCTTTTAATCAATATTTAAATAGTTAAACAATAGTGACGTTATATTTTAAACAAGCTGAGTCATTCCAAAGATTGGCTGGAACAAACAGAAAATACTTTTTTTAAATTTTTTGAAGTATCGTGTATATACATATGTACTTTCAAATACAATATAAAAACTGTACATTTGATATTACACACAGACACTCTTTTATTAATTTATATAGATGTCTTGCATATTTATAATTATAATTTAACTAACAAAGAAATATCTATTAAAATATAGACTGCACGGTTGGCCTAGTGGTTTAAACAGTCGCCACACCGTATTCTACTGCCGCAAGTGTTGTGGGTTTCAATCCCCCATGAGACAACACTGTGTGTTTCATAAATTATTGTTCTGAGACTGGTGTAATCTAAAGGCATTATAACTATCATAAATTACTAGATTTTGAATGCGACTGCACCTTTACTTGTCGGTTATCATGAAGTAGCCTACTACTTATCTTCCATAAGTATCAAAGTATATACATACAAATACAAATTTCAATGAAATCAGTGCAGCGGGTTGACCGTGAAAGCGTAACAGACAGAGTTAATAAATAAAACAATAATTTAATATTTTTTACATCTGACACACACTGCCATCTAGTCCCAAACTAAGGAGAGCTTGTATTATGGGTACTAGACAACTGATATAAATACACAAAAATACATTTTTGTATTGTAAATAAATACATATACAAAGAAAACACCCAAACTCCGACATATATGTATATTAGATCATACATTTGGTCCGACATAGCCGCATACGCTAACCACTAGACCAACAATGTATATTAATAACTATTTGCAGATTCACTTCTCTCTTTTCATAATATTTACTTTCTACTTGACCGCATCGCGGAAGTCTTTTGTACACCTTACACATCAGGCAGTTTCCCAGACTTACTTCCATACCTACAATTAAAGTGTTTTATAACAATATAAATAAACAATAAAAGCTTTTAACTGAATAAGTATGAAGGTATAGACGGTACTTACATAAAAAAACATATTTTGTAATTTTTTGTCTGTTTGTTCCGGCTAAGCTCTGCGACAGCTGGGCCGATTTCGATGGAACTTTTACTGGTAGATAGCTGATGATATAAGGAGTAACTTAAGCTCTTTTTCGACTAGTTTAGCCCGTGATTATTGTTATACATTTACAACAACAATCATGGATAACGCTACGGGGCTCAACTATTCGACAAATATAATTTCGGACATTTTCGGACATCTTACACACAACGTCATCTAGTCCCAAATTAAGTAGAGCTTGTGTTATGGGTACTAAACAACTGATATAAATACATAAACATACTTTTTTGTATAAACACATACATATTTTACATAGTTAAACACCCAGACTCCGAAACAAATATTTGTGGATCACACAAATACTTGTGGTCCGACCCGGGAATCTAACCCGAGACCTATTGATCAGCAGCCGCATACGGCAACCACTAGACCAACAAGGCAGTCATAATGATTTATGATTTGTTGTATTATTCCCACTCTTTCTTATTCTCCGAAGAAGATTTCTGTAATATAAATAAAATATCATACTAGGTTTGGTTCACCAATTTCTCGCTTGACATGTGTGTTATTTCAATTTGCCTGTCAAGCGCATGATAACGGTGTACCCTTTCTTGGAAGAAATGTAGGTTTTAAACGAATTTCGTTCTTAACAAATTATTTTCCTATTGTTATTTTCTCTTATTGGAGTAATGAAACATAAATAAAGCTAAAGTCCATCTAAATATGACTTACTATTATTATCCCTACTAATATTATCAATACGAAAGTAACTCTGTCTGTCTGTCTGTTACGCTTTCACGCCTAAACCACTGAACCGATTTTGATTAAATTTGGTATGAAGATAGAACTGAACTTGGGAAAGGACAGGCTACTTTTTACCGCGATAACCGACATAAACGCGGGCGGAGCCGCGGTCGAAAGCTTGTTATTAGTACAACTAAAAAAAAATTAATGTCTGTACATCACAAACAGACGCTTCAAATTTAGTTGTATAGAGCTGTGATCCGCTGATTTACTAAAATGAAAAAAGTAATTTTAAAGATTTTTGTATCTTTGTTTGTTCCGGGTAATCTTTGAAACGGCTGTACCTATTTTAATGGGAGTTTCTCTGGTACCGGGTGCTATGTATGGCAACCTATACAAGAAACACTTGAAAATCTAGAAACAATTGATAAAGTGATTAGAAAGTTTGAAAATAATTAAATCCCTTACTTATTTGTATAACTGACAATTTATCACACCCACCGTCATTAATTCATCTTCCTAGCTTTTATTATTCAACACTATTTGCAATCATATATCAGTTTAACCGGTATTATCTGAATTTCAGTTTATCTATATTATAAAGCGAATGGCATTTGACCTTCGCAACCCAAAACAAAAGGACCGACGGCTTAACGAGCTCACAGGCATGAGACACCGTTAAACTTCCATATTGCGATTCAAAGTTTCTAGACAATTCCAACAGCAGTTCAGCCTAACCCGGGAACCGAACCCTAGACCACTCGATCGGCAGTCGAATACGTTAACCACTGGACCAACGAAACGATCATCTAATTAATATCCAATTAAAGACTATTCTGTCCGCGTGGTGACGGATTAAGAATACAAAGTGTCACCACCCCTATTCATTCCATGGGTGTCGTAAGAGGCGACTAAAGGAACAAAATAAGCATCTTACATCACTGCCAAGAGAAGGAAAACTTGAAACAAACCCTTTACCAACCCGTCTGGCCAGCGTGGTATAGTGAGCCAAAACCTCCTTTCGAAGGAGAGCCCTGAGTCCAGCAGTGGACTGTTAAAGGCTGTTGATGATTGATGATGATGATCACTAGCCTATGTCCTACTCAATATTCAACCGTGGAAGCGTAGCACACAGAATTGCTTTCGAATTTATGATAGTACCGTGGAGATTATTCATTATGTTTATATTTGGCATCAAAGTGTCACAAGTACCTATTAATACAAAACTAAATAAATGAAATAACCCAATTTTACAATTAACAGAGAAACCGTTCCGTATTCGGAGAACTATTATTATATAGCGATTTGTCCGGGCCCATCCGGCCGCGGTGGTCAAATCGATCAGGAGATAATACGAAAATAATAGTATTTGATTGTGGATCATTATAACCGGAAATGTAATCGGTATCCTAATGGAGGCTTAAGGCACGGAGGCAAGCTCCGTTTGCGGTCAACCTTAGACTATTTATTTATACTTCGTTTAGCGAAATTTCATCAGAGTTCGTATCTCTTGAAGTAAATGTAAATATACATTTGAAGATAAGATTAGATGTTAAAAGTTCTAGATATTGTAGTATGTAATTATTTGTTATTTGACTGGGTTAGTGTGTTTTATTTTTACATTCTATAGAAAGTAAATGACTTATTATTGCAGCTCACTATAACTTTTTTAAGGGAAACAAATTAGTTCAAGATACGGGCATTATAAGAATAAAATGACTTAGATATAGTCAATAGTTTTCATTATTTAATATTAGGTTGCACGTTTGGCGTAGCGGTTTAAATGGTCGCCAAGCCGCTTTCTCCTTTACCACGTGTCACGGGTTCAAATCCCACGTGGGACAACATTTTGTGTGATCCAGAAATTGTTGTTCCGAGTCTGGATGTTCTTTGTGTCCATTTCATTTAAATTTGTAAAGTCCCCCGCGACACAGGATGCTTAATCCTAATGCGCGAGTTGTCTTTTGATGCTCTACACACACAATAACTGCACGGATAGCGGTCGCCATGCCATTTTCTAGTACGCCGAGTGCTGTCGGTTAAATTCCCACATGGAAGACCACTTTGTGTCATTCTCAAATTGTTGTTCTGAGTCTTGGTAATCTTTGTGTTAATTTCATGTTTTTTCATAAAGTTCCCGCGTCACAGGATTGGAAGAGTTGTCCTTTATGAATGAAACACAAACAGATATATTAAATAAAAGAAAGAAACAAAAGGCACTACACTGATGTACAAAATAAAATGATTACGTTAAGTAGGTGTACGTTACTACATTACAATTCAATTCTTTTTTATAGTATTAGGTCAAAAATATAGTTCATTTATTATTCGATTGATGTCTATACGAACAACCAGTTTTATCCGAATAAAAGGGTATTGGAATATTCGATTCGATTCAAAAAATATCTTAAATAAAACAACGGCTTGATGGAGTCTGAATGCCGTCCAATCTAATGGGGGAGATCCTAATGGCATCCGAATTGAAACTTTCACTTAGTTTACTTGAAATTGATTAAGGTCCAAAATGGAATAGGAGCCTTACTGCCAAATTTTTTGTACATTTCGAGAATCCAACTGCTTTAATTATTCAGTGGGAATGGATTTTTATTAAAGCACGCTCGGAATATTTTGAGGAAATTTTCAATTAATGTAATATCGTCATTTAGATCCTGAATAAAATTTCTACACTATTTTGGAGTTCTGATATAATGAAGTTATAAAATCGGTATTAGTAAGCTATTGGAATTAAAGGTGAATACACATAAGGCGCTGAATAGGATGATTGTATAATGATGATGATGATTTATATGATGATTTTTTTCATACAAGTCAGAAAGTTACACATGTCATGTAACAGGGTTAGAAATGCCAATTTTAGCTTGATTTTTAAATGTATTAAATCCATACTAATATTATAAATGCGAAAGTAACTCTGTCTGTCTGTCTGTTACGCTTTCACGCCTAAACCACGGAACTGATTGTGATGAAATTTGGTATGAAGATAGAACTGAACTTGGGAAAGGACATAGGCTACTTTTTACTGCAATAATCGAGATACAAAGGTTTTTAAATTTTTACCTAGGTGATTATAAAAATACATAAATCGTAGATGTCAAAATGTATCACTGTTTATCTCCTGTCAAAACTTCACAGGTTGCTAGGCATAACACACTTGCATGGCAACCATAATGATAGTTTGTAAATGACATAAAGACCAGTAGAGCAGGGTAGATAATTTTTGAAAACAAAATTATAGTACGATGAAACCCATTGAAAAAGGAGGAGAATATTATAAAAATGAAAGGAAAAATAATTTACGGGCGATCTGCGATCTGAGGGGGGTCGGGTAGGGGGGGGGGGAGGTTTTCGGATCCTCCTCGGACGGGGCGTGAAAAAGCATCTCACTAAGCCGCCATAGTGTGGGCCGCCATACATTATTGTCTGCATTCGCAGCAAGTGTGGTAGCCCAGACTCTTGGATTCTGCTCATGCTTTCCATCAGACAGGGTAGAGTCACTTTGAATGGCTAAAGATATAAAACAAAGGGTAAATTGGGAATAAGGCTAGGAAGATGAAAGGGTAAAAAACGGTTTATCTCAATTTCCGGCAAAACTACAAGCCCTATGGAAAAAAGTTAAACGGCAAAGTTGTAGGTAATTAAAAGATCTACAACTTTTTAGGGTTCCGAAGTTTATGATTTCGAACCCTTATAGATTTGTCATGTCCGTCTGTCCGTCCGTCAGTCCGTCCTCGACTTACCATCCAAACAGTAAGTGCTAGAAAGATGCAATTTTGCATGAATATGTATTGTTATTACGTCGACAAATTATGAAAAATATTTTTATTTAGGGTAACCGACACGTAAAATGTGGATGTTTTTTTTTTCTCGCGGCTACCCCATCATGTGGGCTATCGTTATGTAGGTCTTTTAAAAACATTAAAGGATTGTTAAGACGATTTTTTGATTTAGAAATCCGTTTGCGAGAAATTCCACTTTAAAGGCCACTTTTTTGTAAAACCAGGCATCCTGCCCCTCTAAAAGCTAAACGGCCGGCTCAAAAAATCTGGAAAAATTCGTGATAGTGGTCCATGTAATGAACTTTAAATGAAAACTATAACGAATTAGATGACTTTGTTAGTTCAGGAGTTACAGAGGCTTAACTTCTACAATGTGCTTACTTGGAAAAGGTGCTACAAAATTAACGCATTAATACGTAAACATAACAATAATAATAATTATCCATTGGATACAATTTCTAATCCACGTACCATTATGGGTGACTGAGGAACCCTTTCCTGTGCGTGGCCTGACACGCACTTGGCCGATTTTTTATTTACACTTTTTTTTACTTTACCTCAAATTATAAGTGAAAAATTAAAAAAAGTTTTTGGTTTTCTATTTTTATCTTTTACAAATAAAATAATTTTTAAACGAAGTTTAGTGAAAACTTACCTTTTTATGTCCCGAATACACTGTAATTTTTTTGATTTGAAATATTTAATTTTTTCACCCTATTTCGACTTTTTTCAAAAAATTGGGGTGTTTTCTGTTTGATGAAATCTCTACTCTCCGATGGTGTAATCCCTACTAATATTATAAATGCGAAAGTAATCTGTCTGTCTGTCTGTTACGCTTTCACCTAAACCACTGAACCGTTTTTGATGTAATTTGGTATGAAGATAGAACTGAACTTGGGAAAGGACATAGGATACTTTTTATCGCGAAAATAAAGGTAGAAGGGTTTGAAATAGGGGACGAAAATTTGTATCGAAGTTCCTTATTATCAAACATAAAATCATGTAAGACGAATTCCACGCGGGCGAAGCCGCGGGTGGAAAGCTAGTGTTGAATAATTTTAAGAAGTTTCGTTTTTTTAGATTATTGGACAAGCATAGCTTTTATCACATTTCAAATATTTTATCTGGCCCTAGAAGGTCAAATCATGGATGGATAAGAAAAAAAAAACTAGTCGGTTGACGAAACATACGATCATAATAAATAATTTACTGTGGCATAAAAAACATTAGGTCTCTTGTTACGTGTTATTTTGATTAATGGTGTCAAAAAAAAATCCAAGGTACAAAACAACCCTGAAAACACTTAAAACAAAACACCAAATATGCCAAGAGATGAATCACTGACCCAAATTCCTTGACCAAGTGACGCATTCACCAATAAACCCAGCCAGGGTTGGTCATATCTTCTTTTTTACAACTAGCTCGTCGGGACAGTAGAGTAACGGAACAATGCATTCCTGTGTCGTTACGTTCGGTCAACAAAAAGTCAACAGGAGCAAACGTTTTTTGTCGACATCCTCGCTAAATTAAACAGGGTAGCTGATTTTGTTTTACTTTTTTTCGCTGTTTTTTTTTCACAAAAGGCCGTGCCGAAAACTGTAATGACCTTTATTACTCGGCGTAAATGTACATTGCTTTGCTTCGTTTATACGTAGTGCTAAATGGATGAGTTTGTTTACAGTGATGTTTTTTTAAAATTCTATTTTGCTTAAAAGTAATTTGACGCGGTGTTTTTTTAAATTCAATGGATTTGAAGTACCGTTATAGAAATTGAATTTAATAATAAAAAAAAGATTTTAATTCTGATTATGGCTATATGTTTATTCTCTAAGATTAGAAAGACATTCGCATGAACTTAGTTTATAATTTCAGAAGCAATACTTTACG
The DNA here is from genome assembly GCA_932526445.1 of Phragmatobia fuliginosa. NCBI lineage: Eukaryota > Metazoa > Arthropoda > Insecta > Lepidoptera > Erebidae > Phragmatobia > Phragmatobia fuliginosa. The sequence continues at coordinate 6,562,084 of OW052065.1, read as the reverse complement.
TAAAATTTAGTAATCAACACCTATCTGGTGTAGTAGGGTCGAGTTTTACTGGTCACTTCTAAAGAAACTGTATTTATTTGTTACTTAGATACATACAAAAACAAAGTTCCTAAAACAAATATTTATATCAACGATACGTAGGTAGGTTTGAACCCGACGCAGTCCATTTTTGGATAAGTTTTCAGTAATCTCGTAAAGTTAAACGAATCGTATAAACAGCCACAAGAGTACCGATAAATTTGTAATTAAATCTAAAAATATCTTCTTCCAAATAAGGCAGGAAAAAATGCACAGCTTTTACGATTACACCCGTTTTATTTTACTAAGTATAAGCGTAAATGTAATAAATAACCAAGAAACGGCTTAACGTTGTTTTGCATGCCTACAATCGGCAATAACTTGGCTAAATATTATGTCGCGTGCAATATAAATTCGGTAGGCAGACGCAATTAAACATTTACGATTAATTTTATGACTGCGTTACTGAAAATGGTATGAATGTTGTATTCAAATCAATCCATTGTTCAAGGCTTAGTTGTTTATGAGCAAACTAAATTATTTTATAATTTTAGTTTCATTTTAACGATTGATAACTCCGTTGTAATATTATGTAATCATATTTGCTTACCTGGTCGCATCGCATAAGGAGCGGGCATTTTTAGTTGAACTTGTGTCTACAAGAAAAAGGAGACTTGGCGGAAGATGAAAATTATACAAAAAACTAACTGGTTTTTCTTTAAAAAAAATACATTTGCTTTTAATTGAACTCTTGCTTGGATGAGTCTGTTTATCAAATCGAACGAGACAGCGAAACTGAGGGCGCCTTTAATCTTTACCAATCGGATCATATTCCTTCATATATTAAATAGGTACACCTATTTAATATAGATATTTAGGTATGAGTTTATTTAAAGAAATAACTATAATTTTGTTTTCAGTATATAAAGTTAATACACAAAATTGTAAATATCAATTTGTGTATCTTGAAGTAGTAATTTAGCTTAGACTTTCATAGTTTTTGTTTTGCACTCATAAATTGTTAAAACAATTTCGTATAAACCCTTCGTGTCCATACATAAATAAACTCAAACATAAATTTTCAATTTTAATCGGTTTACCGTTTGCCAATTTTGCAGCAAAACTTGTGAGGGTACTCATAATTTCTAGATGAAACATACAACCTCTCTCGCCCGTTGTAGTTTCCGATAAAATCATGTCCGCAAACAATTATGTGAACATTGAACAGATTGGATCCCGAAGCGGTCATATGGAGCGAGGAATGTTAATCGAACCCTCGGTTGGGTCAACACTGGACAAAACACGTTTAGGCAATGTTATACACGAACAGAGTTTCTTAATGCATAAAACATAAACACTACAGCATATTGAATTAACATAAACATATATCTGATACTCCCCCACAAAAATACGCAGTTATTTCGTTAAGGCATCGGCGTGAAAGAATCACTGATTATTTCTGCTTTCCTGTGTCATTAAACATTGAAGAAAATTTAGAAGTTTGTTCACTAAATATATATGTCGTAAGGATGTTTATTCAATGAACGCAATCACGTAAATTGGTGAGTGCGATAACTGAAGACTGACTCAGAATATTAGTAAATTACACGCACGTCTCGTACGCGTCGTTGATCTCAATTTTTATGGCTGTGTCCTGTAATTGGTGTAGATTACTTCATCAGATTTCATAAAAGTTATATTTATTAACTACCGAAATTTAAAATGATCGCTCGCACTATCTTGTTACTTGGATTGCTCTGAACATGCTATCTTAAATAGTGCTTTTACTCGCAAACATATTATACCGATAAAACCTTGTAATGTAATGTGTTTTCAACTGGATATATGTTCCTAATACCCCTTTTCGTTTATATATGTATTTAATACGAACTTTACCGGTGGTATTTCTGAGGTCGTATATCGTTACCAGTGTCCCTTAATCTAGCGGTAACTGTTGAACAACAAAACTCATTACTCGACGCTATTCGTGGTTGTACCTGCCAGTTCTGGCAAGCTAGTACTTGCGTTTAGTCTAAAACACAAGCGTTAGCAGTTCAAGAAAATAGTATTATGAGGAATTTACAGATAAAATGTTGCTTTGAAGTTGTTGAACATTGTTAATTATTTTTTTTCGAGTATAAAGTTTTATTTTATTAAACTATAAAAGTAATGAACATATTGTGCTTTTTATACGTAACGTACGTAAGTGATAATCAAAACTAGAATTTGATACAAAAAAATATTATCACAATAAACTCTCTAATAAGAGTCATACATGGCCATATAGACACGTTAATTTAACAAAGGTCCCGTCCGAAATATGATGGTTCATTATTAATAATTCATTTATCCGGTTCATTTATTAATAACTAAATAACAACTAACTCCTTCAACCTTGGAATTTGTGTCCACTATCTTTCTCTCTGTCCTATCTCCACATCCACAGAAATTTACTTACACAAGTGAGCGAGGGCAAAACAGTGCTAGTGATGTTCAGCATGCTTGAACCACGTAGTACTTTAAGTACAAAAGTTTATCACTTGCACCGTGTCATTACTTGGCTTAGGAGATTAGCAAATGGGAGCAACTTGTTCGGTTTACTAAGACTAAGCCAGGCTACTAAAGCCGGGAACTTACCGCGCTACCTTGGTATGGGGATTTTTAATTATATCATTAACTGGACCGACGCGCGTGCGTGCCGATTAGCAGTTTTATAGCTAGGAGCAGCGCTTTGTTGTAATTTACGAGCCATGGTGTGGAAAGTTGGCTTACATGAAGTCATTTTGTACGGTTCATATTTTTAGTCATATTTTGTAACCGTGTTTACGTGTTAAAGTAAAAAAATACGTGTTAATTACTAAAAAAATCATTGTAAACAACATAAAAACTCCGATGATTTGTCGAGAAAATCTGATTAATTTGTTTCTACAAAGCTTAATAAAAAATTGTAAACCAAAAATATTTCTGTACTATTTCGTTTCATTTTTGTTTATGCAACTTTTTTTTTGTTATTGTTTTTTCCTATATTTCTACATTATATGCTAACCACGGGTATTGTTCTACTTAGTTTGAAGCTAGATGACCGAAATATTTATTAATAGGTATACAACGATAATTATCTCATATTATTACTATTCTCATAAATTACATTTAAGTCTTTCAATATATATTTTTATTAGCTTTCATTAACTTTTTTATTTCGTAAATGATTGAAATTAATATAATTTTTTTTTCACGTCTTAATTAGTTTTTAATTCTAACTACATATATCAACTACCTCAGAAATGTCATATCGAAATAAATATTTTCGTGTTTGTGTGAATGAAGTTAGTATATAGATATATAAACAAATAATACGTCATATGTATGAGGAAATCACTTCACCACACAACCCTCTCGCCTCTGATGTCGAGGTCGCGGCCTTATAGAATCTCTTATATTATCCAAAATAAAGAAAAATGAAATATCCTTCATCCTTTTCTTTGTTGCCGAGGATTTTATAAAGTTCGAACATAATTCTCGACGTGACGGCATTAACTTGCTTTGCACTTGAGGAAAGGAGTTCAGTTTTTTTTTTGCATCGAGTATTTTATTTAAAGTTTTTTGCGAACTTATGCCAGTTTTAACCAACTATACCTAAACCGTCTCCTTACTAGGGGTCACCTAACGGTAGCCCCTAATGTTTATTAGATATCTAAGCACTTCAGTGTTCCCTAAAGATTAGTGATACCGAAAAATTTCACAACGTTAACCTATCTCACTCTAAATAGCCTCTTAAATTTGGGGGGTGTTGATGAAAAATACAAATGTTCTCTAGTGTATGTTTTTTTAAATAAAATAGCTATATTTATTTCAATGTCAACAACTGTTGGCTATATTTTTTTTTTTATAATTAGGTAATGTATATTAACTGTTCATTTATCAAAAACAGAACAGATTAGGTTTAACCTTTAAAAGGAAAAAGCTTGTAGATATAGATATAAACAAAATACAACATCGAACGAATCTTAATCTAAGTGTACAAGTTATAAAGGTAAACACTATATGCATAAATTATTAGGTACAAAAATAATGTATAGAATTAGAACCTCCTTTTCATATTTATTCGAAAATGTAAGTACTATACAAACTATCCATAAACTATTATACCAACCCAATAGTATTATCTATACACATCATAAAAATAACACATAAACCAGCATAATTACTTAATTGTTTTTCATCCCAAAGAAGTAGGTAAGTATAAGTTTTTGCTACAATCAGTCCGAAGCAAGTAAAGTTATTAAAATAACTTAACTAAACCGAAACGGTTTACAAATTTTAAGCACCGTATTACTTATCTACCGATCAGATTATGCATCTCAGTCCGCTATAATCGCCTTAAGTACAAATCTCCCTTTTCTATCAGGAAACTGATTCAAGTTGAATAATTGATTCGACATATTTTCCTACTTAAATATATAAATTATTCAGTTGTAGAATATTTATTACAATATTAGAGAGGGATGGCTATGTTTTATGTGTTTATTAACATTTAGCCGGCTATAACTGAAATGTTTAATATTTAGAGAAATATCATGATTTTGTCCGGACGTTCTATTTTTCTATTCTATTGCTTTATATTATTTACAAAATATTGGTATAACAATTACTATCAACAGCCCTTGGTAGTCCACTGTTGGACATAGCCCTCTACTTCATCACTACTTAATATAAAATAAAGTACTTAACCGCATCTGTCTGTCTGTCTGTCTGTTCACGATACTCTCAAAAACCACTGTACCGATTTAAATGAAATTTTGTACCCAGTTATTCTAAGTAAGGCCTAAGAAACGTGGGCGGAGTCGCGAGCGAAAGCTAGTAGAAAATATATGTTATTCGCTTGTGGCAAGTATGCCTAGGGTCTTTGCGAAGCTGTTGTCTCCCGTGAAGTTGGCTCAAAGGAGCCGGAGCAGACTAATAAGAGTCTACTCTTACAACACCCACGGAATGAATAGGGGATACCATTTGTAGCCAGACATTACGTATTCTTAATCAATCACCACACAGACATAACAGCTATAGACAACGCTTATTATTCACGCGTTGACTTCTTACTACCTGACGTTACTGTTTCATGAATCTAATTATCTATTGTTGTATTATTTTACTTTAATTTCGTTTCAAACGCCTATATGGGTTTTAAATGAGGTTTTATTTGACATCTTGAGATCCTTTTCAAATCAATCACACTAATCTGCATAATTGAATGACTCTAAGTTAGCTGTTAATTATATAAGTTGTATACTTAGTAAAATATTTTTTTAATTTATAAAGTTTTTATTGTCTCTTATATTTAACAACGACAGAGAATTTTTCGAACCACAGATTTTTCTAGAAGTTCATTAGTGCCAGTATTTGTCTAATTTAATTTTAACAATTTATAAATACACTTAATTGGGTTACATGGTCGCCAGGTGAATAAGCACACCTGTCATTTTATTCGTGCGAAACTTAATACCGCGAGCTAATTTTTGTTATTTCTTTTTGCCTTTATAAAATTTGCAACCTGAAACCTATGTACTCATACGACAGATGAGCTACTTACTTCTTCACGGTCTATTGAATATCAGCCGGATCAGTCTCTCAATGTAATCAAAGGGCACAAAAGAAGAAGGACTTCTTTGTTTCGATAAGACTAATCAATCATATTGAATAAGATACCAATTTTCGTTTTGTATTTAGTACGTGAATACGTAGGCATATGTAAATAATAGAACGCTGAATATTATGTGCCTTGGATTTACAATGGAAGTTGGTGATAATTAGTTAGGAATACTGAAAATAGGTCTTTTATAACGTATCCATAATTATATGGATACCTACGTTACTTGATTCCACACGTAAGACGTGGTTAAGCCTATATATAATGTTTTACTTCAGACAACTTCAATATTCCGGGCATCTTACACACAACGTCATCTAATCCCAAACCACAGAATACATAATAGTACTAGTACCGAAACTAAGTAAAGCTTATACAATGGGTACTAAACAACTAATAGAAATACATACATAACTCCGTTTTTACATACATATACACACTCAAACTCCGAAACAAATATTTGCAAATCAAACAAACATTTCGATCACACGGGAATCGAAACCCAGACCGCAACAACTGCGCTACCGAAGCACTTAACTTTATATTCATGTTCTTTGTGTGGGTGTATAATTTACATATATATAGTTAGAAATATATATGTGTTGTATGTATAAGCTGTCTGGTTATTGTACTAAATACTGTCTTGTTGCTATAAGACGGATAGGTGTGAAATGTGTCAAGTCACGATTGTTATTTTTGTTGTCGAATGCTGAATAATTTTATATAACGTTAAATTGATGAAAAATGCATGAAATAATAATACAAAACAACACACAATTGACTTTACAAAAGACAAAATGCCTTCAAAAACTGCTAACAAAGTGCTATTAAAACAATACCCAGAGCTTCAGCTCGTTATAAGTGTATTTTCACAAAATTTCTAACGACATCAAACTTTGAGTTACTTGTCACTTCGTTCAAATGGCAGTCATTTATTTTGAACAAGTTCAAACTAACTAAGGGAAAAAGTGCCGCAGTAGTTATATTACAGCGACCAACTTGAGACGGACACACGGACGAATTAACTCGCTGATGTTACTAGTACTTACTCTAATATTTTCGTTGAAAACTGTCTGACTAAATCATATAAGCAGCTTTGGAAATCTCGTTATAGTCAGGCTGTGCATAAATTATATCTAGAAAAGAAATCAACATCAGTAGCGAGTACAAAATTATCGAAATACATAAAAAGTATTAAATACAACTATTTTTAATTTTATAATTATTGTTAACTAAAATATGGCCGAATAAATAATGAGAATGAAATATTTTATACGATTCTCTAATAAATAAAGATACAATGGGAAACCTGTTAACTTTGTAATAAATTTGAAATACTTAATAAAATCGATGCAGCAACAGTGTTTAATAGTGCTAACTTTAAGTTATAAACTCTATATTGAAACACACAGTTTTGAAATGTAAACTGTTAAGTTCTTTACTTCGGTATCTTTCAGCAAGTTTTTTTAAACTTATACTAACTTCCTGGAAAACGTTCAAGTTTGAAATAAAGAGGATTAATCTATGTGTTGACTTGAGTGTTTGTTCACGTTGCTCATTTAAACTGTGCGTGAAACACAAATGTTTGGAAAAGAAAGAGGAAAACTTTCATTTTTACGCCGTCTAACGGATTCAATATCGACGTAGCTTGAATGAGTTTGGGGGGTGGAAAAATCGTTAATCATCCCTTTGTTGGAATTTTGTTACGGCCTAACTCGTTGCTCGCCTGTTTGGGCTTCCATTTTTCCTTTTGAATGCCGAAAGTGGGGCCGTTCTTGACGAATTGTTTTCATGGGAAAACAAAAAAGGATTCGTTGAGATTCGGATATGTAATGTAAGAAAAGTTAAGAAAGAAAAGTTAAGAATTTTCTTAAAGGTTTGTGGGCAGTGTTGTTGGAATAAATCATTTGATATTCGTTCTTCACACAAGGATCGTTTACAAACAAACATTAAGAGTTGTAAAAAGGTATTATATGGTAATTTTATATTTCTTTTGAAGAGCCATTAAGCCGTCCCTTCATCAGTATTAAATGCGATCCGGTTTGCATCACCTATGTAACACAAGCCTATCTATTACGTGGAAGTAAGTGATGCGTAAAACCTCACTTCACACTCTCAATAATACAAGTTGCGGTTAACTCGTTCATTTTTTTTTTTCTGCAGACGCCTTGTTTTTTTCTTTTATTTTTTTTAAGACTAAAAAATTTGGAAAACAACAACAAGTTGTTGTTTAAATCGTAGATGAATTTATGATTATTTAGACGCCCATTAATTTTTAGTATGTTAGATCAATATTGTAAGCTATTTTCCGAAGAATAAAATTTAAGCTGTTTTTACAGAACTTTTCCCTTTAGTCCTTCCACCTACAATAAAAGAGTTTATTTTCACTTAAAAAAAAAAGATTGTTACTTGTAAATTGCCTCCCGCTTTGACTCTGTCGTCGTATCATTTAGATAGTGGACAATGACAAGCTAGAAATATCCGTTGTAATATACAATCGGATTTTACAAAGTACTCGTTGAAAACGTTTTGACATTTATAGTTCATATAATCCTCTCGCTCGTTTTGACCATTAAATTTAAAGCTTACCAAGGTTGTTGATAGTTCAAGAAAAACTTATAACATCAATATTTTAACACTGTAATAAAAACAGATTCTTGAAACTCTAAGTTTTATAGATGTCATCAATACTATTATTTACTTCAATACTTTATTTCCCATTTTGTCAAATGATATTGATAAATTGAGTGTTTAATAGATGTTCATCATTTGTACGAACTATTAATCAGAAGATAATAATAATAATTGTGTCTGCAGGCACTTTACAATTACACCAATGATACAGGGGTACGAATTGATGGGTTTAAGTGATAAATGAAATGAAATTCAAGGTCAAGTATAGTTGTCTTTCGTGTTTAATTTATCTTTACATATCAAGTACTAATTTAACTGACAAAAAGCGGCCAAGTGCGAGTCGGACTCGCCCATGAAGGGTTCCGTATCAGCAGGTAACATCATATAAAATTTCTTGTAGTTAGTTGTAACTTTGATCGATGTTTTAATAATAGTGTTTTGATCAATGATATTATAAAAAATCGGCCAAGTGTGTGATAATTGTTATGTTTACGTATTAATGCGTTGATTTTGTATGACTTTTCCAAGTAAGCGCATTGTAAAAGTTAAGCCTCTATAACTCCTGAACTAACAAAGTCATCTAATTCGTTATAGTTTTCATTTAAAGTTCATTATCCTCCTTTTCCAATAGGTTTCATCAGTGGTCCATACCACTATCACAAATTTTTCGGCGGGCGGGACCGCCTGTTTTTACAAAAAGTTTGCCTTTAAAGTGGTATTTCTCGCAAACGGATACCTAAATCAAAAAATCGTCTTAACAAACCTGTAATGTTTTTAAAAGACCTATATAATGATACCCTACATGATGGGGTAGCCGTGACAAAAAAAAACATCCCCACTTTACGTGTAGGGGAGGTACCCTAAATAAAAATATATTTCATAATTTTATTGTAGCACTTTGTCGACGTAATTACAATACATATTCATGCAAAGTTTCATCTTTCTAGCACTTACTGTTTGGACGACAAGTCGAGGACGGACGGACGGACGGATGGACAGACGGACATGACATATCTATAAGGGTTCGAAGTCATAAACTTCGGAACCCTAAAAAGTTGTAGATCTTTTAATTACCTACAACTTTGCCATTTAACTATTTTTCTTGTAGTTTTGCTGGAAATCGAGATAAACCGTTTTTTACCCTTTGTTGTATATATTTAGCCATCCAATCTGACTCTACCCTGCCTGATGGAAAGCATGAGCAGAATCCAAGGGTCGGGGCTACCACACTTGCTGCGAATGCGGACAATAATGTATGGCGGACCACACTATGGCGGCTTAGTGAGATGCTTTTTCACGCCCCGGTTAAAGGACCCGAAAACCTCCCTCCCTACCCCTTCCCGACCTCAGATCGCCCGTAAATTATTTTTCCTTTCATTTTTATAATATTCTCCTCCTTTTCCAATAGGTTTCATCCTACTATAATTTTATTTGTTTTCAAAAATTATCTACTCTGGTCTACTGGTCTATATGTCATTTACAAACTATCATTATGGTTGCCATGCAAGTGTGTTATTCCTAGCAACCTGTGAAGTTTTGACAGGAGGTAAACAGTGATACATTTTGACATCTTCGATTTATGTATTTTTATAATCACCTAGCTTTGGTCTTTGTGTCTCGATTATTGCAGTAAAAAGTAGCCTATGTCCTTTCCCAAGTTCAGTTCTATCATCATACCGAATTTCATCAAAATCGATACAGTGGTTTAGGCGTGAAAGCGTAACAGACAGACAGACAGAGGTACTTTCGCATTTATAATATTAAGTAGGGATTAAAAAAAAAACTACTCACTAGATCTCGTTCAAACCAATTTTCGTTGGTAGTTTGCATGTTAATGTACAACATATATTTTTTTTAGTTTTATCACTCTCTTATTTTAGAAGTTAGAGGGGGGGGGACACACATTTTTCCACTTTGGAAGTGTCTCTCGCGCAAACTATTCAGTTTAGAAAAAAATGATATTAGAAACCTCAACATCATTTTTGAACACCTATCCATAGATACCCCACACGTATAGGTATGAAGAAAAAAAATTTTTTGAGTTTCAGTTCCAAGTATGGAGACCCCCAAAATGTATTGTTTTTTTTCTTTTTTTATGTAAAAATCTTAATGCGGTTCACAGAATACATCGACTGATCAAATTTCAACAGTATAGCTCTTATAGTTTCGGAAATAATTGGCTGTGACACACGGACGGACAGACAGACAGACAGACAGACAGACAGACAGACAGACAGACAGACTTGACGAATCTATAAGGGTTCCGTTTTTTGCCATTTGGCTACGGAACCCTAAAAATGACGTTGGGACTACTAAAAGTCCAAGTTCAATCAAGGCATTTAGCATTTATTTTAATTTATATTTCATTTGTCTTTATTGTGTACAGAAAACAAAACAATCGAAAATGTGGGTTACTAAGTACGTACGTATAACAATCGACGGTCTTATCACTCACAGCGTTTTCCCCCAACCAACTAAAACACGGATATCAAGTTTTTAAAGTTTAAGAAACATCCGCGAGTGGACCGGAGTCAAGAGCGCCACGGAACTCTTTCACCTCGCCAGGGACAAAGCGAGGTTTACAACGCTGATGTCCAACCTCCAGTAATTGGAGAGGAACAAGAAGAAGAAGAAAGTTTAGGTACATACAAATAACACACTTGGACAAAAATATTTAAGAATATCAAATCCAAACATACTTAACCGACTTGAATTCAACCGACTGATGATTTGTTATAAATTATTATAAACTTTTATCATAGAAACATGACAGAAACGTAGTATCATAAAGAATACAAACATAGAGAAATATAATAGAAATATAACAATATCAAACTTCTATCATGTAACATGTAATAAATACTGTAGAAAATTCAATACACGAAATAAAATTGCTATTGAATACAAGAGGATTCGTGTCGCTAAATACCATTAAGTTTAAATCGAATGATTACATCTAGATTCCAATAAATTTAAGTGGGAATTCAGTAGTTTACATGAAAGAGCTTATTCTAGGAAGATCTCGGCTTACCTTAACCAAGCTTTATTAGAATCAAAGTAAATCAAAGTAATAGGTAAAGAAAACATGACAACAACCTTGAGAAGGTATGAGAGATATCTTAACGTAAAGTTAGGCAAAGTTAGGACGTCTAAAGTTAGGCAAAATTAATTAGAAAAATATTAAGATACTATTTAGTTTTATGTAAGTTCATGATAGATTTTCAATATTATTCAATTTTTTTTTCATAATTTATAGAAGTCGAGTGACAAAAAGTCTGGCCTATTAGGAACAGGCACAGAGTATTAGTATTGTCATTTTACAATGCAGTGTTGCCAGCCTTTTGGGAACGCACCAGCAAGCGATGATGCGGAGAAATCTTTTGAAGCTTCTATAAAAATTTGTAAATATTTGCTTTAGTGTATACGGGACGTATTCGCGATAAAATTAAAAAGGTTACGATACATTCTACTTTCCAACGTTTCGAACGGGTTATACCGCTCGTGACCAAGGTGGTCACGAGCGGTATAACCCTAATATTTTTACCTTTTCTACCCCTGACCACGAGCGGTAGGTATAACCCGTTCGAAACGTTGGAAAGTAGAAGGTATCTAATTAATTTTATCGCGAATAAGTCCCGTATACAGTAAAAAACATGAGTATGTGTAAAAGTCGCGAAAGCCCAAAAACAGTTATTTTCTTTAGTTTTGTATGTTTTAGTTTAATTGATTAATATCTAAATATTTAGATTTTTTATACATCTGCTTTTCAAAATTGAATTACTTTAATATTAGCATGTCCTTGTACAGGCTTAATTCAGATCTGCTTTACCTTACATCACGAAATATGACTGGAGGCAAGTCGCGTGCCTTTTATAACAGCTTACGGTCGTTAAAACGTGTTACGTAATACTTTTGAAGTATTTCAGTTGTTGCATGTTTCAGAGACTTATTATTCAGATTTATTTATCAGATTACCGTTTCAACTCTAATACGATTAATACAGAACTTATATTTTACTTAAAATATATGCATTCAATGAGTAATGTAGGACCCATGGTGTTTATTAATTTGTTATTGTTTTTCTTTTATTATTTTCTTTACTTACATAACTTTACTAATAGGAAACGTAAAAAATAGTTTTAGTTAATTCTTTTGGCAGTTATTTTAAAAATAATAATTAATAACAAAAGCCGGATTCCGCCAATACTTTAGAACCTACTAGATGTAATTTAGTTACTCTGTAATTAAATGCTAGCTGCGACCCCGCGGTACAGCAGAAGACTAAAACAAAAGTAGTCTAAGTTACTCCTGGTAACATCAGCTATCTGCCAGTGAAAGTTACGTTACAATCGAACCAGCCATTTTAGAGATTAGTCGAAACGAAAAACAAAAGTTTTTAAAATTTATTTTTTTAATTAAGTACCATAACTACCATTCCTTCATAGGCATTTAGTGAAAAACTGATAACTTTAAATTACAGACACTTCAATTTTATTTATTTATATCCAAATAAATCTATTTTGTTGTTTACACGTGTGGATTTTGAAGTTGAAAAAACTTGATTAATTGCTTTTTTAATTGCTATTTTGTCAACATCGTAATAATTATCTTCTCACCTTTTTCCAATTATTTATTTGGGGTCGGTGTAACGCGTGACGTTGACGGTGGCGTGATCAACATTCTAGATGGGGAAAAGAAGAAAGTTCACTGGGGTAGGAAAATTGGATAGGGTGCGTAAAATGGGATAAGTAATGCTGCTAGCCTTGCATGAGAAACTGGCACTACAGTAATTTTAAAAGGATTGGGTTAATTACCTTTTTTTTTTTTTTTTTTTTTTTTTTTTTAACGTGTGGAAATCCCCACGGACCGTCACCCCACCGGGGCTCTCGGCGGGGCGGTGTGTCGGACTCGAACCGACTAAAACCACACGGTGTGACCTCTCTGCGCCTGTGTTTGGAAGGGATCCAGGTAACTGTTTTCTCCTTCTGGATCCCTCCCGGCGCCTGCCCGCACTGTTGCGGGCGCCATCTCCTCGTACTCTCTATTTGGGCGACGTCCGGTCACACGCGGACGCCACCCCCTCGCGGCTGGCCACTACAGCGGATGGACGGGGAAACCCGTCCCGTCCACCCGCGGCCACACTCAGGGCGGCATGAGGCGAAGATAGGCGCGCCTCCGCCGCCCGGGGCGCCGGCGGCGGATCGGGTCCGAGTGGAGGTCATCCTCCCGGGCCTTCTCCGCCGCCTCCTTCTGCGAGATTACGTCCTCGCAGAAGGTTGCGACCGCGGTAAAACAACTGTCGCTACCGGCCATGGAGTGGACTACGACCGGCAGCGAGAGTTCCTCTCCGATGACTGCAGTGAGGGCCCGGCGCTGCGCCGCCCATGCGGGGCAGACCGCCAGCGTGTGCTGGGCCGTGTCCTCACTGCAGTCGCAGTGGTGGCAGGCGGGACTCGGTTCCCTCCTTGCGACCGAGTGCAGATACTTTCCGAAGCAACCGTGCCCGGAAAACACCTGCGTCAGCCGGAAGGAAAGGGTCCCGTGCTGCCGCCCTGCCCACTCGGCGATGACCGGCTGGAGAGCCTCCACGGTGGCGAAGCCAGCGCGTGGAGTCTCCAGCCGGAAAGACCATCTAGCCAAGGTGGCTCGACGAGCGGCTTCGCGCCACTCGCGTACGTCCTCGGGCGGAGGGCGAATGCCCCTCTCCGCCCGGAATTCAGCCACTCGTCGATAAACTTCGGCGAGCACTTCCGCCTCCAGATCCCACGGGGGTGTTCCGGCCAAGGCGCAGGCCGCTTCGGTCGACACCGTGCGGTATCCGCGTATGGCTCTGACCGCCAATATCCTCTGGGGGCGCCAGAGGCGCGCCCTATTCTGGGCGGACAGAGCCGTCGCCCACACCGGGGCACCGTACTGAAGTGCTCGTCGAAGAGCCACCTTCCGTCTAGGACCAGACCCAGGTACCTCATCTGGGCCCGGACCGGTACGAGAACCGAGTTGACCTCAATCGAGGCGCCGGCGGGTGGACCACGACGGGGCCCGTGAAAGAGTAGGGCCTCCGTCTTATCCAGGGCCACCCGCAGACCCAGCGCCTCGATGCGCCCGACCACCATAGACACTCCACTGGTGGCCAGGCGCGCCGCCTCCTGGAAGTTAGCCCCTGGGCCGTGACTAAGGTGTCATCCGCGTAGCAGATTACACCCAGCCCGGGGGGGAGACGCCCTCTTAAGGCCCAGTCGTATCCCATGTTCCACAGGATTGGGTTAATTACCTGAAGTAACCTAGATGTTACTCCATTTACAAGTTGGTTTTTGACTACACTACACAATGGTTTTTGACACAAACTTTTTTTAATCCCTACTAATATTATGTTACGTTACGTTAGTCTGTTACCTTTTCACACCTAAACCACCAAACCGATGTTGATGAATTTTATTATAGATATAGATGATACCTAAGAAAGGACATAGGCTAATTTTTGGTGCGATAACTGACATACACGCGGGCGGAGCCGCGGACAAAAGGCTAATTTTTGGTGCGATAACTGACATACACGCGGGCGGAGCCGCGGACAAAAGGCTAATTTTTGGTGCGATAACTGACATACACGCGGGCGGAGCCGCGGACAAAAGCTAGTTTATTATATATTTAAGAAACTCTTTAAGTTTGTTTTCCACAGACAAGGAGAAGAGCATATGTAGGCTATATTGTTAACAATTTTCATAGAACTTTTATATACAACGGCCAGTTCTTTATAATTGAGGTATATGATATAAGAAGTATTCGTGTAAATATTTGTAGAAGCTGAGATATTGGTAAATTTCGTCTAAGGACGAGGCTATCTACGTTATTAAAATAATAATCACAGTTCACGACATTGTATGTATAATAAACTCTAGACAATTAAGTTAGACACAATACGGCTATTCTGTTCAAAAACGCTTTTGAAAAACAACTCGGGTATCAACACAATGCAAACCAATAAAAATGGAAAAACATAAATAAATCAGCAAAAACTAAACATGTCTGGTAATAATTAGTAAATAAATGAGTAGCGGGACGGTCGCAGGTTATCGGTCCCCAGTTTATACAGCATTGTCGTCAAAATCAACGCTGTATAAATACTACAAGCGGTTCAGATATGCCGCTTACTGAATTCAACCCATTGAAACGCAAGTTAAAAGAGTTTAGCGGTTCTTTTTAGTGTATTCTTTTTACATGTCGTCGTAAGTTCTTTTTATATTTCATTTCTAAATAGGTACAACAGAAATTGAAGTATATATACCCTGTCGTTTGTACTTAAAAACTTTTCAAGCAATGTTTTTGTGCCAACTGCTATTAGGTTTGTCTCTTGAGGCAAGCTAATTCGAGCGCATCGGATTACATGGATATACATAAACAAATGAAAATTTCAAGAGTTATTACAACTTACTTAAAACTTAGTAATAATAGATAATTAATCCAATTTACTTTATGATAAAATAATGTTTATCAGCAGTTTGAATGAATATTCTATGACTATGATAAAAGTGTACAAACAATATCGTTTAAACTTTGATGGCGATAAGAAACCCAACACTCTTAAAAAAACTAAGGCTAATAAGTAGATATCTTTAATATTATTAACATTACATCCTAAAAACATACGTATTTTGGCCATTAATTATGGTAATAAAATACGAAACTTAAATCATCATCATCATCATCATCAGCCTATCGCAGTCCACTGCTGGACATAGGCCTCTCCCATTGCACACCACTGTGATCGATTTTGGGCTTCTCGCATCCAGCTCCTGCCAGCCATCTTACGCAGGTCGTCACTCCACCTCGCCTGTGGGCGTCCTACACTACGTTTACCGAGACGCGGTCTCCACTCAAGAACTCTTCTGCCCCAACGGCCAAACTTAAAACTTAAATGTTCATAAATAAACAATTACCATAGCCGGAATCAACATCGGATGTTGGCATTATAATCGGTGTTAGTTTATCACTTGTACCATACATCTCAAACGCAACTGTGTCAACACTGTTGAGATAATTCGAATACTCGATGAGGAATGTGTTTTCTTATCTAGAGGTTTGCGAGCAACCGACGGGTTCTTTGATGAACTTGTAACGAGCATCGCTGCCACTAAAGATAATAGCCATTTCAAGTTTTGTTACTTTTAGTAATGAAGTACGTACCCTGAGAAAATAAGCCGCCGATATTACGTAAGTTTAAGGTCAAAGTTTTCATATTGGAATTTCAGACGTTCCAATTTTAACATAATTCATCGTAAGAAATTTTTTTTTTTGTAATATTTTGTATTTTTTGTACGTTTTAAGAAAACAGGAACCTTTTAGTAACTGTTCTCGTCTCGGCATGTCGTAAAATATCAAAGTTTTCTTATCACAAAACAGTTTAAATATTTTAGCGTCTATATTTCATTTTACTTTCCATTTTCATCATGAATGAATATTAACAACTATATTTACTTGAATCGCTAGAAATAATTAGACTCAGTTTAGCATGAAAGCCGCTATTCATCTTAGTAATTAAAATACGTAACTCCAGCCAGCTAAACTGGCAGTTATTAAATCATTTTGTTTCATTACTTATTTAAGAGAATTTTAAAGTCTAAAGGACTTTTGAAATTTCAGCATAATATTAACCTTTTTAAAGCTTTTATAAAACCTGAAAATGAAACTCAAAAACCTAATCATAGGCTATGTTACTAAATATGTAGTAAAATTTAATAGATATTTAACTGCGTCGGTGACACAGTAGTAGCTAATGCGACTACTGTGCTGGAGTTCCCGGGTTCGATTCCCAGGTCGGACCACATTGTGTATGATCTGCAAATATTTGTCTCTGAATTAAGGTGTTTTTATATGTAATATGTATATACTTACAAAAAAGTATATATGTATTAATAACAGTTATCTGGTACCCATAGTAGTTTGATATTAGGTGGTGTAGTGTGTCAGAAGTCTAGTTATTTTAAAGTTAAAGTGTGGTTAGTTATTTTCTTTTCAAATTATGTCTTCAATACCTATAACTTTGAACCACCTCAAATTTGTAGTTTATGCTAGGCAATTTACACAAAAAATATATTTTACGAACATATATAAAGCAGAAGATCACGATTCAATTGCTCTCGAACATGAAAAATTCACATGATAAATGCTTGACATTTATGAACGCTTAAACAAGAAAAATGTCTCCGGCCAATATGCCTATCAAATAAAATCCGCAGAAATAGTTTCTTGAACTAGAATTGAGTAATGCGTGACTCGTGTTTAGGAGCAAAAGGTTACATGATTAAGATCTTTTGACATAATTCTAAAGTTGATCCTTACGATTATTGAAAAAAGTTATAAAATATCCAATTTTCTGATTGAAAATCTTGACGTGATTGATACGAATTTTTGTATCATTGATCTTTACCGATAACTTAAAGTTCTTACGACTGTTATACATTAATGTTTTGTTTGTTGTAATGTTGTTAAATAATGTAAGAACTGATTTCATAAAACAATTAAATTTCAGTTTATTGAAACCGAGACTTAAAACATTATAGTCAACCTTTAACCAGTGTTAATCTTTTCGTAGATTCTTACTGATAGCAGTTACCTATCATCATTTCAGTTTTACACAACCTGCGTCTCCTTTCCCTCAATAAGACCGTCGAAACAATATATAAAGTGCATTGCCCTCAATCATTTAGCATAACAGTGTTAAGAAAACTAACTGTAATGTAAATGAAAATGACATTTATAAACAAAGTTAGATTTTGCGTGATCGTGTCGCTTCACGTTGGAGATTCTTCAAAAGATACTAATGATATAAAACATTTAAATAATCCATATCAAGGAGTAATAACTTTGTTAACTTATTGACTTTTCTGTTTGACTTTCCAGTTATAACGACTGGAAAGAATTTGAACAAAGCAAACCAGAGAAACAACTTCGGCCTTTCCAGGAATAGTAAAGTTGGAAAGAAGATCGTCGCGTGTTCTTATGAAATATAAAAATACAGTTGTAAAAAATAGTGTTTATCTATTCTAAGTATATTCTATATTTGTATTTTTTATTGGCTTAACAATACATCCAATGAATGAATACATATGGGTGACTAGTTTTGTGCTTTGCTCACTAAGGCGGTTCACACGCTGCTCCGCGCTCCGTCGCCTAGCGCGGAGTGGCAGATTTTAATATTTTATACAAGTACATCGATTAGTATAGAAAACACGCCAGATCGAACACACCGCAAATGCGCCACAGCGCGGGAGCGTGTCCCGCTAGCAGATTCTGCCGCCCGGCGCGTATGCGCAGGACGGACCGCAGCAGTAAACGCACTGCGCGACTTGTTTACGATGGATTTGGACACGGATAGATTTATATACGAAATTGAACAACGCCCAGCAATTTGGTATATGAAATGCAAAGAAAACAGACGACGACGACCAAATAGAAATGAAACCTTTTGTTTGGAGGCGCGGTAAAATCTGCTCGAAGAGGCAGATCTGTTCCTCCGTAGCCACGCCCGGGATCTGCTGCCCCGCGCCTACGCGGCTGGGTGCGTCGCCAGTGTGTGAATCGCCTTATCAAGGTGGAAAAAAATGAATGTTTCCCAAAGTATATAGCTATTCTAAGGATCATCATTTTAAATATGAACTAAAATTTAGGGCCTTTTTTGGTACAACATATTAAGACAAATTACTTGAATCAGATTATGGTTTTAAGTAACGGCTATTAGTAACTGTTTTTAGACTTTCGCAACTTGGCTCGTGCTGCGACTTCTTTGCGACTTGACTGACGTTTCGGACGGGTTATACCGCTGGTGGTCAAGACTCCCCGTCTAACCGACCGTACAACCCGTTTGAAACGTCGGATTATAGAAGGCAACGTAACCTTTTAAATAATTTTAGAAGTCGAGATGATGACGGATATTGATTAAGAAGTGAATACTCGTATACATCCCGTGGGTATAGTAAGAGCCAACTTAAGGGGAAAACCGTGACTACAGCACTATAAACAGACGGAAAACTTTAAAGAAACTGTACCAACCTGTCCCACTGCCGTGATACAACAGGACAAAACATTTTTTCTACAGAGATTACTATTTTCGCCAGTAAACTATAATTGACGATAGATGATTATAATGATTTGTAGTTACTACCTACAGTTACCCCTGTAATTGAGGTTTTTAAAGTCTGCCATCTTCCTAGCCTTTATTTCCAATATTATTTGGGGTCGACTATTAGTTCAACCGGTTTTACCTGAATTTCAGTTTTTCCACGGAGCGACTGGCATCGGACCTCCGCAACCCTAAGGGAGAACTGAAATTCGAAGATTGAACTAGTTGTCAGTATATTTGAGGGCACTGAACTTCCCAATAACGATTGCCATAGATTTCATGACAACCGGGACCGACAGCTTTACGTGCTCTCCGAGGCACGGGCGTGCATCACCGCCGAACTTCCAAACTCCGCGCTGCTAGTAGAAATTTCCTAAAAAAAACCCAAAAACTCTTTTAAAGTAACCTCTGCCAATAATACGAAATTGCTATTCAATAAAAGAAAAAAACAAGTTAGAAATTCTATGGAATATTTATTTTATTTATTTTATAACTTTATGCACATTTGTACATCGGCGGACTTAATGCTCAGGGCATTCTCTACCAGTCGACCTTTGGGTGGTGGAGAAATATTGTGAGGTAGGCGCGCATAGGTTACACAATTCAACATATAAAATATCCTTATTAAATAAAAGATAAAGTATGTTAATTTATAAACAAATATGATACATATTATGAACACATATATACACACATATACACACACATATACATATATACATACATATTAAATATATTTACATATTATAGATACATATTTACACTATGAATATAAGGAAACTTGTTGGTGTATTCTCGTTACGACGACACTACCATATCGTTGAGAAGAAGTTCATGTACCTTCTTTTTAAATACGAAACGGTTAGTGGACATCCTGATTTCAAGAGGGAGCGCATTCCAGAGTAGAACTGCTTGGACAAAGAACGAAGAGTTCACGAAGTCAGAACTGTGGGAGACACATGAGAGAAGCAGATTGTTTTCTGATCGAAGATTTCTGTCGTGATTAGAGGACAACAAACGGAAGTAGGGAGCAAGGTAAGTGGGTGAGGATAGGGAGGTGAGAATCGAAAATAAACAGGTCAGAGCACGCTGGTTGCGGCGCAGGCGAATGGGTAACCATTTCAGTTGGGAACGTAAAGCAGACACGTGGTCATACTTGCGAAGATTAAAAATGAACCGAATGCAGTTATTAAGAAGGCGGTCTAGTTTGTTGAGGAGGTCTGCATTCAGGTCGAAATAACACACATCACCATAGTCGATTAACGGGATGATTAAGGACTGCATGAGCATTATTTTGGTTTTAGGAGGCAGGAAATTCTTGAGGCGATAAAGTGTTCGCAGATTCCCAGTTACTTTTTGACTCACGTGAGTAACCTGAGCTCGCCAATCGAGAGTTGTGTCGATGTGTAGACCCAGATCCTTGACTACAGGGCTAAAAGGTATCACCGAGCCGTTGAATAAGATCGGTGAAATTGAGGCAGTATTCAACCTACAAATCATGCGTTTGCTTCCTACAATGATAGCCTGGCATTTAGCGGGATTTACAGATAGCCCAAATTTAAGCGACCAGGAATTTATGGATTCCAGGTCCTTGTTAACTTTGTCAACGGCTTGCTCTATGTCTTCCACCCTTGCCTGTGAATACAACTGCAGATCATCAGCATACAGGTGATACGAACACTGAAGATGTTGTGTGATGAGGTTAATAAATATTGCGAAGAGGAGAGGAGATAATATGCCGCCTTGAGGGACGCCAGAGTAGAGGTCGCACCAACTCGAAGACAAGTCTTCAACACGAACACACTGCTGTCGTCCCTGAAGATAGGACGAGAACCATTCCAGTGCCTCTGAGTGGAACATTAGGTGTGAGAGGATAGCTAGCAGGATTTCGTGAGTGACGGTGCCGAAGGCATTAGAAAAGTCCACCAAGACCAGTACTGTGACTTTAGTGTCCTCCATGCCTTTCCTAATATCACCAGTCACTTTGAGGAGGGCGGTAACTGTGCTGTGGCCGGGCCTGAAGCCAGATTGTAGTGGACTAAGAAGGTTATGTTTATAAATGAATTGTGAGAGCTGCTTGTATGCACAGGCCTCTAGCACTTTAGACAGGAAGGGGAGAATAGAAATAGGGCGAAAGTGTTCAGGAAGTGAGGGATTACTTTTTTTTGGGAGAGGAATGACGTAAGCCTTACGCCAATGGGAGGGAAAGGTTCCGGAGTCGAGGGAGAAGTTGATTATGTGGGTAATTATTAAGAGGATGTGGTCCAGGATGGTTACGATCATGCGTCGGCTGATTCCATCATAGCCCACAGCATTAGAGCGTATGGATAGGATGATCTTTTTGATGTCCTCAGGAGGCACGGGAGAAAATGCAAATGAGTCAATACTGGGACTGCTTAGTGCGGATATATAATTTAGTGTTTCATACTTAGTTTGAAGATCAAGAGTAGTTGGAGACGAGAAATGACAGTTGATATCATTCAAACTAATACTATTTTGGAATTCAAAATGTTTTTGTTTACCAATACCTAATGTAGCCAGAAATTTCCATATGCTGGAGGAAGGACAAGATTCAATGTTTTGAAGAATGTGTCGGCGTTTAGCGTTCCGTATCACCTGGTTACACCGATTCCTTGCTGTCTTATAAAGGGTCCATCTGCTTTCACACCGATCCTTCCTAAAACGAATAAAGGCCTGATCCCTTCGTCTCATAGCTGCCCGGACTTCTTCCGTCATCCACGGCGCCGGGGCACGTTTGATTTTTAGTATTTTAATTGGAGCGTGAGTGTTATATAGGTTCATGATGGTTTCATTAAAAATACTGACTTTACTGTCCACATCGGTGGCAGCGGCCACGTTCTCCCAATTCAACAAAGCAGCATCAGCATGCAATTTGTCAACATTCATGCTTCGAAAACTGCGAATCTGACGAACCTTAGGAGTTGCTTTGGGAGGCTTCATGGTATAGGAAAGGAATATCAGATCGTGGTGGGAAAAGCCGGGAGCAGGAAGTTGACCGTGGGAAGACACAAGGTTTGGGGATGAGGTGAGCATTAGATCAAGCCAGGTGTCATGGTGTTCAGTATTATGGTGGGTGGCTTGAAGAGGCAGGACGTGGAGACTGGTTGCTTGGATCATTTGAAGCAGTTTGCGTGTTCGGTAGGAGTTCGGGGCTAAAAGGTCAGTGTTGAAATCTCCCATGATGATGTGATGTAAACATTCCGACCCTAAAGATTCCAGAACTGTTTCCAGACTGGAGAAGTAATTAACAGCAGGAGGGCAGTATACTACACCCAAAATGATGTTGACTCCCTTGACACAAACCTCAAGGAAAAGATATTCCGCACTTGTTGCAGAAGGATTGGAGGAGGAAGAAGCGATAATTTTATAAGGTAAGTAACTGCGAAGGTAGATAGCAACGCCACCGCCTCTTTTATCTAATCGGTCGTTGCGAATAAGGACAAAGTCAGTGAGAGGATATAAGGTAGAGGGTAGCTGAGGTTTGAGCCAAGTCTCCGAAATCAGGATGGCGTGAACGTCATTGTTAGAGAAACTATCGGTTATATCCACTAGTTTTATAACCAACCGCAATCTGGAATAGATAAATTCGTTTGTGCATTTTAGCGTGGCAAAAAGGATTTTATGGGATTGAAACTTTAAAAAATGAATTCATTTTAAAAACGGATTTAAATGTAATCCAGTTTCAGCTTTATTTACGGATTCATATTTATTTGAATTATAAAAAATAATTTGTGCTGTAAATTTAATATAGTAAAGGAAAAAGTAAAATGAGAATTCACTAAAAAGTATATATATTATTATGTATGAATTTCTGTTACTGATTGCGTTAACGTCCGATTCCTATTTTATAATATAAATATTTTTGTAAAACCATAAAAAAATAGTTTTAAAATTGTTGAAATTTCTGGCTTATATACAACTAGTGTCCAAACAGAACGAAAATCGAAATTTTGTATTAAAAACTTTTTGAATTATATTTATTGTTAAATTACGATCCTAATTACAAGCTGTTTCCCTCGTGAGTCGTCAAAAGTTTATACAAATTGTGGTAAAAGCCTAATCCACCCGTATATACCCTGCAAAATGTATTAAATACGTGATCTAACTAACTAATGAAAACCTGATTACCTATTTTTAAACATACAATACAACAAAATAACATTACCAGTATTTCAAATCTATGACAGGTATAACGGTTACCGGAACTTCGCGGCACTATGATGTTATTGTTATTAAAAAATGACATCTGTTACCATTTCATTTAGGTTTGTTTTTGTTTGATACTCAATTGTTGTGGTAAGGCTTGGGAACATCATACTCACGCGATACGAATATAAACATGCCACTGCGAGCTCAACTCTACCTATATTTTTTAATAGATGAACGCATATTTTCTTGTAATGGTCCAACTTTGCAATAGGCGAAAAGAAAGTTACGACGGTTTGTTATGTTTTAAACCTGCTAAAATGTTGGTAATGTGTTATTATTACAGAGAGTTTGTAGTTCACGGTGTGCGGGCTTACCTTTGTTTTTTGAATTATACTCGTATAAGCCTTCTACAACAATTTATACTTGGCAGTTACGGGTAACTTTTTATGTATACTTATTTATTTATGTTAGCTACAGAATTGGTAGAATGGCTGTTGTTTAATATATTAGAAGTTGGAATAATGTTTGGGAACCGGCCTGAATATAAATTCTCACTCCACATGAAGAGGTAGAACCTAACCCAAGTACTGAAAATTTTCTCTGTACCAATTTCAAGTATATACTAATAAGTAATCATATTTATATATCCCATGACAGACTTATTGACTGATATGCGAATGCTGATCAAGAAGTCCAAATGTTTGTGTGATCCGCAAATATTTGTTTCGGAGTTTGGGTGTTTTCTATCTATAATATGTTTGTATTTACAAAAAAAAAAAATGTTTATGTATTTATATAAGTTGTCTAGTACCTATAATACAAGCACTGCTTAGTTTTGGACTAGACGATGTTGTTTGTAAGATGACCGAAATATTTATTATTTTTATAACATTACCTTCCCATGGCACACCACTGACACCACAAATAAACCTATCTATGCCTATCTATAAAAATAAATGAAATTGGAGTGTCTGTTTGTACTGTTAAATGAAAAGTTTTCTACCAAATGCATATAAGAGTATGTATATACCATACTAACAACACAAATACATTTTTTTTTTCTGTCTGCATAAATGTAGTTAAAGTTGAAAGTATTAGTGCATAAAGTGCCATAAAGTGTTTAGTAAGCTTACAAAACTGCATTAGTACTCCTTCTAACGTAGTCGGGTAATTAAAGAAGTATTTACTTCTAAAACAAACTATTCCATGCATATACATACATGTAAATCTTACACACAGCTATCTAAGTAAATTAGTCCGAAGGTACTTCACCGACCGAATGGTCAGGTTGGGTGTTTATTTACGACTGTTGGATAGTGTACGCCTCCATAACTTTAAGGCAAATTAACCCTGTCCGGTTGATCGTATTAGGCCATAGCCACCCTTTTCTATGACAAGAGTTAATTAGTTACATCCCACATTTTGTTGCCAAAATTTGGACATAAAATTTTAGGGAGAGTTATGACCGTGTTACGGGAATACCACTTAGTGTGTTTAGGTTTAGGGTATTTGGAAAGTACTTGTTTTTGTACTGTGCTGCTTGTTTTTTTTATCAAAAAAGTTTTGTTAGTAAGGACCATGTTGGACATAGTGTCTTATTTTTTAGGAGATACCTATCCAGCAGCGGACTAATAAAAATTGTTAATCAATAGTTGTCGATGCTTTTTTTATATTTTAAAATTTTATACGAGTACGTTAGCTTAGCTGTTGCCCGCGATTTCGGTCACATCCTAGGGATAGGAAAAAATAGATGTTGGCCGAATCTCAGACCTATCCGACATGCACACGAATCGGTACAGCCGTTTAGGATGAGTTTGTATGAGAGATTGAGTAACAAACACCGTGACATTATTAAAATTTGATATATTAGAAATAACAAAAAAAAAGGGTTCCGTTGCCGAATGGCAAAAAACATTGAACTAGGAGAATGAAATTGATATTAGACAGAAACTAATGACTATTGAACCTTATAAATATTATTGCCCTCAAGTCCCAATTCATACAACTAAGACAAGTTTTTAGTTATCATTAGTGTTGAGGCAATAAGAGTATTTTCGATTACATACTTTCATATTGAGTTTTAAGGACAATTTATGACTAACTTCTCTAGTGCTGGTGAAAGCGAGGATCGATCCTCGCTTGCTTATACGTCCGTATCATTGACATCTAAGAAAAGTTATATGAAGACTGCCTAGGACAGTGGTAGTAGTACTGTGCTTGAGGTCTCGGTTTCGATTCCCGGGTCGGACCAAATGTTTGTATGGTCTGCAAATATCTGTAGTCTGTTATTTTACGTATAATTTGTATGTATTTTCGATAGAAATATAATTAATATATTTTATTATCAGTTGTCTAGTATCCGTAATACAAGTCCTGCTTAGTTTGGAACTGGATAGCGTTGTGTGTGTCAATGTCCGAAAAATTTAATATTTATAAACTTATCGGAGTGCATAACAAGCGACTAAACACTTACAAAATATGCTATGTATGTGCCTTTTCAATGAGTTTCTGACCAAATGACAGTGTTTAACTCTGACCCTGCGAGGAGTGGAGCAATCAATATTTTTTCTTTAATTAATCAGAACTAAGCTGGAACTCTGAGTAATTTTATCATACTACCAGAAATTTTATTAAACATCTAAAAATTGCATAACCCTCTAAAGTACCTGCACAATATAGTATCTCAGCTATATTCAGTTCTTTAAGCGATAGCAAAAGTTGGAAGGTTCAGATCCCATGCGAGAGTTACCACAATATTATGTTGCTCTAATCTTTGTAAAACTTATTCCATCCATCATTAAAGTGTACAACTTTTTATGTGGTACATTTATTACATTCACAAGTTATATTTATTGTGTATCAAGAGGTATAACCGACTGATAACCGTTGAACCCTTTAAACAATTCTTAACAAGTACCCGACATGTTTTTATTAGTAACGGAACAGACAGATAAGGTTTTATTATAAAAATATTGCTAATAGAATGTTGTGAATGTCTGTCTCGGTGGGCACAGTGATAACGTATGCAACTCCTGCCCCTCTTCATCATCATCATCATCAACAGCCTTTAACAGAGTCCACTGCTGGACATCGGCCTCTCCGTATGGGGTCGTGAAGGAGCAGTTGGGACGACCGATTGACCAAAGCTGATTGCAGATGTGCAAGCTTCTCCATCATTCTCTCCAGTTCTTCACAGTACACATCTGCATTAATGCTCATGGGGTTTTGTAAAAAGCTGTGATGAATCACACCCGCACTAGACCACCAAACAGTGACCATCACCTTTTTAGGGGTCATTTTTGGTTTAGGGCATTGCTTTGGTGCTGAACCAGGGTCTAACCAACTTTCTGAGCGCTTTCGATTGTCGAACAGAATCCATTTTTCGTCGTACGTAACAATTTTTAGTTTAAGACAACTTTTTAGTGGGTAAAAAATTCAATTCCCAAGAGGCAGTACAAAATGCCTTTGAAGAGTTTGTTGCCTCCCGTCCAGCTGATTTTTACAATCAGCTGGACGGGAGGCAACAAAACTGATAATGCGTTGGCAAAGATGCGTCGATTGTATGGGTGATTACTTCGAATAACAGAAATAAAAAGTTTGAAAAAATAAGTACTTTCACTTGCATACAAAACGGCAATTTCATAGGTAAAGACCTATTATAATACACATTTATATTACTCGTATATTTTAAGAAACCTTTGTGATAACGCCTTATTCGCAAAGCATATTAACAGTAGGCCGCATCTACAATCCTCATCTACTAAATATGCGTAGAATTCCTCGGCACAATAATGCACGGCTGACCTTATTCCCCGATCGGTACGAAAGATGAAGTTAATGCCGCCATTAGGATATCTCACGCATTTGAATAGTTTTCGAGATCTTGTCGCGTAGTTGCGAACACGTAGTTTTATTATGGAAATTTTCGAAATTGTTACGTTGAAAATAGGAAGAATTTTAGATAGGGTGTTGTTTTGGTTGATTTTTAATTAATTACTTTGTGCGTGTAAATTAAGTATAAAGGTCTCGTGTCTCCCCTCAGCAGAGGGTTAAGGCCATACATCCCCACGCTGGCTGAGTGCGGATTGGGGGCTTCTTCTATTCTAATCTTCCTCTTGGATGTTGCTTAAATCGCTAAAGGCTTCTTAGTTTCACGACATCCTATGATAACAACCAGGACCGACTGCTTAACGTGACCTCCGAATCACAGAAACGCTCATAGTAGCATGCCACTAATGGTCACCCATCCATGTTCCGGCCGCACCGTTCTTGCTTACCCTCGGTGATTGTTTCTAATCGCCTAGGGCAATTAACAGCTATTACATACCTTTGAATTGACCAGTTGGCACTAGCCATGGTTGCGGGTGTTCTCTTGTAACCAATGCACTTGACTGCACGGTTGGCCTAGTGGCTTAAGCGGTCGCCACGCCGCTTCCTACTACGCCAAGTGTCGTGGGTTCAAATCCCACGTAGGATAACACTTTGTGTGATTCACAATTTGTTGTTCTGAGTCAGGGTGTTCCTTGTGTCCGTTTCTTGTATGTTTGTAAAGTCCCCCGCGACACAGGAATTTATATTCCTAATGCGGGAGTTGTCTTTTCAAAGAAAGAAAAGAAAAAAGAAGAAATGGTCGATTTGATCACCAGCTAAAGTTCTGACTATAGATTTATTTCTATTTTACACTTACAATTGTTTTGTGTAGTATATTCTAATTGAAATCATCCTTTTGTTACAGGTAAGATCATCAAACCTAAACAAGTGCGCCCAGGTGATATTGTAAGTCTTTGATACCATTGAATATTATTACACCAGTCGTTTTTAAAGAAATATCCGGAAAACACTCAGCCTTCAATTATATTGCGATAAATCTCACTACCAGCGCACGTGTTCCATCCCAGTCCCTATGAACCCGCGTCCTTTAAGCGGGACTAAGCCGCCATAGTGTGGATCACCAATGTCACTATACTGAATTGTACACATTCTATGTATAAAAAAAATGAGAAGGAAACAAAACAATATTTAATACCTATCTAACGTAACTGTATAATAGTTTGAATCACATACACAATCCCAATTCACTTAGCTAGATAGATTCTGACTTGGAACTTGTATTTACAACGACGAACGACTTGTTTTATTTTTAAACTTTTTTTACGTGGGGAATGCTTTTCGCATCATACCCTTCGTGGGGTAAACGAAGGGCGTGTGTGGGACTCCCGGGAAACTCGGTCTACCCACTGAACCCCGCGGCGGCCTACCTTAGCAGTCGGGAGGAACACCAGGATCGCGTCAGCAGCTTCTGGTGTTCCCCCTGCCGTACCCTAACGTCTGAGGTACATCCCGGGGTGACTAGTTTTGCACCGGGGCAGTACCGACCTACCTTAGACCGCCCGGGGGTGTCACTTATCTCGGGTCGTTTGCAGCGGTCACAACCCCCCTAGGATAGCAGATCTGAGACCTGCGGTTTTACCCGCGGTTATTATTGTAATTCGCGAGTAACGCCGCGGAGCTGAGCTAGTCTGAAAAAAGTAACCTAAGTTACTCTTGTCAGAATCGGTCCAGTCGTTCCAGAGATTGATTACCCGGAACAATAAGGGAGACGGACTCACAGACAGATTTTTTTTAAAACATGTTTTTTGTTGTATCGTATGTACTTTCATAAGCATTTATTAAAAAACTGTTATTTAAAAATTACATGAAAAAAACCTCCAATTTTATTTATTTGTATAGATGAAACATGTATCCAATTTCATTGTCATCATAAAATTTCTATCACGGAATAGTTAGAATAGGTACACGAGCGCATCACATATAGAAATGACCAACGACACTTACCAGCTCTACAGAGGGATTCGTTAAAAGGGTGAAGTAGTCTCGTCACATTGTTTATTTAGTCCGTCGTCGGCGTCGGTCGGGCAAGCCTAATCCGGATCGATCGACTGCCGGAATGTGCTGCCCCGGCTCTGAGACCATTCGCTGTCACGTAGGTATACACTATCTACAAGTTTTAGGGACCTTGCAAGGTTTCCGTACGAGAATGTAATATAAATATTTTGTTTGTTTCTGTATTTTTATGTGGGTCAGAAATGTTAGCTTGATTACTATTGTAGGAAAAAGTTTTGTTCATATCGCATCGCGGAGCGTTTCGTAAATTGTGATGGGAACCAAAACTGTGAACTGATACGAGAACATCTATGAATACGGAAAAGATTCTTTTGTTTTTTTTTTTATTTTTAAAAAGACAACTTTCGCATTAGGAATATTCATCCTGTGTAGCGGGGGACTTTACAAACATACATAAAGCCTGTAAGGGATTGCCTTCAGGCGATAAGGCCGCCACTTGTACCACCTAGTTTAAGCTACCACTTTGTTTCTATTCTGGTGTACAATAAAGAGATATATTATTATTATTATAAAACGGACACAAAGAACATCCAGACTCAGAACACAAAAATCTGGATTACACAGTGTTTTCCCACGAGGGATTGGAACCCACGACACTTGGAGAAGTAGAAAGCGGCTTAGCGACCACTTAAACCACTAGGCCAAACGTGCAATAGAAGCTCATACAACAAATTTTCCAGGTTTTGTTGATCTCCTCTATTCGACACATGTTCCAAATTTAGGAGTATCGCGGCTTTGAATATTTACTGAAAGATTATGCTGCCTATCTTAAAACCACGTTACACAAAAAAATTTAATACCTGCGACACGCGCTCTCCAAAATTCTCATAGAAAAACTAGAACTAACTGAACTGGAAAGGGAACGAACGAGCAAGTGCAGCTCTCTCTGTATACAATTTCTCCATGGTGTTACTATAATTGTTTACTTAAGTGCACAACTCAGTGAGACAGTAAAATCTTTTTGTAAAATTAAATTATGGAAGTACGGTTGTTGTGTTCTTCGACCGCAAAGGGAGGAGAAGGATCCTTAATTTAGGCGAAGAGATGTGAATTGCGACTCCGACTCTTTAAAAAGTTCACTAATCAGGAAGTGGTTGGCATATCCTTACTGGATCAAAGCCCCTAATTAAATCAGGAAGGAATGCATTGCACGATGTAAGATTAGTACTGCTTCGAATCGAATTTTTATTCTTATCAACTGGTCAAAGAAGTCTAGCTCATCCACATGTAATACCTGTGATAGGTTTGTTCAGTAGGACAGCAAAATGGAAAATCATTTTAAAGATTTAAGAACAAGGTCTGATCACAGTTTAAGAACGCAATGTGCACGTTTTAAAATTAAACTATTATTTCACATCGTTACTCACAGTTAATTAACACGATTACTTTTGTAATCATTCACAGCACTAAATCATGACAAGACAAATGTATTTGGAGCCCTCCAACTTCCAATCAACTATTATCTTGGTTTAGTTGAAAAACAGGCTGTGCAGACCATTTATAATTGGACGCGTTGTCTGTCATCAGTTGACTATTATTGCTGTCCTTGTTTATTGCCTGGTTTTATATGGCACTTGTCTTTTTCACTCGTGTGATGTAAATCCCGAATCTCATGTTTATAATAACTATGCAAATTGGAGCATTTCAATACTGCGCTTCAACGATGCCAATGCGGCTTATTATGACTGAGTTCTTTACGTATCCATTTATTTAAATTATTTTCAACGTTGACTTTTAAGCTTTGGAATAATGTTTACAT
This sequence comes from Phragmatobia fuliginosa, assembly GCA_932526445.1. NCBI lineage: Eukaryota > Metazoa > Arthropoda > Insecta > Lepidoptera > Erebidae > Phragmatobia > Phragmatobia fuliginosa. The sequence continues at coordinate 6,530,836 of OW052065.1, read as the reverse complement.
AATACTGAATTATGAGATACAAACTGTATTAAATTAAATATTTAATGACAAAATGTACTAGGATTAAATTTAAGAAGTATATCGGTGCTGGAAGGAAAGGAAGGCAGCTCGGCTATGAGCGCTTCTCCTTGATTACTTCTTTTTTTTTTCTTTTTTTATTCTTTATGCACATAACAGTGACAAGAAAATTAAAAAAAACATACATATTTACCTACTTTGTTACTACATCTAAAGTTTTAACTGCACGTAAAAAGGAAATCGAAATGGTTTTTGCTCGTTGACATAAAACAACCAAGACTCAGCTATAAAACTGTACATAGGTAATTCTAATGCATTTCCTTATAATAGTGTAAGTAATACTTACTGTATTTCATTAAAGTTTATCAAATTTTACGACTGAACGAACGAAGAATCTTATATTATTTTATCTTATCTTATTAAAAATAAAATATCAATGTGATATTGAATCTATAAAGCAGCGGTTAATAAACTCAGCTTATGATCTTAGCGGAGGGTTGAGCGAACCTTAACCAGTTTCAATAGGATTTAGTTTTATAGTTTTACACAGTTTTATTTACTGCTAGCTGTGTCCCAGGGTGTTAATCGCGGTTAGTGTTCTAAATCGCGAGTAAAGTCGCGGAGTGAAGCTAGTCGAAAAAAATTAGCTCAAGTTACTCCTTAGGTCATCACCTTACTGACAGTGAAAGTTCGGTTAAAATCGAACCAGTCGTTCCAGAGATTACCCGAAACAACAGACAGAAAGAAAAAAAATTTGGTGTAACGAATATACATACTTCCATTTAATGAACAGCTTCTGATTTCATTTTATATACAGACACTTCAATTTTATTTATTTTTATAGTTTACTAGTTGACCCAGCGAACTTCGTACCGCCCAACTTTAAAATTCCAGAACTTGATCGCAGCGCCACCTACCGGGTCCAATTGCAAATCGAAACCATTCCCAGATCCCCTTGAACACACACAAAAAATTTCATCAAAATCGGTCCAGTCGTTTGAGAGAAGTTCAGTGACATACACACTTACAGAAGAATTATATATGTAAAGATTTGCGGGTTTTTGCATTAATTAGGAACCTAAGTAATGCTTAGTATTTATAATATATTAATACATTTCTAAAATGACTGCAATCCACTCAAAACTCATTAATTTTAATTAGGTTTTATTTGAACTTATGGTATAATAACTGTAATATAACAGTTTAATATTATTGTGTAAGAATCGTTTGAATAATCAACTGTTCCACATTTAAACACAACTAAACTAACAAATTCCATTTAACACATAATAGACCAAATGGCATTTCAAAATAACTGTAGCATTTCATACAACGCAGCAATGCAGTTCGGTATCTAGTTTGATAATTAAACAAATTGTACGATATTCGTCAAGTAACAGTAGAAATAAGTCAGCATTCAGGCTCATGACACAATGTCTAATATCTGAACTAAATACTCTGACCGCTGATTTACGACTGACTGACTAATAAGTGAACTTAGTTGAGCGGGCAATTTGTAATCTGACGGCAGTAAGCATAATGTAGCATTATGTAACACGACAAAATGTTTGTGTGATCCGCAAATAATTGTTTCGGAGTTTGGGTGTTTTCTATGTATAAAAATAATATGTTTATGTATTTATATCAGTACCCATAATACAAGCTTTGCTTAGTTTGGGACTAGATGGCGTTGTGTGTAAGATGTCCGGAATATTTATTTATACAAAGAATATTTTTTTCTTAAAAATAGACAATTTATTTAAAGTTAAGGTAGTAAGTAAAATTACACAACTTATTTGAGCCCAACTGTGATACAGAATATAATAATTAGGCCCAAATGAATTATGTAATTTAAATACAAGTAAAAGTTTAACCAAATTACGAAATTGTTCTAATATTATAAAGCTGAAGAGTTACTTTCTGTGACTGATGGTTTGTTTGTTAGATCAATGCGCTTATCTCAGGAAGTACTGCTCCGGCGTATCAATAAAAAATGTTGCGAAAACGAACAAAAAATAACCCCCCTGAGAGCTTTCATTGCGTGCACATCGTTAACGGTTAAAGTTTCTGAAAAATCTTGTGTGTTTTTTTTTTCCATGAATCAGTTATATTTCCTTAAACTTACTCAAAATTTTAACTTAATATCATCATATTAACATAATGTATCTTACATTATTACGGCATAAAACTTAACCGCAGTTAAACTCCCATTTTACGAGCTGATAAATACTAATAATATTAATGCAACAATTCAAGATGATAACGGCACCCCACGTAATTTAAAAGAACGATTACATTTGCATCTTGTTACCGCATGCCCAGATCACCCCTTATAAAGTTGCCAAAACCTCCTTTGATCTTCACAGTGTTTTGTCCGTTCACGAAATTTATTTTGAACCCGTTGCCCTTGGGTAACGTATTTTATTCAAAGTTACCATAACCCTTACGTAAATACTGTTAGGAGAATTGTGTTAGAATAGTTTATAGGTATGTAATTTGCTCACAACTTTCGTTACTTACGTGCATCATGCGTGGGTGTATAATATTAAAACAAGGCTTAATTATGATATCCTACTAATATTATAAACGTGAAAGTTTGTGAGTATGTGTGTATGTTTGTTGCTCTTTCACGCAAAAACTACTGAACGGATTTGGATGAAACTTTACAGTAATATATATCAGAATAACACATAGGCTAGTTTTTACTGCAATAATCGAGATAAACGGGCGAAAGCTAAGTGATTATTAAAATACATTAAATCGTAGATGTCAAAATGTATCACTGTTTATCTCCTGTCAAAACTTCACAGGTTGCGGGTCGGGTAACCTCCACGTGCGTTCTCGCGTTTCTTGTCCATACTGACCATAGGGTCGGTGGGGAACAGAAGCAGAGGACCGGTGCACCCTGGGCGGCGGTCAATAACCTAATAACCTTCCTTTTATTAGGTTATTGGCCGCCGGCGAATAACTCGACAGGGGGGGTAAATCACTCTCGGTACTCTTCTGTTCATCAGAAGAGACTGGACGGGTGAAGGCAGGGCCGAGATGGAATCTGCAGAGAAACCAGGGGCGGGTTAGCTCACTGCTCTCGCAGTGGCTGACAAGCACTAGTGCTGTCGCCGGTGAGAGAGGGTTAGCCACCCTCTCGCATTTCGTAACCAACAGAGTCTCAACAAGGACCCGAATGGTGGCTCCAGGAGGGTACGCTGAGAACCTGTTGGCCGAAGGGCTTGCCTTAATTGACCGGCCCATGACAAGGACAGTCTATAAAACCCGACAGTGAAGTCGTAAAAACCTGTGGATACCGGCTGACCTCCACAGTATATAGGCTTGTCCGGGTGCAGGGGGCACCGCCCGGATCGACTTTATTTCCCCCATACTCGTGGGATTAGCTATGGAATTTGAAACTAATAAACCAAAAGAAACAACGGACGGATCTAAAAATAATGAAACTGGCTTAGAAAAAGGACTTATGATTTTATCAGAGAAGGCGAGTGAGGGAGATGACCGGCGTTTGCGGCATAGGTCACGATCGCCTAAATCGTCTCTATCTATCTCCAGACCCTCCACTTCGCTTCCCCTAGATGGAGCTGAGCGAACCGATGAGAGCGATAGTTCAATCTCGATAAGCTCAGAGAGAATAACGCGTCGGCAGGCACGGAAGCGCGGAAATTTGCGCCTTGAGACAGAGGACGGGTCTAGCCAGGCGAAACGGGCACATAAAGAGCCGGAGATTGAGGGAAGGCCTAACAACCGGAGCTCAGAAGAGGTTGGTGCCAACATGTTGCGAAGCCTATCTGAAGCTCAGGAAATTCTTGACAAACCTCGCGCTACAAAGGCGGAAGTAATGAGCTCCTTTCGCCGCACTCTGCAGTCCCTACAGAACGACATAAAGGAGCTCTGCATTCAGACGGCATCCCGTGAGCGCGAGTTAGCCAACCAGGTGAGAGATCTCCAACAAGAGATCAAAAATCTCACAGGTACAATGTCGTCATCTTCGGCCGTACCAGCTACAAAGGGAGTAGACAAGATCCGACTATCCACATCGACAACGGGACCAAAGCCGACAAACGACCCGGCGGTGAAACTAGTAGTTCCCCGCCAGGTAAGGGAAGACTACCCGGACTGGGAGCAAATTGAAGTTATCATGAACCGAGAATTTGCTCGATTCCAGTCCGGACTTATGGATAGATTTTTTCCAGAGAGAGGTGCACGGCCTCAACTAGGTCAGAGACAGGCTCCTGTGCAGCAGCAGCCGGCAGCTACAAGCACAGACCAAAATGCGAACTCTTCTAAAAACAAGAAGAAGAAAAAGAGAAACAGAAAAGGTAAAAAGAAGGTCAAAACGCCAGATGCCCAACCAGCACCAGTAACGAGGCAGGCAACTGGTGTAAGGACGCCGCCAGAAGCTGCAGTAAGCCAGGAAGGGGGTACTTGGGCCCAAGTAGTTGGGAGAAAAGCCCGGGCTGTCACTGCAAGTCAGGGTGTTGTGGTGGTCACTCCCGCAAAAGTGAAGAAGCCGGAACTGCCACGTCCTCCCACCAACGCCGCCGTTCTAATTGCAGTGCCTCCAGGGTCTAGTACCTCACTTGCGGAGGTAATGCAAGCCGCAAAGGCTCGTATTAGATTGGCAGAACTCGGGATCACGGGTGGGGTCCGACAGAGGAAGGCGATCACAGGAGACCTAGTACTAGAGATCCCCGGTCCTGATAGCGCTGCCAAAGCTGACGCTTTAGTCGCACGCTTGCGCGCTGTCATGAGCGACACGGATGCCAGATTTGTGCGCCCATGCAAGACGGCCGAACTGCGAGTGATGGACTTAGATGAATCCATCACCCCCTCCGAGGTCGCGAATGGAATAGCTGCAGCAGGTGGCTGTTCCCTGTCCGACATTAAGGTGGGGGAGATTCGCAGAACTGCAGCACGGTTAGGAACGGTTTGGGTCCGGGGTCCGCTTACGACAGTACGTAAAGTTGTTGCCGCCAAACGAGTGCAGGTAGGCTGGGTGTCAGCTCGTGTCGAAATGCTGGCACCACGACCCTTACAATGCTTCCAGTGCCTCGAAATGGGGCACGTCAGAGTGAAATGCGCGGGTCACACTGACAGGAGTGGGCGCTGCTACCGCTGCGGGGAGTTGGGTCATAAGGCTCGAGAATGTGCATCGGACGCACCTAAGTGTCCAGTATGCACCGACTACGGACGGTCTGCTAACCATCGGTTGGGCAGCAAGAGCTGCTGTCCACCGAAGAAGAAAAAAGGCGGAGAGGGTGATCCTCGCCCCGCCTTGGGAGAGGCTATGGAGGCCTGAAATTCCCACCCTACACAAAGATTCTCCAGGGCAACCTCAACCACTGCCGCGCAGCACAGGATCTATTGATCCAGACGCTCGCGGAGCTGTCGGTTGCCCTGGCAGTCATTGCGGAGCCCTATTCCGTCCCGGACCATCCGCGTTGGTTCGGTGCGGTCGATAGCTCTGCAGCCATATACTGGTCAGGTGGGGATGGTCTTCATTGCTCTCTCCTGAGAAGGGGTGTGGGTTTTGTCGCAGTGGAGTGGGGGGCTACAGTGGTTATAAGCTGTTACTTCTCCCCCAATCGCGGCCTAGCCGAGTATGAGGCATACCTGCACGGGTTGGGAATTTGCATCAGCAACTACGCTTCCCGTCGGGTATTCGTCCTGGGTGACTTTAACGCTCATTCAAGGGAGTGGGGAGACACCCGAGACGACGCGAGGGGAGAAGCTATCCTGGAGTGGGCGGCTGGACTGGACCTACGACTCTTAAATCGGGGTTCGGTCAGTACCTGTGTGCGATGGCAGGGGGAGTCGATTGTCGACCTGTCTTGGGCGACTCCTTCAGCAGCACACACGGTATCGGGATGGAGGGTGGCGGAGGAAGTGGTTAGTCTTTCTGATCACAGGCACATCGTTTTCGATGTGTCTCTCTGCCGCCCGGACCGACCACGCCAGGATAGAGAACCTCCGCGACGATGGTCCCTTAAGCGGCTCGACAGAGATATGGTCGTAGCCGCTTCCCACGTCGCGGATTGGTCCGAGGAAAGGGTTTCGTCCGATCCGGAGGAACTGGCGGCTTGGTTTGGGAACATTATGGCGTCCATATGTGATGCCTCAATGCCCCGGGTCAAGCCTGCCAGAAAGGGCTCGGCGTACTGGTGGAGCGCGGAGATCTCGCGTCTGAGAATGATGGTCACAAGATTGCGCCGCCCGTACCTTCGAGCCCGGAGAAGACGGCGAGCGACAGCCGAGGAGATCGACAGAGCACGGCGGGAATATGGAGCCGCTGTAAAGGCTCTCAGCGATGCAATTGCTGAGGCCAAGGCTCGGTCCTGGAAAGAGCTCATCGCGGGACTGAATAGGGATCCATGGGGGCGACCATATAAAATGGTACTGGGTAAGCTCAGACCATGGGTCCCTCCACTGACGGAAACCCTGGACCCGGAGTTTTTGGAAAGAGTATTAGAAACGCTCTTCCCAAGGGTCCAGGACAGTTTCCCGATCTCTCCGTCACAGTCGGACCGCCAACTCTGGTCCGACGAGTGGGAGGTGACGGCGGGAGAGCTGGATCGAGCCGTGCGGCGGCTAGCTTCCCGCAATACTGCGCCTGGGCCTGATGGTGTTCCAGGTCGGGCGCTTGTGATAGCTCTGTCGGTACTGGGAGACAAACTGAGACAGATTCTCACGAATTGTCTCAGCCTTGGTGTTTTCCCCCTCGGCTGGAAAGAAGCGAGACTGGTGCTCCTGAAAAAGGAAGGAAGGGCTGCAGATTCTCCCTCTGCGTTCCGACCGATATGCCTGCTGAACGAGTCCGGGAAACTCTTTGAAAGAGTCATCTCGGACCGTATCAGCGAGCACCTGTCGCGAGTGGGCCCTAATCTGTCGGACTGCCAGTTTGGATTCCGACAGGGGCGTTCAACAGTGGACGCTGTTAGGTGTGTCCGCTCCTTGTCGGAATCGGCAGTCCGATCGGGGGGGGTGGCGTTGGCAGTTAGCCTTGATATCGTCAATGCCTTCGGCACCCTCCCCTGGTGCGCGATTAGGGCGGCTCTCGAATATCACGAGGTGCCGCCCTACTTGCGGGCTGTCATAGAGGCCTATCTGCGTGACAGGACTGTGAAGTTTGTCGATCGGAACGGGATGGAAAATCGAAGAGAAGTGTGTTGCGGGGTTCCTCAGGGCTCTGTATTGGGTCCTTTACTATGGAACCTCGCATACGATGCGGTCCTTCGCACCAGTCTGCCCTCTGGCCTAAGTATCGTCTGCTATGCGGACGATACTCTAATACTGGCTAGAGGGTCATGCTTCGAGGAGGTGCTTCTGCTCGCCGAGCTGGGAGTGGCTAGTGTCGTAGAAAAGATTCGTGGGCTGGGCCTAAGGGTGGCGCCTCAGAAAACTGAGGCAATATGGTTCCATGGCCTACGTAAGCGCCTGGAACCACCCAGCTCATGCCTCCGGGTGGGTGACACTGTAGTCCAGGTGGGCCAGTATATGAAATACCTAGGCCTTACCCTGGACAGTCGGTGGAGCTTCGAAGAGCATTTCGGGCGATTAGTCCCCCGAGTGCGAGGGGTAGCTGGGGCGTTACATCGTTTGCTGCCCAATCTCGGGGGGCCACGGGAAGAAGTTCGCTGCCTCTACATGGGCGTCGTGCGATCAATGGTCCTCTATGGGGCACCCGTCTGGTCTGAAGACCTGGCGGGTTCCTCCCGCTGCAAAGCTCAAGTCAAGAGTCTGCAGCGGTTGATGGCCATACGGATCGCACGGGGCTACCGCACTATCTCGTACGAGGCAGCGACGATCCTGGCGCGATCTCCACCCTTCGACATTCTGGCCGACATGGATACGATGGTCTACGACCAAATTCGATCTGTCGGTCGGAGTGTCGAAGAGATAGCGCCGGATCACGAGCCCGGAATGCTACGGCGGAACGCACACACGCAAGCCCTGCAGGCTTGGCGGGCACGGCTTGAAACACAGGGCTGTGCCAGCCAGCGCGCTGTCGGAGCCGTTCTGCCGAACTTCGAAGCTTGGATAGAGAGGACCGACTGTGTCACCTACCGACTAACTCAGGTACTCACCGGACACGGTTGTTTCGGTGAGTATCTGAATAGAATCGGACGTGAGGCTACGGCACAATGCCACCACTGCGGGTCCGACCGGGACTCCGCCCAGCATACGCTGGAAGACTGCCCTGCTTGGGAGTCTGAGCGTCGAGTCTTGGTCGGACGGATCGGAGGAAACCTGTCACCACCTGCATTGGTCGCGGCAATGCTGGCGAGTGACGAGGGATGGAAAGCCGCGGTCTCCTTCTGTGAGGACGTTATGCTACAGAAGGAGGCCGCAGAGCGGGATCGGGAAAGGGCCGATCCCGCTCGAAGGAGGCGGCGAAGGGGACGCGGCAGAGGTCGCTAGCTCCCCAATCGTCGCCTAAGGGTCGCTGCGGCTACATCTTGGGGAGATGTGACCGCTGCAAACGACCCGAGACAGGTGACACCCCCGGTGCGGCTGGGGGGTGTTGCCAGGGTGGGTTGGTGATGCGCCTCTTACTGCGTAGAGCCATGGGAGGCGCTGCACCGTCCTGTCCTGGGGGTGAAAATAGTCACCCCGGGATGTACCTCAACCTTTGGGGTACGGCAGGGGGGACTCCAGAAGCCGCTGATGCGTTCCTGGTGTTCCTCCCAACTGCCGAGGTAGGCCGCCGCGGGGTTTAGTGGGTAGACCGGTTCCTCCGGGAGTCCCACACACGCCCTTCGTCTACCCCACGAAGGGTATGGTGCGAAAAGCATTCCCCGCGTAAAAAAAAAAAAAAAAAAAAAAAGGTTGCCTAGCAACCATAATGATATGCGGGTAACACCGCGGGGCGCAGCTAGTTGTTTATTTAACAACATACTTGACTTAAACAAGTATAGGTATTTAAGTTTGAAGCACGAAAAAAAATCTTGTTGTTGATTATTATACTCAACTTATATCATGGCAACACTGGTGATTTATGATGTGAAGTAAATGAATCTTTACATGCAATGTTAATTTTACGTCAATATGAATTAGTAAAATGCTGTTCAGTCTAAAGAATAGTCTGTACCGAAGATAAGGCACAAGCAGAAAACAAATCTGTTCCAAGAAGCGCAAAGCAGATTTATGTAAAATCTGTCATCGCTTATCATATGTTTGGTGTCAATGTAAGGCAGCAAGATAGTTGCAAAAACACAGCAACGTGTGTGGCAATGTCAGCTTAAATTATGTTCGATTGCTTTCACGAAAAAACTTAAAGATATATGAAAGATTCAAGAGGAGAATTACCTTTCACGAAATGGTCGAAAAAACTCAGCCACTGGCCATCTCAAAGTCCCCTTAAAGATTAAGACTTCTAATCGTATCCGTCCCTTCGCGATAGAAGCCGGCTTGTGGGAAGATAAAGTGCCTTCACAAGGACTTACCTCTTCAAAACTCGAACCCCTTACTATTGTGAAGTGCATATTAAAGCGGGCGGGGCTTTTCTTGTGAACTCGCTCCTTGATTTGAAGTTTACAGTCATCGCAAGCCAATTCACGGGTTAAATAATTTCCTCTAATTCTTGGCTTTGTTATTGCTAAAGGGTTTGTTTTCTTGTAATTAACAGCGTCGGGTTGTTTCTTGAGATTTTGATTTAGATTAACAACATTTTTGTTTGATTTGAATTTATGCTGTGTTGTTTAAAATGATAAACTAACCAATGAAATATCAGTTATATTGTTTGTGTTTAACATATTTTTCATTTCAACTGTTGAAGCTTCTAGAATTTTTAATTTGTTAACTATCATTACTAGAAATAAATTGATAAAAAATTTGTAATAATGATATGACTAACAAGTATTATAAATACCTCAATTTGGCTTAGGTAATAAATTGACTTCATTGTCGAATAGTCTATTAAAAATACTTATATACAGAAAACATCAAGGCTCATACATATAAAATGAACATTCAAAAGCTCTTCTATTAAGGACTTAATTATGCAAAGTGTAGCGTTAAGCCTATTTTATTATAACTATAATATTATGGTGTCTGCGTTTTTTATATTCATCTTAATATAATTTAGGAAGTTCGTCTTAATGATTAGAATAGAAATCCTATAAACGTTTTATATTTATGTAGATTGGGTGCGAAAAAATAAACATTATTTGTCATTCTTTGACTATAAAGATTAAGTGTGTAGTTAAATTTTATAGTTACAAAAGACTTCGACGTGTTAAATAACTCCGAGGCGGTAGTTACGGTATTTTTAATGCGTACATAAATATAGAAATAGTGGTATTTCTCTAGATGTAATGACCAAAAGTCTTTTAAGTTTTTAACTACGTTCGATTGTTGCTCTTTCAGAACTATTTTAGGCTTACAGTATGCATATTACAGTGCATTTGAAATGAAAGTGCAAATTATGATTTGTATTCTGTGGGATTGTTTCGATTCTAAAAAAAAATTGCCAAGTGCGTGTCAGGCCATGCACAGATAAGGGTTCCTCAGTCACCTATAATCGTACGTGGATTTAAAATCATATCCAATAGATAATTGTTATGTTTACTTATTAATGCGTTAATTTTGTATGACGTTTTTAAAGGAAGCTCGTTTTACAAACTAACCCTCTATAACTCCTGAACTAACAAAGTCATCTAAGCCGTTATAGTTTTCCTTTAAGGTTCATTATATGGACCACCATCATGAATTTTTCCAGATTGTTTGAACCAGACGTTTAGCTTTTAGAGGGGGGAGGGGCGCCCTGTTTTTTTTACAAAAAAATGCCCTTTAAAGTGTTTCTCGCAAACGGATACTGAAATAAAAAAATCGTCTTAAAACCCTTCAATGGTTTTAAAATACCTAACCCATTTTACGTGTAGGGGAGGGACCCCAAAATAAAAATATTTCTCATGATTTTATTGTAGCACTTTGTCGACGTAATTACAACACATATTCATGCAAAATTTCATATTTCTAGCACCTACCGTTTGGACGGTAAGTCGAGGACGGACGGACAGACGAACAAGACGAATCTATAAGGGTTCCGAGTCATAAACTTTGGTACCCTTATAAATAATAAACATCAATCCTTCATAGTTACAAAAGGTGAAACCATTTTAAACATTGAAGAAATGTTAGTTTATATAAGATTGTAAAACTGTGACTTCAGAGTAACTGAAAAATAAATATAAATAATTTTCTCTCAACTCTGCTCAGTAGAGAAGAAGAATAAACGTTTTGAATGCGTCTCTAGAGCTTTAACGGCGAGACAGAAATTGCTTGAACCTTGTACTTATGTTAGAGTGATTGTATAATAAGATTCTTGTAATTTCAAAGCTAAACTTTAAGTGTGGTGCAGAGCGTAAATCTCATTGTTTTAACATAAAAACTTTTTGAAATACGATGTTGTTAAAAAGAAGTTGTTTTGAGAAGTTTCTTGTGTAAAATATCGTTTGTATAATCATGTTAATCATAAAACAAGGAAATATTACGTTTCATTTCAAACTTAGTACTAGATTTTGTGAGAGTTAGTTTTATAAACACATTATCTTTTACGATTTTTTATAATGCTTAAATACTTACTAATTTAAGTACCGTGACATTACTGTGAGCTTTTTGCTCGACTTGACGGTGGCAATGCCTTACCTCCAGATATCGTGAGTATACGATTACGAATTATGAGTTTAGATTCCAAATTCCTAGTTTCCAAATTCCTATAAAAATAAATAAACAAATACTTCGGACATCTTACACACATTGCCATCTAGTCCCAAAACTCAGCAGAGCTTGTATAATGGGTACTAAACAACCGATCAAAATACATAAACATACTTTTATTGTAAATTGATACGTGTTATACATAGAAAACATCAAAAGTCCTGAACAAATGTTTGTTCCGACCCGGGAATCGAACCCGAGACCTCAAACACAGCAGTCGCGTGTATGGCTAGATGTACCCTTTTTAAACACAACTGTGTACCCATCGTATTCTTTACCAGTGAACTCGTATTTTGCAGCTCTACACACATTCTAACCTTATGAGTTACAAGCATAAAAAAGTCATTTTTCAATTTGGCGATACCGGTCCTTGTGAATGTTTCACACAAAAACGTCCACGACACACGATAGCCACCTACGTTGCAGAGTGAAGCGGATTGTTGCTACTTTTTTATTCGTCCCGAGTCTCAGCAAAAAAAGCAATCTATGAATCGGCCGCTTGCCCACTGCAATTTTGCCACCGCACAACTTCTTAACCACTACCCATTTCTCTGATATTCGGTCGATAGTCGCATAACTTTTTATTTTAAATTTATTAAATAGCTCGGTTGTGTAATACGAGATTTGCGGCCGTGAAAGCCAGTGTCGCTGAGCTTCGTGTATTAGATTACCTACTCTTTGCGGTTAGTAGAGACACCATGAGCATTGTGGTTACAAAGCTTCTCACGGCAAGCCGTTACTTCTAGCTCGTACGTGTCTAATCCAAATTCCTACTATTGTTTCAAGCGGAAGGTGCTATTAACACTTATTTTCTCGCCTCTAACGGTCCGCATTCGTTTCCAACCACAGTCTATACATGTGACTGCGTACGACTATTTATTTGATTTATAATTAGATATAGATATAGAATAAGATAGTATGTATTTATGTAGGTATAAGTATATATGTGTATGTATGTATATAAGTGTGTATATGTATGTATATGTCTGTATGTATCTATATATGTATGTATGTATGTGGGTATATAAATATTTATATATTATGTTCCGTATGGATATGTTATAATTAAAAAACCTATCCCTCATTATTGTGCATCTACCACGTTTGTCTCTGCATCGCCCTAAGGTCGACTGGTAGAAAATGCCCATGGCATTAAGTCCGCCTTTGACACAATTTTGTGCATAAAGTCTTAAATAAATAAAAAAAAATAAAAATATAATTACTTTATATTCACAGTAGCTTTAAGACATTTGTGTGTCCGTTAGAATATTATTCCAAAGGGTATACTAAAGATACTGTGAAACTGTATGCGGTGCAAGTCTTGTGAACGGTTCGGGTAATTTATTCGTTCCCTAAAGCAGTGCATCACCGAAGACTGCGCTGCTGCTGCCCGTAGCGTGGGCGGCACCCACCATTGTGACAAAATAATGTCTCCTCAGTATAACCTTCTTCCTCTCGACGTAATACTTGAAAATGCACCTTATTCTTAAAGCGATAAAAGATAAATTTATTTATTTACTGTGTCACCAGATGGTATGTTGAGATAGCGCTGAATAATCAACGCTTAAAACGTCTGGAAAAGGAAGATACGGTAATGTAATATGAATAACAAAACGACAGAGATATATTCCTATTTAATTCTTATTACTTACGACCGACAATGTTGTATGAATTATGGAAGTTAATTCTGTAGAAATAGAATGGGTTCACAATAAGAGTTCAATAAAAATATGGATATAATACAAAAAATATAAATATGAACAGTACATGCAGTTGCTTTGATCTATTTTTGATTCGGACACGATGGCTTTGGCGATTGTGTTCCTCGCTCCAGTCGGCGTCGCAACTCCAATTTTCCACCAGAGTGAGTTCCCAGCAATTGATGCGTTGTGACGCGGCGACAGCTCGTGAGCTTGCGACTAATTACTTTCGCCAAGTCGAACTTTGTCGTAGTCGGGTAGGGCTTCGCCTCAACTGTCGTGCGAGTTTTTTGTTACACTGTTTTTGCATGTGAAACTCGCAGTCGGAATAAATTGAATTGATACGTGACAACGTTTGATAACAGCGCATATCTAGTGTTAGCGTTTATTAGTATTTTTTGCAAGTGAGTTTAAGTTTTGATGATATAAGTTTTGGAAGAAAATATGACCGTGTTCGTGTTATAGTTTTTACAAATAAAAAAACAACAAATAAATAAAGTTAGACTGTCAAGACTGTAGAAGTAGACTGTAAGCATAGTTAATATTTGCCCATACTGGATACATAACACAAAAGTAAAATGAAGTGTATTACCAAAGACGAAAATGATAAAAGCGATCATAGTCAACGACGGCGCGGTCGGTACTTAGATGGGTGACCGTTTCTGGCATGATATGTTATGAGCGTTTCCGTGATTTGGAGGTCGACTCGGTGTGTTATTATAAGATAACAGTAGTTGGAGGCCTTCTGGCAGCTTAAAAACATCCAACGGTAAGATTTTCGTAGCCACAACGTATCTTGCTAGTCTCCAACCCGTCCTCGGCCACTCATAGTGGATGATGATAATGAAAATGATATTAATATTTAGTCTTTGAATTTTTGTCTTTATTAACCGTCGTCTTATAACAATTGCTATCAATTTCGCTTAGCTAGAATTTTTGCATTATTTATAAAATTAAACGAAAAAATTCAAACACAAATTCAAACACCTCACATATGTCGTAAAGAAATAGTTCGTAAATATGTAAAGTGTACGAGGTCGGTCTGCTACGTAAACCAATTTTCAGGTTCATGAATTACACAGTACATAACAAAACTTTTGACGTCACGAAATCCTCAGACGTCCCGGCGACTACACAGAGAATTTGAAAAGTAACTTATTCCCGTCATGGCCAGCAGTCCCGGTGATGTGTGAACAGCTTTCGTGTAGATGCGTGGCTCCATGCCAATTCGTGTTGCCTCTGTGCCGACTGCATGCATGTTAGAGTGTATACTGATTTATGAGACTAACTTTACCACTGCTAAGCAGTTTACGTATAATAAGTATATGAGCAATGAATTACTGCAAATAAGCAGTTCGGTTTCTGGTAGGTTTGTTTACATTTAATAGGTTTCAGGTATAAATACGGTACTTATGAGTTGTAGTAATGGAGTTTTCTTTTCAGGTCTGTATTTCTGAAATCAAAATGGGTCACTTCTCTGATTTATAGAGTTGTATATATATTGTTGTTGTTATAAAAATAATGGCTGGTAGCGTTAACAGTACACCACCAGCCACTCGGCTATGATCGTTTTCTGTATAGTGTTAGTCAACACCATTGAGGAGACCAACAACATCATTAAGGAGAACCCAAAGACGTAAGTACTTCTTAATGCCTTCGCCAATTTTGACAGCTGGAAGTTAAGCTCTCTTAATTTAGAATGCGTTTCAATATCAATTTCGGATGAATCGTATTCCTAAAATAAAATTACTATGATAATAAAACAATCAAATTGAAATCTCATTGCGTCTAAGTGTATTGCTTTCGTTCTGAACTTCTATTTTAATTTAGGGAAATATCAAATCAAAACTGGATTACCGTCACTAGTACTGTGCAGACATACCGTAACCCAGTAATCAGTCATAGGTATATAACTAATGCTTATATTCTTGACAGCAGTAATAACGCAGGGACGTCTAAAGTCTCCACGTCACTGTGACCCATAAATACGTTACAAGGACAGCTAAACCAATTTCGCCTCATGAACCGACAAACACCACCTAAGGAGCACAACAGTGCCTAGCACGTAATTGGACTTAGATGGAGCTTTGATATGCTAATGTCGGTGGACAAGCAACATGTGGCATGCACCACACGTCACACTTCGACCGAGAAATTAGACTGGCTTAGATGTACTAAATGTGATTATGTTGGTAGGATTTTGTAGCCTGGAAATGGTATTTCATACCTGAATACATGTGTATATTCAAGTTTATGTCTTCAAAAAGGTAGACAGAGGCATTCAACTAATTGAATCCCACTTACTGTTATTTGTTATTTTTATTTTTTTAAACTACTTTCGTATTACGAATATCCATTCTGTATCGCAGGGGATTTTAGAAACTTACATGAAACGGCCACAAAGAACACCCAGACTCGGAACAACAATTTGTAGATCACACAAAGTGTAGTCCCACGTGGGATTTGAACTCACGACTTAACTTTAAAATGCTAAGCCAATCGTGCAATCAGTGATTGATATAAATCAATTGATTAATTGCACTACACTGCACCACACAATCGCCGTCAATCGTCAAAAAATTGATCTTCTGTGAAATTAGATCTTAGTTAATAAATATTATTTTTATCCGAGTTTAAAAGTTTTACATTGATTTGTTATATCGTTGTTACTTTTTACACCATCAGAATACATTTTCGAAATACTTTCACTTGAATTTGTAGCTTATTATAAACATTGTACTAGTAGGGCCAATATTTTGTTATAAAAGTTATTCATCATTTAACAATTTTGAATGATCATAAGAAATATTAAAATATGTCGTCACACTGTAATTTGAGTAAGCATAAAAATATAGGTAAATTTTATGTATTAAAACTATAAACACGCAATTGTCACATTAGAAATGTAATCAATCAAGTGAAAATCTCGGCGTCTATATTCAAAGGGGTTATATATATTTTTACAAATCATTTTGAGCTCTAAAATCTACGGTATAAAACATATAATTCGAAAAAGAAAAACAACCCTTGAAACGCTTGTCACTCTAAAATTGACATCTGGCCTTTGCTTTGATATTATTGACGGGCTAATTCATTAGTCTTTACTCGAGGGGCGGAACCGACCATAATGTAAGAGCCTTTTTTATTTAATTTTTAAATACAAACTTATTGCATTTGTAATAGAGTTGACATTTCTTTAGGGTTAGTGATGTCAGCTTGAACAGGTTTTATGTTTAGCGGCATAGGTCACACATAATTAAAATACAAATCACGGACTTAGAGTCCACTGTTGAAAAAACTCACAGTTGATTAGCATCAAAGTGACAATGAAATTAGGTACGTGACAGTAAATCTAAATTTAGAAACTAATCCCTTAGATATATTTAGCTAATAAAAACACAAGAGAACAAAAAGAAAACCTGCCGACGTATATAAGTGTGTCGTAGATGTTTAAAGAGTAAATCAGATAGGTTTAAATATTTTCGGACATCTTACACACAACTTCAACTACTCCCAAACTAAGCAAAGCTTGTATTATGGGTACTAAACAACTGATATAAATATATAAGCATACTTTTATTTTGTAAATACATACTTATTATACATAGAAAAAACCCAGACTCCGAAACAAATATTAATAGATAACACAAATGTTTCGTCTGACCCGGGAATCTGAGTAAATCATAATATTTATATTTAAAAACTGTGCTTTTAATTTATCGCGGTGCAAATGAAATATTTGGAAAGAATACGTCTTACTCTTCTTGATATTATCAAGGCTATGATATGACGAAAGCTTTACTTACTAAAAAACTAAGCAGGTTCATTACAGTTTCATAGTTAAACCGCTTCACCGATTTCAACTAAATTTATCATTAACATATAGGCTTCTTTTTACCACGATAAACGACATACACGCGGGTGGAATCGCGGACAAAATCTATCTTCCTATAAATTCTTAAAGTTTTATATGACATTTACAATACAAAATGTATCTGGCTAAAGTTAAATAGTAAATACTACTTGTTAGAAAACAAACTTCTCTTAGCCGTTAGTAATTCGGTAAAATGGATTTGAGTACCTAATGGTTTTCCCAAGTTGTTACTGACATATAGGAAACCTAAACGAACTAAGATTTATCTCTTAGTAAGTAGTCCCTAATGTTTTAAGACTAATTCAAAGTCGATTTACTTCAGTCGAGAAAATAAATTAACATTGTGAAATAAGTAATTCAATATTTTTCTTGGTATTACCTTTTTAGGGTACATTATTTAGTGACTAGCTTTTGTCCGCGGCTCCGCCAGCATGTCTCTTGATTATTGCAGTAAAAATAAGAATATGTGTTATTCTGATATATAAGCTATATTACTGTTAAGTTTCATCCAAATCCGTTCAGTAGTTTTTGCGTTAGAGAGAACTTTTGCGTTTATAATATTAGTAGGATTAAATTTAATATATTTTACGAATCTTGGATAGTAAAGTGACAAATGGATAGATAGACAGTTGGAAAAGTGTCACAGCTCTGTTTGTGTGTCTATCTCTGTGTTTTATCATTTATAATAAAAATAATTATGAATATTTCGGACATCTTACACACAACACAACGTTATCTAGTCCTTTATAATTCATCTAAAAAACCTTCATAATCAATATCGCCAATTGTTTTTATTCTCTTCCTTTTTTTTATCTTAAATATCAATATAATAATTTTATTTTCACAAATAACAACTCTATGTTACGACATAAATTGATACAAAACTCTCCCGGTCTGTATTCATAAGATATCGAGAAAAATGTTACACATGTTATTATTAGGAGGTTTTATCCTAAATTCATTGTGTATTTACTTATATTAAAAAAATAAAAAGCTTGTTTTTTATTATACGAGTATAAGTAAATTCTGTGAGTTTCATGATACATTTTCTTTAACAGTCTCTTGAATAAACTTAAGTAAGTTATATTTTAACTATGATTATGTTTTTATAGATTATCTCTGTAACAGTTGTGTTGTGCTTTTTAGGGTTCCGTTGCCAAATGCCAAAAAACGGAACCCTTATAGATTCGTCATGTCTGTCTGTCTGTCTGTCCGTCCGTATGTCACAGCCACTTTTTTCCGAAACTATAAGAGCTATACTGTTGAAACTTGGTCAGTAGATGTATTCTGTGAACCGCTTTAATATTTTTACACAAAAATAGAAAAAAATGAATAAATTTTGGGGGTCCTCATACTTCGAACTGAAACTCAAAAAAAAAATTTTCATCAAAACCATACGTGTCTATGGATCGTATCTATGGATAGGTCTTCAAAAATGATATTGAGGTTTCTAACATCATTTTTTTGTAAACTGAATAGTTTGCGCGAGAGACACTTCCAAAGTGGTAAAATGTTGGTCCCCCCCCCCCTGTAACTTCTAAACTAAGAGAGTGATAAACCTGAAAAAAATATATGATGTACATTACCATGCAAACCTTCAACGAAAATTGGTTTGAACGAGATCTAGTAAGTAGTTTTTTTTTAATACGTCATAAATCATAAACCGCAATTTACATTTCTTTCAATCAAAACACTATTATAAAAACATTGATGAAAGTTACAACGAACTTCAAAAACTTTTATATGATGCTACGGAACCCTTCATGGGCGAGTCCGACTCGCACTTGGCCGCTTTTTAATTTGTAGTCACGCGAATTTGGATGTGATAACCTAAACTTTCTTATTAGTCAAGCATCAAGGAAAATACGTATTAAATCAATTATTTCATAGACAAATTAAAAACATAAATCAATGTTTCAAATGAGCTCCATACTTTTTTTATGTATAATTATTTTTATAAAATTAAAAAGCAACTCCAGCAAAAAGACCACCCAGACTCAGAACAACAATTTGTGAATATTGTATTTATATATAATTAAAAAATATCTATTTGTAATATATCTCTATATATATATATATTTTATACTGTAATATTTAATGAACTTATTTTTTACAACAATGTCTATTTCTTTTGTGAAGAGATTTGTAATCTTGTGAAATAAATAATTCTAACCTTTAATCACAACTGAAGTCATAAACAAAATAGTATTTGAGTACAAAATTGAAATGATGTGCATTTATGCTTGCGTTATATATATTGTTAGAGTCCAGAAGTGAAAAATAATAAAAATAATTATAATTCTAAACAATTTACTTTAATTCTAAACAATTTATTTTATTAATTACAAAATAATCTTAGAAATGCAATTAGACACAAACAACCGTTAATTAAGTAACGAATCTAAACAAATTACAGTTAGTTATACAGCAAGGGCGGTCACATAGGGCTGTACTAGCTGTTAGACAGTTTTCCTCGCACCCACCGCAATTCAGACAGTACTAACTTGTCAAAGACAGCTTTCCACATCTGTTAACAGAGTAGTACTAATTGTCCAAAGACAATGATCCACACTCCGCGACGCATTCGTCAGAAATGCGTCCCGATACAACAGATCACTCCTATTTATAACCAAGCACAGTGAAGTGATGGCGCCACAAAAATGACAACTACCGCCGTTGTGGCTTATACGGCCTCTCCTGACACCCTGACGTCCTCGGCAGGTCCGGATGACCACACTTCTTCATTGTTCTCATTCGCGGTTACTGGAACATGTACAAAAATAAAAGTTTATTGGACGCCTCTGTAAGTACATCATCGTCCAATTGGTCAGTTACTAAAAACAGTTATCAAATTTAGCGTAAACAGTTAGAGGTAACGAATAGTTTTACAAGATAATAACAGTTAACACGAATAAGAAAGGTTCGAACCTCCAAGGAAAAGAGTGAAAGATTATTTATAATCCGCGCCAGATTAGAAACAAACAGTCACTGTTAGATACATTTAAAATAAAACTAGAAACTTAGTACTAACACAAGAGTAGACTTCAGCATGAAGGTCTACCGTTACCATAAGAACCATAATATCATAAGAACAGTTATCATAAGTGTGTGTCTTAAACATTTAAACTTAAAATTAACAAGACCACGAGTTTGGGGCTGGTTACCCTGTCCATGGGTCTTAAACCTCTCTCATCAAGACCACGAGTTTGGGGCTGGTTACCCTGTCCATGGGCCTTAAACCTCTCTCATCAAGACCACGAGTTTGGGGCTGGTTACCCTGTCCATGGGCCTTAAACCTCTCTCAACAAGACCACGAGTTTGGGGCTGGTTACCCTGTCCATGGGTCTTAAACCTCTCTCAACAAGACCACGAGTTTGGGGCTGGTTACCCTGTCCATGGGCCTTAAACCTCTCTCAACAAGACCACGAGTTTGGGGCTGGTTACCCTGTCCATGGGTCTTAAACCTCTCTCAACAAGACCACGAGTTTGGGGCTGGTTACCCTGTCCATGGGCCTTAAACCTCTCTCATCAAGACCACGAGTTTGGGGCTGGTTACCCTGTCCATGGGTCTTACCTCTCTCAACAAGACCACGAGTTTGGGGCTGGTTACCCTGTCCATGGGTCTTAAACCTCTCATCAAGACCACGAGTTTGGGGCTGGTTACCCTGTCCATGGGTCTTACCTCTCTCAACAAGACCACGAGTTTGGGGCTGGTTACCCTGTCCATGGGTCTTACCTCTCTCAACAAGACCACGAGTTTGGGGCTGGTTACCCTGTCCATGGGTCTTAAAATTATCTCAGGAAGACCACGAGTTTGGGGCTGGTTACCCTGTCCATGGGTCCATTCCAATATACACACCTCATGCTCTCCACCATCCGCCATACATTGCACCACACCTCACGCACACGGGGATCAGGCCGAAGATTGCGTCTCGTACACACGGTGAACAGGCGGAAGGTTGCATCTCGGGCACACGGAGAACAGACCGCAGGTCCGCTTATCACTGAGCGGCATGCAGGACGCAAGTCCGCACCTCGCGATACAGCGAGCAGGCCGCAAGTCTGCGCCTCACCAGGCAGCAGCAGACACCAGGTCACAGCCCGGGCTCGGCTCGCGTAGACTGCACCTTGCACAGTGACGAGGCTCTCAATGCATCGTTATCATCTAAGAAAAGCATGAAAAATTGCATTAATTTTGAATACGGTATTACTTTAACGTCACCAATATGCTTCATTATCGTCATGAATAATCAGAGCTTTTAGAAGGCGATACTAGCAAGCAAAGCTTTTAGGATATTTAAAAATAACAGTGCCCTCAGTATGTACGCAGTAATATCGTCAAGAATGTTACTAACTTTCGCATATCTCTCAGGACGCAAGACCCGGAGGATGTCAGAAAATGTTACAGAAGTCTCACGGTACTCGGTTAAGGATGTTCCCAATAATCGCAAAGCTCTTAGGATATGATACCGGGTCACCAGTTTTGGTTATGTCTGCAGCTTGACGATTGTCGTCAAGCAAACCCGAAACATGTCCAAGTATGCCCACGCAGTGAATTCGAGTTCAGACTAATTGCCCTCAAAGTCATTTTATGAACCAGGGCTTGTCCGACAGGTGTCGTTCAATCACTTACTGTAATAAGCCACCGTCTGCTTATAGTCGATCGTCTCGAGTCTGTAGTTAAACCTTACCATTTTAACCTTTTTACCTTTCTGCTACGGCGGCCAGTCCCAATGGTGAGCAACCAAAAACACAGTAGACACTACAGCACGCAAGTACTTGTCTAACACAGGTGTACGCCTTTGGTTCGATGAGACGGCCACCCAATATGACCCGAAAGAGATCAGGCGTAGGACCGTCGACTCTTTGTACTCATTCGAGTCACGGAGCGTTGACCACAACTTTTAAACTTCGGGCCGTAACAAGCATATCTATAATTAGAAGTACACAGTATTATTAGTTATTGTTTGTTCAACCCAGAAATCGAACCTATATTGAACAGTAGTCTCATACACTAACTGTCGACCCAACAAAGCAGTCGAAACCATCACTGGTACTGACGTTTCAATAAGTACCTCTGTCAGGAAGAAAGATCACAATAACCTGAGCTGGCTCGTAACGTGCTTATGAACATGTTATTAATCTTGATCCTATATGAATGTCAGACCTTTACGATCAAGTTTGCTACAATGATTTTGTGTATGATCTTAAAATTTAACACCTGAAATAGCCAGTCAGGCATGAGGATTATCTTTCCGGAACACTAATTGGTACTCTCACAATGACTAGTGCTTAAACCTCATTTTAGCTCGGTCTAACCTGACCATTAATTATTATTGTTACACAAACAACATAACATAGTTCATTTAATACCTGACACTAGTGAGGGTATTTAAAACCTTTCATAATGTTTCTATAACATCAAGAATAGCATGCTTAAGTAGACGTACTATTAAGATCGATAGACATGCAGTCTTTACCGGTATCAATACTTTGCATTTCGATAAACATTAAAACATAACTAACAAACGATATGTTTTGCTTTATCATAAGAGATCTTTCTTTAACATTTACAATTTGTTGTTGATGTTGTGTAAAACCTATTAGATTACATTTAAAATATGAAGTTTTAGTTTGGAGTCCACTATAGAAGGTTCATAGAAGTTTCTTTACTTTTTTTTTTTCTTTGAACCATTAATAACAAGTGAAGTCACTTTCGTACTACCTACTCTGAACTATTAAATAAATTTAACATCATATCTTTAGAATTTAAACATTTACCACTGTTATAACGCTTCATAGATTTTACAATAACAGTGGACTAATGCAATCACCAGTAAATAATGTGACATAGTACATCTACCGGCGGATGATAAGAGTTCCTCAAGCTGTTTTAAATAGGCTTCGTCAGGACTAGCTCTGCTGTCCACGCACCCTTTTGCCGTATTGTGAATAGTTACATCACACGTTTATATACTCCCGATTTATTTGCTCTCACCAACCACCAATATAAAAGAATAGCCCATTCATCGAATTATCAAAATAAAAATTAGAAATTTAATTGATCATCAACTATTTCTTGTTGTAATTTTTTTTTTTTTTTTTTTATCATCCCTACTATTATTACTATTAAGTGCGAAAGTAACTGTCTGTGTCTGTTACGTTTTTACGCCTAAACCGCTAAACCGGTTTTGATGAATTTTGGAACTCAAATAGTTTAGAACCTGAGAAAGGACATCATACACGCGGGCGGAGCCGCTGGCTAAAGCTAGTTGTTTAATAATGGTCATTTCAATTTTTAAATTTACGGAGAAACATCTAGTAACTTGGTGTACACACTGTAAATTGTTATAATCTGACAAGTATCTATTTTTCGTTTCCATAAATAAAAGTTAAACAGATTAATCACAACGTGTGTGGGTATTATGTCCCGTCACACTTGCTGTGTCAGTGTAACATTTTAAGTAAATGGATAAAAGTTACTTGACCTATAAGTAATAAGTTCGGGTTGCATTAGGCAGCCACTACAACTGCTATTATTCATCATTCCTTGTTAAAAATAGTTCGTAACCATAGCAAAGAACGCCTACTTGATTATGCACAGGTGGGGTAGTTACGAACATTCGTTTGAGCGCTATTCACTATTTACGTTATACCAAATATTCGCAATAAATGCGAAAGTAACCGTCTGTTACGCTTTCACGCCAAAACCACTGAACCGATTTTGATGACATTTGGTATAAAGATAGAAACATACACGCGGGCAATAGCTAGCACCAAATATTCGCAATAACAAAAGGTATGAGATGAGGTCATTGTTAAAACTAAACCAACTACTTAAGCCCTTTTGTTAAGCCACAGCTTTGCATCAGCCCTAAGGCATTTTCGTATACGCGCCAAACAGTCCATTTTTTCATCATTTTAAATTGCGCACACAATTCACTTTTGTACACTACATATCAAAATTATGTGAAAATAAATCACAACTCAACATGTAATATGATTTGATCTTACCAGTACAGCGTCAAGCACAACTCACAAGTTTTTCTTAACTGAACCTTCTAACCTTCTCTCATTACCGTGTCGGCACTGGTGGACCACATTGTACACCTTGTACATTGGCACGGATGCAGTTTCCATCGCTTAGCACAATGTTTACTAACTGGAAAGAAAGCACATGTGGTACAAATACCCTCATTATTTTATTAAAATAATCGTTTTAAAACCGTTTGTAATTGACACTAAAAACCAAATATAGAAGTCACTTCCTTTACGATTTTTATATTTGCTATGTTTTGACTTTGTTTTGATTTTTGACTGATTTAGTTTTGATTTTTGACTTTGATTTAGAGCGGATAAGAATATCACAAAAGTCGGATTCCCTTATTAAAAATCACAACGAACACTGAATTTCGATAGCGTTCAAATGAGCACTAATAGTGTGCAATGCCTTTTTTTTTAACGAACGATCGCGTTTATCGTTCCCGGGACCTCTGCGGCGAATCACTGCGTATATTCACTTTGGTTCTATATGACAGCGCGATCTATTGTGCATTTGTCAATGCTCTCTATCGTAAGACACACCTAGATAATGAAGTATAGGCAAATTAAATGAAAATATCTAACTAAATGTCGGTAGTTGATCGTTTCCCAAATATTGAAAATTAATAATTTGTGAACGTAGATCGATCCAACTTCTGATGTTAGAGTCCAGAAGTGAAAAATAATAAAAATAATTATAATTCTAAACAATTTACTTTAATTCTAAACAATTTATTTTATTAATTACAAAATAATCTTAGAAATGCAATTAGACACAAACAACCGTTAATTAAGTAACGAATCTAAACAAATTACAGTTAGTTATACAGCAAGGGCGGTCACATAGGGCTGTACTAGCTGTTAGACAGTTTTCCTCGCACCCACCGCAATTCAGACAGTACTAACTTGTCAAAGACAGCTTTCCACATCTGATAACAGAGTAGTACTAATTGTCCAAAGACAATGATCCACACTCCGCGACGCATTCGTCAGAAATGCGTCCCGATACAACAGATCACTCCTATTTATAACCAAGCACAGTGAAGTGATGGCGCCACAAAAATGACAACTACCGCCGTTGTGGCTTATAATATAATATATTCCTGTGTTATAATATATATTATATCAGTGAGCAGTTAGTTTGATCACATTGGATGTCTGCACACGTCCATTAACACACACGACACACCTGTGTACAATAGGTATTCTATTGTAACGATCTTTCTAATCACGATTCTTTTGTTTAAACTGGATAGTGACGACGATTGATAGCTTGTTTAAAAATTCAGAATTATAAAATTTGATCCTACAACAAAATTTACATTAAAAGAAAACTAAAGTACTGTCGTTAAAAAATACAGTTCGACATGCAGAACCAATAGCTTAAAGGTCCGACTCGCACTCTTGCCATTTATTTTAGTACATGTCGGTGTCAGTCCCGGCGTCTCGCCGACGTGCGCCCTTAGCCTTGCACGTTCGAAGGGTACGTATTTCCGATTAAAGCACCTTACCTCCCCCTTACCTTACCTCACTTATTGTGTCACCTTCGTCACGATTTTTCATAGACGTAGTTCACCCATCCTCTTCAACGCACTTGATTTGCGAAGCACGTATATTTTGTCGACATGTAATCATATTTTTAACTCTTAATTTTGAACCTTGTGTTCTTTGTTATAAGAATCGTTCTGACAGAAATGTTATTTTAGTGATGCTCCCCGACGATCTCATGGTATGGTTGGTTGTAGGGGCTGTGTTTCGTTTTGCGGTGACATCGTTCAGTGCATTTTATTGGAAAAATAAATCGAATGTCAAAGCTTTCGTGCTTGAGCCTCGTTATCAATAATCCGAGGACATTTGATTTCTGCTTGTCCTATTGATTTAAACATCCACTTGGACTGAAGAACCTTGATCAATACTCGAAGCAAGACATAAGTTCCTTCTGTAAGTGATTTTTGAAGATTTAATGTCACATTTAATGAAAATTGAGTAAAGACCAGCGGTGCCCATGAACGTACGTATCTCTTGAGAGAGTTACGTTGCTGTCCCTTGAATGAACCCTCAGATTTAGTAAAGAGATTATATTTCTCTTCATTTTCTACATCATCATCATCATCATTATCAATAGCCTTTCACAGTTCACTGCTGGACAAAAGTAACTCCTATAATAAGCTAAATATTGGAAATATTTCGTCATTCATGTATTGTATTTATATCTTTGACAAAATTAAAACCACAAATACGAAACGCTATATGCAAATTTATGTTAATCATTTATATAATTTTCTTACTAGTATTTTACATATGTCGATACGAATATTAATAAGATATTGATTCATTGTATCTATACCGATTTACGGCGTCCGCGTGTTAATATTTCGCGTTAAAAATATATTAATATAATTTATTCATACTACTGTGATAGACAACACGTTTTATTGCAAAACTTTGCCATAACTTATCTTATAAAGAACGCTTTAGTAATAAAAGCTGAATAGAAAATCAATCAATATTTATAATGATGAGTCTTCACATGTTATTCAACTAATGATACATTTTTTTTTTCAATTTGAATGTATGAGCCATGTATAAGGCATGATTTATTTTATTATTACACTAGCTATGCCTATGACTTCGCACGCCTGGATGTTGGATATTATGTTAATCATTTTTCGAGTTAATATATAGCCTGGCATTCATAAATATTTTTTCTATTGATGAAAGAATTTTCAAACTCGCTTGAGTTTATCGAGCGATTCAACCCAACAACATGAAAAACTCACAAAGATAGATCAGTATTTCAGATTTACAATATAGAACATAAATGAATTAAATTATACAAAGTGCGGTCTTATAGCTAACAGCAATCTCTTCAAGGTAACCTTAGAAATTAGAATGGACCAAAATCATTCAGAGAGACATTAGTAGTTGACAGTTTACGGCTACTATATCTAAAGAAGAAATAATTATTGAGGAGAAGTGGCAACTGCAATGATTCTGATTGTTGGTCTAGTGGTTAGCGTATGGGGCTGCTGATCAAGAGGTCTCGGGTTCGATTCCCGGGTCGGACCAAATATTTGTGTGATCCACAAATATTTGTTTCGGAGTCTGGGTGTTTTCTATGTATAATATGTATGGATTTCCAAAAAAAAAGTATTTTTATGTATATATATCAGTTTTTTAGTACCCATAATACGAGATCTGCTTAGTTTAAGACTAGATAACGTTGTGTGTAAGATGTCAGAAAAATACTTAGAGTACCTATTCTTTTATCGATTATACTTTTTGTTTTAAAAATCCAACTCGTCTACTAGTAATATTCCTGTGTCGCGGGGGACTTCACATACATGCATATGGAAAAAAATACGAGGAACACCCAAACTGAGAATATTAATTTGTGGATTATTCAGTGTTTTTTTTATGTTAGCTGTCAAAATGACTGTCCTGCCTAATGAGAACCATGAACAGAATCCAGTAGTTTTTGTCACCATCCTCACTGCCGCTGCGGTGTCTCATATGGGGTTGAACCCATAGTGCTTAGTACAGCACAAAGCGGCAAGGAAGTTACTTAAACCGCTACGCCGTCGTTCCATGAAAGACTCGAGGTTCACTCATGATATTCTGACAAAATAACATTTTTATTAAAGCTAACTTAATTAAATTAATCAGATATTATTTTTACTTCTGAAAGTCATGCATTAATGTTAAAATAGCCTATACCCGGAATTATATAACCAAAATAGGCTTGAGCATATTTTGATAATATAATTCCGGGAATTGTTAATGTGTTATTTCATGCTTCTCTTCTGTATAAGGTACTCTTTCGTAGCCTATTTATAGCCATGATACAATTTAGACTTAAGGTAAATTTTAAACCGTACACCGAGGAAGTATAACTTCAGAAAGCCTATAGAAATATCTGAATTTTATTTCACTATGCATAAAATGAGAAAATAAATATACCATACTTTTTTTTAAATAATTTTATACCAGTAATTAATTAAAAGTAAAGTGTTTCTTTGTCATTGAAAATTTACTGCTTATTACTAAATGTATAGGAAAGTTTTGACGTTGCTTACTTAAAGGAATCAATTTCTAAAAGTGTTGTTTGTGTTTCTTTCTGCCTTTCTGTTCCGGCTAATATCTGAAACGGCAGGGCCGATTTTAACGTGACTTTCACTAGCAGATAACTGATGATGTAAGGAGTATCTTAGTCCAGTTTTGCTTCGGCGGTCGTTCGGCGTCACTCGTTATTTACAAACATAACCGTGGTTACCACTGCGGGAATTGGCTAGTTGCAAAATAAATTATATGAAATCAAAAAAAAAAATTGTTATAAAAAACTAAACAAACACGCTTTTAAACTAAAAAGTAGAACATAATTTTAATGTTATGACGTGGGGCGACGTTATTGAAATATTTTCAGAAAACACCCCACGCTTTGTTTATTATTTTGTACTTTTTAGTTTAAAAGCGTGTTTGTTTAGTTTTTTAAAACTATTTTTTTAGAAATCAGACTAACTTCTTTTTAGTTTTTTTTTCAAATTAGTGTATTGTCATCGGTCCTCGATAAATCTACAAAGTTTAAACGAAATTTGGCCATTTAAGGTGGGTCAAAATCGCATCCAAAGGTCGGTTACAAACATACAAACAAACAAACATACAGGTGAAGCTAATAAAAAGCGAGTAATAATATAATTTTGACTAACGAAATTGCTTTGTTTAGATTACCTCCGCCACGCAGTAAAATCATTGGTGATTGTTGTCAAGGTGCAACAACACCCTGAAGTTCAGCTAACATAATATATTTTAACCAATTTCCTACTCAATTAAAATATCTCAATACATAGAAAGCAGTACAATATAATTTTTTTGGTTCAATTACTTCGATAATTTTCTTGGTTAGTGATTTTTATTTTCGCGTTGTCATGGTAACGGGAAGTTGTTATTGCAAACCTTTTGATTGGAAAAACTCCAGTTCAGCTAATTACGGTATGAACTTTTAGCGAGTTTCTGAGCTATGTTATAATGTACTTTTTGTTAGTGACTGGGGTTGATCTGTGAAAAGAAAAGGCAATTTTTTTTTTGGGGCTATGTTTTGTTTACTTGTTTATTTAGGGATTTATTAACACTATATTGTTTACTTAAAATGTAAGTTGTTTAAAATAGTTACAGTAATAAATTTTAATTTGCTTCAAGACTGTTCGATAAAAAACCATCGATAAAAATAACTAAAATTTAAGTGTTTGGTTGTGACTTCAAATAAACAGCTTTTTACGTAATGCATATGAAAGTATAATATGTACGGTACTGATATCAGAAAATCTTTGTGTGTCACACGTCAATTTTATTTATTTTTTGTATGAAAGCCGAGGATCGAACCAAGTGGCGTGCAATTGGAGAGGCGTATGTCCAAAATTGGACTGCGATAAGCCTATGATAATGATAGGATTTACTAAGTCAACAGCTTCGATGGCTGTCGTTATTTATTTAAAGATAATTTTAACCGTACATTTATTAATATTTACATTAACTTTGTAAGATTAGTCAATAAAATACGGATAGTGTTTAAGTTTTATTATTTATAAATAGATTTTTCTTTCCTTAATAAACAAAGTATCTCCGTAATTTAATTGAAATCTGTGCCGCGGTTTTTCAATAAAAGCGTAACATACATACTTACATTCGAATTTATAATTTTAGTATAGAATATAAAATATACGCTTCATAATGCTCCCAAGAAGCGATTGTAATATAATAAATAACATATAATATTTATTACCTACGGATCACAAGATATAAAATCTATTCTGGTTTCATTGTTTATCTTGCCTATTATTTATTTCTACATTTATGGTATGCATGTTAATGGAAATTGTTGTGTAAATTAGAATACTGTTCTACATTGTCTTTTAAGACAATACAAATGTTATTTTGAACCTAGTTTGGATTGATAATAAATCTCCTTCCCTTATCCTTCGGTGTTTTCTATGTATAATATGTACGAATTTATAAAAAAAAAATACAGGTCTGTAGTCTATTACCCATGCTACAAGCACTGCTTAGTTTGGGTGACTCCGCCCATCTGTATAACGGTAATCGTAGTAAAGAAGTGTTAACGTCTTTCATCAAGAATCTAAATATCTCACTAAAATGGGTGCAGTGGTGTAGACGTAAAATCAAAACCGGCAGAGTTACTTTCGTATTAAAAATATAATATTAATAACATATTAGTTTTTTACAAATAAGCATACAAAAATGGCTCTACTCTATTTGATGGAAAGCATGAGTGGAATCCAGAAGTAGTAGACATCATCCTAATTTTAAATGCAGATGATGCAATATGGTGGCACACTCTATATATATTAATATTTTTAAAGACAACTCCTATAAAAGTATCAATTCCCGACTTTACAAACATACATGAAAAGGACACAAAGAACACCCAGACTCAGAACAACAATTTGTGAATCACACAAAGTGTTACCCCACGTAGGATTTGAACCCACGACACTTGGCGCAGTAGGAAGCGGCGTGGCGACCGCTTATACCACTAGTCAAAGCGTATTATGTATAGGAATACACTATTAAATTCTGACAATATAGTTCTCATTGCACCACAACAAAAAAGTAATAAACTCAATCCTACAATCTTTTGCAACTAGTTTAATAACAAAGCAACAGCCCGATGCTCAGCCTTTTGACTTGGTTAAAGTAAATAAATCAAAACTTGGCTCATCGTACGTCAGAACTATAACGCTGCACTGAGATAAGTCGGGGTGTTGGTTATTAAAGATAAATAAGTTGTTTTACTTCCGATAAATTACGTAGAAGTTAAGTTAAGGAAAATTGTGTTAATTTATATCATGTTTTTGCATTGTAACAAAACAAACATCGCTTTATCGTGAAGAATGTTCTGACGAGCTTTTCCAATTGATCCCATCTTCAACATTCCTCTACACGATAATACGTGGTGAGCTTGGAAGTCAACATTTTCGAGTAGCCGATATACGCTCTCGAACTCAGCGGTTCAGTCCCTATAGTCAAGTTGTAAAGCTTTTCCGTTCTGTAATTGTTGACGCATCTATGCTCTTTTTGATTGGCTAATATAAGCCAGTCACGTGATGAAAACAAAATATCAGCCAATCACACAACAGAATAAAGGCGAAAAAAATTTGCAATTTATATAGGAGGGCAGTTCTTTCTTCCTATACCGAGCAGTTAAAACATGAGACTCACTACCAGGTGATTCCTCCCAACTATGAGCCCTTTACGCGGGGCCTGAAAAAGAATCTCAATAAGCCGCATAAGTGCGTGTCCCAATTTGCATTATTCACATTCGCAATGAGGATGGTGACCACCATTCTTATTTCTTTCTTTTTTATTACATTCTTATTACATTTCTTATATAATATTATAAATGTGAAAGTAACTCTGTCTGTCTGTCTATTACGCTTTCACGCCTAAACGACTAAACCGATTTTGATAAAATTTGGTATAAAGATAGAACTGAACTTTGGAAAGAACATAGGCTACCCTTTACCGCGACAACTGATATACACGCGGGCGGAGCCGCGGGCGAAAGCTAGTTTGTTAATAAAAGTCCACTTGATGTGGTATAGAACATTGAGTGGCATCTAGGCATGTATCTGGATAGCAAATTATCTTGCGATTCTTGCGATTAGTTAGCTTTCAACGATTTTTCACGTATCAACGTTTATCAACACGTAGATGTGTTGATAAACAACTGTTTTTTTTTCGTTTTGCTTAAAGCAATAGAAGAGTTCATTCGATATGAGAATTTATAGTTAGAAATGACAGTAACATACTTTTTATTTTTCTAACTTTGGAATTTTTTTCTATAACTGAGAGGACTATAAATTTGTTTGCGGTATTAATTCTTTATTCGTATCACGTTTGGGTACGGTACATCCAAAATCAATAGTTTCACCAGAAAATGGCGAATAAAGAGCTCACGCAATTCAGAAATCAATCAACGAAATAAAAACAAACGTTGCCCATTCTAAGATTAAAACAATTGAAATTCATCAACAAAATCCGATATTCTGAGTGGAATATTAATAATATTGCGGGTGATCATATTTCATGATCGGTTGATTGATTTACAACGGTCGAGATGCCTGCTTTCCAATCGAATTTATTGTTCGCGGTCACAGGTAAATATCAGTGATTGTAGAATGTCTGGAAACGATTTGGTAAACATTATTACAATGTCAGAACTAATGTCATAATGTTTGATAAATTCGTCTAGGATACGTATAATGTAAAATGAGTATACAATTTCTGAGAAGAGTAGTTATAAATTAAAATATTCGCGGACTAACTTAATAATTCTTCGGGTTTTTATAACTGGCTGTTTCTGCTGCGTTAATTATACTATTGTTTGTGAAATTCACGAAAAAAACAATGTTAATTTATATATTTTTTTAATAAATAACATTAAAATCCAGTGAACGCATTCATTATTCATATATACATATTTATCAATTAAAAAAATTACTGTTATCCTTCATCTAAAGACTAAATAACCCTGTTTAATAATAAAATAGAAATCAAAACATTGATTAAAGGTTTAATAAAACTAAGATAAAACTGATATATCTTTATTACATCATTCTATTACAAGACATTAAACATTTATGGAATCGTTAGAAATGGCTTTTGAAGTTATTATTAATTTGTTATTTTTTGATTAAATCTGTGTAAAGTAACTATAAAAATTGTGACTCTTTATCTTCTCATTACATGAGATAGCCACTAATATTTTAAAGTTGAGACACATGTATAAAAATATTTACCTGACACTCGAATCAGGTTTTTTACCTGACCGTAGATATAATTAATGACTTTATATACGGCTGTATACGAAATGCTCCATTAATCTTAAAATGTCTCTTGTACTTATTTGATTATTTTACTTTGTTACCATGTATGTAAATGATTACGTAAAATTTAAATAAATAATTCATTGCGACTTAGTTTTTTTTTTTGAAGATATGCAAAAATGTTATATGTGCTAATACTAATATTTTACACTTGAGGAAATCACATAATAAATAATGCTTGTTCGGGTTTTAGTCATTATGAACCGTAGAATTCAACAGTATAGTTTCACTTTCTCAAGTTGACAAGATTTTTTACTTGTGTCGACTTTCGAATAACAACTTTGTACGAAATGCAATTTCATACATATAATAAAATGCTACTTTTGGTAGTGTTGTTTTTTCACCCTTATCGAAGGGATGTGAAAACTGTGACCAATTAAAAAAAATAACAGGATTAGACTGCAAAAATTTAATACATATAGTACAGTACAGTATTAAATAGTTTTGTCGTATTTATTTATTTTAGGTTTCAGTAAATTCTTATTTTAAACACTAACTATTCATCTAAATGTTACTTACATATTATTTTAGCAAGTAAAAAATATAAGTCACTTCTAGAATACGAGTATCATTGTAAACCGTTAAGTGATTTCGATTGTCGAGGAGTGTACGTATCGATATGGCCGGCTACTTGAGGTCAACAGGTCAACTTTGGATGAAAGGTAGTTTAATAGGTAGCCATTCTTTTTATAGCATAACTTATAATATCAGTGTGTATTGGTTTTGGGTTTGTGTGTGTATGTGTAATTTTCTTTTTTGTGTTCTTGCGTAGGGCTAGTCCGTCCTTAAAGTTTGAAGTCGTTCAGATTTTACATTAATAATAGTAATAATAATGCGACTACTGTGCGTGAGATCTTGACTTTGGTTTCTGAACCGTACCAATTGTTTGTATGATCTACAAAGGTTTGTTTTGGAGTTTGGGTTTTTATATGTATGAATTTACGGAAAAAGTTCATAATTGTATTTATCAGTAGTCTGGTATCCATTATACAAGCTCTGCTTAGTTTGGAACTATGGCGTTGTGTGTTAGGACCTATTAAAATGTTTTTTTTTAATTCTTCATAACATAGAAAATATTAACTGTTCTATTTACTGAAACAAGGCAATAAGATCAGGACTGTTTATTTTAGGCATCGGAACATTTCAAAGAGATACTTTGTAGCCAGTTGGTGTAGGGTCAACAGCGTAGGTCACGGCGCCCACTTACGTAAAACTTACGAGCATTTTGTAAATGTACATCGTTCCATCAGACATCCAAAAATAACTGAACTAGAATACAAACTCAATCGAGTGTTTTTCATAATAGTACATAATTTAATTAAAACTGATATCTTGAAGTCAATATTTCTTTATTCATAGATACTTTACACTCAGTGGTGCCATTCAATTGATTAGCATTACTTATTATATACATATTTTACGTTCGTATTTTATCGTTAACATAATTTATAAAGCAAAAACCCTGTACTGAATGCCTTTCATAACTTAATACATACTCGTGAATGTATATAGGTACATACCAGCTTTAGCCTATGCCTCCGCCCGCCTGTATTGTGGTTGTCATAGTAAAAAGTAGTCTGTCTTTCAGCAAGAATATTGTATTTCGGAATAATTCGAATATTTTATTGAAACTGGTGCTTCGGTTTGATCGTGAATGCGTACGAGATATACAGACAGAGCTACTCTTGAAATGCTCTCTTAGTGATTGCCTACGCTTCTCAAGGAACACACGTTCCAAATTTTAGCTTCTTGCGCCTAGTAGTTTCGGCTGTGCTTTGACTATCAGTCAGTAAGTAACAGAACAGTGTTATATATATATTGATAGTAGTATGGAATTTATATATTATGCTGACTAAAATGTTAGAGGAACTGGGTAGCATCGTTCTCTCTCTGTGAAGTTGTAATGCTCCAGTACGAAATAAGACGTAGGATATTGGGTGCAATATTAACCTGAAAAAATTTCACCTTAAAATCAGATGGAAAATGTAAGAAATTTTGAAAAATTTCTGCCTGCCGGGCAGGCCTACTGTACCACGATGACCAGACACGTTAGTAAAGAGTTTTTACTTTGATTATATACATGTATATAATCAAAGGGTTTGTATCACCTTTTCACTCTTTATTTTTATGACATCCACGTTAAGGAAAAGGCGTAGTGACACCCTGTATTAAATAAGTATAATTACTATTGACTATGACTATTAATTCACTATGCTAACTCATATAATATAATACTAGTTAATACCATATAGCACTATAATTGCTATAACTAAGAAAGTTAAGTTCTCACATTTTATCCAATCTCTACAATGACTATCAATCATGATTTATGTTTGGTTAATTAGATGTACAATTTCAGTCACAATGCCAAATATTTGCTCATTAGATGAATAATGTAAGCGACGCTGACGTACCTCTATTATTTATTCGGCTACAATCTTCATCATTACATTATTTCTTGGCAACAATCATCATCATTACGTACATACCTTGTGAAGCGTTAAGGCATAGACGAAGAGCGACTTACAATATTAAAAAAAAGTCCAAGGTGTTATGATGAAGTACTCTTAGTTTTATTTTTTTTAATAAACTAGCTGATGCCCGCGGCTCCGCTCGCGTCCTAGGGGTATAAAAATAGAAGTTGGCCGATTCTCAGACCTACTGAGTATGCATAAAAAATTCATAAGAATCGGTCGAGCCGTTTCGGAGGAGTATGGGAACGAACATTGTGACACGAGAATTTTATATATTAGATATACTGGTTCTCCTACAAAGGTCTAGAAAATTTGAGAATCATAATCACAAATACATGTTGCAACTGCTTATGAGACGTTTTAGAGCTAAACAAAGGTCGTCATGAGCATCTCAGTAATTTCAGCTAGTTTCAATTATGACTAGAACATCTTATACATATGATGTACTAAGTTGTAAAAAGTCAACACTCCTCACTAGTGTTACAAACGTTTTTTTTTAATTCCTGTCCCGGGAGACTTAACAAAAATACATGAAACGGATGGAGAAAAAAACACTCATATCAACAAATTGTAGATTACACCAAGTGTTGTCATACGTAGGACTTCATACCTTTTTTTTATTTAACGCCTGCCAAGGTGTCTTTACTATGCCTGATGAAAAGCATGAGTAAAATCCAAAAGTGGGGGTCTGGGTCTCACTGCAAATGCAAGCAGTATAGCGACCCACATTATGGCGTACTAGTGAAATGCTTTTTCACGCCCTGCTTAAAGGATTAACTGGATTAGGCTGTATATCAGTTTTCCACGGAGCGACAGGCATAGGACTAGTTTTCAATAAATATTTGGGCATTGACTTCCCAGTAACGTTTACCACAGATGTTCATGACAACCGGGACTGATGGCCCAACGTGCTCTCCGAAGCAATGGCGTAAAACACCACCACAAAAAATCTGTGCAGCTTAAATATCTTACGTCTCTTTCATATGACTACTAATAGTTCCTGTATAAAAGTTTCACAAGTTTTAAATAATAAAATATCTACAAATTATACTCCGCTTTTACCTTGTTCCACAACACAGGTGACTACCGCCAATTACATCGAAACGCGTCGTTCCTGCTATAATTTGACCAAGATCACAGTGATTTGGTATTTGGTATTTGGTAATATTCCATTATAAGTAGCGTCTGTGAATCATTTGGTGTATAAATTGTAAATGGCTTAAATTAATGGAAGACAAAAAACGACAGAAGTTGATTTAAATGCATGGGAATCGATTGGGTGCTTCGTATGTAATTAAGTTGTTGGAATTGCATTTGGTGTAGTAATTTATTAAGTTTTTAGACTAATGCAATGATTGGATGTTGAAAATAATTATGTTGTAATCTTATCGGTATACCTATTATAATCTAAATGAAATATTGTAAGCAGTGCACATCGGTAATATATACAAACAAATAAAATGCAAAACAGAACTGAATAGGTACATATTATTATAGATCGGTGAGAGGCGCAACAACATCCTTCCCCCTGGGGTGTCACCCCGGGATGTACCTCAGACGTCGAGGTACGGCAGGGGGGACACCAGAAGCTGCTGACGCGATCCTGGTGTTCCTCCCAAATGCCGAGGTAGGCCGCCGCGGGGTTTAGTGGGTAGACCGGGAGTCCCACACACGCGGCAATAACATTTCATTTACATGACACTCCAAGCTAAAGTTACTTTACGGTCCAGCATGCCTAATATTTAGTTTTTTCCTTAATTATTATAACCCTTGCATTGTTAGTAGGCAACCTTTTTCGAAGTAAACTTAGTAAAGTGTTACCATCACGCAAATCATTTCTTTTATAACTAGCACAACATACATTCCATCTCATTAGGTTATTTTTTATTAACTACTTGTTTCTCGTATTAAAAGGCTACAAAAAGAACCAATAAAATATCGCGATTACCAAATAAAGCAACAAAGAGCGAAAAATAAGT
Source organism: Phragmatobia fuliginosa (assembly GCA_932526445.1). Taxonomy (NCBI): domain Eukaryota; kingdom Metazoa; phylum Arthropoda; class Insecta; order Lepidoptera; family Erebidae; genus Phragmatobia; species Phragmatobia fuliginosa. The sequence continues at coordinate 6,493,120 of OW052065.1, read as the reverse complement.
TATAAGCATTAAAACTCTTTTATGGTTCCCTAAAATTTGATCCGAACTTTTATAACGGTCGAAATGAGCTTGGTAATTAATTTAAAAGAAATTTTCATTAAACGACCTCGGCGATCGTTAAAGAAAGTGGTCAGTGGCCGCCATCATTGCAAAGTTCTGAACCGCCAGAATCCGGTTTAAACTATTCTGAAACTATTCGTAGTACAAATTATAAATTACAATGTTACACCCGTACATAAGTTGGCTATCGCGTTAAAAAGGAGCTCATGTCTTTTCTCAGGCTTTAGACTATCTTTATCAAATTTCATTTAAATAGAGTTAGTAGTTTTAGCGTGAAAGAGCGACATACAAACAGAGTTACTTTCGCATTTATAGTATTATATTTGTTAAGATTTAAGTGCATATACGCGGCTACCCATGTCAGAGGGCACATGTCATAATCTACCCAAGTACACCGATTAACATTTAAACAAGTTTTATGCAAATCTTGTAACATGAAACCAGTTTCATTTTTGTGATCGCTCGCTTGGAAATGCTTTCTTTGAAATTGCATCATATGTTAGATTAGTTTTTGGAGTATGTAGTTTTCGCCTGATGTATGTACATATATTTCGTGTAATAGAAGAATGTAACAGTAATAAGAAATGCCATACGATACAGTTTTGAGTGAAAAGGTTGCTGTGACGACATTGTATTGTTATTGCCCTTGACTTAAAATTATTCAAATGCATGATTCGCTTTGATAAGATTAACTGATATATTTACATTTCTTGTACTGGTTCACGGTGTCTCAATACAAAGAAACGGACGGTTCAAGGTTTTACGAATGTGTCAACTCTAACGGGGTAGTAATAATTCATACAGAAGACTAACCTAAAAATGGCAACATTTGTGCTGTCATATTTCGTTGCTGTGTGACCAGAAGCCAACGATGCAGTGGCATCCCACTATGCCGCAATGGTGAGGGTTACAATGCTGCATTGTCTCATTAAAAAAAAAGATGGTGACCCCTATTCCTGGATTGTACTCATGCTTTCCAATAGCTGGAGTAACTTTGGTAGTCCTAAATAAAAAAAACGAAAAAAAAAACAAAGCTATCGTTGTACTATTAGTTAAAATTTATCATTGAAATTTATGATCTGTTGCGCATAAATACATCAATATTTTCTCGCTGAAATATTTTTGCCTCTGATTACTTCAGTAAAAGTTGTGGAATTAAAGAACTTGTGGAATTAAAGAACTAACTATTAAAGAACTACTACTAAAGTTCAAGAATGCTAGTTTGTACATAACTTTAAGTAGCACAACAGTACTAATGGTAATTTTGAAAGAACACCATTAATAACATGAAGAAAAAGCTCATGAAACCAAAGGCGGGCATTCAAAGCTTAATCAAATATATTAAATTGTAATATATTATGGGTTTTACCATTGAACGACCTTGAAACGTCTAGCAAATGCCTTGCGAGGTAATAAATTAGCGGCTAGCCAACGTTTCGGTGACGTATAGATTACTATTGAAGGGTTAAGCTTTTGAGTGTGATGCATGATTTTGGGCTGTTAGACTAATAGTACTTAGAAAATTACTAGGAGTTAATTTACTTATTAACGTTCTTTACAAAAGAAAACCGTGTAATATAATTAACAAGGCATATTTTATTTGTTTTTTTTTGTTATGAGTAATTGTCATGCTTAAATTCCATGATTGTTTTGTCCGACCACTTTTCCATTAAAAATATACATCCTCTGTCCCTAGGGAACTTACAAACATACATTGAAATGGACACAATGAACACCAAGACTCAGGCAAACAATTTGTTGTCTCAAATAGGATTTGAACCCACAACCCTTGGTGCAAGAGAAAGCGGCGTGCAGACCGCTTGAGCCGCTAGGCCCATCGTGCGCCCTGATTGGAAAAAAAAGACATCATGAAACAAACTTTCATATTAGGGGCAGAGAAAAATTATAAAGTTGTTAAAATGTTGTTGTAAGAACCGAGTGCAATGTTTTTGTTTTGTTTTGAAGAATTTAACCTTCGACACAATTTCTAATTAGATCTAAATTGCTCATTTTAACTCTTGTTGTAGAGGCCATGACTTAGTCCAGCGGTTTAGGAATATTTCTAGATCTATTTTATGGAATATATAGAAAAGTTCTTTGTGTGTTTTGAATCAAAACCAAAACCTCTTAATCGGCAGTCACATACGCTGATATACTCCAAGTATATTAAAAAAATTATTGAATCAAATGGCACGTAAATGCTTAAATATTAATTCTTATCAAGCGATCAAGTTTTAAAACTAATTTCGTATTGGTATGTACTAATGAAATAATCTAGCCTTGATAGCACCCTATAACTTTTACAGCCTCAATATGAAAGGTATTTCAACCAATTAGCGTGCTATGCAGTTGCCACCCCCTTCGGTGTAGCCCCGCCTTTTTCTTTGTTTTGTTCGCCGACTAATAATGAACGACAACTATTGTCATTATCCTATATCAAGTTGTGAAATAAGACTCCATGTGAATATAATTTTATTGTAAGAACATAATACGGTATTTTAACGAACCTTTGTTTTCAACTTTATGGTATGAATATCATAAATAGTTTTCGTAAACGACTGAAACTAGCTACTCTGTAACTATCTATTAGTTTTATCAATAATAAATATTTTGGACATCTTACAACACAACATCATCTAGTCCCAAAGTAAGCACAGAGCTTGTGTTATGGGTACTAAACAACTGATATAAATACATAAACATACCTTTTTTTTTGTAAATACATACATATTATACATAGAAAAACACCCAGACTCCGAAACAAATATTTGTGGATCACACAAATATTTGGTCTGACCCGGGAATCGAACCCGAGACCTCTTGATCAGCAGCCGCATACGCTAACCACTAGACCAACAAGGCAGTCTGAAAGGCAGTATGAAATAATTATCATTAAATATACTCATGTTTTTACTATAAACGGGACCTATTCGCGATAATATTATAGAGGTTACGATACCTTCTATTTTCCGCTAAGCTAACATCAGTCTACACGTGAAAAACGAAGGTGTCGTAACCTTTATAATATTATCGCTAATAAGTCCCGTTTACAGTAAAATCATGAGTATGTGTAAAAGTCGCGAAAGTCTAAAAACAGTTATCATTAAATACATTAATACAAAACTTGCATCACTATTTATAAACATGCAAATTTACTTTTCTTTTAAAACTTAAAAGTCAATCACAAATCAAATACAAGCGCCATCAACTTACAGATTTATATCGGCGTCAAGATCCTTACATCTACGAACATCGCATATTCTACCACGTTCTGTAAGACATAGAATAGAAAACGCCAATTCCAGCAGTAGAACCGTAGTATCGGAGCTATCGTATCCGGCGCCTGACTGATTGGATTCCGGCGTTCTCTCCTTCGTGTGAAAATAACACGTCACTCAAACACAAACGATAATAAATTCAATTTTCTCGCTTGCGACGTCAAAATGACGGCCGGACAGGATTAAACTGAGTCTTATTCGCCTTTTGTTCACCACAATTCGACCCTGTGCTGTGTTTCCTGTGTCACTTCTGTATATCTATCTGTACTCGTATGCGCTAGTTGTTTGTAGATATCTTATATGTTTGGATCGCATTTTGAATACAGACCATTAACTCTGCGTTATTAAATAATATGTTGAGGCTGACACAGGGATTTCGCAAATCAAATCTGTTGACTTTTCCAATGTCCAATTATAAAGTGCGAAATTGCGGTATTTTGTCTAAAGCTTGTGTTTCGCTCCACTGATTAGGATTTTGTCTATCATATATTATTTGTCTTTAATATTACATTATTAGAAACTTACAAAGTAACGACTCCTCCATTACTTTGTGATAATACCTTGTGAATTTTTTTTCCTTCTTTAAAAACTAATGGAACTAGAAAATTTAAGCGATTTTTAATACACATATGAGAAATTTATAATATATATTTAAAGTTACTTTAAAAGTTTTAATAATATTTTTGCTTTACTTCACCAAAAGCAATGTTAGTGATTCGAATGCCCTTAGGTTAACATAGCGGCTTAACGGCAGGTCTCATATTTTGATACTAAGTACCTCTCTAAGCATTTTCTATAAACATTGTTGCACAGTTCACAATAAGAATTGTGCCCAACGTTTCTCAGAACTCATGATCATGTTACCTCGCACGGACGCCAATTAAACTGCGTTTTACTCTCCTTTTATTTTTATTGCACACGATACGCGGATTGAGTCGGTTTTAACTTACGTTATACGATCGCTATTTAAAGAATTCCTTTAATTCCATTAAAATTTTAGTGCCTTAATGATTGTATCATTTTTAAAAAGAAGCTATATCTGAAACAGTAATCAACAATCTCGAAACGAATTCTGTACGGTTGACCCAGTGGTTAAAAAAATAATTATGAGGATATTTTTATGTCTATCATTTCTTGTTCTTGTTCTTGAGACCACGTTGTTAGTATTCATATTTTATTCAAAACAAGTATTTCAGATACGAGAATTTTATTTTATTATTTTATTGATATTGAATATTGTATGTTTATTAAAGCTCCGAGATTTTTATAATGCTTATTCTGTTCATAAGCGAAGGCGTTAGAATTTCATTTTTAAATATCTTATTAGCGCCCTTACGTCACGCAATCTTCTTGTAAGATGTCACTAATTAGCAAAAAAAAGTCTATTTAAACGGCATTAGTTGATATTTATCAAATTTATTGTCTCTAACAAAAAAGGTTTGATTTAAAAAAAATTGCCCCCGGAGATTACAAAACACGTTCTAAATCTTGTACGAAACATTCGATTCCCGAACGTACGTCTATGAAGATTTAATTTCAAAAATCGAATAATCTCAACCGACTTCGTGTACGTACGGTACCTACACGAATATCGGGTTCCATAATGGCGTTCTGAAGAGAAAATGTTTTATTGGCCTTGTCGCCTCTCCCACCAGCAATAAAGGGTAAGACTATCGTGTTGTATAAAACGCACCATATTATTTCTTTGTTTTGCGTCGGTCGGTTTATTCGGCTTTACGTTTGCCGTATCGACAATCGGATTATGAACGCAACCGCAGTCGCAACGTGGAGCCGCCATTTTCATATCCCTCGAAACTTTACCGATTTGAGGTTTACGGTAAATTAAGGTGAATTTTGTATCGGCTTGAAACCCATATTCTTGTTTGTAAGCTGATTGTTTTTTAATAAACATCAATTAGAATTATATATCGATTACTCTGAACGAGTTTAATAAAGGTTTTACTTTTCTCATACGTTGTTGTAATTAAGGCAGTGTTCTCGAAAATCGATAATCAATTTTGACAAAAGGTAACGTCGGGTTGCCAATAATAAAATTGAGTCTGAATGAAAAAATACCTTTCGTGCTCCATTTAGTGAATCGTCAATTTGCATGCGTAACATCAGACCGTAACTACCTTGCTCCGGGTCCGAATTATCCAGAATAAGGTGTAATAAAAAATTTATTTTTTTGTTATTTGATGTTCAGTCACGAATCCACTCGGCGTCTTACTGTTAATATTTGGTATTGGTATTTTATAGGTACTGCTCTAAATTATTTTGTTATGTTTACTAAACTTATAAATTTGATTAAATTGTTTTTATATTAGTGTTATCAAGAATATAAATGAAGTTCTTAATTTTTTACTAATTATTTAGAACATTTTTGTTCCATCAAATATGTTTAAATAAGTAGTTACGCTTTTTCTCATCTATTATAAATAACCCTATCGTATCCGAAAGAAAATTATTTATTTATAAGAACAAAGAGACAATATACTCGTAATTTGTTATGTAAGTGAAATCGAAGTGACAAGTCGACAAAGTAAAATTAAAACAAAAAAAACAAATTGAACACATAGTTAAAATATCACAGTACTACTACTCTGTTGGTAATGACAGTAAAAACAATTTGTGATTAAAGTTGGTATATATATACATACTACTATGTATATATAATTAACAACAGCATATAACAGTAAGACGCCGAGTAGATTCGTGAGTGAACATTAAGGGGACATATGACTGAACGAAAAAGAACTCTGATGCTTTATAAATCAGTCAACAAATCTAACGAGTGATATTTATAATATGATGTTTGCATTTTTGTTGCATATTTTCGTTTTCTTTGCAGTGATATTATCCTGTAATTTATTTATTTAATCACCTCTAAGAGTAAGGACTTTTACTTACTTTTATTATAACTTCTGTACGATATTTGCATATGTATTAAAAATAATAACTAGATTACATATTGATATCATTTTCGTGCCATCTTATAACGTTATTTTGTCCACATTTTCTATATATATTCTGGTTTTAAATGGTACTATTGATTCGGAATAAAAATATACCCTGTATCCTTGAGGATACATCTGAAAATAAAATGCAATTTATGTTGTTGTAATATTTTTTATATTATCGCTTCACTGTGTAAAAGTCATTTTAGTAATGCAATAAACGAACATCACGTTGATAACCCATAGAAGCTGGCTAAATTAAGATGCCTGCATAAAATTAACATATTTTTATTTCTATTTCAGGTAAGCACATTCCAGTTAAATGCAACAAAATAGATAACTTCACCTACAATGAACCTGCAATGGTTCAAGTCATGAAGTCGTATTATTTCCTTTGAAGCTGTCCTTCTAACATGCGTGTAAGTATACAGCGATGTTTAATGCCTGGATGCGTTAGTGCAATTATCTTAATAACTATAGTGCGCTTAGTAAAGTACCGTGTAGTACGCTCGGTACTTTGAAACGGAAATGCATTTAAGCATTAAGGACCACACGAGGTGGTTTCTAAAAATATATTTATTTCTAGTTCTTTTAAGATAGTTCTAACTTTAAATATAAATGCTGTAACATGGCGAGAATTTTTGATTATGAAGGCTTGTGGAGTGTAATTGGAGTTTGAAAATTATGTCCATACAAAAGTGGTTCATCTTTAAAAAAAAATGGTAATAGTAAACTATAAGTATTAAGTTAAATTTTGCAGAGATATAGAAGGCTAACAGTATTTTAAGCTTACTTCTAACTGATATTATTACACGTTGCACGACTAGTTAACCGTTTGAAAGTACTATTTTACTACCTTACATTATTGATCGTAAATTTGTGTTTACCTATAACTTTAATTACAAAAGTAAATGGAAATACAGAAAATCTGATTTCAGACATCTATAGAACGGTGAAAAAATATCAATTGCTGTAATAGAAACCGATTTACGTTTCCGCTCTCTGTCACTCTCTCTCTTACTCTCTTCCACAATGTCCATAACACATGGGGGTCACCTTTTATGTTTTTGTAACGATTATACTTTTTTTTTTTAATTATAATATAGAAGACTGATGTACACTTTCTATAACATACAAATGTTAAATACCTATATTATTATCTTGAAAAAATGTAATGATATCGTCATCTGATTAAGTTTTGAACATAGTTTAGCTTTTTTATACTTTGCTGATTGCCTAAGAGGAAGCATGTATGGTACAAAGGCTCAACTGGGTTCAATAAAAGAATAATATCTATCACAGTTTACACACGTTTTGAATTCTACATATAACCTCTCAGTAAGCCCCTGTGTGGGTTCAATACTATTCAACACACAAAAAAAAGAAATCTAAAAATCAAGTGAAATTCATGCTACAAAAATAAACATATGTACCTATATAAATGTAACTTGAAGACTGTATACTATTAAGATATGGCCATAAGAACATTTTAAAAACAGAAGACCGAAATTGGTATATGTCGCTTCTAGCACCCAACATGATTATGGATTCCTCTGTCCTTTGATATCCACCGCGCTCTCGGTGGTCCACATTTACTGTCTCTTTCTTTTTATAATGACGGCTTCCGTCCATTCGTATTATCCATTAAAGGATCATAGCCAACCATTATGGCAAGCGGTTTTTTCGATCCTAAGTTGTTCCTTTATTGGTATATTTTGTTTTTGCAATTAACATCTTTTGATGAGGTGTGAATAATTATTGGGCGATGTTAACTTTGTTTGGTTTCCGGGAGGGGCAATTTAGTTCTGTTCATCGTCAGCAGGAACGAAGGCCATAAAACATATAAGTAACATAAGTATGTAACTAATGCTTTCATTTAATTGGAAATATATTTCTGTATTATATTTTGCTACTCAGTATGAAATACATAATGTCAGAAGCAAAAAATGTTACTAGGTACGTAGTGTTGTAACACTTGTTATTCTTCGACAGCATTTAAATTAAAAATTATTTTCGTAAATGAAACAGTTGTCAATAATAAAACTGGAGCTATTAAATTTCAAACGAAATAGCAAATTTGTGAAAGGTAAAGATAAACATTGACACAACAATGGTGCAACATAAATTTCTCCCCTCTTTCTGACGTACAGGAAACAAGAAAAAAAAATGTGGCAATTTAAATTCAGTACTCTAATTGCAATCTTGATCGTATTTTCATGTTTAGTGCAATCCACATTAATAAAAAAATACAATTGTTACTACAAGCATTTTATAACTTTCTAATCGATTGCTCTCTCATATCTCTTTGCATATTTCAATCGCCCCTGTATGACTTTTCTTGTATAAAATATTGATAATACAATTCCAGTTCTATTTTCGTAGCTGCTCTACTCCTCTAAGAGGATTTCGCGTTCGGTGAGACGTTTACAAGAGTCCTAACAATGTTATTCTTCGCCTTGACAGGCTAAGGCGGGAAGCCGAGCGATCAATCATCGAGTAGTGAGGTACCATGCAACGTCAATTGATAACGGACTAATGAATAATATCGTTGTGTTTATTATCGATATCGATGAAAACTAGTTTCTTAACGCCGCTTTTTAAAGAATGCTTGATAACAATTGTTTTATCATTTTAAAGAGCTGTATGAGTATGTTATGCAAATTTTCATAAAATATAGAGAATCAAATATCATTATTTAAGAAAATAATTAAATCTTTCTGATATTTCATTCAGGTTACTCAACTTGTCATGATTGATACATTCCACTGTTATTACAAACGAACAACAAGATGTATAACGATCGCATAGGGACGACACCTACACGCATCACTATATTTAAGCCCCTTTTCCAAGGGGATTTAATCGGGATAATACATGTGTCGCATCTTATTACCAATCTGAGATTGTGGCGAGAGCAAACAAGCTGTAGGCCCTCCTATTGCGAGTCAACATGATATCACTTACGGGACCTTTCCTCGCAAAGTGTATTTGTATTGATGAAATCTTTTTCATCTTTTAGTGTATCCACTTACAAGCAGCAGATTACATTGTGGACGCCATGTCGATATTCGTATATCAATGTTTGGTTTATCGACATTTCGAGTGACGTCACTAAATACGAATAATTAGTATTAGGCAACTCGAAAATGGAAGTTTACTTAGAGCATGACGTTGATCGCGAGTGTTAACGTTTCATCAAATACCCTCAATAAATTATTTTCAAAGTAATAGCAGGTTGAACAGTTTCAATCAAGTGTAATAAACTTTCTTAGTGGAACTCGTAAAACCTACATCGTATATATAGTTGTCAACGCTCTCAGATTTAAATGTGACATTGAATTAGTTCCTCTTAAATTTCTAATAAACATACAGAGATGACATATTAGTCGAGATGGGAAGTGCCATATGGTAGCTATTAAAGAAGCTCTGTGAGTCTTGGCTATAAAATTTTTGATGTATTAAAATAATAAGGTTTATATCACAGTGGTTAACGATGATATTTATGGTGAAGATTTATTTATGGGTTAATTTTGTAGATTTGAGACGAAATGATGCGGTGTTTTACTTGAGTGCGCGTCATTTATAAGACATCATTAGGATGATCGTAAGCGGTTTTATGACTGTTTTAAAGATGCCACTTTGATCAGTGTTCAGCTCGTGTCTCATAACTGTAAGTCTCTCAATAGTATTTATTGTAATAGCTAATGTAGAAACGTATTTTAAGATTGTTTGAAAAAGGTCCGATGTGACAACTATGATAATGACATAGTTGTAAGTTAAAAAGAAAGGTCAATATTTAAAACCAATCTGTATGCATAGGTCCCTGTTCACAGGTGTAAAAAAGTATTATACATGTGCTAAAAATTTTTTTGATTAAGTATCGCAGAACATTATTTAGACCGCTTCGTTGGTAAAGTTTGCGTTTGCGACAGTTGAAAATTGGTTTCAGATTTGGGGTGTTTTCTATTTAAGTATAATGTGTTTGTAGTTACAAAAAAAGAAGTATGTAATGTTTTACATCGCAGACAGACTCATCATATTACAAGCTCTGTCTAATTTGAGATTTGAAGATATTGTGTGATATGTTATATTACGAAAGACAACGAATTTACTGCCTCAGTGGCGCAGTGGTAGCATATGCGACTGTTGTGCTTTAGGTCTTGGGTTTGATTCCCGTGTCGTACCAAATGTTTGTGTAATCCGCAAATATTTATATCGAAGTTTGAGTGTATACCTATGTATGTATATGTGTACCTATGGGTATAATATATATGTATTTACTAAAAAAAGTATGTTTATGTATTTTTAGCAGTTGTTTAGCACTCATAGTAGCGTAGCTCTGCATAGTTTGGAACTAGATGGCGTTGCGTATTTATTTATTATTATGTTTTTTTTGTGTCCATAATATTTTTTATTTATTATTATTACTAACCAATTTATACTAAACCGATGGCGTTCTGACGATCACCTTGCTGCCTTTTATTGCATAGAGTGTTATGGGTTCCAACCCCAGATGAGAGAACATCCACAAATTGTTTTTCTTAGTTAGATTGTTCTTGGTGGCTATTTCATACATGTTTATAAAGTCACCCGTGGTCCAGAAACATTTCTATTGAGGAAGTTGTCATTTTGAAACATTGAAAGTTCACTTAGAAAAGCCGTTTGAGCTGCTAAGAGTATAAATTTACTGACTTTGTGTTAATAAATAATACTATGTTACAAACAAAATTTAGCTTGTGAAACATAAATCTGTCTTCATTAATAATTTTATCCTATTTCATAATTAATATCGAGTTTATTTATAACCTGCTCTAATGAAGGGCTAACGAAGGTTATGGATTACAGAAAAGGACACTGTCTGAAGGTGACTTACGTAAACACCAGTGGGTGATTTGAGGTTTATAATTTTCAAAACAACATGTTATATTCAAATTAATAAGGACAGGGCCCTTGGCTACCGAGCTTAATTTTATAATATTTACCTAATAACTCTTCTTCTACTTCTTAGAATACAAAATTGAAGTTGTTTTAGCAAATCAAGTGTAAAAAATGTTAAAATAAAAATATACATCAAACTCTTTTGAAATTAATGTTACACATTTTATTTCATTTTTAAATTGTAATTGAATTGTGAGTTCTTTCTATTTATTTTGATGTTTTACGGGCTAACGGGTTTGTTCATTAGCTTACTTTTCTGATGCTGTGTGAACCATAAAATAATTATCTTAATTATTATTATTAAGACCGAAGACTTCATTGTTATGCAATTTCAGACTTGCGTTAATTAAGTCTACTTTAAGTTCTGTCCGTGCAAAGACAAAATAATAAATAATTACAGACATAATGAATCTTACACACAACGTCATCTAGTCCCAAACTAAGCAGAGCTTATATTATGGGTACTAAATAACTGATATAAATACATAAACATATTTTTTTTGTAAATACATACATATTATAGAAAACACCCAGACTCCGAAACAAATATTTGTAGATCACACAAATAAATAAATTGTATGCGAACAGAACCACGAGCGAAAGCTAGCCAGATATAATAGAGTGTTTCATTCGTAATTGCAGAGACGCGTGTGAAGAATTTCTTAATTGATATAATAAATTAAATGGGTGGAGTGGAGTCTTTCGGCTCTTTTGTGATAACGTCCTCAGATTAGGAGATTTATTAGAACACGGAAACTGTATACTAATTGGCGTTTTATAGAGGCACCTTCGTGTTTGTCCTTTGTTTATATTTCGATATAGTTATTAAAAGCTTAAGGGGGTTTTACTGACGTGTCGTGGGTTATTTAAGGGTTAAATAGCTTATCGAGGTATTTAATGGTTCTTTATAAATTATATTATGGCGTAATGTGAGCTACAGTCTTATTGGATTTCAGAATATAGTTGACTGTGTGTTTTGTTATAAAAATACGTCAGGGCTCCCTAAGTGTTGACGTAAATATCTTATATATTTAATCTAGATTGCTCTATGATTATCAATTATATCATTTTAGGAATCTTTTTTAATGGTTTTAAAAGTTGAACTTTAAAGTTAAATTAACTTAATTTTTGAAAGTTTAGCGAGTTACGATAAAGTGATGTACTCTAAGCAAAATCTGAATACTAAAATATGTTAATGACAGAAATAACTATGACTGGATGTCAGTCATTGGCTGCTAAGAAAGTGTCTATTTCCTACAAGAGACTGCAGCTCCAATCACCGAAGAAAATGTCTATAGGAAAATCTCTTTAGTAGCTACTACTGCATTGTCTGGGAGATGGTAATTTTTCAACCTTAGTTTAATAGCAAAGCAATATCTTTCGTCTATTTAATATAACATTCAAATATAATAGGTATTTTTAGTGTCCATAATTATTTTATACATGTTTTTAACCGACTTCAAAAAAGGAAGAGGTTCTCAATTCTACTGTTTTTTTATGTTAGTTACCTCAGAAACTTTCGATTGAGTGAACCGATTTTGATAATTATTTTTTAATTGAAAACCATAGGATCTGATGATAAGATCTAGGAGAAATCGAGGGAACTCCTCAAATATCATAGACGCGATTTGGGTACTCGGAATAGTTTTTCTTTGAAGTCGTTTTTTTGGTAAATTTATTAAGATCTAAAGTAGGTTTATATTGTTGGTAAAGACATTTGTAAACTGTTAAACAAAACGTCCCCTCCTTTTCATATTAGGGTCTTTTACTTGGTTATACATACTTAAATTTAAAGTAACAAAAATTTCATATAATAACTAATATCCCCTCGTGCCGTTTTAGTATCATTTAACTTCTAATATTAGTTTCATTACCTCGGCAGTAATGATTATGTGATTAATTTATGGTTTAAAGCACCATAGTTTTAGTTTCCCATGTGACTGTGTATAATAACTAATAGGTGCTCGGTATTAAAGGAGCTTTGTTTAAGTTTTATAATTTTTGAAATTAAGTATAAGTGCTGTTTCATAAATCAGTCAAGCATGACATTTTGTGATTGAGTTAAGTATTTCTCACGCAATTTAAAGGGTTGGGAACACTTTTAGTTTGAGTGAGTTCTCAAAATAAAATATGTGAGTACATATTTTATCATACGTAGTATAAATCAAGTTATGGAATGGTCGTCTTGGTAGAAATAAATTTTATTCTAAAATATTTTCGACTATTATTCAAAATAAAAATCTAAAAGTTTAAACTTAAAATTGCTTATAAGTAATAGTACATATTATTCATTATATTATAAATCATTTTAATGCATAATCATATTCGAAAGTTTAACGAAACATATTGAAGACATCATCATATTCAACAGCCTTTAACAGTCCACTGCTGGACATAGGCCTCTCCATAAGACAATGAAAACATTATTAAATACTTATAATTAAGTTAAACCTATCAGTGTATAAAAAATAACAAGTTTGTTTAATCTTATAGCAATTATAAAATACATACGTACATTTTTACATATTAAATATGAATAACATTCAGACCTACCACAAATTATTTTCTTCATTAATCATTGATCTTGGGTGGGAATTGAAACCGCAATCAAACTCGCTCAGTTGTCCGGACCACTAACCGACAGCACTGTCAATCTATTTTATGACCAAGATATCGAACTCAGATTGCTTGACAAGAGAGTTTCAGTACAGTTATTAAGTACACCGTTTTAGTACAGCATACTGGTTATTAAAAAGTACGTTAATTAGATTATTTTATTACTCATTTTGCTTATAATTAATGAGTCTCTAGAGAAAGGCTGCTTTAAACAGATTTCGTATGTACTTATTTGGAGCACTTATACAATTTTTTTAATCTTATTTTAAAGTGTGTTTTAGTGATATGGTTAACGTCTGTAAGATATTTGGGGTTTCTTCATAATGCTATTTACATTAACTACTAAACGTTACTTATCTATTTAATTGGGTTATAGTATTACATGACTTTGAATATACTTCTGGCTGATTTTGACCTTAGCGGCCATTCTTAACGGAGACCAGTCAACTATGCTTGAGATATAATAGTACACAAGTGTTTTCGCACAAATGGGTACACTATTTGTTCGCTCTCATATTCCGATAGGACAGGTATCTACCACAACCGGGAAGAGATCAGGGGCAGGAAACTCCAGGCTTAATATTATATATAAAATTAATATAGCTGTTCAATAATCAGAAAAACTCTACAACTTTTTTTTTTGGAACGACCCGAGTGTCTAACCTCTGACTTTTTGATCGGGAGTCGCCGCCTATGCTTACCGCTAGACCGTAATGTATGATATCTTCTTTATATATATAATTCTTGTGTGAGTGTGTGTGTCACTGAACTTCTCTTAAACGACTGGACCGATTTTGATGAAATTTTTTGTGTGTGTTCAAGGGGATCTGGGAATAGTTTAGATTCGCAATTGGACCCGGTAGGTGGCGCTGCGATCAAGTTCTGGAATTTTAAAGTTGGGCGGTAGGAAGTTCGCTGGGTCAGCTAGTTATATATATATATAATTCTTCTGTGAGTGTGTATGTCACTGAACTTCTCTCAAACGACTGGACCAATTTTGATGAAATTTTTTGTGTGTGTTCAAGGGGATCTGGGAATGGTTTCGATTTGCAATTGGACCCGGTAGGTGGCGCTGCGATCAAGTTCTGGAATTTTAAAGTTGGGCGGTACGAAGTTCGCTGGGTCATCTAGTATTTGTATAAATCTATAAAAATAAATAAAATTGATGTGTCTGTATGTAATATCAAGTTAATATATTTTTATTAAATGCATATGAAAGTATATACCTACATTACTTATAACAAAAACCAATTTCAAAAGTTTTGTCTGTCTGTCCGTTTGTTTCGGGTAATCTCTGGAACGGCTGGACCGATTTTGACTGCCAGAAAGCAGTTGATGTAAGGAGTAACTTAGGCAATTTTTTTAGACTAGCTTCGCTACGCGTCGTACCTCTTGTTTTACAACATTAACCTCGGGTAACACCGCGGGACTCTTTCAGAACATTGAATGTTTTATCGATCGGTATGTTTATTGTTTACATAATACGCATCATTTAAAATTCCAATAACAACACTAATACATTATCTTTGTGGGATTTTCTAACTCAATAAAATGATACATCTCTATTTCTTTTAAAGTTTATAAACCCACGACAGTAACATTAAGTCCACAACAGAATTAGTGAAGCCCAGTGAGCATTCCACATCTACAATTCCAAGCTGCATTACAATTTCATCGCTCGAACAATCACACACCGCTCTGATTTACGTACCAACGGACTTATCTCAGATGAAAAGCCGACTTCTTTAAGATAAAAGGAATAAATCACATGTCAGACGACCGACTTACGCTGCATCTTGAATTTGTCGGGAAATACCTTCTCTTGAAGATTATCTACAACTTTATTTTGTTCGCTCGCCATATAAGTGTCAATATACTATTGTGTATTATACTGGTTTGTTTTGTGATATTCGTGGATCGTATCGCTAAAATATAGCCGTTTTTTTTTTTATTAAAGACAACTTCCGCATTAGAAATATAAATTTCCTGTGTCGCAGGGGGTTTCATAATCATATATGGAACGGGCTCATAGAACACCCAGATCAGAACAGTTAACAATTTCTGAATTACACAAAGTGTTATCCCACGTAGGATTTGAACCCGTTACACTTGGCGCATTAGGTTGCAACTTGGCGACTGCTTAAATCACTAGGCCAACCGTGCAGTCGGTATTTATATAAGGAATATTACTCTTAGATGTATTTTTCACTTCGTGGTACACATACGTATTAGTTTAGCCAAAAGGTATGTAGATACTATGGTGATAATCTTACTAATAATATTAATGTAAAGTTTGTGAGAATTAATGTTTGCACTTTTCTTCATTCATTCACTCTTTATTGAAAAGATTTCGATGAAACTTTACAGTAATAAGCTAAATCTACATCAGAATGACATATAATAATAAATACAGTCAAGACTAATGTTATATATTTCTAAAAACTAAAAGTTCAACAGAGAGATCTACTAATGACATTAATTGGAACATATTATCAGCGCACACGGTAATTTAAAAAAATATCTGACCCACGCAGCCCTGCGTGTCTGTCTGTCTGTGACTTCTATTGCGTAATGTGATAAATTATTATCTTTAATGATTATAGTTGTGACTCAAATTGTAATTATCGCTTTTATATGTCTTTTGCATTTAAGAATATTGTCTGGACTTTAAAAGAGACTGTGATCCCTGAGTTGTTTCGTCTTTTCTTCTCAGGGCTACTCCAGTTAGGAAAGGCCGAACTCATCTGCTCAAAAACAAAAAGTATAACTTGCAAAAGTGTTCATGTAACCTATTTAAAGAATAAATTATTTGATTTTGATTGATTTGTTAAACAGCAGAAACACATGAAGCAGATTATTGTGAGCTCAATTAAACTTATTTGTAGCGAACTTTTTCCTAAACTTCAAATGGGGAATAATTATTTTATTCGTAGGCGTCCCCGAGAGAGGCCTATCTAACACCGAAATAACTTTCAAATCGAACCTACTAGTACTTCCTAAAACAAACGCATTCAACAAAACTTTTCAGCTTAAAAATATTAGCATAGATTAGACACATTTTCATTAAAATATTATGACAGTGTTTTGTGTGCACGTAGATTAAGACCTGTATTGTGTTCTAAATTTGGTATTCTACCAACCTACTTATTGGAAAGACTTCTTCGAAATTATTTTATTTGAAATGAAATATAAGAAACAACTTTTATGTTGTTCCTCAAAGAAGGAATGATAAAGACTAATGTTCTTATCTTTGCCTTTGAATTACTTGAAGTACGTTTTTCATTCACCTGTATGTAATTCGTAATATTATTCGGAAAAACTGTTCCTTAAATATACTCTTCAGAGATAAAAAAATAAAATAACTCCTAAGTGAAGCATGAGTAGGCTTTACCTAGTTAAATTTTACTATATTTTTTACATTAATGCGGGACAAAAATTGCTAAGCATTAACTTTCGGACCGGCACATATGTTACGAAAAATGTTTCACCAACGGTTTCAATTCAATTTAGGTATATAACACAGTAGCATAGGGTTTGTCTTTAAAATATTTTATTTCAGTGAGAGTGAGAATATAATTTTACTCTGTTAGTGATTAAATATAAAGGCTTTCTTAATCGTAATTATTTTAAGTAATCGTAACTTACAACGATGAAGTTGTCACTGCGTATGGAACTTCGGTAGTACACAACTAAAGGGCGGTAGGCGACTGGTCATTAGCGGCCCGACACTCAGCGTCGATAAGATAAGCCCAGTTCGGCCCCCTTTGTCGTTATCGTCACGTCAAAATATTTTATGTGCCGCGATTAACCAACAAAAACTTAGGGTATCGGTAATTATTGTGATTGTTTAGTGTGGGAAGGTAATGTCGTACTGTTGAGTGCTCTTGCGGTGCGAGGTTTTTGTACGGGTCGGTGATGCCATTAAACAAAATTGTGTTAACATTAAAATTTTTGACCGACTTATAGAGTTAGAGGTTGTTATCTAAAAATTCCGTCATTAAGGAATGAATTTGGGAAACTCTTTTTTATTTGAATGGACTTACCTACTTTAGTTTGGTCCCATTCCAATTTGAAAATTGAATACGAGTAAATGAGGAATACGAATAATTTCAATTAATTATGAAGATTGTCTTAAATATAAAAATCTTTATTTAAAATCCGTTAACAAAATTTCTTAAAAATAATAAGATTTAGAAATATCAGGTACCTAGTACCCTAAGCTTCTTGTACCCGAGATGGCGTGCGGTTTTTAGTCGGTTCGAGTCCGACGTATCCATAGGGACTCCCGCACGAAAGAAAAGGTACCCAGTAGAGCCACGCTGATTCAGTGCGAATAGGCCGGCTCTACCGCAATACCTCACGCAAAAGACCAACCTAAATCTGCTGTCGTCTTTCGTTAGTGAGTGTAAAACCGGGGGCCCAATCACTCTGCATCATTTACTCATTCATTCATTGCATTGTATGCACTTACAATGAGAATAGTGGCCCCTACTCCGAGATCTCATGGAACTCATGCTTTCCATCAGGCAGAGTAGAGTCATTTTGGTAGGCTTCAATATAAAAAAAACATAACTTTTTAGTGTACAAATTTGTAGGGACATACAGAGATAATTTTATATTCATATTACACAATAATGTTGACCGTCTTTAACGTATTTATCAGAATATATATCGGAGAAAAAAGGTCTCGGAATATTTTCTCGTGAATCCGTAGAACTAAGTTATTTAACTCAGTTGTGAGGATTCGAGGGCAAATATTTTTACGTTATTCACAGACAAATATCTACCTTCTTATTTACTTACTTCTTTATAACTGCTTTTAAGATTTCTGACGTTTCAAAATTTATTTTCCTAATGTTATGTGGATTACTTATGTTAATAAATGTTTTATCAGGACTGCCTTGTTGGTCTAGTGGTTAGCGTATGCGGCTGCTGATCAAGAGGTCTCGGGTTCGATTCCCGGGTCATACCAAATATTAGTGGGCTCTGCAAATATTTGTTTCGGAGTCTGGGCGTTTTTCTATGCATAACATGTATGTATTTACAAAAAAAAGTATTTTTATGTATTTATATCAGTTGCTTAGTACCTATAATACAAACTGCTTAGTTTGGGACTAGATGACGTTGTGTGTGAGATGTCCGAAATATATAATTCAAATATTTATATATTTCAAATATAATATAAAATTTGAAATGTGCTTAATCTGTGACCAAATAAAATACAGAATAATAAAAAAAAATACGATAAATTGAGAGAAAATAACGCTATAATGATTACCAGAACTATTTTATTGATAAAACGTGTTTATCTAATATATTAAAAAATTATGTTTTTAAATAACTCATTGAAATATTATATGGATACTATGTAATATAAATACCAATGAAAGATTTTAATAAGCATGTAGTATTCGAATATAATAGACACAAAGCATATTTACTGATTGAACTAAAACTTATATTCATTTTATAATGTCATGCGTATGCACACATTGACACAAATAACTTTGACTACAAAGAAATATTGACACTGTTGTTGGTTGGTATTCAGATTGTCTTAACACTGTGCGTATACAAAAGTCATTACCATTCCTAAAATTTACGCGAAATGTGATAATATTATCTGAACTTTACAACATAATTCCCATGCATTAAAATTTAATAGTATGAATTTGATACAGGACTAAATGGCTCAGTAATGTATCTATAAAAAACTTATTAAAAGTGTAGAATTTATTGCATTTGGTTTAGCCGTCAGAGAACATACATCAATAAAGTTTTGGTATGGAATATTATAAATAAAAGTCAACGACGGGTAAGTCGTAAAAAGGTTTTTGATACGCCTAAAACTTATGAATAAGTCATAGATATTTGAGTCATAACCGCCGCTCGCAAAGTAACCTCGACTATTCTGTCGAACGTAAAAATGTTGAGCAGCATTTTAACCCTCTCAACACGCAAAGAAAGTAACACTGTTAATGTGTTTTCCTGCTTCAAGCTAAGCTTGATACTAATTCATTTTAGAAATAAGTATCTACTGAGTTTGTTTTATGATTTGCGCCTCTTAGAGAAGCAGCTGGTAACAGGTAAGTAGGTACAATTCATTAATTAAAAATAAGGTTTCTTGAATTTAGTGTGTCCGAATCGTCATCCTGATAAATTGCAGTGGACTGTTTCCTTCATTCCTTAATATTTTGCTATTTTACGTGATTGAATGACAGAAAGTTTATTTATTTTTTAGATTATTGATGGAGTATCTAACATATCACTTTTTAACAATTCTGTTTTTTGTTATCAAATAGGTAAATGACATCAAGCTTTTCATTAAAGTGAATAAATTAAAAATGAGCCAAAATAACATCTTTATGCTTTTAAATTTTCTTTACTATTGAACAATTTGCGGCCTGAGTATTATAAAAATAAATTGATACAATATAAATAGTACCTCTTTATCTGCATCTGATAAGCTTATATGGAGACTTTTACATTCACTCATTCATTTGACCCTATCACCACTTATCTATCCATAAAAAAAAAATCGACGGCTCCTGATTCGAGGGCGTCAAAATAAGTTCAGATGACCTTTTTATAATAATAAGGGTGACGGATGGGACAGCTGCCATTGTTCTGTCCAAAATATACTGTAATTGGAAGTCATTTTGTGCTATTACGTAATGAGATTTTAATTCTGAAACACCTTTCGTGAGGTGATTTTGACCTTTTAAAATAATATTTTGTTTTCATTGTTATTTGATTCCAACGAAATATGAAAATAGCTTTTGAATTTTTTTATTTCCAGAGTTTTGAAACAAACTTTGGAGTGTGTCAGAAGTTATGAGATATTTGGACAATAAATAATAAATAAATAAATATTTTGGACATCTGACACACAACATCATCTAGTCCCAAGCTAAGCAGAGCTTGTGTTAAGGGTACTAGACAACTGATATTAATACATAAACATATATTTTTTTTGTAAATACATACATATTATACATAGAAAACACCCAGACTCCGAAACAAATATTTGTGAATCACACAAATAATATTTGGTCCGACCCGGGAATCGAACCCGAGACCTCTTGATCAGCAGTCGCATACGCGAACCTCTAGACCAACGAGGCAGTCGTATAATATAGTTACTAAAATAAATATTATTATTTATAAATAGGCGCTGATAATAAATTCTATGTAAATAAAGGAAGTGGACCATCACAGTCTATAAACTATATATATTTATAATATGTGCCAGTATAATGTTTTAAGATAATATTGGTTTAGGATAGGGACATAGACAAATATACTGTATCCTAAAATTTGAAGTAGACTGCTTTTATTACTGATACTATACTCTTAGTTCTGGGTGTCAGACAATTCTATCTAAAATTTTATTTTAATTAATCCATCTCTTAAGGCATAAAGAAGTAATAAACACACATACAAACACATACAAACCTTCACACACATACACACCAAACTTTTGTCTTTATAATATATGTGTGACTACGACGCGCCATATTCAGTTTTACAATGATTGCTATCGATGGCTAATTCGCGCGATGCGTTATGGGTGTCATTAATCCGTTTACAGCGTACGAGTCAATCCTGTTTTTTATCTCGATCGTCGCTCAAAGGCTTTGTAATAAGCTATATTATTAGATATAGCAGAAGAGAATGAAATAGAACTCATTGAGGACAGAGTCCGTAAAATGATTTATGTTTTTTTTTTATAATATAATATGATGAGTGAATGGCACTGTCCAACAACACTATTAAGAGTACGTCACTATCACATTGGTCATGACCCTCAAGCACCGTTGATAGTCGGACATACGAATTTGACAAACCGGTGCTAATGTCCAATAGATCAAGGCCAATTAGGAGATCAGACACCTTCTTAGCACGCATTCCATCTGGCGAACAATACGAGCATTAAAGACCCTCTCAAAGTTATCGTCACAACAAGAAGATCCTGTAAGCTACAACAGAGACTCTGGGAGACTAAACCGGAGAAATACCTCGTCCACGTAGAAAATAGGTAATAAGCTATTTGTCAAGTCCTCCCAGGTCGGTAGTCACCACATGGTCAACCGTCTGCCTTTAAAATATATTTCAAATATGACAATAGTCATATTGTAAATGATAAAGGTAGAGGTAATTATAATGTCTTACTGGATTATCTAGAAGGTATTGAGACTCTTTGTTGGCGGTGGTAATCAACTAAATTCACGCAACTTTTAATTATTTACTACTTTAGTTGGCACTTAAAGTCTGAAAGTATTTATTTTTGACAGAACATGAAATTGTATAATAATGTGTAATAAATTACGCCGTTTACATTTAAAAAATCAACGTCTACATTTTAATTTTATTTTATCTAGAATATCAGCAGTTATTAAGGTGCTTAGTTTCAACATAAAGCGGTTAATTATAAATATAACTGAGATCATAATTCTGCTTTTAGTAAACAGATCTACTAAGTTGAACTAAAATAATTTCTGTGTTGTTAATTTCAACTTCAAGACTGTAAGTTTCAAGTTGAAAATGACACAGAATCGTTAGCTAAAGTTAGGTAATATTTATGAATACGGAATTTGATGTATTTTTATAGCATGTCAGAGAATTATTTGCTCGTATTTTCATATGGTGATGTGACGCTAAAGGTGAAAATGATTAAGGTGACTGACATTGGATTTTGTATAAAAAGTTAAATTAAAAACTTCAAATACGTAAAATTTCAATAGGCAGCCTTGAAAGATTTTTTTTTTCCCATTTGTAAAATAATTTATTGCTGTTTGTTAACTGTGTTAGTAACTGCCTCGTTGGTCTAGTTGTTAGCGTATGTGACTGATCAAGAGTCTCGGGTTGAAAGTACGGTACTAAAAGTACGGGTAAAATACGGTACGTACGGTTGAGTACGGGTCGTGCCCAAAGTGTTGTTGGGTTTTTCTTACAAGAAATTGTTAATAACAGCACGGAGTAATGAAGTTTGGCGATGATTAACGCCCGTGCCTCGGAGAGCACGTTAAGCCGTCGATCCCAATTGTCATGAACATCTATGGCAATTGTTATTTGGAAGTCAGTACCCTCATACTAGTTCGACCTTCGAAATTCAGTTTGTTCTTAGGGTTGCGAAGGTCCGAATTCAGTGGCTCGGTGGAAAAACTGATATTCAGGTAAAACTACTAGCTGACCCCAAATAATCTAGGGAATAAAGGCTAGGAAGATGGAATGTGTTAGTAACTTCGGTGATGCTAACACTGAAACCGAAAAGAAACACTAAAACAGTTATTTTCACTTGCGATAGCTAATAACACAGGTGAAAGCTATAACTAATGTACAATGTTGAATAAGCTTCAAAAATTACGTTTCTAATAATAACAAAAATTAATTAAACAAGAATATTATATTCAGTTTACCATACTGCTGACATACGCTAAGCAACACATTTGCGTATTCATGGTAAGTCACGTACACTAAGTACGCTATTACGTAGCATTTCCGATACTAAATTGCGTATCGATGTTCCCGCACTATGTGATTTCACGGCGGAGCGTGTTAATTTTGCCAATATTACCTTAACGTGCAAACGTATAGACATAAAGTCCTTTGTACCTAAAGTATGTTGTGATTTTAGTTGACAAAGGATGTTGTGCGTATCAGATTACACAAACACATCTTTGTGTAATGTATAGTTATAGTTTTGCTTTGATTGAACTTCAAAATAATATTGACTGTTCAGATGGAGGCATAAAATCTGAATTATTTTATGGAAACCGGAAATAAAAAAAATTAAGTGGCAATATTGAAGAATGAAATAATGTATACACTTTTTAACAATTCTTATGTCTCAACTGGTAAAAAAGTGAGATTGGCGCAAACAAACAAAAAACAAAAACATGAAACAATTGCAACAACTATTCCAAGTGTTCCAGAGCATTATAAACATGCAATTTGTTAAAAAATCTTAAGAAATTCTAGGTATAGGTACCTGAGAATATCTCCTCATTTGAGTAAATAAATTAAATGTTTCTATGTACCTACCTAAACTTAAAATATTTCTGAATATTTTCATTAAACGTTGTAACGTTTAAGCGATGCAAATTGTCTAGAATGCAGTTCTCTTACTCAATCTCTAGACTGTCGATTAAATTCATTTCTACAACAAAAATGCCTGATTTTAATGTTACTGAACAATAACATTGCATGCGAGTACTAGCTTGTAAGTAATTTGTTAGGACTATACATTGACATATAAAGAAAAAAAAATCTAAAACATATGTGTTTACACATCATGAATAGTAAGTCTTTTGAATGTTCTCACATTTGGCACTACATAACAAAAAAAGAAACATCAGCATATGATGCCGCAGCTCCACCAATCACGTTCATTACTCCATCCATCCCGTTTACACTTGAAATTCAAACACATACATTCTGAAAGCACGCATTTAGATCATCAACAACATAAATTTGATGAAACAAATACCTCGTTACACGCTCAATATGTAGGTATGGGACAACATGCGTGCCATCGGCTGCCCATTCATTGTCATTTACTTTGAAGCTCTATTGATCCTGGTGGGCACGTTGCTGTTATTAATATACTTCAAGGCATGAACTTGTCGCGTTAACTGATGACCTTCCTAAGTTGGTTGGGTGTTTTTTTTTATTTTAAGTCACATTGTATATTAAGATTTTTCCTCTAGTGACGGCATAAAGTGGATACGGAGTGTTATCACCCTATTGAACGCATGGGTGAACTACAAAGTATATGAAGAATTAATCAAAAATCCCTATGCCAAAATTGTACAGTAGATCAAAACCGCTTTTCTGTCCAACCGAAGACAAGAAAAGGCTGTTGAAAATGAAAGTCATATATGAGTTAAAATACTTGAGTTTATTGATAAATCAAAATGACTGCATGAATATTCTACAAAATGTAAAGTTATGGATCTTGCGAGGACATAAATAAAATCAGTAAATTTGTGTACGTTGTAAGCGATACAAAAAATGGGATGCGCACTGAAAATTTTTATAGGTGCTATAAAATATGCGCTGATATTTTTTTAAGTGATGAATATTTGTCACATAAAATAAATATCTACAACGCTATCATATTCATAAAAATAGAATGAATGTACAAATTATTGATCACAGAATTATAACAAACGTGATAGTGTTGAATTTCGAATAATTATTTTTATCTGCCCAACTATAACGCATTGCCAATAATATGCCAACGATGTATTTAAGTACATCTTAAATAAACCGTTGTTATATTATTGATAGCGAAATTTTCTCGCTTTTCTACGAAACTTGGACCATCTAATCGTGTGTAGACTACCGAACACACAACTATCCCTTTTGTTATAAGATCAAAGAGACACTCGGGACTAAGGGATGAGACGTAATTGATGACGTCTTTTGTGCATTATTAAGCAGGCATGCCTAGAGATGGGTTTCTGCCCGGGCGGATTGGGCACATTGAATAAGCGCCCGATAAATGCCCGTAAATGCCGAATAAATGCCCTTTACCTGGGCAAAAACTTCAATTTACATTTTATTAATTTAAATTGTGTGTAAATATATGTGTATGCAGCAAAGAGTAATTAATAAAAAAATATGATATATTCCTGGATATAAATATGTTACTATTTTAGTTTTTTCTTTAAATCTATGATCATGGCCGTATAAAAAAAACCAAACTGAGTATTAAAGCAGTTCTTTATATGATAATTAGTAATCTGTGACATACACACAGTATTTTTGTTTCGATAACAATAGTCGATAGTATAAGTATATACCTATTACATGTAAAACTGACTTATTTGACCAGGGTAGAAGCGTCATAAAATAATAAAAAGTGAACATAAATTGTAGTAGGATGAAAGTGATGAAACCCATTGGAAAAGGAGGTGAATATTATAAAAATGGAAGGAAAAATAATTTACGGGCGATCTGAGGTCGGGAAGAGGTAGGGGGGAGGTTTTCAGGGTAAAAACGGTTTATGTCGATTTCCGGCAAAACTACAAATCCTATGAAAAAAAACTAAAAGGCAAAGTTGTAGGTAATAAAAAGATCTACAACTTTTGCATTTGCACTTTTTTCACATAACCTCAAATTTTATGTAAAAAACAAGTTTTTGGTTTTTTCTTTTTATCTTTTACAAATAAAATTATTTTTTCAAGAAATTTTGTGAAAACTTACCTTTCTATGTCCTGAATACACCGTAATTTATTTGATTTGAAATATCTATTTTTTCACCTCATTTTGACTTAATACCGAAAAAAAACTTGGTTTAGGAAAGACCTGTGCCGAGCGGTTAAAAACTGGAACTCGCTACCATCCCACGTCTTTCCTTCCCATTATGAACCCGGGTCCTTTAAGAGGGGTGTGAAAAAGCATTTCACAAAGCCGCTATAGTTTGGGTCAGCGTCGCCATACTTCCTCCATCGCAGGCAGTGTGGTGGCCCCCTCTCATGCTTACCATCAAGCAGAGTGGAGTCACATTGGTAGGCATCAAATAAAAAATGTTGTAAATTAAGACTTGATCTTGCTCAACCTACCGTTATTCAACTTGACCGAGTCGGATTCAGAATTTGATGATTTTTTCGATGATGTTTATGATGATAAGAGTCAAATTAATACGTCTCATGATGCTCAACCATCAAAATCAACCAGTCGAACCGATTTTTTTGATGTAACGTCTAACATCGACTTAAATGACGATGATAATGAAATTAAAGATTTATATTCTCTTTATTGACACTTGACATACAGGATGAATTGTTGAGACGGGACAGTAAGGGTAGGTACCTTAACCGTTACAGTTACAGGAAAACGCTTTTAGGAGACTATCCATAATTTTTTAAGATATTCTGAACTGCATTTACAGATTTTGGAAAAAATGTACAGCCGGCAAGAAAATGGTCATTTTAAACAAAAACTTTTTTTGATGCCAATCGATCCTGTTTTTTATTAGGATCAAAAGTCTCTACTATACCGACTGAGGTTTGAGTACTAGAAATGTCAGAAATCGCAAAAAACTTTTTCCATATATTTGTAAGGAAATAAATCATTTTAATATGTATTATAAACACAGACAACAGATAACTTACAATTAGATGATCTACGAAATAAATTGGTCAAAATGACTGCCGTTTTAACGAATACATAAGTACACTGGTTTTTGTACTGAGCTAGTAGCAGCTGATAATTTACTTGACTAGATATCATTTAAAATCCTTGTTAATGCATCTTTCAGCTCCTGAATACTGTTGTATTTTTTTGTAGTCTTCGTTTTAGATAGCGCCACGGAAAAATATCGAGAGGCGTAAGATCGGGGCTACGAGGTGGCCACTTGGTTGGACCATGTGTACCTATCCACTGTGACCCGAACTGCCTATTCAAACTGAAATACGCGGCTGTTGTGTGGCGGAACGCCATCTTGCTGAAAATAAAACTTTTCGCAATTTTGTAAAGAGACATTCATCCAACTGCTCTTGGAGATTCTCTAAAATGACGTCATTATACACGGCAGAATTAAGAGTACCTTCATAAAACTCCACCATTACCACACGATACTAGTCGCAGTCGATACGTACTCGCGTATCAAACCAATGCAGATTCCGTGTTTCTATTATTTACAAAATACGCTTAATACAAAAGATGCATCAACAATGATTTTAAATGATATCTATCCAAGTAAATTATCAGCTGCCACTAGCTCAGTACAAAAACCAGTGTACTTAAGTATTCGTTAAAACGGCGGTCATTTTGACCAATTTATTTCGTAGATCATCTAATTGTAAGTTATCTGTTGTCTGTGTCTAAAATACATATTAAAATGATTTATTTCCTTACAAATATATGGAAAAAGTTTTTTGCGATTTCTGACATTTCTAGTACTCAAACCTCAGTCGGTATAGTAGAGACTTTTGATCCTAATAAAAAACAGGATCGATTGGCATCAAAAAAAGTTTTTGTTTAAAATGATCATTTTCTTGCTGGCTGTACATTTTTTCCAAAATGTGTAAATGCAGTTTAGAATATCTTAAAAAATTATGGATAGTCTTCTTAAAGCGTTTTCCTGTCACTGTAACGGTTAAGGTACCTGCCCTTACTGTCCCGTCTCAAAAATTCACACTGTATACTGTTGAGGACTGATGGTAGTCTCCAAAATGCCTGTTTCATAAAGCGCATGACTTTCGGTCGCGTATTACCAGATTCATAGGCAATTAATTTGGCGATGAGTGTCCTGGATTCAGCAATACGTTTTATTCTACACTGCCAAGCTGCCACTTATTATTATTATTATTATTGTTCTCTTTATTAAAATCAAAATACTTATTCATTACATTTTAAAATATATAAATTAAAAAAATACATTTAAAAATATAAAAGATAACATCGAATGAAAAATTAATTTTTTACGAATTTTCGACAAAAATAATGAAACGAACTGTGATTATTTGTGATTTTAATTACAAAAATGTATAAATAATAATTAATTATAAGTTTTAATTTACAACATACTGACTTTCATTTAAAATAAGAAAGAATACATTAAGAAAACATTTGTTTTTCACAAAACAAAGGTATTCGTTTTTTCTGCCCAGTGCTCGGGCATTTATTCGGGCGTAAACTTATTTATGCCCAATCTGCCCAGTTTATGCCTTTCCGCCCGTATTTGTTTTCGCCCTCGACCCATCACTAGGCATGCCTTATTTAATAGGGGCATTACCAGTGATAACTCATTACTCACAAGGGAACTCACAAGTCCTGAATAAGTTATTTGGTTCTGATTACGTGATTCTATGAAATTGTCGTTTTAAATATAATCGTCTTGTAGATATCATAACCATTGAGACAGATCCGTTTTAGGTATAATATAATATTCATACACTCGCACGTCTTTCTTTGACGCGATGTGGGTTGGGAGCGTGACTAGACAGACTGCCGTCGGGTTGGCCTAGTCAAAGTGTCAGGGACTCGTTATATGGAAAGTATATGGGTTGACTATGAGTAATCATAAAATGAAACCAGCAAGACATCTGAGCGCAAAATATGTGATAGTACACGTCACATTGTTTGAAAGTTTGTAAAAAATCTTTAATGTTTAGTTAAAGAAACATTTTACAGTTTTGTCATTTATTTCATCAATTAAACAATGAATTGTTTCGTTTAACATAGCAGAAATGAACTGATGGTTTTGTCTTTCTTTATATTTTGGGTATCTAGGTACAATTTCTCAATTTTTAGTAAAAGTTTGACTGCACAGTTGGCCTAGCGGTATAATTTGTTTTACTGCGCCAAGTGTTGAGGGTTCAAATCCATCGTATAAATGTGTTATCCACAAATTGTTGTTCTGAGTCTGGTGCCTTGTGTCCGTTTCATGTATGTTTGTTAAGTACACCGCAACACAGGAATATGATCTTGCCATAAAACAAGAACGAAAGAAAGTTTGTTTCCGCAACCAAAAAATTAAAAACTTAAAAGTTGTAATTAAATATATTTCAACGTAAGTATAAGAAACTATTTTTACATAAGTAATAGAACTAGCAAAACTATCTCATTTAATAGTGTAAAATCTTAATTGATCAAACGAATAGAATAGAAAATGAAAAATCTTTGCATCTTGGTTAGGGGGCAGATCATTTAGCAGAAATATAAAATGGAACATCGTAGCGATCAATACGGACTAATTGAGACTTACTATATAATACTATTAAATCCCTGAATAGCGTTTTTAACAACGTGCGTGTCAAGTATAAAATCGATGTTCGCACATGTCAATCTAGGTTCTCCCTTCCTCTTAACGACCCTCTACAGGGCTGTCAATTCAGCAATCGTTAGTATCACAACAACTTCCTTTGTGTCTTTTGTATAAGCAATTTGCGTCACGTGGGGGCTAATGAAGCTGTCTGAGGGGCCGGACAACGCGTGAAATAACACGGTACTAGATTGTCATTGGATGTAAGTAGGTATATGTATATGTTGGGGTTTCTTTGACGTAGTAATAAAGAAATATATGAATGAACAAGCATTATAAAGTACGTGTAAGTGATTTATGAATTCGAAAAGTGTAAAGATCAAAAGTTTTACGGCAAAGAAGATCACATTAGTAGAAAGATAGAAAATGGCTTTCGGAAATTTTAGTGTTCGCTCTTTTAGAGCAAGCTACTCAGACTTCA
The DNA here is from genome assembly GCA_932526445.1 of Phragmatobia fuliginosa. Taxonomy (NCBI): domain Eukaryota; kingdom Metazoa; phylum Arthropoda; class Insecta; order Lepidoptera; family Erebidae; genus Phragmatobia; species Phragmatobia fuliginosa. The sequence continues at coordinate 6,463,075 of OW052065.1, read as the reverse complement.
AACTTTCCATTTTTAGGAATACAACTTAAATTACGTCGTAATCATATTTAAAATAGGGTAAAACAAACAGGTATTTAGAAAGTACGCCTAAACTGAAATTATCATCAATAATCAACAGCCTGTGAAAACTGATCTCACAATAAAACGAAAATTCAAGTACTTATATGAAAGTAATAAATGACATGGCGTGACTGGCCTGAGATACTTATTACAGATTTATGTTCTTCGTATAAAGTACTCGTAGGTACGGATGTTAGATAACATGACATCGAAGTCCGGAACCAATCGATTCAGTACAGCGAAACACATCAAAGCATTAAAATTTAATTAGCCACCTGCTTAACAAAAACGTCTGGCATCTTGTTCCTTTGTACAACAAACGAGTGAGAGGTTAAAGGTTCGATAATTCGTGGCACAGCGGTAGGAAGCGGCGTCGAGGCGCATATCCGGCCCATTGTTGATAATATGCTCTTGAACGTCTTTACTAATTACTTGGAGGCGTAAACAGCTCTGCGTGACGGTAATTATGTCTTTGTATGTCCCATAAATTGCTTTATTACCATGTATTGTTCCTAAAAAGCATATATAACTGGAAACTACCGAGGAATTATTAACAGAATTGCTGGTATACTTGCTATTAATTACTACGTTCTGTGTCATTAGTCAGTCATTAGCTATAATGGTATAAGTGGAAGCAGTTTTATAACATAATTCATAAATCATTACTGTATTGTATGTTTAGGGTAAACATATGATGTCAATATAGATAAATAATTCAAAAAGGTGTTAAGTCTATGCGCAGAGATTAGTCAAATATCACAACACGGCGTTGAACACTCCTCACGTTCTAAGTCGAAGTAAATATACATTGTACACACCTATATTTTATGCACAGAAAGGCAAAGATAGGAAAAATATTGATACATACATATATGGATTTATTCGATTTTAAGCAACAGCTTAAATAGTTTAGCATCTCAATTTATAGAAATACTCTAAAACATGTATTTTATCAATATATTTAAAACTGTTACGTTACTGGCTATCTGACAGACAACACAAAATTCTACGATTAAGGCGGTGAAAAAGCCAATCAAAGTTAGAAATCAGAATCACACGTAGACCAAGGATGGTGCCTACCACGTGATAAATATCTCAGTAGTATTTATAACGTAGTGAAGGTATTGTCATCATAGCATATTATGCTATGATAAGTTGTTAACCCTCAACGAAGGTCCTTCGTGAGCTCTAAATTTATCCATGCACACAACTTAAGTTATAAGAAGGATCCTAGGTTAGGTTTCGGGTAGACTTAATAAATTCCTAAAACTAAACTTAAACCACATCCAAACTTTTAGGCTTGTATAAGAATTTGCTTGTGGTTGGAGTTTCAGTGACTAATCTATAGAAGGAAAATCTGTATACTCCGTAGTATCCATATTAGTATTATAAATTATATAAAAACTTTATCTTTATGTCTATAACGCTTTCACGGCTAAACTACTGGATCGATTTCAGTGGAATTGGCATGTTAGTTAGAGTTACCTATTTTGATTCTTGAGAAGAGACATAGTCTACTCTTTATCGCGATAACCGACATGCCCGTGGTCGGAACCGAGGACAAATGCTAGTTTTTGACTTAATTTCTGGTAATGGTCTGGTAGTCAAGTTTTCTCACGATTCATTCTTTCTCTTTATTATTTCTTCAACAGTCACAGAGCAGGATTGTCATAGTACTGTACTGAAAATTAGGAAATAATACATCTATTACATAACATTCATGTTCCATTTAGACCAGTAACATCTTAAAAGAAAGTAGTTTCAGGAATTTGTATGTCTTCATACCTATAAGTCTTGAAATTCGGTCTATAACTCCACATAGAGAATATTCTAGCTATTCTAAACGGCAAGTAAATGACGCGTGCAAGGCAACGCGGAGCAATTTGGCACCAATTCCTACTCCAACTTACTGCAATAAGATTGTAGTATAAGAATATTATATTTGCAGGAACATTGATCTCGAAATGGATATGTTATGTTAGTTCTTCTTCCACTTGCCAATAAAATGGATGAGCAATTTATTATGTCTACTTTTTGAACTATGTAATATATAAAATAAAGCTTCTTTACTTGTGTACGTTTAAACAGTTATGCTATATAACAATGAGGTAAACCAATAAATGTACTTTTGTTTTAATCACCTTGTATTGAAATAATTCCTCCTGAATAAATTGCTCCTTTGAAAGTGAAACAGACATTGCAAAAAGTTGTTTGATGTGTATACGTAGAGTGATAAATTCTTTATTCCTAAACCTCACGTACTCAGACACAGAGAATTCAATGGTTTTTTTTCTGATTAAAACTACACCAAAAGTCGTTTTGGTAAATTATCGAGATACGATATTTACGCTTCCTGCTGTCGATGGATTTAATAGGACATACTATACTATCAAATCTGGAAGGAACTTGTTTCTATTCGATATAAATATGGTCACCGAATGTTTAAGTGTAGAAAGAATCGACTTTTATTTCATACTAACTCGTTCGTAATGATTTGCGCAAGACGACTGACAGGAGCTGGATGCGAGAAGCCGAGGACCAAGTGGCATGCAATTAGAGTGGCCTATGTCCAGCAGTGGACTGCGATAGGCTGATGATGATAATAGCTCTCAGCACCGCCCGGGTGTGCGTCAGTTACCCTGGTGACATAAAAAACACCCAAACTCCGAGATATATGTACATCTGTAGATCACACAAATATTCGGTCCGTGCCAGGGTCTCAAACCGAGACCTCAAGCACAGCACACTACGACTGCCTCACTGAAACAGTTAATACTGGATTGTCATCAATATTATTTAACCTCAGCGAAGTACCAATATCGGTATTGTAATGAGCTCAGACAAATTTTTGGAAACGTGTATTTTTATTTAGAAAAAGTAGTTTCCTTTAGTATTCTAGTCAAATATATGTTTTCGCTATGCTTTCCCTTTAGATATCTTTGACGTAACGTAGCATAAATCGTTATATTTCACTGGATGTAGCATAAATAACAAGATGCTACTTCTAACGGTCGTGGGAAGATATTCCCAGTAGATTTCAGCACACTGTAAGTGACAGGTCTAGACTATCGCTAACAAGTCTTCAATTTAGTTCATTCCAACTGGTTTAAAAAAAAATTGTTACTAAAAATAATGTGTAAATTTAATTAAATTTTTATATAGATATTGCATTAACTTTACACATTATTTTTCTGAATTTCATTTAGTTTTTAAAATTTATAAGATGCCAAAATGTGATCTATTTTAAAAAAAATCACCATCATCAGCTTGACCACTGCTGGACATAGGTCTCTCCCATTGGATAATGCTGATCGATTTTGGGCTTCTCGCATTCATATCCTGCTAGCCATCCTGCGCAGGTCGTCACTCCACCTGAAAATATGATTAACTTGAACTAGCTGTGCTATTGATGTCCTAAATTTTGAATGAAACAAACCTACATACGTCAAACTTACTTGAATAATTAAAGCCACTCATATTTATCTGAGAACTAAGGTTATGGCTTTAACATAATACAAATACATAATACAAATACAGTTGACGAATTTTTAAATGATAAAGAAAAATGGATTTGACTACTTGCTCCTTATCATTTTATTCTACTCATGTGAATGTTGTTATCACATTGTTTAAGAGCATGATTTTACTTTTGTAAGTAAAGATTCTACGTGACTAATAAAGGCCATTCTTCTCTTTCTTTTGATCTTATAATTAATATTTTATATTTAATCTTTCGTTACCAGTAATTTGGCCAATATTTGAGCACATATAGTTTTTACCTTTGTTGTAAGTAGATGCTCCTACTATGTTGTACCCACTGAGGCTGTTGTTTTTTTTTAAATTAGCATAAGTTCTAATTTTTAATCACTATAATTTGCATCAGTCCTCTAACATAGTGTATAGTATATTAGTGGCAGCACCTTACCCCCATGTCAGGTTTATAAACATTAAAACTATGTAAACATTGGCGATTTGAAAGGAGTGGCCGCGAGTTTTTATTGCCATGTTCTTTTCTCCGGCTCTACCTATTGTTTGCGAACATGGCATAAATGTACATGTAGAATCTTGACCTGTCACAAGAGATGTATTGCATCCTAAGTGAATAAAGAATTTTGAATTTGAATTTGAATTTGAACATATAAAATTAAATTTTCGTCTTCAGAAGTAGAGTTGTAATATGTACTAGATATTTTTTCCATTAATAGAAAAAAAAACTCAATTTTCGTAATTTAGGTTATGAATTACAAAGAAAAACGTAATTAATTCCACTTTAAATGTAATTTTATATCTTAATTTAAAGAGATAAGAAAAGTCAAGATCAAAATTTATCGTCGAATTATAAAATAACTAGCTACTGTAAAACAATTTGCTTGATGAAACTTAATTTTCATAAGATAACCCGTAATCAATTTTATTTCGAATTACCAAAGTTTTGGCTTAAACTTTGTATACAAATCTTACTATTGTTTTCTTAACATAGCTTTACGGTTTCCCTGACTATTATTACGCAGTTATTCTTACAAAATAGCTTATATAACTTGGCACTGGTTTCGCCGAGTTTGTACAAATGGATATATGCGAGTATTGAACACTGCCAAATATTGTGAATTCGCTATGACATATGAATACTATCGAAATATTCTAAATTGAACTATATTCTGTGCGACGTTTCGTATTTTTATTTTTATCGAAAATACAATACAAGGGTAACTGAAATAAAGTTTTTATATAAGTGGTAGGCAATGCTCAGAAGCTTGTAAGAATTCTATGTCACAATCATTATTTTTTTTGAAATAATTTTGCATTAACAGAGTTCAGAAGTCAATAACTAATGTTCCGTTTTATTATTGATATTGTACAGTAATAATTTCTCATTTAAATATAAGTTTGTTTTTCTTATCTAAGTTAAAATCCAAGTCTAGAATCTATTTCAATTGAACTTCGGCTTGAAAATAAAGTACCGCAAACTAAGGTGTCTGCCAAGATCCTGAATATTAGAAGTAAGTGTTCCGTCCTTTTTCCACTCACTTGGGATATTTATTTCAATATATTGCTTCCAGGTGTTACTGTCTCACTTCCTCTTGTTGTGAACATATATTTCAATATTTAATGCGTCTAGTGGCTTGGTTTTCACTTCCTTAAAAGCGTTTTGTAGTTGAACATTTGGTTAAATTTTTATAGTGTATAAAAGTCGTATAAATTGTGTGTACAAAATTCGCCTCGTTTGGTCATTAAAATCCCCAGTAAATGTTTAAGTAACAAAAGCAAGACTTATAATTATTTAGACATTTGTAGAAAACCGCCTGCTGCGACTAAATTTGTTAAATATTATGTAGGTAATATTAACACTTTTTCTACTAAAATTGTCAAGTACATTTTGCGATGTGTATTTAGTCAATACCTATGCAAATAAATAAAATTGAACTGTTGTTTGTAGTTTCAAATTAAGAGCCTTTCACTAAATGCAATAAAAATAATAATACTTGGTTCAAAAAATCTATTTTTATCTTTCTGTGTGGCTGTTTGTTGCGATTTTCTGTACTATAAGTAGGCTGGATCCATTTTGACGTGACTTTCTATGGAAGACAGCTGATGATATAAAAAAGCGGCCAAGTGCGAGTCGGACTCGCCCATGAAGGGTTCCGTAGTATCATAAAAAAAAAATTGTAGTTCGTTGTAACTTTCATCAATGTTTTAATAATAGTGTTCTCATTGAAAGAAATGTAGATTGCGGTTTATGATTTATGACGTATTAAAAAAAAACTACTCACTAGATCTCGTTCAAATCAATTTTCGTTGGAAGTTTGCATGGTAATGTACATCATATATTTTGTTTAGTTTTATCATTCTCATATTTTAGAAGTTACAGGGGGGGGGACCAACATTTTACCACTTTGGAAGTGTCTCTCGCGCAAACTGTTCAGTTTAGAAAAAAATGATATTAGAAACCTCAATATCATTTTTGAAGACCTATCCATAGATACCACACACGTATGGTATTGATGAAAAAAATTTTTTTGAGTTTCAGTTCTAAGTATGGGGACCCCCAAAATCTATGGCTCTTTTTCTATTGTTGTGTAAAAATATTAAAGCGGTTCACAGAATACATCTACTGACCAAGTTTCAACAGTATAGCTCTTATAGTTTCGGAATAAAGGGTTTCGTTCCGTTTTTCCGTTTTTTGCCATTTGGTAACGGAACCCTAAAAATAACTGATGTTAATTTTTTTGACTAACTTGGCTTAACGTCGTTCTCCGTACCATTAGAACAGAAACCGCGGATAATGTCGCCGGGTTTTCAGCTATCATATAAATATATGTGGCTTAAAAAGCAACCGGCATTTTATCTACAAAAACTACTAGTTTACTGATGTGAAGAACAATGTTTTATAAGGAGACCACCCATTGCATATTATATTTAAAAATAAGTGTTACCGTAATGTATACTTAGTTAATGGTTATTATCTTTTATATTTTTCAATAATTTTCCGAAGAATCATTTAAATTTGAATCAAATTGTTCTCTTGATAAAGATGTAAATATTCTCATTATAAAATATGTAATCGCAACAAATGTGTCAGAATTTAAGTCGTGAATCGATATAACGCTAGATTAATATCGATTTTCAAATACTTATCTCACTTAGATGTCTGAATTATTTAAATTAGGAAACATACGTTTGTAAATTTATTGATATTACATTCTGTAGACGCAAGAGTCATGAATGGATGGAGTTCATTTATAGATTAGAATCGATAATGATTTCAATTGAGTGTTTTAATCGAATAGCTCGGTAAATAATTACTCTACAACGTTTTGGGTTACAAAATCATTGATTATGTAGTAGTTCAATTATGGTTTGAATTGATCTTTCAATATAAAAATACCATTGATGAAAGCCTTAGCAATGTACGTCTATTGAATTACCTGTTCGTAAGATCAAAACAATGAACAGTTTTTTTACTAAATACATTTAAAATTTTATACGGTACTCACATCAAAAAACCAAGTTTTATTTGCCCTTATATCTGTTTGTTAAATTAAACCCAGCCAGTTAAACTCTGGAACGGCTAGACCAATTAACCAAAGCTGATGTTATAAGGAGTAACTTATACTTACTTTTTAGACTAACTTCGGCCCGCGGCGTCCCCCGCGGTTTACGATAACAACCGCGAGTAACACTACGGGACTCAACTTGTATGAAATAAGTTGATCGGAGACACACGCTTGTTTCATCATCATCATCAACAGCCTTTAATAGTCCACTGCTGGACATAGGCCTCTCCTTTGAAAGGAGGTTTTGGCCTACTATGTTTATTAATTAAAAACCCTACAACAAAAATTCTTATCAAAATAAATGTCACACCATTGTGTGAGCTATAAATTAATCATTCTAAGCATAGGAGTCTTCATATGCGTTTAATGAATTTTTGTTCAGTCATAATATGATATACTCAGTTCTGTATGACTGACTGCACGGTTGGCCTAGTGGCTTAAGCGGTCGCCACGCCGCTTCCTACTACGCCAAGTGTCGTGGGTTCAAATCCCACGTAGGACAACACTTTGTGTGATTCACAATTTGTTGTTCTGAGTCTGGGTGTTCTTTGTGTCCGTTTCATGTATGTTTGTAAAGTCCCCCGCGACACAGAAATTTATATTCCTAATGCGGGAGTTGTCTTTTTAAAAGAAAAAAAAAAAAAAAAAAGAAAAAAGAAACTGAGTAATTTGTACAAAGGTTAGAATTATAATGAGCTCCTTTCTACTGATAGAAAATTACCACGTTAATTAAAGCCATTAAATAACCCTTATCCTCAGTTGTTCCTTTTACTGCGTCTATAAAGACATTTAATAAGTCCAATAAGCAAATAATTAGTAGTATTCCATCGTTTGGTTTGTCACGACACTTTATAAAAGCTTCCAACATAGAAAGCGTACTACACATAACAATTTCAGTTTGACGTTGTCTAGATTATTATAGAATATATCATACCGTAATTACTACGTGTACAATGCAAACTGTAATTTGCATGGGGACTGTAATATGTCTATTTGTTTGCTGTCGTACGTATGAAATTGGTATTAAATAATTATAGTGTCAGTCATTTAATGTCATATTAATTGTTACTGACAAATTGGTATGCGATCAAAACAGATATTGTTTTATTATAGTTTTTAGATATTTAGTATTAGACGTATAAAAGTGACTTTAAATTTGATTTGTTCAAAGAAACTGTTTTTGTTTCTATTCATTTTTGTATCTGCTAGAATGAGATTAAATAGTTTGTGTTTGTGTTTCAGGGTTTCGTAGTTCATGACTTGGAACCCTTATAGATTCGTCATGTCCGTCCGTCCGTCCTCGACCTACCGCCCAAGTGGAAACTTAGCATGAATATGTGTTGTAATTTCTTTGACAGTGCTATAATAAAATAAATATTTTTATTTGGGGTATTTCACCTACATATAAAGTGGGGATGATTTTTATGATGATTATGGCTGACTACGGAACCCTATTCTATGCGTGGCTTGACACGCACTTGGCCATTTTTTTTTTTAGGATAACGGCCATCTTAACAATAATTATTCCTGTGTAGTACTTTACGAACATACATGCAACGGACACAAAGAAAACCCAGACTCAGAACAACAATTTGTTAATCACACAAAGTGTTATCATGCCTTAGATTTGCTAGCCAAAAAAATATTCTAAGTTACTCCTTATGTCATTATCAATCTGCCAGTGAAAGTCCGGCAGACTAAGAACTAAAAAATATCTTTTTTTATGTACGTATCGTATATACTTTAATATGTATATAAGTAAAAAACTTTTCATTTGATACTACAAACATACACTCCAATTTTATTTATTTATTATAGATATATGTATCTATGTAGACAGAATAGAACAAAAAAACAATAAAGTAACGTCAAGACATTTACCTCAACACTATTCAATTTAGTGTTTCCGGAAAAGATTTGACAAAAGCCACTTATCCAATTTATTATATTTTCGTTTTAAACACACTTATGCGTGGCCTGACAATATCGCGATATATTTTAAAACGAACATAATAAGGACAGTAGAGCGTCTATTGCCGTAAACTGGGCACGTTTCCAGACTCCATGATTGTATTAAAAATTTCTGAATATAGTAACTCGATGTGGTCCAAATCGGAATCGAACGTTAGTCATCACGATTGCACGAATATTTTATAAGTTAGGCTTACAAGTTAGTGCAATTTACTTACTTTTTTTGAATTACGAAAATCAAATATAAGATTACCTATGTATAATATATAATCTCGGTAAATGTAGTGTAGGACGCCCACAGGCGAGGTGGAGTGACGACCTGCGTAAGATGGCTGGCAGGAGCTGGATGCGAGAAGCCCAAAATCGATCAGAGTGGTGTGCAATGGGAGAGGCCTATGTCCAGCAGTGGACTGCGATAGGCTGATGATGATGATGATGAAATATATACAGCTCACGTAGGTTGTCTATGTACTAATGTGAAACAAACCCTAATACTTGTCTTTTCTCTGAAATTTGTAAATATAGACAACCATTTAAAACTACAATTAAGTTTGAAGATTTAATTTGAAACATCATCTTTACTTCCTTACTATTTATTATTATGTTATAAAATAGAAAGTAATGTTGTACGTCTGTCTGTCTGGTTTTCACGCAAAAACTACTGAACAAATTTTAATGAAATTTGGTACACAGATAGATTAAGACCCTAAAAAAGGTTATAGGCAGTTGCCTATAACCTTTTTTAGGGTCTTAATCTTTTACCGTGATAACCGACATACAAACGGGCGCTGTCACAGGCAAAGCGAGTTAAATCTAATTTAGTCTTCATCTACATTTACTAAACTTCTATTAAAATAGAAATAACATTTAAACTTACAAACAGATATGGACCACCTCTATTTTAATTCTTGACTCATGAGCCACTTATCTTTCTTATCTTAATTGACTTTTATTTAGACTTAATGCTTTCCTAGATAAGCTTCAAACACTTGAATACCAGTTATAACTCACAGGGTTTCAAGTACAACTTCTAAACAAACCATATGCATACACATCAAAGACATTAAACATACATATTTTAATTGCAAATTCTTAAGTGTTGTCTAGAGATATATGTTATTCGAATTTGAGTCCACACCATCATGACCATCATGACCACAAAATTCAGATATTTAAAGTTTACTGTAAAAAATACTTAAAGAAAATATTATCTCATTCATATAAGACTAGCTGAATCCCACTATATTACCCGCCGTTATAGTATACCCTTTATCGCGGAGCGAACCTAGTCTAAAAATACCCTAAATGACTTGCCATGTCATCAGCTTTTTGTCAATGAAAGATCCGTCAAAATCGGTCCAGTCGTTCCAGAGATTACCCGAAATAAACAGAAAGCCAAAAAATTTAGTAAAAATATTTCTTTAATAATGAAGTAGATTAGTTACAGACTATTTTCCATTTTACCTTCGTCTTGAAATGGTTTCTCATAAAACTAGAAACTTAACAGAGGCTTCAAGGAATATAGGACGTGGTTGGATGCGGTTAAGTACTATCGTATTTTGAGGGCACTGCGGGTCACGGCCAGTAGTTCCGTAATATGCGTGAGCGTAATCGTAAATATCAAAAGCGGTGCGCGTAAATAGCACAAGCGGTAAGCGTAAATCTTATGAGCGATCGTTAAGTACAACCGCATTGTGAACGTCAATGTATTGATTGTATTATATCGTTCTGTACCACGACCGCAATGCTGTACCGCTCCGATTTCAATTATTCATCCGCTACATTTTTAATCACACCCCATGGTTGGGATATACTCATGCACAAAAAGTTTAGCCAACGACGGTTGAAATACTATATATAAAATATCGTAGGTAATTTCCACTACAGAAATAAGTTACGTTTGACGTTTCTGTCCAAGCATTTAAAACAGTAATTACGAAAGAACCAGTCTAACATTCCCCCGGGTATTCTACTAAGACGTAATTTACGCCAACCGAAATCCGAGGGGTATGACAAAAACTCGGGTCGTATCTACATGTCGCTTGCATTCGACGACGCGACTCATTTCTGGGAAGACAAATTACAAAATCCGTGGCAGTCGGCGCTTAAAAAATGCAGCAATTAACTTCCAGACGTACGATACCGGAATAACCATTACTATTTTGATCATTTCGCTCGTTATTTTAGTCTGTTTACGTTTTTTTTGTCAACAAATGCTTCCAGGATGGTAATATACAAATTAACTTTCTACTAAAGACTTCAAAGGAAATAGTTTGTAGACAATGTTGAATCGTTGGTTTCATCCAAACGACTTCATTCACATGCAGTTAATACAACGTACTTATTAACGTCAACCAGTGCGAATAACGAGTGACTGTAAGATATAACAAATTATCTTGGCCAATATTAATGTGGTAGCTTCTCTAGCTGGAGGCGTGTGCTCGTTTAAAGCTCGCTGATTTATGGCCCACTCGGTCAAAAAGTAAATCGTAAAAATGAGAGGCAGTTTGCACTTGCAATACCAATAAAATAATAAAGCAATGAAAATAAATTCAACTCAACGGGGTGCAAGTTTCATTTGGAGAGAACATTATATTGCCTCCTTTTCACCCGCAATTGACAATAATTGTCAGTTAGTTTATTATAAATGATAAATAATGAAAGGCGGTTGCAAACGGTTTGATTATTAATTAAAATGGTTTGATAGTCTGATGCCGCTTAGTTTCTTAGTCAGTTCGGTGTTGTCACTTAATTATAAGGGTAAAACGGTGTGTAACACAATCAGTTATTTATCATCAGTGTGACAAGGCAAGTCGTTTGTCAATGATTTCACCCACGGCGCTACATCTTGGACATTTGTCAACAGTTGCCTCCTGAATATTATATTGAACCTTATTTTGTTTAAGATACAGAATTAAATTGAATAACCGGTGCTTATTAGTAGTTGTGATGACAACCTGAGATTACTACCTTATCGGATTTCATCGTTGAAAGTTTTATTTTTAACTCAAACTTAATGTTGGTTATTTTTAAATTGCCGAGGGTAGTTGCCATTTTAATTTAATAAATATATCGTCGTGGTTCCACAATTAATGCACTACACATTTAAATAAAACATACGACGGTAATGAGCGTATTAAATTTACAATGCAAATACTGAGTTCCCGGCGCGTCGGTTATGTCAAAAAGCCACCATCAATGCGCCTGTCTTCTTGTGCGACGAACAGAATGCAATCCATGCAGCGTCGGCTCCCACAATCAGGCCGGCAACCGCCCGACTAAAGAGAAGAATTCAAACAACGGCGTTTTGAGCGGCCCTTCACCATTCAAATTAGCTTAATGCGTCGAGTACAAAGCCTTGCGATAAGCGTGGAAACCGGGAAGCTTCACGTTCCAACAGATCGCATAGATATTTTTGTGAAAACATTTCCGAATCTCTTCAAACTTTTCTGGATTGACCAGTTATTTATAGTTGTTTCGGAAGTGTCGATAGCGTGATTTCCTTTCACCGGTAAGATTTCCGTGTAAAAAAGGATTAAGGGGAGTTGGAACACAGACAGTCGTCTCGGCAGTGACGAATCTCAAAATAGACAACAGATGTAGGTATCGTTTGCAACCATTCGTCGTCGCACAACACACGCGCTCGACCGTTGACAGATTGGATGTTTTAAATTTAGAACGCTCATCCTTTATTTTGAAATTTTAAATGAAATGTGTATATCGATTTACATTCTGGCTATATTTTTTCAACGGCTCACTACGAGCTGATTATGTGTGAGTCACGATTGTTTTGACATTTTAATATGGAGTTTTAAAAATAAAAGAAAAGTGCCAAACGAGGAATAAAAACCGTATTTTTATGTGTATAGGATGACTTTGACTTGTGATACTAACAATTCCAATATATATGTTTTGAAGTGACAGTATTTCTATCTTTGCGGGAAAATATACCAATGTGGAATATTTATGATCAAGCGATTGAGCAGCTGTTGAATGTGTGGTGTGATTCCATTCGGCTGTCACTTTCTGCCCACGTATTATATTCAAATGCTTTTGTCTATACGGCACGTGGTTTATGGACCACGCTCGCCTGCAGTTCTATAGCGTCCGATTTAAAATATTTCATATATCTAATGATAATAACTATTACATTTTACGAGATACTATTTCATAAACAGCAGTAAAATAATGTTAAACATATTTCTATATCAAAAGTAATTCTAAACCATTTAAATTCTTTAAAAACATAAAAATAAATATTTACTTAATCTGGCAAAGGAATTTTTTGTTCAAAATTGAGTTTGGAATGTTTACTAACTACATATTTGACTATAGTCGTCACAAAATAAGAAGCCCGTTTTGACATTTGTAATTTGACATGCCGCATGTAAGAAATTGAAAAATCAAATTCATAATCCTATTTAATTACTATGTTACCCATACACTATCACAACGCATATCTTAAATAAGCATCAAGTTTAACTTGATATTGAAAAATTGCACTCAAAAACACGAATTAATCGTATTAGTTACGCCACGATGGCAAATGTCAAACCGGGCTTCTTATTTTGTGACGACTATAAGTAGCATTAAATTTGGAAAATAGAACCTCCAAACTCCGAAACAGACACACACCAACATGTAAAACCGAATATTAATAATAGATACATGTTTATGTGTTTCTATAGATAGAATAATACATAATTGTGACTGCCTTGTTGGTCTAGTGGTTAGCGTATGCGGCTGCTGATCAAGAGGTCTCGGGTTCGATTCCCGGGTCGGACTAAATATTTTTGTGATCCACAAATATTTGTTTCGGAGTTTATAATATAATATGTATGTATTTACAAAAAAAGTATGTTTATGTATTTATATCAATTGTTTAGTACCCATAATACAAAATCTTCTTTGAGACTAGATGATGTTGTGTGTAAGATGTCCGAAATATTTATTATTATTATAATTGTAACTTTCAGATAGGTGACCCGTCTTTCTATTGTAATATTTACTAACTTTTGCCCACGACACCGCGCACGTGTATTTTATTATCGTGGTAAAGTAACCTGCGTCTTCCTCAAGAATCGAAGTTTATGTAAATTTTTTGCAGCGGCTTAGCCGTTGCGTAACAGACTGACAGAGTTACAGACGAACATATTGGTAGTAATAGAGAGAGAAAATACTTTTAAATACAATAATTACTCACATGAACATAAACCTTGAAGGAACGTTAAACGAAAGATTTGATTTTGTATATCATTTTTTCATTATGTACTGGTTTACACATATCGCTGCTTTGCATGAATACCCGTATACAAAACAAAATTTTGAAAACACTGTTTTATAACACAGCCAAATGCAAAATAGTCCCTATTATATACATATCCTTATAAATTTTAATAATCCTTGATTAATGCCCTTACATTTTATTCTTCTATTGATCAAATACATAAAAAGATATGCCAAAAAATATTTTGTTTAATTTTCAAATAGCTCCCCTGTGATTTTGGTTTATGCAAAGCCGCGATACGTATATCTGCATATCTATTAAGCAGATATAAATATCTGTATATAGTGTACATAATGTAGTAACTTAAAAATAGAAGATTTTTCAATATTTCATTTTCGAATTTAATTTGTTTCCGCTTCGATATAACTTTATAATTTTTTTTTCACTATCTCTTTTGGTACGCTTGGCTCTTGTTTTTTAAACCGCTTTAATTGAGTTTGAGACTCTTTACTATTGGGCAATGAACAAATATCATATTACACAACGAGGTGTGGTAATGATTCTATGATTACATGACCATCGATTTATTTATTTTATATCTGAGTATTATACACATAAGTACATTAACTTGGTAATATTACACAATTTTATAGTAATGATATCCCAATGCTACTCATGTAAATATTACTACTATTAGAAACAGGTAAAATATTTGAGTTAATGAGGTTAAAGATATATATTCTCTGCATCTAATAACCGTTTTAACAGAATCGATTTAAGAATCACTCACAAATATTGTTATTGGTATAAAAATCGATTTCGTTCATAAATTATCATGAAAAATTATAAGATGTTTTCGTGATGGTCGAATTTGCTTAATTAATAAAAATCAAACAATGAGGGCACTGGTCTAGCAATATGCGTTAAAGCAAAAAGTAATCTTTACAAAAAGTGATCGTGTTTAGTTTGTGTTTGTGTTTAGTAAAACAAGACTTTTTAATTCCTTTACGTCCATTATAAAAAAATGTCTTATCATTTCGACTGTACACAATATAGATAAATAAACCCCATGAGTCACCAGACACATAAACCTTTATTATTTCACAAGCTGTTATTACGCGATATTATCACCCGTGCGGCGTCAGCCCACGTTTATCAATGTACTGCAAGTTCAACCGTAGAGGAAACAATACGTCATTGTCAATCTCGAGTCAGCCAATTAAATAAATAACCTCCGGTTTGTCAGTAATTTCTTTAGCTGTCACCTCGAATTAATACCTTCTTACTTCAAATTCATTATGTTCTTTTGCTTCGATAAATTTCGGGGCGTCTTCGGCGTTTAATTTATAATTAATGTTGTTTAAATTGTTTAAACGAAGTTTGTTCTGTCAAAATAGTATGTTGAATTGTTAAAGTAGTGGTTTAAGTTTTAAATTATGTATTTGTTTTCAATTTTATTCACACACTAGGGCGAAACAAAATATTCCACTTCAAATGCATGGCTGACCTTTTAATGATCTCATCAAAAATTGAAAGAGAATCTCACGCTTTCCACAACTCAACGGGATCCGAAAACGCAAGAAAGCAATTGCTGAGTACAGATTTTCTGCAAAACTTTGATACCACTTCGATACACCTAACAAAAATGTGCTGTGACTTGGCCTTCAAACTATAAGTAAAAAAAAAGCTAAGTACATCAAAACTGGATATAGTTTGTAGTTTAAAAATATATATTATATGATATTCTTGGAAATTTATTTATCGCAATGTCTAAACCAGTGCTTTCAAACTGTATAAACTTCTAATCGTATGTCAGACCCTAAGTTCTGTTAATGTTATTCTCACCATTATTGTTTTTACCAATTTCCTGAAAAATATGTTTACCATAGTATGTCATATATAGTATACTATAAAAAGTATTTCTATAACACTCAACTTGAAGTATAAAAATGTCGACTGTATGTACTCTATGTTTACATTTTTGTTCTTCTCTTCTACATTTATTTCAATATTGTCTCGACGTAATAATACGAGATGGGTCTGGCGTATTATTTTATTATCTAGAGAATACTCAAGACACGCATCATGTATGATATCAAAATTCAATATCCGTTCGGTACGTTTGTAATAGATTTCACATTTCCGTCTCTGCTAAAGTGCTGCGCTATGCGATTTGCAACGATAAATATTTCGAAATAAAAGTCTTAAATCGACTTTCTAGTATTATTTAAAGTTTATGGGTATGGTAAAAATACCACTATTATATATTTTTATGGTGGCTTGTTTGGGTATTTTACTAGATATCTATCTACAGCGCTGCATAGAGTGGAAAAACTTGATACATCCCCTCTACGTACACATCCGACCTTACAGAGTGGTAAAGTAGGCTACAACCTCCTTTCTAAGGAGAGTCCTATATTCAGCAGCAGACTATTAAGGCCTGTCTATGATGTACTGATCTATTTACCAATATTGAAATACGATCATTTAAAAGGGAAATACACACGTACTTCATTTTTATTTCTGGTACGCATAGACTAGGTAGAGAGCACCATCTGCCACAATTTTGATAGACATGAAGCCCTTCTTCAAAGGTATATATCATTTCTTCATTTCTCTTTAGTATCTACACGTCTCTCGCCTTACTTCAGAATCCGTCTTTTAGGGCCTGCCTTCATTATTTCGAGACCTACCCTAAGTATTAATATCTCAGAATCTTTCTAACAAATTAATTAAATGTTAGTTCTAAGAAATACAAAACATAAAAACTTTTTTCAGTTTACATATATAAAATACTGTCTCGATAGCTGCATATTTCAAATGTAGGAACGCCCTTATAAGGTCTAGTGTCAGTAATAAATTTCGCAATGTTGAACACAAAATTATCTTAATTTTCTAGAAAATTAGATTTATTGAAGAAGATTAATAAATCAAAGTGCGAAAGATTTAAAGAGTCAGCCGATACGGTATAATTCGGTATACAAAATGTAGTAGATTTGAATTTGAAATTAATGATTCGTGATACGGAACAAGGTTTATTAAGTGTTTATTCGTTTCTATTCCTTTACTTCCACAATCAAGGTCAAAAGAATAATTACATTTTCAGTAAAAAAATAAGCTTTTTGAATTGTAACCTTATATAGCTATATAGTCTCCGATTTTTTATTTCTTTAAACGAACTTTGTTAGTTTTAGATTTTATCATTGGACTTGAAGAATGAATCAGGGGTCAGGTTATTTATTACATTCAATTAATATTGGCTCTGCCTGTTTCTCGCGTGTACATATTTATATTTCTGTTTCGAAATAACAAAATTTTTTTCTTAAATATAAGGCGTAGCATTATTACTTAAACATACATAATCACTACAAGTGCAGAAATTATCTCAAGAATTCTAAGATTTGGCAAGAAAAAATCCATGACATAAATAGAACTAACACTCTATACTCTTGATCCGTCACCTTATTAATGTTTAATTAAATTCTTCAGTTACATAGAAATTGATTTTGAGAGTGTGAACCTAAGCTTCCGGGTTCTTAGTTTATTAAGAGTGTCGCAAATTGAAGTTTGTCTACTACCAAGCAGTAAGTAAAAGTTTACTACAGCTATGTCAGTATATGGGTTTTAATAATTAGGCTGTCTATTTTACGTAATATAACACTGGTTTTACTGGTTTACAATGAAAAATATTCTATCAATTTATTTTTCTTTTATAACAAAGCCAAATTTAATAATATAAGAAGTTTTTAATATGGTACCGACTCTCATATCTCGTACAACAGAACCATGAATGAAAATACTCTTGTGTATGCAGTATGTATGTAGTGGTAAGGCAGGTGAAGAAAACAATAAATCGTATCGGTGTCGCATCACCACCGCGGCACGCGGAACCTCGTCTTATTGTATTGTAGTTCCATTTGCTTTGTTTAGCGACGGTCCAGACGCACTATTTTAGATTTGCCTTCTCCGTACCCGATCGTACCGTGTTTGTTTTTGTGGCAAAACAAATCATGTTGTTGTTGAAATTATATTAACTGACAATATATTAATGTGCATATGGAAATATTTATAGAGTGTTAGACAACGGAGAAAAAAAACTTTTTACAGTAACAACAGCTACTGACTTGTGATTGCAAAAAAGAGGTCTCGAATAGAAAAAAAACAGTTCACTAAAAAAGGGAACTGCGTCTTTTTTGGTTTTATTGTTTTTTCTTTCTTGATGGGTTATATGTTTATGTTAGTTCCGTAATAAATATAGTTTTTATGCTCAGTTGTATATTGCAGTTTCATGCAATATCACTCACAAATATAATAAATGTAATTATTGTTTTTTAAATAAATTTATCATCAGTAAACTTAATTTGAATGCCGGATTTATTCATGAAATGTTTGTTATATGTGATTATTACTTAGTATTAAATATATAGAAATGGATATTAAAAAATTCAAATTATATCATTGACAGATGTGTTAATTCTGCTGTTTACTTTAGAGAAGCTACATATTATCCATTATCTCATAAAATGTTTGTTTTTCTTTTGCATTGCGTACAATGCAGTTTTAAATTCGTGATCACTTTATAGCATTCACTATTTGAATACTCTAACTGAATTAATTATACACATGGAAAATATTTACAGAAATCCTGAGCTTCTGGTTTTTGGACATTTGTTTAAAACTCTTTTGCTTTTATGATAGCCATTATTGTAAGTTTATTATCATCACTACATACTATCTTTATATATCAATAACTTAAATGCCAATGTCGATATCAAACTACTTTCAAGGGCTAATAACATGGAACAAGGTACCAGTAGTTGAGATTTTAGGTGTCATAAGCTTCCCTACAACAGTTGCGATATCGATGTGGACAGTTTTTTTGCATTGGGCTTTTAATTATGCTGCTGGGCTTTTAATGAGACAAACACAAAAAGACAACAGTATGGATCGGTCTCTACAGATTCTTTTATCTTACAGTTAAATTAAATCAACCTTTAACCGTCCATTGCTAAACGAAGTCCCCCCCCCTGAGGAGCTATTCGTTCTCAATTCTATTCTCTACTATATTTTTCTATTCTCATGTTTCATTGAGTACTATTTTGTTTTGATCACGTGACTGAGTGACATTCGCCTAAGAAATAAGAGAATCGAGAATTAGAATAGAGAATAGAATAGAAAACGATAAACGTTTGCAACTTGACTACGAGTGCTGATAAATATGTTTGATGCATAAGTTAGTCTTAATTATGGCAATTACTCGTAAATGTTATTAGTGGGAGGTATTATTCAAATTACATCTTTATCTTTAATAGTTTAATCTTACAAACCTGTTTAAGATAAACCATCATCAAATACTACGTCAATAAAAATAGCTTTTGAAATTGGTTCAATAAATGCGCCTTCTGTTGATCAAAAATAACCTTCAATATGCGTACGTATACTTTAAATCTTGCCTTGTTGGCCTAGTGGTTAGCATATGCAGCTGCTGATCAACAGGTCTCGGGTTAGATTCCCCACTGCTGGACATAGGCCTCACACATGTGATGATGACATTATATAAATGCCACACTCAATATACCTATATGTATATAAAACGTAAAATTTCATTACTGACTGACAAACAACGCTCAGCCGAAACTAAAATTCCACCCCGGAGGGTGTGAAAAGGTCAATCAAAGTTAGAAATCAGAATAACACGTAGGCGAAGCCGCGGGCAGAATCTAGTTCTTACTAGGAGCTGCTAGATAAATAATAAGTACTAGCCATTTGTTACCAAAACTCGGTGCAAAATTCATACCGTCATTTAAAAGTCCCTTACTCGACGCATGCCTTTCCTTAGCAAGGAAATTTTGAACTATTGTACCACGCCAGCCAGACCGATTGATATAGAGATTGTTCTATGATTAGTTCCCTTCTTTTTACAGGTCGTAAGTTTTCTACCTTGACTTATTTTTACGATACCCATTAGATGGATAGAGGTGGTCACTGCATAGTCTTAATACATCAGCCCTCGGACTTCGATTTATTGCTTGTTTTTATTTTCAGAGAAAGAAAATCTGTGGACTTAGTGTCATGTAGTTCTCTTTAGGCTTCTACTTGTTCCTTACTCTAGTGATTCCGCTTAAGACTAACTGGCTAAATTCCTATACGAATTTAAAAAAAATACAATTGGAGTCCCTTTAGTGGCATAAGCTTATGGAAATTAACAGTGTGTAGAATATAATTCTTCATCTTCTCGGTCTGATAATTAATACTGCATTGAATGCTTCGGGTCCATTGACCTCGGTGTACAATGGATGTAATGGCACAACATGAGCCGACAGACGTCTGCTTCACAAAGGCTTGGACTGTCACAACCCGCTGCGGCTAACTAGAGAGGCTCTGAAGTAAGTAGCTAGGACATCCGTGAGAACTGTATGAGGAATATTAAATATAATGTCACTTTATTTTTTTACGGAAGATAAATAAAAGTACAGTGACACTATTGACATTTAAGTGTTTTGGGTAATCGAAATTGTAATCATAAAACAAATGACTGAATAACTTCATCTTCATAATGCCTTTTAGTATTGGTAATCATGTACTTACATTACGTACATTAATGAGGCCGAAACGAGCTGCCATGTAGAAATATGTTTGAACTTTCTGTTTGTGAGCTTTTAAAAAAAACAGCTCAGCCCAATTGCTGTGTTTGACTACTGAAATATCAGAGGTAATGGTACTAGATACTCGTAAGGTTCTAATATTAAAATTATTAAGGAATCAAAAATTATCAAGCACTTGCAAGCAATTTTAATATAAACTAGTATTTTCACGGCTTACCCCGCCTGTACATCGGTTATCGCAGTAAAATACAGCCTATGTTCTTGCTCAAGAATTAAGACAGATAGTTTCTTTCAAATTTATAATCCCTACTAGTACTAATTATTGATTATTAAGAATCATAATAATGTGGCTTTATTATAAATACTTTCAATAAGTACTCTTACTTGACTATACCTCCTTACCTGTCATAGTAATCGAAGTATTCAAGTCTATGAACTATAATGACAATAATAGTTAACTATAGTAACATATGCCAGTCTGTCATTAAATATAATAACTGCTTAAGAAATGGCTTAAATAATATACAATTAAAAAACCTTATCCTATTGAGCTCATTGCCCTTTTAATATAGGCCTTGACAACTTATAATTAAAATAATTGAAAGCTCTGCAAATAAAGTTATATTTCTCCATTGGCTACAGAACGAGCCATATACTTACCACATACCGTCCGGGACCAGTTTTATGACAGAGCCTTAATGGTGACTTCTAGCTTGTCCGTATCTGTTCCCTTGATGAGCATAAATTACCGATTAAACCAGTATTTTACTGTCTATTATATTCATTTTGTACTTATATCGACTCATACCGCATCGATAATAATGTTCTTTTACTTATCATGTAATCCACTGCAATTAAATGCATTAATATCTTTACAATTTGAAGGAATAGCACTTTGTACTTTACTCATTCGCCTACCAAATATCTATTCAAAGATGCCCTTTATATAAACGAAATTTATATCTTAAAATTTAGGATAAACAAACCATTAGACGTAAAATACACGAGCATTTAACCGTATACCCATGTGTAACATTATCTGTACGCTAGACCAAACACGTGTTGCCCTCCTTATATGCAACGTTCTCAGCAAGGAATTCCGTGCAGTACAAGTTGCTAAAAGGTAGCCCAGAAAACTAACACAGCCAACCTCGACCTACACCCATTTTATTAACGAGCCAACAGTTTAATGGTGAACTAGAAACTCATTTAGTGGCCATTACCTCGAACCAACTACCGGTAAGCAGATTAAAATGCATGCCAAAAGTTTAAATTTATGTACCGGACGCTCTCTTCAATTAAACTTGTTATAATGAAATTCTGGAAAAACTGAGTAAATTGCTACGGAGAGACGACGCAAATAATTCCCAAGTTTTGCAATTTATACTCATTTTAAAGTTGAGTTCGATGGCGCAGATATTTCGGCAGTAACCCACGATCTGAATTGATTACTTTAACGCTATCGGCTCCTATCGACTTGATAATTTTGTCTTCCTTGTAACTTGTTGTACTTTGCTTGAATGTTTGGCCATAAATTGTTTGTTGGTCTAATATCTAAAAACCTTTAAACGTAATATTTGGAGTATTTTATTGATGAGTACATTTCCAATTTTTGTTGATTTAATTTCTTTTTCTTTGGAAAAACGAAAAAGGACGCTTTTACAAAATGAATATGTTATACTTATTATATTTATAGCGATATCTTCTTCCCTATTAAGGAACAAAACTGTTTACGTATAACTAACATAACACAGCAAAACCCTTATTATATTAAGAAACGCTATTCGTATTTTCAGTAAACTTATGTACGCTCTTACACCGATCTGTTCCATGAATAAACTCAAACAAAACGATATAAAGAATTCTCCGAATGCCATGTTCTGTTTCTATTACCTAACTTTTCGTCTGGTTGTTTTTCGTAAACATTCCAGCTGCCGTTGGCAAACCATACAATGAACCCGTTTCTATGCTCTAAACGACTGGTCGCGGTCTAAATTTACCATTTAAATTCAAGAGCAGATACTATGCCTTGTGCTAAAGCTTCATGAGATATCTATTATTGTCTTTTTATAGCGGTTCTTTGAGTTAGTTCATCTACTGAGATATATATCTAAGATTGAATACTCCTAGTCTATACTCTTTCGTCTGTTTTGTACTATTTTTTCTAAGTCGCTTTGCCATTGACTATTCCATTTGGATTTAGTAGCGAAGCGATCGTGAGAAGCATTCATTATCAGCACTACTCCATTCTGATAGTGTTAATGAATTTCCTTAGTACATACAGTATTCACAAAGCCGTGGCACTCCGCAAAGACTTCATTTAAAGAGCTTTTACAGTAAAATAAATAAAAACCGGCCACATCAAATGCGCGGAGTGAGTGCGAGGCAAGGTCCCGCGAGCACTTTCTCATGCAAAAGTCGAACGGTTACTTTAATTCTTAGCTCGAGCACTTGTCGGTTTTACGAGCGTAGAGCGATTTAATCCACTTAAAACGCAGAGCACAAACTCTGAGCCGACAAAGCTCTCAGCCGCTCTCATTTAAAAATGGAAATAAACCTTCGGCCATCTTTGACTCTACGCGCAACCGCTAGTGGAATTCTAAGTGCGGGTCTTGAACGATACATCTGCATTTTTTACCCGATTGATATATTGTCTGTTATTGACTATGTCTTTTGCAGTTAAAAAACATCGGACATAAACCTCGATACAGCATTGTAGAATTTCACATTTTCAGTAAGTGAACAGATGTTTGCAAATCATGTTTAATAAAAGCTATATTGAGCTATTGACATAGAGCTTTATTGATTTTTAAGAATCCAGTATGGTTACAAAAGTAAATACTAATGTCAAATCAACCAATAATACATCATTAATAATGCTTATTAAACTATGTTATTAGAAGTTCAAACCATTCATAGATTACATTATTACATCAATCTGTTTCCAAACTGTCAGTTTATTTATAAAGGCCTCGATTGTAAGACTTAATTTCTTTCCTATCAACCAAGGAATTTCAAAAATTATCCTTCCTCCGTCCACGTCTTCTTCCTCATCTTAATGAAAGAGTTTTCCGTCAGGATTATTTTGAGTTGTTTATTTTGTTTCCCACTCCGTAGGCGTTCAATGTAAACTTTACTTTGTCTTTATATTACTTTTTATAGGGCTTTGTTGTCATTTGAATTGTCAATATATAATGCGTTGGTATGTGAAATATATTAAGTTGTAAGGCAAATATGCAAACTTTTGATTTCTTTCTGTACTTTACGTGCACTGGCATAATTATGTTTATTATTTTGGTTTGACTACCTTGTTGTTTCAATGGTTAGCGTATGCGGCTTCTGTATAATCTGCAAATATTTGTTTAGAAAATTTGGTGTTTTATATGTTTAATACATATATGTATGTATTTACGAAAAAAAGTATGTTTATGTATCTATTTAAATAATAGCACAAGCTCTGCCTAGTGCGGACAAGATGATGTTGTGTGGTAGATGTCCCAAAATATTTATTTATATATTATTTATTATCAGTCATACTATTCAACTACAAGTATTCATGTTTTAAAATTAATGTTTTTACAAGTTTTATTTAGTTTCTTTTATCTGTAATCAAATCTAACAAATAAAATTTGAACCACTTTCCGATTTTCGAGGGCGCTAAAATTTTGCAGTTGGTTTTTTAAAGATTTTTCTTTTATTGCCTACTAGCTATGACCTATCAATCCACGTGTATGTAAAAACAGCCTGTTTTTTTTCAGTCTTTAGATAATCTGTGTAACAAATTTTATTTAAATCAGTTCAGTTGTTTTGGCGTGAATGCACAACAGACAGACAAAGTTACTTTCTCATTTAAGGAAGTAAGGATAATTAAATGTGTATCTGAATAATTACTGAATTGCAGTACTAGCCAGAAATAATCACTTATTTTTTAAAATAATTAAGTATTCTAATATAATATTTATACATTTCTATTAAAATTTAGTTCTTTATGTAATATGATAGCAGTTCGACCCAAGTTCGTAATAACATTTAAAAGTTACGACACTCTTTTTATTTAACCGACGAAATTGGTCTAAATGGGGTCATCTGAACTTAAAATGTATTATGGCGATTAAATTCCAATTTACACATTTTATATTAAGTGTCGTGAAAGTTTTTAATAAATTAAATGCGCCAATGTTCTGCTGCATGAACACCTGTAATTGGATATTAGTTTAACATATCCTTAAATTTATTTTTAAACTAGCTGCTTTAAACTAGTTCTTACCCACATTTGTATGTACTTTTCCAACCACCAAAGGGCGAAGCTAGTCAAAAATTTATCATCAGCTAACCAGTTGCCTGATGGAAAGCATGAGTATAATCTAGAAGTAGGAGCCACCATCCGCATTATTACCAGGCAACATAGTGACCCATACCATGGCGGCTTTATGATAATAATGCAGAATGATTGGGCCTCCGGTGTCACAACTTCACTAACGAAAGACGATAGCACGAATGCTCTAATTTCAAGTTGATCTTCTCTGTGAGGGTAGTACTGCCCCGGTCGAGCCGGACCATTCGTGCTGAAGTCAGCGTATCTCCACTACTCTTATTTAGTGAAAAATAGTTAATTTGAAATTACAAACAGAGACTTAAATTTTATTTATTTATATAGATGTGAGTGATATTCGGGTTGAACTAGTAGCCGACCCGAAGATGGAACTAATCTCTCCAACACATACTACAAGTTCCGTACACCAGAATCAACACCAGTGTCCAAATTAAGTAATCATCACGATGAACCAATTACGGATCACTAAACATCTTGAAGTATTTAAAACCAGACTATAATTTCCTTAAGGTCTTAATTAACCTCCTTTCAAATCTTCCTTTTACGAATCTCAACGGAAATTGCAGGGTGAGAACACTTCAGAGTAATGGGCCTAACCGTAATTAATATTTTTAGCGATTTCTTTAATTTTATATTGTAATTAGTTACAGTACCGTCGTAGTACTGAAAGTTATTGCTTTTTAAAGTAAGATGCGGCGGTCAATTTATATACCTAGCGATAAGCTTTCATTATTATAATTGTGACATAATATTTTACTTGTAAAGCTTTAAATGGCCTGGTGGTTTAACTTTTTGAGTATACAACATTAAATTAGAAGTACAAATAAGTTTAGTTTCGGGAATGTATTTTAAGAAGTTCCACCAAGTGCCAACAATCGAGAGTTTATATTAACATTTAGGTAATTTACACATTATTCAAAATAGTTTCAACAAATTATTATTTTATTTAGGGCCAAACAAGAAATTTCCTAAATACAATTAAGTTCAACAAATTCTATAACAATTACACATTATCAATGAATGACTCTTTTTTACGAGCACAGATTGAGGTTTATACTGGATCCCTTCAGCATCATTATACAAACGAAATATTATTATGTATATATCTGGTACATCTAATAGTGGCAGTACGGAACGATTGTGACAGCGTCTCTCAAGGACGTCACGAGTCTCTGTCTTAATAAGTTTCATTCCTTCAATAAAGGACTTTGTTCAATGTTTTGCTAAGTTTTATTAACTTTTGCTAAAGCAAAGTTTGCGTATTAAATTGGGCTTTATAATGCCTTAGCGATACAGACGGTTATTGGGTAGTACTTTAAACATTCAACATTTAATTTAAATAAATGTTTCTTGTTTATTGTTGTTGTTTTATTGCTGTTTATAAAATGTAAGTGCCTTGAAATGTTGGAGTGCTATGGTTATATTTAGATTGCATTCGTAATCAAATAAAACCATTTATTATGCTGCAAGCTGCGGCGAACTGCGGCACGTGGCTTAGACTACACTCGAGTGATATCTATGCCGACTTCGAGTAAACGATGGTTATGTTTCGATTCGTAATTTTCTATCTTTATTTGATCAATCTTGACTTCATGAATATGTAGGCAAGTGTAATTTTATTTTTTTGACTGCCTTGTTGGTCTAGTGGTTAGCATATGCGGCTGCTGATCAAGAGGACTCAGGTTCGATTCCCAGGTCATACCAAATGTTTGTATGATCTGCAAACATTTGTTTCGTAGTTTGGGTGTTTTCGAAACGAAACATGATAGCTCGATGTCTCCGGCCCATTCGTGCTGATATCATAAACCTTAAGAACCATTATTTCAAGGTCCAAAGTCTTGTATAGTTCACTAAGCTCACTAATATTACCTATCTTGTTAGCTTTCATAAAATTTATTACTTTATATTTTATATGTTATGTTAAACTTCTGATAAGTTTCTGCATGTTATTGCAAGACGTTAATATTTATATTACTTCACCTGTTAGCGTACACCTGCAATATGCACCTGCGTTTTCATAACTACTAAAACACTCATTTGATTTCATATTCTACTTTATTTATTTTATATATTTATAGATTACTAGCTGATGCCCGCGGCTCCACTCGCGTCTAAGGGGTATCAAAAATAGATGTTAGCCACAGATCATAGAAATACAGATGTTAGCCGATTCTCAGACCTACCCGATATGAACACAAAATTTCATAAAAATCGGTCCAGCCGTTTCGGAGAAGTATAGGAACGAACATGGTGACACGAGAATTTTATATATGAGAAGATAAAACACATGTATAGTATTCTAAAATTGGACCACATAGAAACTCCTCTTTAGAGTTCCATACCCAAATTATAAAACAGGAACTTATTACTAAGATTCCGCTGATCGTCTATCTGTCCGTCCGTCACCAGGCTCAGTTATCTCATGAACCACTACACTAAACACTACTTCTGTTTCCACTATAACAACAAATACTATATTAAAAAAAAAAGCGGCCAAGTGCGAGTAGGACTCGCCCATGAAGGGTTCCGTATCAGCAAGTAACATCATATAAAAGTTCTTGTAGTTCTAACTTTGTGTAGTTGTAACTTTTATCGATGTTTTTATACTAGTGTATTGATTGGATGAAAGGTAAATTGCGTGTTACGATTTATGACGTATTAAAAAAAACTACTCACTGGATCTCGTTCAAACCAATTTTTGTTGGTAGTTTGCATGGTAATATACAACATATTTTTTTTTTAGTTTTATCACTCTCTTATTTTAGAAGTTAGAGGGGGGGGGGACACACACATTTTTCCACTTAGGAAGTGTCTCTCGCGCAAACTATTCAGTTTAGAAAAAAATGATATTAGAAACCTCAGCATCATTTTTGAAAAACTATCCATAGATCAAACACGTATAGGTTTGATGAAAAAAAAATGTTGAGTTTCAGTTCCAAGTATGGGGACCCCCAAAATGTATTGTTTTTTTTTCTATTTTCATGTAAAAATCTTAATGCGGTTCACAGAATACATCGACTGACCAAATTTCAACAGTATAGCTCTTATAGTTTCGGAAATAATTGGCTGTGACATACGGACGGACAGACAGACAGACAGACTTGACGAATCTATAAGGGTTCCGTTTTTTGCCATTTGGCTACGGAACCCTAATTAAGGAGGCTCCTATACAACAAACGTGATTTTTTTGCTCGCTTTTGCTTCCCACATGAGTCCAGCATGTTTAGGATTTTTGTAATATAATTTATTTGACGTACCTGTAAGGCCCTATTAAACTCCTTATGACTTGGGGCGGCACATTGTACTCTGACAGACACAAACCCGTCTGAAATTATACGTATAACATCCTAATTAAAAAGATAAAAATGTCAACAACATTTTACAGTAAGACTTTATGTTCAGAATGTCTTTAGGTATTTAGTTGATGTTGTTTATGTAAACAATTGGCGTAGTAAATAAATGAAAATATTTGGATTAAAGACGCAATATCTGCAGCAAATTAAACTGGAAAGTAACACTATTTTAACGAGAATTACCTATTATTATGTAAATTGAAATGCATAGTAGTTATAGTGAACTGCAAAGGATCTTTGAAAATAAAAGGGTAGATGTGTAACGACAAATGTTAGTTTTATGGTATAATTTTTACGAAAATTACAGTAAAAATATGTATAATATACTTTTTATTTATTCGTATCACAATTTTTTTTCTTATTTCTGTTTACACACAAAATTCTGTTTACTCATAAATTTATAAAAATATCTATAGAAACATACTGAGATAAAAACTGCATTAACTAACATAAGTGAAGAGATAATATGCAAATTTTTGACATCATTTATCTCACATTGTAAAAGTTTAAAGAGACACCGACGACTTTTAATGTATATATATGCATATTAATACTAATTGGGCAAAAGAAAAAAGCTACAATTTCACATGTAGTACTGTACTTTTGAGTGATTATTACACCTGTTTGAACACCTTAGGAACCTATATTTACGTAAGTATCAATCGTACAAACGCCATTCTAGCTCCCGTATTGGGTTCTAAAACATATAGAATTGCCATAGAGGCGCTGTCTATATTATCAGAAAAGATGAAAAGGCCCGGTCATATATTTGTATTGTGTTGCATGTAAAATAATACAATACCTGTATGGCTCTTTGACTATACTTACATTACATCAACGCTAAAGATTTAATGGTTCAATGCTGGAAATATGCCTCTTCTCAAAGTATTAAATGAGGTTTTGTCCTATTGTACAACGCACGCTAGGTGGCTTAGGATAGGGTTTGTTTTCATCTACCTGAGGCGGCTGGTGGCAGACTATTTAGAGGAGCGTACCGTCGAGTACGAGGACCGAGGTGGCGCCTTGAGACGCAGGGCCATGTCGTGCGGTGTTCCACAGGGGTCTGTCCTAGGACCACTCCTGTGGAACATGGGATACCTTGTGTAAACCTTCCGGCTGACGCAGGTACTTTCCGGGCACGGTTGCTTCGGAAAGTACCTGCACTCGGTCGCTAGGAGGGAACCGAGTCCCGCCTGCCACCACTGCGACTGCAGTGAGGACACGGCCCAGCACACGCTGGCGGTCTGCCCCGCTTGGGCGGCGCAGCGCCGGGTCCTCACTGCAGTCATCGGAGGGGATCTCTCGCTGCCGGCCGTCATAAGATCGATGGCCGGCAGCGACAGTTGTTTTACCGCGGTCGCAACCTTCTGCGAGGACGTAATCTTGCAGAAGGAGGTGGCGGAGAAGGCCCGTGAGGATGCTATCCAATCGGACCCGATCCGCCGCCGGCGCCCCGGGCGGCGGAGGCGCGCATACCTGCGTCTCATGCCGCCCTGAGAGTGGCCGCGGATGGGCGGGACGGGTTTCCCGTCCGTCCGCAGTAGTGGCCAACCGCGAGGGGGCGACGTCCGCGTGTGACCGGACGTTGCCTAATTAGAGAGTAAATTTTGAGATGGTGCCCGCAACAGTGCGGGCAGGCGCCGGTTGGAGTCCAGAAGGAAATCCCCTCCCTGGACTCCTTCCAATACAAAGGCGCAGAGAGGGTCACACCGTGTGGTTTTAGTCGGTTCGAGTCCGACACACCACCCCGCCGTAACCCCCGACGGGGTGACGGTCCGCGGGGATTTCCACACGTAAAAAAAAAAAAAAAAAAAAAAAAAAAAAAAGGGTTTTTCAAGTTTTCCTTCTCTTTGCATTGATGTTGTCTTGCGTAGTTTATCCCTTAGTCGCCTTTTACGACACCCGCGGGATGAATAGGGGTGGTGACACTATGTATTCTTAATCCGTCACCACACGGCACAGGGTTTGTTTTAAGTTTACCTTATCTTTGAAGTCCTCCCGTGATTGCCTCTTAATATATTCATGACTGAAGTCGGTAGTCCTCCGTATTCGTAACCTGTCACTATACGGATATTACCTAATCAATCACAGCAAGAAAACCACATGAATATGAATTTTACTAATCGGTAACATTTTTGTCCACAGGATGGCGACCGAGGTTACCTGGAAGGCCTCGCGTCTAGATATGCGGATCTATTTTCAACACATTACGGAGATGTTCTGGACCATTTAGAGGAGTTAAGGAGACATGAATGGGACGAAATGTCTCCCAGAATGAGAGTATTGGGAGGTCCTGGAACACCACAGACTCCTCCGTCTGCAAGTCCTGGGTCGTTGGCTCTGAATAACTTAACTACGTCGCATTCGCAACCTATTTATGTGCCTGGAAAATACTCGGTGAGTTCTAGTTCGGTGAGTCAATATTCAGACACGATTTTGTAATTATTAATTTTGTTTGCCACAGTTAAAGTTTGCTTACTGCTTTAAGCTTTGACATTACCTTGATTTACCGTATAATTTTATCGTATGACCTAGGTATATATTCATACAATGCTCAGTACATGTAAGTACAGTACATTTAAAAAAAAAGACAACTTCCACGCTAAAAATGAACATCTTGTGTCGCGGGAAACTTTATAAACACACATGAAACGGAATTTAAGTACACCCAGATTCAGAACAACAATTTGTGGATCACAAAGAATTGTCAAATGTGAGATTTGAACCCACAACACTTGGTGTAGTAGAAAACGCTGTGGCGACCGCTGAAACCACTAGCCAACAGTGCAATCCGTTAATAATGAAGTATGATGATATTTAAAAAAAAAATATGGAAAAATATATAATAGTATAGTTATATAATAGTCATACAAACTTATATTAACTAAACATACAATACAAATGTTTGTATCTGCTACTTTTGAATCTAATAAACTAGTTAGCACCAGCTCTCAGGCATTATTTAAATCACCATTTTAATCAAATTTTACTTCATAAACATACTCACCGCGTTAAGAAACCTGTTTCGTAAGCACCACCACGAGTGATTGACTTTAAACTTAGTTTAATTAATTAAGAAAATTCATTCAAATAATAATCGTTTCTTATCTCACTTACAAAAAAAACATCTTTTGTAAATTACTGCACTTAAATTATCTTAGAAAAAAATAAAACATAAATACGTAGGTCAAACTCTTATGAGACTTATATACGCAAAATGGCGGAATCGCAGGAAAAGCGTCTGACAAACGTAACACGTCCAATATCATGCCCCAGACGAAAATACAACGTCATAATGATGAGCTCCACCGAGGCCTTCATGGAGTAAAACGGCATGAATAAATGATAGGATCATTTCATGTAATCAGACTAAGCGGCTGAAATCGTGGCTTTGTGTAAAATTAGTCAGAAACATTAGGATTTCAATACCACGAGTGACATTGACATCTTTTTTTGAAATTTATTTCTTGAAAATACACGTGAAATTGTGTTAAGAGGATTACATTGAAGGCTTTTATCATATTTGGATCAAGAATTATATTATTGCAGGCAATTTTTTTGGAAACCTTGTGGCTTTTTATTAGAAAATTATTTTAGTCTCGTTAGTGTGATTTTCTTGTGAGTCAATTAGTTCTTTTTGTGATTGAACGAAATGATAATTATATGATTCATTTTGGGGTATGTAGGTGTGACTGATTGACATCTAATTCAACATTAAAATATCGCCAGTAAAATTACAGCATACAAAAATACTACATATTAAAGAAACAACGATTTATGTAAAATAATTCACAAGTAGATAATTTTACCCACACAGAAAGAGAAAGATTAATTAAAACCTCCAGCTGTATGTAGGTATATGTATGTTGATCACAAAATTTTCTTTGACAGCCCTCAAGTTGTCTCACAGAGAAAGAAGAGGACGAAATATACGGGTTCGGTTACGGCGTGTTTGGTAAACAAATGATGCAACGGCAACAGCAACAAAAACAATTATTGTTGGCCCAGCCCACACAACCTCTGATGCACAACCAACAACACAATTATCAAAGGTGAGTGTTTTTTTTTCATACAGATTCTGTGTAACTTTTAGTTTAACAAAGTACAAGTCTTAGAGTATTATTAAAATATCCTATATACCTTACTTTTGATTTCTGAAAGAAGAATCGAACAGATGAAACGAAATATTTCTTTATTATAGCGAACTTATTTTCATGTGACATACGGTTTTTCACTTAATTTCTAAAAAGAAACTACTAACTACTTAAAAAAGTTGATGCAGATTTTAAATATCCTCTAAAGCGCTTGAGTGTAAAAATTTAATCAATGATAAATGTTAATACACAATAAGCTTGAAAACCATATAAGGTGTTGTTATTTCGATTTGTTGGAATTCCGCATCAGAAATACGTCAATAAAATTATATATCCAAATTTCAACTCCACGATTCTCCACAAATTCATATTGTCAGCTGCATTAAAGCTGTCAGTCCATAGGTCTTTATACCAAATTTAATTATTAATTTCTGCAGTTGCATTTTAAAATACGATGAATTAATTAGAAATATTTCATACAATTCCGCAAATAGCTTGGTAGAAAAATGAAAATTATTCATAAGCTGAGCTTTTTTCAGCTGTTCACTTTAAATATTAACTGGGGAGTTTACTTATGTATTAAAATATTGGTGAACGTGGAAAAAGAAGATTTAAATCTAAAGGAGATACTGCTAGAGGTATACAGACAAATGATGTTTATAGAATTCTATGAAGCTTTGTATTTAATAGAAATTCTGAAATATAACTCAAATTTATTTTTAAACAATATCGTGCTGAAAAAAGTTTTAAAAGATAAACTTCTCTTTAATCCACTAAACGATCTCATAACAGCAACAATAAACATGTGATATATTATTTAAATTCTGAATTACTTCTAAGAAATACAAAATAAAATGATAATTATGCACAATCTACCCTGCGGATGCCAACATCGCCGAAACAACTTTATCCTTTAAAGAAATTCGCGGTCGGCTTACACAAAATGTTAACGATAACGAGAATGGTCGAACTGGTCATAAATTATTAGGACTTTAACAGGTGTATTCGTTAGATAAGCTTTTGCGCTGCATGTTTAAATGCTAATCTAAATTGAAATCAGACATTCGATTGGCGACAGAAGCGGCCCCCGAGTTGAGAATACTTGTAGTTATGCACGGTTAATGGGAGAAGCCAACTGCATTCTTTCAGAATGAGTGTATGTAGGAGTCTCACAACAATATGTTGTTGTATTTATATCAATTTCTTCTAAATAACAACATCCTTATTTTTAGATAATTATTTTCTAAAACTTTTGTTTTGTATATTTAAACCTACCAAAGTGACTCTACTCAGCCTGATGGAAAGCATGAGTGAAAGTAACCATCCTCATTGTGAGGGTAGGCATTGCAGTATGGTGACTTATACCATGGCAGATAATTCTGATGCGTCACCTTATGATATTTTCAACATTAAAATAAATTGGATGTCTTTATGTTGCTCTTATTGCTTAAAAACAAACAAGCAAAAAAGTACCGAACTTATAAAAATTGATTGCACATTGACAGTCCAAATAAGTCAATGTGACTGAAAACAGAAGTAACAAAAAAGTTTAGACTTCTAAATAGAAAGCAATTCGGAGATCGTTTTTTGTTTTTTCGGAAGATGGTCCCCATTTCTTCTCATCCACATTTTTTTATCATTAAATTCATTACGACGAAGACTTGAAGACTAGAAGACTTTTTAATTGAAGACATTAATTACTTGACATTGACAGAAATAGCTGATATTCGGCTGGTTGCCATATCACCAAAAGAAGAAGAAGAAAGCAATTCAAACTCTAAGTTAAAACAAAAACATGATCAGTAAAATAGCTTACTCGCTAATACTATAGCACATTCGCATTCGTCAATCCACCTGACGGGATGTCCCTGGAGTAAGTTCTCATTACAACGGTGGTGTAAAATAAATTCAAATTAACCTTGATGGATATTTCCGGCCAACAAGAATGTTAAGCCGGTGAGTCCACGTTTGTTTTATTGCTTTAATTTCAGATGTAAATCGTTAACAGAAGCTTTGAATATATGAATTATATCTGAAAGTATTGTTACTGTGTGTTAAATTTTGAGTAAAAAAGGGAAGATAATATCTTTTTAACGCAGAAACACCTTTCCCTTGACTTCGCTTGCATGCATATCGGTTATCGCCGTAAATAGTAGCATAAGCCAACATATTACATGAACAAAAAAATAAATATGAACGGAAACTCTTAGTGGAAAGTAAACATAACATAAAAAAAACATGGAGTTCTCTTAAAACTATATGTAATCTAAATAATAGTAAAAATACAAATTATCACTTATTAAAACTAAACGATGGTGTCACAAATTCTGTAAACACGGCAAACAAGTATTTCAGTACTGTAGGATTGCATTTGACTAAATCAATTTTGGATGGACTGGCAACCACAGAAACTGAACTAAGTAATAATATAGGTCTTACCTACAACCAAAATCAATCAGCACACTCACTTTTTTTACAACCCACAGATCCGGTGGAAGTTATCAAACTCATTGGTACGCTAAAATCCAGTCAGGCCACGGGACACGATAACATCAGTAATGACATGTTAAAGCTTACTAAACATGTAATAGCCAACCCTGTGACCTATTTATGTAACCTTAGTCTGTCATCAGGGGTAGTACCGAGTAGTCTTAAGATTGCAGAGGTAATTCCTATTCTGAAGGCAGGTGATCCACTGAAGCTTCATAATTACAGACCAATTTCACTTTTAAGTACACTGTCTAAGGTAATTGAAAAAGTAGTAAATTTCAGGCTACTTAAATACCTTGAGGTGAATGGGCTTTTAGCTTCTAACCAATTTGGATTTCGTTCTGCCAGGTCCACGGAGGATGCCGTCACAGGTCTTGTTGATTCTATAACTGATAAAATTAACAACGCACAAAAATGTGTTGGTGTTTTCCTGGACATGGCGAAAGCTTTTGATACTGTCTCGCGGCCCATTTTACTAAAAAAACTGGAACTAATGGGAGTTAGAGGCCTAGCACTACAATGGTTTCAATCATACCTAAGCGAACGGAAGCAACGAGTGCGAATAGGTGAATACGCAAGTGATTATGCAGATATTGATTACGGCGTGCCCCAGGGCAGTGTTCTGGGTCCCACTCTCTTTCTGATCTACATCAATGATCTCTGCACTCTTGAACTGCATCAGGCCAATATTTTCACATTTGCAGATGATACTGCCTTGGTTTTCCATTCTAAAACGTGGAAGGGGGTTGTTGATGTAGCTCAGGAGGGCCTCAAAGTTGTAGCCAGTTGGCTGAGGAACAACTTACTGACTCTCAACACAAATAAAACAAAATTAATAGCCTTAAGCATAACAAAGCGGTCTGCTCCAAAGGAAGCGCTAAATATTAAACTGCACACTTGCAATTCTATCAAGCATCATACTTCAATCCAATGCCAATGTACGATTATTGAACAAGTTTCGTGCATAAAATATTTAGGCATAATGATTGATGAACACCTATCATGGAGATCTCATATCGATACCATTACGAAACGAGTGAGAAAACTAGCCCACATCTTTAAGAAAATTAGATCTGTAGCAGAACCGCGACTTATTCGAGCAGTATATTTTTGTCTCTGCCAATCTATCTTGGGCTATTGTATCATTGCCTGGGGAGCATCAAAGAAAACATATCTTCTCAAACTAGAACATAGTCAGCGAGCTATTTTGAAAATAGCATTCAAAAAACCTTGGCGATATCCGACCAACGCACTGTACTCGGAGTACAGCCTTCTTCGCGTAAGACAACTTTACATTGCCTCGGTACTTCTCCGTTTTCACAAAGTTGCGAAAACAAAAGCGCGAAAATCTCACAGAACGCTTAAGTGGGACATACCTAGAGCACGTTCTGTGTTTGCCCGACAGTCATACATATTTACAGGACCCTATTTATACAGCAAATTGTTTAAAAGTGACAATACAATTTTAAACCTAACGTCGCGTCGCCTTAAAAACACTGTTCAGGAGTGGTTGATACCTAAAGACTATGCCGAAACAGAAAACTTACTAATAACTAATATATAATTAATATCACGCGCACTGATATACATGTACACATTAACTAATACGTACGCACACACACCCAAACACACACGCACACACACACACACACACACACACACACACACACACGCGCGCGCGCAAACGCAAACACACAAACACACAAACATAAACTGTATTCTTTCTCTGTTTTCGTTGTTAATTACTTTTCATTGTATTTTTTTTTTGTATACTTGTAAACGCATCAATGCATCCATGTCAACTTTATCTCAATAAGTTACGGAAGGGACTGGACCCCACGACACAGGGAATCCTAGTGTGGGGACCAGAGGTATTTTTGATTAAACATTGAAATGCACGGATGTAATATGTAAATTATATTTGTGAACAAATTTTTGCATGAATAAAGATTATTATTATATTATTATTATATTATTAAGCCCTTCCTCAAGAATCAAGGTTTATTCATACCAAACTTCATGGACAAGAAAACGCAACAGACAGACAGAGTTACTTAAAATTTTAATATTAGTATGGATACCTTTTGCATTACTTCGTTTCTTTTGTATGCAAGAAATAAAAATGCGCTGACATTGACGGATTAAAAATACAGAAACATGGCGAGCGAAATGTGTACACAATGTACAATGTTTAAAGTAATCATAGTATAACCCGCTTTTCTTTAGAATGAAACACATGCAGAAATTATTAAACGAACGAAATTACCTAGAAACCGTTTCAGTACAACCATTATGTTTAAATTTTTGCTCATAATCTTGAATACATTCTGTATTCTCATTAACATAGTCATTTATGTTATGGCTGTATGTACTAAGTACTCTTTTCTTTGCAAAAATAGACACAAATTCATTTATCTATATAATTAGAGGCTTTTCTAATTACAAGTATTCATGTCAATGGCTCAAACTGTGGTGTGTAATTTTATAAGTAGCTGAGTCCCGTGATGTTATCCGCGGTTATAGTTTTAATCGCGAGTGACGTCACGGAGAAAAAATGCCAACGAAAATTGTCTAAGCCTTTATGTGGCCAGCTATCAGCCTGTGAAAGTATCGTCGAAATAGGTCTAGCCGTTCCAGAGATTAACCGGCAGAAACGCGAACCTATTAGTAAAAAGAAAATCATGTTAATAAGTTCATCAACATACCGTGGTAGCGATCGAATTATTAGGATATTAAATCCTACGAATATATAAATCTCTAATTATTTCCAGCCCAGTCAATAGTCAGTCATAAAATCTAAGCCTTAAAGTTGAATATTCCAGGAACGGTGACTGACGCTAGAAGGAAAGGTGTTCGCATAAATTTGTAAGCAGGAAAACTACGTCTTCGCCCACTGAACCTATCTGCCTTGTCTTACAATGCTAATTAGATCTTTGCTCTGCTAGTTTGCCTAATGAATTAATAGTAAATGTGTTTTTAGATCGCTATAGGATTATTTTATTTATTAGGATTAAGTTGAGTGGGAAGCTTTTAAGGGCAAGGGTTTTCACTTTAAGCAAATATAAATATAGTTAGTTATTTATTCGCACTTCGCTCGTGTATAGTATATATTAACTTTACTTAGAATTAAACTGTACATCACCTCAGCCCAGTTTGCATAGAACTTATTGATTTTTTGAAGCATACTCAAACCAAATAGTATTTTTACACCTTTATGTGTTAACTCAACTTACGACTATAAAATTTCACTGACTATTCTAACGTCCGTGTGATGACAAATTACGGAGTGTCACCCCCCTATTCATCCCGTGGGTGTCGTAATAGGTGATTAAGAAAGCAAACCAGACAAGACAACAACATTCCAAAGAGAAGGAAAACTCGAACCAGTCTGGCCAGTGGGGATCTGGCATAGTAAGCCAAAACCTTGAGAGGCCTATGTCTATCAGAGAACTGTTAATGGTCGTTGATGTGTCACTATTCTATGGTAGTTGAAAAAATTAACATAGTATGCGAAAAATCTTACTACAGTTGTATCTCATAAGGCCAGCATATTGACGATCACCATGCTGCATTGCCTGCATTCACAATACCGATGGTGACCCATACTCCTGGATTCTACTCATCCTTTCCATCAGGCAGAGTAGAGTCACTTTGGTAGCCCTATATATATTAAAAAGATTTGGATGAACCTACTTTTATTGCAGTCATTGATTTTACATTATTAGCTGATTTATCGACGTCTGGATAGTGACTTTTATAACTATGAAAGTACAAACCATGACACTTGATTTTCAAGGATGGTGATGCTTTCTAATACACTAACGATGACATTAAAAGTCACTGTATTTACAGGAAAGTATAGTATTTCCTCTCCATCATGTTTTTGTTTCAACTGATATTCTTCACTTAATAATACAGACTGTCCGATACATTGAAAGAGAATCTATTTTTTAGGCGTAATAAGAAACCGTTACAATAAAAAAAACTAAGTTTATTAATTAAAGTAGAAAGTATTTGTGCATAAAGTTTTCTTATCGTATGCGTCTGCTATAAAATTAATTTCTACCAACATACCGTATATTTTAATGTAGTATCTTACCCATTAATTATTATTTACCTCTCTTACTAAACGCGTTGATAAAAGCACTATTTGCCAAGCAACTGATAATTTTATGACTATAGCAATTTCTCTAGTTTGAGTTATATTCCAGTAGTTTTCCTACACTCTATGGCTTCTCTTTATAATTAACAACCTAGACAGTAAATATATAACCGTGTTACATACAAAAAAATACAATATAAAGAAAAATAAAAAAAAAAACAAGATTTTTTTATTTCTTATTTATTGCCTACCAATGCGACTCCACTCTGCCTGATGTTAAGCATGGATGGAATCCAAGAGTGGGGGCCACCAGACTGCCTTTGTTTACTACATTGCCTTTGTTTACATTTATTTAAGCCCAGAACAAATATTTGTGTTTCTTACATAAATATTTGTTCTGGGCTTTGCTTAGCAGCCAGGATCGACTACTAGAACAACAGGCCTGTCTGTAAAATCAACCAAAATAAATCGATAACAGCCACAACCTACCCTATTTATGTCAAATATATATCCGACTTGAAATATGAATTTTAAACATTAAAGTTCATGCTATGTTGTACATATCGACAATTAATGAATTCTGGACAAACTTGATTACCAACTGAATATGGTTCGATAATTATTTTTTACTAGGAAGGTAATTTAAAAAATAAAAATAACTTCTTGTATTGACATTTTGCCTCTAATACAAAGAAGGATGAACACATAGACAGCACTATCGTGTCATTAGGGTTCATACAGATCGATGATAGTGCTAAAAGTTTTGAATCGGTAATGGAAAAAGTATATTTATGTGATATACGACCTTCAACCTTTATTGTGACCGATTAACATACTGACGTGGCACATCAAAAGCTAGCGGTGTTATTGATAGGCTATATATAGACTTGATAAGCACATAGGCTAATGTTTGTATTACTTTGTTGGTATATTTCATATGTGGCGACTTCCACATACAGCGCAAGTAAATAACATATAACAACGCCATCTAGCGAAAAAACACGGAACTACAAAGAAATACACGTAACGATCCTGAATCGCGAAAGTAACATTCTAGCGCCGATTAGGTATGTTCGTTTCGTTACCGAAAGATATTTTTATGTAGTACTTGTCTAGATAGTTAATTCTTTTAAAATTGGTTCTATACAATTTCCAAATGATTCTATTATAATTCGAAACAACAGTAAGCAGACATTTATTAAATATTATTTAATACATATGCATCAT
Organism: Phragmatobia fuliginosa; assembly: GCA_932526445.1. Taxonomy (NCBI): domain Eukaryota; kingdom Metazoa; phylum Arthropoda; class Insecta; order Lepidoptera; family Erebidae; genus Phragmatobia; species Phragmatobia fuliginosa. Next base: position 6,422,558 of record OW052065.1, on the reverse strand, counting down.
CATCATCAGCCTATCGCAGTCCACTGCTGGACATAGGCCTCTCCAATTGCACGCCACTTAGTTCGATCCTCGGCATATGGATACCATCTTTAATATTTTACATTTTTGTGAATAAAATTATGAAACTCGCCATTTTATCCTTTTTTATTTATTTCTCATAACAAAATATTACATGAAGGTTATTACAAAAGCATAGAGAAAACTCACTGCTGGTCTGTGTCGCTAAACAGGTAGTTAGATTACTATTTTGTTTTAAGATTTCTTTAAAAGTAGGATAATTTATATTTTCTTTTAACTCATTCATCTATGAAGGTAAATTATTATTAAACATATAGATTAATGTAAGTCCGACATTTTAAAGCATTAATATAAAATACTACAAAAAGAACATTATTCTAGGTAAGCTTCGTATATACTTCAAATTTAAATACTCTGTTGGATAAAAATTAGTAAGTATTTACAGCAGAAAAATGCCTTTCTTGAAAGAGCTTTTGTCTTGGTAGATTTGTACGTTTTGCTTTTAGGTAGAATATTTAACAGAAAAAAAAAATATTTATTCACAACACACGCTTAACTTTGATTTAGAAAATCATTAAAAACCAAGAACAAAGAGAGAGCATCCATCAAAAAAATGGTACAACCAGATTAATGTATGAAAAGTTTTTAGGGGTAACTGCAAATTTGCTCTCGTTTTCTGAAATATAAATGAAGAAATTCCTAAATAACGACATCCCTTAGAACCCAGAACTTTTCGCATCCGACCAAGCATCAAAGCTTGCGACTTCTTAAAGTATTAAAATAAGGATACCCCTCTTGCTTGTGTGAACAAAGTTAAGCGAATTCTCGACTTAATGTAAAATCATCGTTAGAAATTTACGGTAAATAATGTGCTCTCGTTTTGATGTAAGTCGGCTTCTGTAATTGATATATTTCGTCAATACATTTTCGTGTTTATATTTTTTTTATTCTTCGCAATAATAACTACAGTTCCGTTATGTGTATTATTATTGTACCATGTATCTACTATCTGTTATCTTTGATTTGAGATATATCTTAAGAGAGTGGAATAAGTTTTATTCAAAGAATTTTTACACTTCCATACTCAGACTCTTTTACAGATATTAACTACAATAAGCGGCTGTTTATTCAGCTGAATTTTTGTTCATAGCCTGATTGCTATTCTTTGAAAAAGTTTATCATCTTAACTTCGTAATGGTAATTCCATTCAATTCTATCATCTGGAAATTAAAGTAACTTTCATTTCATATGTCTTGTATTCACGGAAAAAGGTTTTAAACAACTTTTTTTAAGACCTAATCGGTGTTAAGAAATAGTAAGGAATACTTTATTACATTTCCCAAATCTTTCAAACAGAATTGATAAAAATTTATTTAAAAGTGACATTGGATCGCAGTGATTGTCAGTTCTATCTATATAAAGGTGCGTCAATGATTAGACAAACTGATTTACAATTGATGTTAAATATTAATTGCCCACACGTGTTATGCCTCAACTGTCAATAAATATATACTTCAAAAATAAACTGACTCTCTTCAGCAATGTTAATATACACAGACGGAAAACTGACATACAGTTGGTTATAACACAATAAATAACTAATAAATGTACGCCTACGTCTGTGAAACACTAGTTAATGAACCCACTCGTTATGCAAAGTTATATGTTGAAGTGTGTCAATTGATGGGAATAAATGTTGATGAACATCTTAACACTTCGGTATTAGCATATGTAATGTAATTATATTTGATTATGTATTCAATTTGTGTTTGTTTGAGACTTACGTAAAGTAAATCTGGAAATCTGTTACATTACATTGTGGATATATTTTGCGTAGAGGTTTGATGATTTCATTGCTCAATATTACTGTGTTGGTACTTAATCAAATAAATGTTTTGTAAATCGTAAGTTTGTTAATCACTATGTCTTCAAAAGTGTATGTCTTTTATTTAAACTGATTTTTAATCGTTCATCTATAAATTCTCCGTCTGATGATGAAATAAAATATGGAGTGTTTATAATAACTCTATTAACACCATGGTTGTTGTAAGAACCGACTAAATGAAAAATATTGAGGAAATCAACACTGTCTCGACTGCCTCGTTGGTCTAGTGGTTAGCGTATGCGGCTGCTGATCAAGAGGTCTCGGGTTCGATTCCCGGGTCGGAACAAATATTATTTGTGTAATTCACAAATATTTGTTTCGGAGTCTGGGTGTTTTCTATGTATAATATGTATGTATTTACAAAAAAAAAGTATGTTTATGTATATAAATCAGTTGTCTAGTACCCATAACACAAGCTCTGATTAGCTTGGGACTAGATGATGTTGTGTGTCAGATGTCCAAAATATTTATTTATTTATTTATTTATTTGTAAAGTAAAAGAAAGGTTGAAATACTTATACCAAAGAAATTGTAAGCTAAAACCTTCTTTCTAAGAAAAGGCTTATGTCTAGCCTTTTAGAGTATCTTGCTGATGATCTATAAAGTGATCACGAAAAAATACGATCTCTTAATAAAATCAAGGTAAAAAATTTGAGCTTGAAAAAATACAAACCTAAAAATGAAATCCAATCCTATTCACATTGCGCTGCAGTCAATCAGTGCACTTACAAGACAGTCGCTCCTACACTGTTTACCAAGCACTACAGGCATTACAAGCAAGAAATCAAAAGCTGTATTTAAATGCTTAAATCAATAATATATTAAAGTAGTATCGCAATTATAAACATTGTGCAGACATTTAATAAGATATATGAACTCGTTATTCAATTAACGCACAGAATTCTACTAACAAGCTATGCGATTACGGGCTGTGCGCTACGAGAAATGGTGAGAAACACTGCGATACGCGGTCTGTACAGGATACGCGGGTATAACTAGACAGAATTTATCTAAGTACTTGAACGCTGTGCTTCGTTATTTCTGTTTTGTTGCGCTCGATGAGATTACTTTTCAATACCTGGTTTTGTTTGCGATTTATTTCATCTTTGCAACCATCATTGCAATTGATTGTCAATTATAGGTATTTGTTTTATGATAATATAATCTAATGACAGCTAATATTATTGACACGCATTTGAGTATGGTAGTATAATTTGAAAGCGCGGCAACCCTTTCGGATCTTAAGTAAAGAAGCTTAAGGCGCTATGTTAGAGTGCAGGGCAGATATAAGACGTCTTTCTCATCGCCACATCAGTAAGTCGAGGGTATCTTTTTTCTTGGTATCAGAAACCTAAATAAACACGTGTTACATTCTAGTCTATAAATTTGTCAAATAGTGATCAAAAGTGAATATTTGACTAACTTGACCGTGAGAATCTTTGAATTTTAAGTTAGATATAGTTTTAAGACTCTAATAAACACAAATACATTTTACGATTTAATTTTATAACGTAATAAAATTAGATATGTTACTAACGAAGATATACTAAATTACAACAAGCATATAACTATTAAAACAACCAACAGTTGGAGCTCATAAAATTAAAATAATATAGATTTATTATATCGCTAGTACTAAATTGTTAAGGAAATCAATATTCATTCGAAACCCGTTGCATGGTGCCGATATGATAGCGTTCATTCTGATTTATTGCGCGATCTGCGAATATTATAATGGGTTTTGAAACTGAAACATATAACGTATTGAACCATTGTTGGTTAACGTAGCATTGTAATTACTATTATTTTCATTGGTTTCATTACTTCTGTTAACACCAGTTTTGTTTTATGTATCATCAGTCATGGGCTCCTATTTAATATAAATAAAAATAAATATTTCGGATATCTTACACAACGTCATCTAGTCCCAAACTAAGCATAGCTTGTATTATGGGTACTAGACAACTGATATTAATACATAAACGTACCTACTGTTGATTTACAACATATTATACATAAAAAACACTTAAACTCCGAAACAATTATTTGCATAACACACAAACATTTGGCCCGACCCGAGAAACGAATCCGGGAATTCAAGCACAACAGGCGCATACGGCGGTGTGGTGACGGATTAAGAATACAGTGTCACCACCCCTATTCATCCCGCGGGTGTCGTAAAAGGCGACTAAGGGATAAACTACGCAAGACAACATCGATGCAAAGAGAAGGAAAACTAGAAACCAACCCTATACCAACCCGTCTGGCCAGCGTGGTATAGTAGGCCAAAACCTCCTTTCTAAGGAGAGGCCTATGTCCAGCAGTGGACTGTTGAAGGCTGTTGATGAGGCGCATACGTAACTACTGCGCCACTGAGGCAGTCGTAGTACTAATTAATTACTGTTTTATACTAAACTTGCTTTACCCTACTACGCATAGCTGTCTGTTGGCTTTGATGTAAAACGAGGAACAAAACTGACACGAGAAATGATATAAACAACCTTTGAAACGAGTTGTAAACTGTGTCAAAATTTGGACTCAATGGATTCATAGCTACTTACAAGGGAGTAGAGCCAAGCTGATGTCAGCACGAATGGACTGGCTGGCACTACCCTCTATCCGCACAGAGAACTAATGTAAAATGACAGCATTCGTATTGTCGAATGTCGTTATTGAGTGCGAGACCGAAAGCCTAATGTAATAGAAGCATCACAATATAAAATCGCCATAGTGTGGACCAGCATATTACCCTTGGATATGCTACATTTTGAAGTTCAATCATGCTTTCTATCAGGGAGAGTAGTCAATTTAGCAGGCTCATGAAAACAAAGTTTGTATTACACAAAGTATATTCAATAGTCATCAGTGGGCGGCGATAGGTTGACACTATAAGTATATTCAAACCAACTTAAAATTTTCATGTAAATTAAGGCAATACATTTCTTTACCTAGCTGTACTATATGAAACAGGAAAATAAAATATATTTCTATTTTCACTATTATAAGTACCAAGTATGAAAAATGAAAAGTTATTTGATTAATGACGATGAAACCAATACTGAATGCAAGTTTATATATGAAGTTTGAAAAAAAAGGTCGTAATGAAGCTACACTTTCCCACAAGCATATAATAAAACATGGCAATATGTTTAATATTACTTGTAAAGTGGAAAATACAATTTATTTTTAACATTATTAAAAGAAGGCTATATGCTTGATTTAATTGGATACTGCAAATTTTAATAATTTAAATGTTCAATTTATCGAAGCTGATTAAGGGTGCACACACATCAAACAGAACTCTTTACAAATTTACGATTTCATTAACCACTCATTTTACGGACAATCATCATTAGCGTCGTATTGTTAATGCCAATGTCGATTAATTTCCCATTTCCTGAATTCCGAATACTGTAATACCTATCAATTTTTCCCTCTCAATTTCCGAGTTTCGTAATCAAATATTTATTCAACAACGTGAAAACTCGGATTTGGTTATTCAAGTGGTTATTGGTGTATTGTTGTTTAATCAAAGGATTAATTACCAAATAAAACAAGAAGAGCCACTTTCATGATTAAAATAACAATGTTTGATTCATTTTGACTGCCTTGTTGGTCTAATGGTTAGCGTATGCGGCTGCTGATCAAGAGGTCTCGGGTTCGATTCCCGGGTCGGACAAAATATTTGTGTGATTCCCAAATATTTGTTTGAAGTCTGGCTGTTTTCTATTTATACTATGTATGAAATAGGATCTTACATCGAAAAGTCAATATTTCTAATCTTTATAAATGTTACGGCAATTAATCAATTAATTAGGCTGAGAATCATTCTGTGACCACGGCCAGTGCAACCTGGTCGAAACGAAAGGCAATCAGAGTTAAGTAATACCCTTAATAATTAATCGGGTTAATTCCCGTAACAATAATATTTATTATCATGGAACGCAAAAGTTAGTATTTCTAATCTTTGTCCGGCTGTCTGGTTGTCTTCCTGTTTGTTCCAGCTAAACTGGCAATGTACATACCTAAAGATAATGTATAAATAGATAATGGTACGTAATCCGGCTGTGCAAGTCTGATTAGCACTTGGCTTAGTATTCATTTATTTCGTTATTAATATTGAACTCAGAAATTCAATATGGTATATTTTATATTGGCGGTAAACGACATAATACGCTCCGTCCGCGTATGTGGCGGTAATCGACATAATACGCTTCGTCCGCGTATGTGGCAGTTATCGCCCTATGTTCTTACTTATAATGAAAGTAAAATAAAATTTTATACAACAACAGCGGCTGAACCGTGAAAGCGTAAAACAACAGTTATTTCTTTTTTTTAATATTTTATTATTAATATATTTAACAACACCTTTTTTTTGTTTCAGTTGCCTCAGCCCACGTTCTGCGTATTTCTACGAATTCCCGCCAAGCGGTAAGTATTTTCTGTTAGATTAAAAGGTGTTAAGATTATTTTAGACAACATAATAATATAATGTAATAAAAATTCTTTAGGGAATTCCACTTTTTCCTCAGATGTTTTTGATGTTAATTAAATATTTTTTCGAAAGAAGGAAAAATATTTCACAAATTTGTTCATTATTTTTATTTATTTTAGTTCTAATTTCAGAACCGTGCATTCTGTTTCTTATTTTCTTAATTTTGAACTGTAAAAAATTATCAAGGTAATGTAATAAAAAATATTTGGCTAAGAATTATTTTTATAGGGTTTTGTGCCAAATTTTATTGTAGCCAGATTCTTTTTATTAATTAATATAAGAGTAAATATATTATGAGTGACATCAAATTCCGATATTGGAATTAAAAATAGTATTTTATGGTGTTAGGTCTTACACATCTTTTATTTTATTTTTTGTGAAAATATCTATGAAAGAAATATTATATAAGCACAAGCCACAATCCGTTTCATCCTTTATTACCTAGGGGTATAAAACATAGTTAACGTTCTATTCTCAAATCTACTGATGAAGCTCACAAAATTTCATAAAAATCAATCAAGCTGTTACGGAGGAGTATAGCAACATTAGCAACTCACATTGTGACAAAGATTTTATGAATGATGTAGGACATTTAGGAAATCGTTTTTTTTTCTAATAAGTTTTCATATGTGTTTTGCTGCAATCCGAACATCACCTAAAAACATTTTTTATTATTAATTTTCATTGTTTTTGGTGCACTTCATTCTTTTAGATACCTATTTTTTTTATATACTATCTTCATAAGACATCAATGCTGAGATAATGAATTATTCGTGGGTTATTTATAAGACATGTGATATATATACATATTTATAATCTACTGTACTTAAAAGTAATTTAACGATTCATTAAACATTTAAAATATTACTAGGGATTTTTTTTTAAAGATAACTCCAGCATTAGGAATATAAATTCCTGTGTCGCGGGGGACTCACACATATTTAATTAAAGTAATTGTACACTCATTACTAGAGTGTTACTAGGATACGAAAATTTTAATTGTGTGATGTGTGTTACCAGTTTTTCCTCTACTGTTCATGGAACTCTATTGATAATATTTACAGCTAGAAAAACACAGCAATTATTTAACTTGTGTCTCCTGTAGATCTTTGCAAGGTTAAAAGGTTAAAAAGCGAAATAATTGTCATGGTTGATTGTTAGTCTCTGTTACCACTCTGTCCTGAATTCAGTTCGTGTTTTATTCAGTTGGGCTTTATGACTACCCAAGGCTGGGCACGGATCTCCTCCCAGGAGAGGGTTTAGACCATACGTCCCCACGCTGGCCGATTGCCGTTGGCAAGACACGTTGTAGCTACATAATTTTGCCGTTGGATGTTTTTAAGCCGCCTGTAGGTCTTCAACTAAGTTACACAACTGTTATATTATGATAACAACCTAAACCACCTGCTTATCATCACGGAAACGGTCACCCATTTAGGTCTGACCGCACCGTCGTTGCTTACCATCAGTGATTGCTTCCAATCACCTAAAGCCTCTTGACTATGAGCGTTTGTGGACTAGGCCTGACGTAATTTCTGATCTCGATTCTTAATGGTAGTAATCAATCACACACCCTATTGGGTCACAACCTATGGTGTTAGTATACTATACGCTAGATACACCATATGTTGGAAGGCTCGAACTGATTGGGAAACCTGTTTGAGGTGCAGGTATACGACCTACTTGTACATTGCCCTTCCACTTATCTTTCAAAATCGATGATTGAACTGCAGGTAACGGGCCCGCCCGCTAATATTGTATGAAACTAAGTTCTAGCAAAAACAGAAAGTTAATATCTGATGCTCATCTGCCTACTCTGTGCATGGGATAAGGCGTGAGCGTAGGTGAAAAAAAAATTGAATTTATTTAAAACGAAAATATCATTTTCTAAAATGTATTTAACAGACATAAAAGAAACTTAAAAAGGGTCCTATTTGTGGGTAATATCGGTATGATTAAGTTTATACTTTGCTTTTAAAAAACGCTTTGAAGGGAATATTAAACAAGATTCGAGTTCGTAAATATTAATTTAACTTACCTCAGTAACGTTTTGATAATTATTTTTATATCATCCTCCTCGAGAAATCTTCTGAAGTTTAAAATCTCATTAAAGAGGTAGGATTTTAAATAGTTACGATTTCAATTTGACATTTAAAGTAATAATTTAAAAATTTGAAGTATAATTTCTAAATATAAACCAAAGTAATGGTGAGTGAGCTACCAAAAAGTAAAAGTTATATTTTGTACAAGCTAAATCCCGCGGTTAACGTTGTAAATCGCGAGTAACAAGTCGAATAAAAATTAGCCTATGTTAATCCTTAGGACATTAGCTTTCTGCAAGTAGAAGTGCCGTCAAAATCGGCCTAGCCATCGATTACAAACAAAGAGACAGACAGACAAAATGTTTTCAAAAATGCATTTATGTTGTAAGTAACCTAAATGAGTATACTTTCATGTGTATTTAATAAAAAACCTGTTAATTTAAAAATTATTTATTTCTAAAGATACTTTATATTTTCGTTTGACTCGTATCTTTAATAAAAAAAACCTGTAATTAATCAGATTCAACTAATTATATCATCTTTCAAGCGCCAATCCCACTTGGTAGGTTTGCCACTTGGCCTTAGCTGATTTAAAACAATCATTGACGGTAAGCAATGACGACGTGGCCATACCTAGATGGGAGACCGTTTGTGACCGATATTATGAGCGTTTCCGTGTTTCGGAAGGCACTTTAAGCAGTCGGTCCCGGTTGTTATCATGAGATAACAATAGTGAATCTAAGTTGGAGGCTTTCGGGCGGCTTTCGGGCGGCTTAACAAATGATCCAGTAGTTTCGAAGTAAAATAACCGTGCCATAAGTTTTATCCTTCTGAGTTCCTTCTTTCCTAATGATGCCTCTTCCCTAATGGAGGTTGGCCGTCAGCTCTGCGTACTTCTTTCTGTTTTTCGCCAGACGAAACAGTGCTTCCATGCTGGTGCTACACTCCCGATTGACAGAATCCTAAAAGTAATGCTCAAAATATAGTTTACTTTCTAGATTACTATTCGTATTATTTCTTCTTGCTCGCTGTTAAGTGGGTTTTCTATATTCGAATAGGTCACGAAATTATATATACTGTCAACTAGTTCAATATTCGAATTTCAGTTCCCCTTTAGGGTTGCGGAGGTCCGATGCCAGTCGCTCCGTGGAAAAACTGAAATTCAGGTAAAACCGGTTGAATTAGTTGCCGACCGTAAATGAACTTGGGAATAAAGGCTTGGAAGATGAATAGGTAACGAAATTGATTGATATTTCAGGAACATACTTATAAACATATATATGTATGCATACGAATACTATTATAATACTTACACAGTCAAGAAAGAGTAATTGTAACATAAAATGCCAAGCGATGACATTTAACTTTAATATGATTCATATAAATCATTACTTTTTACTAAGAAAAGCCTTTTGACCTTTAGGCTAGATATTCAGCCACATATATAGATGATAGAAAGCGTCAGACAGACATAACATAGAGTATTGTGTCACATTTCATAGTCATACGTCATACGTCTTTCAATTGTTGACAATTTAAGTAATGAGAAGAACTTTACATTTAATTTGTTATTCTTTTTTTATAACTTGATCACTGTTTGTACCTTTCGTTGAAATACGTACATTTAATAGGCTTAAGGTGAGGTAGAAAAATGCTTAATGATGAAAACAAAATAGCAGAAAAGGCTATATCGCTCTTTTTAACAAAAATAATACCATTCAAACGTTGTTCAAAAATATGTACCACACAATTCTCTTGTTTGATTCGACATTTCTCTTAAATTTCCAATTCTATTTCAAAAAATTTACTGTCTATAAATATTACTTATTTTCACACGCTTTCTTCTCCTTAGATAATTGTCTCGGTACAGCCAAGAAGAAGGTAACAACGTTCTCAAGGCTACTGCGAGGTTTGAAATCCCATAGAAAAGAGAAGCACGGCTCCTGTTCGCCAAAGCACACGCATAGTCCACGACAGACACTACCTCCGCAAAGGGTAAGTATTTTTAGAGATATATTAAAACTACTAAAAACCCAAAATCAGTCACGTTTTGGCCTTTTACCCATAACAGGATAAAGATGATTGTTAAATGTGTATAAAGGCCAAGGCACTTAGGGGTTTGGACACGTTTGAGTGGAACACCTCTTCAAATATTTGATTTTAGATATATTTATTAATGTCAAACGCTTTTGTTTTTGACATTCTTAAATTCCTAACTCGTGACCTTTTAATTATTTAAGGATCGATCGTGGGTACATTTTGTGAGCTGTAACCACGGTCAATCCCTCCGTCCGTCAGTCGTTATACCTTTTCATACTAGACGAAAGGGACCAAAAAAATATAATTATCATAAATTAAATATTTGTAAGGACATACATTAGAAGTAAATTCAGTTAAAAAATTAACTCACTTGAGTATGTGAAATTGTGTGTACTGCACGAATGTTTCTATGAACATATTTGCATAATGCCGTTGTTGGAAATAGACTTAGTAATCATAGAAGTTTTAGAAATCATAAAAAAAATTGTTTTGATAAAAAATTGATTTAATTCAAGATATTTTTAAAGACCTTACTATCTATTGTCTTGTAGACACAGTAACTAACGCCTACCTAATCAGTTCATATATTTGTTTAAACTTCTTGTAGATGTATACTACACTATAGTATGTTAAACTATGTATTTTCTCATCTTCTGCGTTACAAAAATGACGAAGGTCTGATAGCTGTTCACGAACTATTACAATTAACGTAATTAAATTCCAAAACCATTCTTTATTCAGTTATGATAGTAAGTAACTTCTTTACCGAATTTTTTATTAACCAATTTGTAGAACTGTTGTTATTAAATTTGAGACGTTACTTCAGTATTGAGCTTCAGCTTTTTTCTATGTGGACTTTTCCAGCTTTATGCAGATGGGTTCAATGTTTATGCACGTGACTTATTGAGCTTCTTGATAACGTTGTATTTTATCAAGGATATCAACATTAGAATAATTGGGATACGTCCCAGTCTGTAGTATATTTAGAAGTTGTGTGTGAGCTAAAGTACTTATTATATAACTGTGTGATAACTTAGAATAATAATTGTTTGAGCTGTAGTTTAGATAAGATGACCTATACTTATCGTTAAATATGTATTTATAGTTCTGCAATGTAGAATGATTTAACATCTGCCATTTATTCTTAAGAACTCATAGAAATTACCATGTCTATCAATAAAATATATGATATAAAGGATCGTGTTTTTACAGGGTAAGTATAAAAATTGTGGCTTTAAAACAAATGCCCATTTTTACCAACTATACTTAACACAAACCGTCTTTTTACTAGGAACCTCCTAGTAAAAAGACGGTTTGTGAATATCCCCTAAACTTTAAGAGAAATCTAAGCACCTAGGTATCCCCAAAAGGTTGTGCCCTTTAAAAACAAAATTATATCACAGAGGGTTTCCTAACTCTCTCTAAGTTGCCCCTTAAACTTATAGGGCGTTGGTCAAACACTCTTAAGTCTCTTATGACATTTACTTCAGTCCCACGCAACGTCATGTCTCCAAAAGAATAAACTATAACTATTATTCAAAAGCCGTTCCATATATCTTTTTTATTGAAGAAATCTTCATAGATAAATAAAACAAGACACCTCTATAACCAAAAAAAAATGTTTTTTAAAAGAATATTTAAAATATCAGTTTCGTAGTAAAAACTAACGAGATTCAGCCGATCAAAGTCCATTGTGTAGATTTCAGTAAAACTTTGTGTTGCTTCTTTTGATGAAAGAAAACCTATTATTATGTCGATATTTTATCCATCTAAAACATGATTTTCAAATTAAATACATCGGTAAAAGTTATATCGATCAAAAATTTAACTGCTCGATTTTAAAACATCATTCATTTAAGCACATCTATATTGTTTGAAGTTTATGGATGTCAATATTATGTAGCTACAAGAAAAATATCAATAATTTTAATCCGTCAACCGATAAATCTACTGTATGATATATTTTGTATTATAACAATTATTTAAATATTTAAGATAGATTGTAACTATGAATTATATAATTTCTTATAGATAAAGGTTTTTGAAAAATCTGAAATGTTGAAAGTTGAAGTAATAATTCAGCAGACAGCAGTTTTACAAAAGCCATTTAGATGCAAACTCATATTAAAATTTTCAATTACCTAAAACTAAATGAACGAGGAAGTTGTTTTGTTCACATTTCATTTTGTCTACAAATAAATCTTAACTAAAAGTTTCAAACCACAAAACAGTAACGAATATTTTAGTTTCGCAAGTTTCCCAAGCCCTAGATTGAACAATAAGATCGAAAACAATTGAGTCTCCGTTAAACTTCGTACATACACACACCATAGGGCGCATACCCCTATTGTCGTCTCACGATTTCTCGTTAGTTACAACAGCAGTTTGTAACCAAATCTTGGTTGGTGCACATGCTCGCGGTGCACGGCGTCTCTCTCTCTTTTTTCATACATTCCCTTTTGCTACCCCCCATTATATAGATCCGGCGCGACGCCGGTGCGCCTTTGACATGCACTCTGAGCAATTAGTATGACGCGTCGTATGTAAGAACAAACCTACAATACGTACTTGCAACGTTTAATATTTTCGGAATGTTTGAGCTCTTACATTGTTTTGGCATACGTATGCTCTTTGTCTAGCTGTGAGTACTACAGTCTCAGATGATAACAATTTTAAATTGCCAATAGTATCAGGAGACGGAAGGTAAAGAACTACAGTAGAAATATTATGATGTTATTAAGATTAATCCACTTAAGTACCTACCGCTAATTTACTCGTGTAGTACATTCCTTAAGTCATAAGTAAAAAACATTACGATCAAACAATCAAATTATAGACAGTAATGCTTATAACATTTTTTTTTACGTTTTATTGTTGCCTTAAATTATTGGGAAGTCAGTGCCCTCAAATATACTGACAACTAGTTCAATCTTCGAATTTTAGTTCTCCCTTAGGGTTGCGGAGGTCCGATGCCAGTCGCTCCGTGGAAAAACTGAAATTCAGGTAAATCTGGTTGAACTAGTAGCCGACCCCAAATAAAATTGGGAATAATGGCTAGGAGGATGATGTTGCCTTAAAATAAGCAATAATTTTATGACTACATCGTCTCCCTCAACGATATTAGTCAACAGTAACTACAACGTCAGAAAATATTTCTAATCAAACTCATACAAAAGAAATTACCACCCCTTTCGACGAAAACAAGAGAAATATGAATTCTGTCACTCGAACATGAGAAACACGCATCAAATACGCAACTCATCACCTAAATTAAGTGGTACATTTTTCCACGTCCACCTATATTTATTAATCTCCAAACCGGGAAGGGGTGGTACGTCTCAGTATGCCTTTTGAGAAATGACGCCTGCCAAAGTTAAGTCGGTTGAGCCAACGCAAGACGGTGAGTTATGACCGTTTGTTGAGCTAACGGATAAAGACCATTAGAGCCCGGGTATAATCCTTATCGGCCAACTTGCACTTAGGATTAGTCTTGTCAAAAGTTGCCTTTTTTCGGTTTATTGACCGAGCCGTGTCCAGCTTTGATTAGGGGATCAGAACTGGATGAGTATTATTTGTAATGCCACGTAAGCCTTAACTCGAAAGTTACATTAAGATTATCATGATTAGAAACGCGATGATGAATGAGCGTGTAATACAATAATATATTACTTATGAGGCTAATGATTTTTTTGACATTCAATGGTTTATGAATCATTAATGTTATTACCCATTTCAAGTAAGTGGTATCTATTTATGGTATTATTTAGGTAAAGTATATTAAAAAGCTTTTAAAGAGATAGCTTTATATGTTTGTTATATTTACGTCTTCATACATTTTTAATGCTGTTATGTTGCCAGCTAGTAATTAGATGTTAGGTATACCAATTCACAAGTACGCATGACTTCCCTACTTTCCTTCCCTACTTTTTTTTATGTCCTCTATTCCATCACTGTGGGCTGCATTGGTGGCGCAGTGTTAGTCTATGCGTCTGTTGTGGTTTAGGTCTCAAAACCAAATGTTTGTATGAGCTACAGATATTTGTATCGGAATTTCGATGTTTTCTATGAATAAAATGTATGAATTTACAAAAAAAAAAGTAAAATATATCTATCAGTCAAACTAGTTTTCCTTAAAAGGTTATTTGAAAGTAGTTATCGTTGTGTGTTAAATATCCATTATATTTTTTAAGACTTTGTTGCAAGAAAACTCAATTTGGCTTAAGCTTGCCTTTCTACATTACATCTCCTTGCACCTCATATTACATATTTATGTGTTTAGTGTGTACAATAAAGAGAAAATAAAATAAACACAAGTACTATACCACTTTTCCTAAAGTATTGTTGAAATAATTTATAGTCTCGATTGTCGGCACTTGTAGCACTTTTCAAAATACATTCTTGAAATTAAACTCACTTGTACTTTTAATTCCACTATTTTAAAAAGCTTAAAGTACTTTTTACCTGGCCAGTTTCAATTTAAAATATAAACTATAAACTTTTATCGTATTGATGATATGTTATAAATACATAATTACGGTTCAGTGAAGTATGGACTGAGTTTTACAAATGTCTACCTCTAAATATTCATGTTTCTTTACACTTACTAAAGTCCTTGATTATATAAACAATAAAGGTGTGTTGAATTTACAATGGTAAGACCCTGAAAGTTTCTACTGAACTATTATTTCAAACTTTCGGTATGTTTCTTTAGAATTATTTATTTATTAATTTAGAAAATACTAGCCTCCGCCTACGATTTTATTGGCGTAATTTTTTCTGATTTCATGTTTTATCCCTTATTTTGTACTTGTAATTGATATGTATGCTTATTTTTTGATTCGTAGTCACATTAAATTCGTAGAAATTTTGTATATACCTATTGAATGAACTGTTTCTAATTTTATACAGATATTTATATTATATTTATATTTCTAATTTAGTACAAATATAACTTTAAAACATATCTCGAGTCATACTTAGGTATATTGACTTTATTTGCTATAAAAGAAAAGCAGTCTTTGAGTAGCTATAAATACTATAAAACTTCATTGTGATATATTCGCTCCTTCTGAAAATAAAAATTTTAATGCTAAAAATGTGCTCACAATAAGAGTTTTAGTATCATCAGTCTCTTTTCAGAAAATATAAAGTCTTAAATTGTACCTATGAATTTTTATGAATATTTTTTTACATAATTTCAAAGCAGTAGAGCGACGCTGATTTCAGCACAATACGTACCAGTTTAACTGGGGTGGTAGTACTATCCGGTACCAAAATGATAGCATTCGTGCAGTCTTTTTTCATTGCTGTATGAGAGAGGGTAGGTCTAATGACGGAGAAGCATCTCAATAGGCCGCCATACTGTGGGTCACCACGCTTCATTGTCTGCATTCTCAATGAGTATGACGACCACTACTCTTAGATTCTGCTCAAGCTTTTCATCAGACAGAGAAAGAGAGAGAGAGAGGCATTTTGTTAGGCCCATATGTTTCAAATATAAAAAACCTACTCGACAGACAAAATTTTACTTAAGTAAAGATACGTTTTTTACAGACATTGACACCTCTTTTAAGATTGTAATACGTGTATGTTATCGCGGTAAATAGAAGCCTATTATTGTAAAGTTTCATCAAAATCCATTCAGTAGTTTTTTGCGTGAAAGAGCAACAAACATACATACATACTCACAAACTTTCGCGTTTATAATGTTAGTGGGATTTTCGTCTACAAACACTTAGCAAACATGCCTTAAATGTTAGTTGCTATTTACTGCAGCTATTAAAAAACAATATATTCATTATTCTTTCTCGGTGTTGATAAATTTTACTCAAAGTTTTAACATTATTTTAAAGTTTAAGCTAGTGTGGCTTGGTAAATGTTAAAAAAATTGTATCTCATTCTTGAAATAAACCATTATTATTACTTAAATGATTATTGTAAAGATCATTATTTCCATGATATATATGCCTTCAGCCTTCATAAGTATTTGATCAACTCCGTAATAACATTATTATTTTAAGTTATTTTGAAAGTATTGTTTTTAAAAGTCCGCTTGCGTGAACGCCGGTTATTAAGGTAAAAAGTAGCCCTTGTCCTTCCTAATGAACCAAAATATGTCCATCCTAAATTTAATTCAAATCAGACTTTAGAATTAATATTTTTTGTTTTGATAAATAATTTACTAGATCTTAACAAATATTTAAATAAATAAAAAATGTTAGTAATCGAGTAGGTACATACTTAAATAAATAAATTGAATATTTGTAAAAAGCTTTAAAATTTGATGTCACAAAAGTCGATAACGCGCCAGCAATTGAAACTACTTCACAAAAAAAAAATTAATCTCGCTTTATGTAAAGAACACCTTGTTATAAGTGTTAAGTAGATTTTTTTCACAAAACCACAACAAAGCCATTTATTATACTTTAATCAGGACGTTTCTGAAGCTCTTTGAGAGGTTTAATTCTGTTTGAAGTTATCAAAAATTCAACGTGTGTCGCTCACATAAATCAGTTTGCACTGTCAAGCAACATTTCCTTTAATAATAAGTCTGGCCAATTTTCACTGGAGTAAATTAAATTTTGCTTAGTCGCGTGCCCCGTCATCGCTTGATATTACAGCGGTAAATCCGCGAATAAACTTCATTAGCCTTGCTGTTATTTTGTGAAAAACGTTTGTTTAGCTAAAATGATTTTTTATGGGTCAACTTTTTCTTTTAATCTTTGACTTCAGTAGACATTTGAAAAAAGTATTATACAGTTACAAGGTGAGAATAATTCTGATACATAAGATTATCTATTTGTAATTTACTTAACACACTTATGCACGTTTTACCCTTTTTCACAGTAAACTTTTACTTTTTATTAATTAAAAGAGACAATAAGAAATTATGCTACTATTAAGTAGACTACAATATTATTAATTACTTTAATAGTCCAATGACAGGGTCTACTCCTCTCATTTAACAAAACTTCTGTTCATAAAACTACAGGTAACTAGTTCTTAAAACTAATGGTATTGTTGAATAATAAGTTCAAAAGAAGTGCCAAGTGGTCTTAGGTGAAATCACCGAGGGTAAGCAACTGCGATGCGGTCAGTACCTTGATGGGTGACCGTTTGTGGCATGATACCATGATCGTTTTCGTGATTCAGAGGTCTCGTTAAGCAAACGGTTCCAGTTGTTATCATAAGATAACAGTCGTGAAGCTCCGTTGAAGACCTTGCAGTGGGACTCTATGGGTTGTTGATAAAGTTCAAAAGATGGCCTTAACCCTCTCCAGAGCCCAGCAGTGGGATTTTATGGGTTTTTGATAAAGATCAAAAGATGGCCTTAACTAATAAACACGAGAGTTATTTTTGTCTTATGTCAAGCAGTAACCATATCGATTTGGTATGTAATAACGGTTCTTTCATAACTTTGCGTCAAAGCCAATATTATTTATGAACATTACTCCAAATTTGGATTAATCTGGTTAGTAAAGTTCGATCGTTCAACTGCATCAAATGAATCGACTTTTTGGTGTGCCAAGCTATATCTCTGTACAAATCACAATGTCCAGCTGATGCATACGTTATGTATGCAACACCAATTAACCTTTTTATATACTCGATTTCTAAATTCTAATTTACTTAGATCAAAACTTGATGCGGTCATTCAACATGATGACAAGCAAACTACAACTACTTTATCTTTGCTTAAAGTCCTCTGACCCTGACCAGACGTCTAATAATTAATTTTATGACTTCAGTAAGCTATTCTAAGTGTAATTCAAATTTAGTACCGACGCTATAATCCTTTATGAGGCGTGAATCCTCATGTCGGGGAAAAGATAAACATGAATATTACTATCGTATTTCGTTACAGATGGCATATGGCTCCAGAAAATCGATTACATTATAGGAAATCTAATCAATAATATCATTTTGAAGAAGGGGTTATTCGCGAAACAGAAACATTTCATTTAATTCTTTGACCTCGCCTGCATTTAAATCGGTTATTGAGATGAAAAACCAAATTGTATTATACTCTGTTCAGCGGACAGTCAGAGTTTCGTTCCTATTTACCATATTTAGCAGGAGTACAATGTATTTTTTAATTCTTTAAAACAAAATAAAAGTTAAACAAAACTACCATGTCAATACTATATTAGACTAATTGCCAATGAAAATAACTAGTTTTTTTTTTTAGAATTAAATCGTCTTCATCTGACTACATGTTGTTACTTCGAAGTGGAGATTAAGTCAAATGGCAGATATAAACTTTAAGTGAGTAAATGAATCCCAGGAAAACTTGATTAACTTGAATCTTACAACAAATAGTTTTTCTGAAAACACTGCAGGTCACTGCATTTCTAATTTTAATATTCTTGAAGTATAAGTTTACATGGATCTAAACTGTGTATAAACTGTACACAGTTCATATATCTCCAAATAATTATTTTTTCAAAACTATTTTACGTTATTGTGTTAGTTTCAAGCTTCTCTAAAAATATTTTAATACAATCATAGGTACTGCGTATTACCGTCCACGTATTTCGTTTATCATTTATGTGAAAATGTAAGTCAAATTACTCAAAATAAAATTTATTATATGAAACCCATAGAGTAACACACATGCCCGCGGACAAAAGGGCACTAGCCATAGCGTCATTTTTCGATTTAAAACACTCTGACACTTTTTGCGGGGGAAAATCTTCACACACACACACACACATTTTAGACTGGCTTACAAAAACAATCGCCTATCGCTATGAACTCACACATGACAGTTAAATCAAACAATTAAAAATTTAACACACACAAACACGTTCTGTGTCATAATCATATAATGGATATGCCCATTTGGGCTTATTAGTAGTATGGCTATCCTCTACCATGTTGTTCTATGGGTGGATTATAAGACTTTATTTATTTAAGAATCAACAGTCTATATATGACCTAATGTTTGACTTGTGTTCGCACAAACACTATTGGCACGTTGCCTCAGATACTTCTGGCTAGGTATTATTGGTGTATGTTCATGTATGGTTTGTGCTCCATAGAGAGCAATAAAACGCTATAGTTGCTCGACCGTCGCTTTCATCGTTTCGAAGATCGTAAATACGGCCATCTTGTACCCACAAAATGTATATAGCATGTTGCATTGTTGAACAATTTAGTGGTTGGTATATTTATACTTTAATAGTCAATTGGCCTCAAAATTGAGTAGTAGGTGACCTGATTTGTTTCTTTATCTTCTTGAACGACATTAGGTATCATTATCATACACTAGGAATTTTTAGATATATTACATAATTTTATCGTTTTAGTATATTTTCATGCAACGTGGCATAGAAGGCCAAAACTTTTTTTCTAGTAGAAGTTTATATATGCACGTGACTAAGCTGTCTAGAGCTAATAAAGTATCATGGGCTGTTAATGATGATGCTTTTCACTTTTATCTTTCAATATATTGTCGTAATCAGTTGATTTCATAGTTTTCTATGTCTTTTATTCTTTATTTGTATATTTAGTATATAATAATATGTTTACGTAATTTAGCTAAATATAGTCCTTACAATAGTGAATTTCGTTAATGGAATTAAATTATTAACATTCTTTATCTATATTAACAGTAGATGACGTTAAAAATTTGGTATATAAATAGCGGTTTATTTAAATATCATTATCATCTCAGTCGAAAGACGTCCACGGCTGGACATAGGCCTCCCAAAGGGCCCGCACTACTAAAGCCCTGTGCTGTTCGAATCCGACGGTTTCCCGCGACCTTCACTAGGTTGTCGGATCACCTTATAAGCCCTACCCACGCTCCGTCTTCTTTATGGTGGCCACTCCAGAACTATTTGGCTCTCTTCTATGACCTGGTTCAGAGGTCCATATTGAATAATTACATATTTTAAAAGAATCGCAAATCCTACAATATTCTATATTAATGATAGTAACGTCCGTGTTAAGCAGAAATAAATAAGTAGAAAGAAGAAATCAAATGTAGAAAGTTTGCGAGCGCCCACAATTAGAAACTAAATGTCAAGATTTCAGCAAGCAAGTTTTAAACTGAATAAAACTCAATTCATAGTGAAATGCAAATAATTCTTAAAAAGATTTTCATACAGAATAGATTAAAACGTAGGCGATATTAAAGTTTCAAAAGTAAGGAAGTTATTTGCGTGAATAGGGTTGCGGAATCAATAAAAGATTTTATTAAATACCAGGTCAAGAAAAGCAGTAAAGTAAACGTAGTTAAGGCATGTGTGTAACAGGTTCAAAAGTCATGATTTCATTAGTTACTCAAACAGTAACTAATGAAATCATAAACATTTATGTAATGTTGATAATATAATGTAAAATTTTATCGAAAAAAGTTATCAAGAATTATCTTAAACTAAATATTAATACGTGAAAAATAGATAAAAATTAAGTTTTTAAATAGTTTTCTATTTCAACACTTGAAAGAAGAAAACTTGAGTTTTCAAATTTAATTAAAATAGTACGATAGTAATATTTAATAATAGTAAATTGCCATACTAAAATTTAAATAACCACTTTCTAAGCAAAAACTATTCTAAAATCTTTATATTGTTGACAACCCTAACTAGAGCATTTATCAAGTTTACAGCTATGTATTCAGAGGAGCATTGTTTTTGACGCAGATTACTTTTCTACCACGTTTCGCTGTGAAAATTGTATGCAACTTTGTTTCTGAATATTTTTGCATTATTAAATGTTTCGCCTAGTTTATTCATTACCGGATTATTGTTCGCTGAAAACTTTGAAAACTAAGAATATATTCTTGGTAAAGCACAGTTAGTGAAAACATTTTAGTCGCTTGAAATTGCTGAGGGTTGAGTACTAGATAAGTAATATTGAAAATTAGGATTATAGAGTGGAGTACTTAAACAAATTTCAACTATAAAGTTTATTTAAGTTCAAAACAATCTTAAATAATAATATTGTCAATGTGAAAATCTTCTCTTCTATCGTGTGTTCGTAGTTTCAATAAATCTCATTCTGCAACAGATAAAAGATTCAAAAGCTAAATTAAAAAAAAACAATCTTTCTTTGACGCAATACACAAAAATATCATGTTTTTTAAAAACAAATTACATTGTACCTATATAAATTATAAACAGCCTGTGTAAAACCATTATGTTTTCAATAGCGTCCATCGTATAATTTTAAAATGATATTTCAAACGAAAAACGTGTGTGACTTTGATAAGGGGCCAATAAATTGCGAAGAGCTGAGTTCGGGCATCGCCTGTCGCATTATAGGAGGTTTCTATTGTAGAGTATTCGCATTATTCCCTTATCAAGTAAGAAGTTAATGGGCGAGCTTTGTGTATCCTATGATTAATTGATTCATACATACCCTCATTGTGATGCAGATATCCTTAGCTTTTTCCTTACTAAATGAAAATGATAAATGAAAATCTATTGTTGCTCCACACTAAACTAACTATGCATGCTAATTAACGGCGTCTCATTTTATTTACTTTATATTTTTTGTGTTATAGTGTTCAGTTAGTTAATGTGTTTTTGTGAATGGCTTATGAGTATAAGTTTAGTCAATAAATGCTATTCTCCTATGCTATTCTATCCTTAAAAATGGATCTTTGGAAATGAACTAAGAAGAAGGAAACTTAACTCTAGTATTCACTCCCTTGTTTAATCAGATTTAGATGTACTGAATTGTTTACTGTTGGACTAGTCAAATCGAATTATATATATATATACATATATATATATATATATATATATATATATATATATATACTATTAATTGAATGCATTATTAGATGAACTTCAAGATACAAAATTATAATATCACTACCAATCTACCAACTACCTAGTCCCAACATAAACTAATAAAGCGCATTAGTAAAAATAAACTACATCTTCATCAGAAAATGTGACCTGAACATAACTATCCTTATTTTTCTTGCATAAACATCTTTTACTCAGCATAACTAAAATCATGCTGTTATTGAGTTTACTGTATATACTGGCACATTCTTTCGATTTTGTAATTAAGTTGTATACAATACGTAATAAAGTAAAAGTGTTTGCGTTTAGCTGTTGTTAAGTTTCCGACATTGTGTTATAAATACAACATTTAACACGCGGCCACTACAAAGTATATTTATTTGCATATTATTACTACTAATTACAAATAAATTTAAGCTTATAAATAATTCGCTGCCAGTGTTTTTTACAAAGTTAATTGTTACTTAGTTTTAATACAATGTCATGTTTATAAAAACCAGCTACCCGCTTTTGCACAGAATTTGTTTATTCTTCGTGTTTTTCTACTATACCTAATGCGTATATTCTACACAAGTAAACCTTTCCCTTGAATCGATCTTATCTATTGCTGAAACTGCATTAAAATATATTATGTAGTTTGAAAGATCTAACTGAAAAGATTTTACTTGTATTGTTTAACAGGCTTTTCTAGTAGTCATCACTACACTAATACGAAAAATATGTATGCACGCAAACCCAACCACTTCAAGCTTTAACACCCAGCCTCTACCGTCTGATAGATTCTTAAAAAGCCTCAGATAGCCATATTAAAATGATAAATAACAAGGCAGAATAGAACCGTCCCGTTTCTTTAACTATTAACTATTTTTACTAGATACCGCTATACACTACTAGGCTTGTTATAGAATTATTAGATATAGTCGTAGATTATAAAGATAAGATACAAATTGAAAGATATACGAAGATTAATAAAAGTGAAAATAAAAACGTACCTAATTTGACTTTCGAGCTGAATCGCTTGCGGAATTTTATTTACACTTAAATTATGATGGTTGAAAACTTTTGCTGGAGACGATAATTTATCATGCCTACTTTATAAGGGGAAACGGTGATTCGAGAGAAAGTTACAATTTTCAAAGTAGCTAGTGTATATGCGAGATATCTTTATAAGAAAAATGACTGGACCACCGATGATAGATGATGTAAATTTTATCGTATACGAAATGCGTTGTTAGTCGTTTATTTTTGTTTCTCTGTTGTGTAACAAAATGTTTGTTTATATAATTAATCAGTGTTTATTAACTACTCTCAGATGAATTCTGTGTTAACCGTCAATGTACAGGTCCAGGTACATAAATACTCAGAACACCTAACATCACAAATTGATAATTTTTATTTTATAAACGTAGTTATAACTTTAACTTTTTTGTGACGGAGACAAACGGAGACAACAATTGAGATGTTGTTTTTTCTAATACTACTAGGACTATGATAAAATTATCATGACCAATGTTTCTTACTACTATTTGTTATTAACTTAACAGCTCAATATAGAAGTGATGTTTGTAATTATATTCAAGACATGGCCACGTCATTAAATCTCAGGCAGTAAGATCTAGGATTATACACAAGCGTAACGACTTTCCAACAGGTGGATACACCGGACAGCGTGCTACAAAGTGGCCTTGGTCTAGGGCCTGGACCCGACACGGCTCTCAGGTCGATGGTTGACCCCAGAGACTATGACCGCCTCCGCTTCTTTCAAATGAGTGCCGCCCAACCAAACACCTTCGAGGAAACTATACATAGGGTGAGCATTCAAAATTTTCCTTCAACATCTCAAACGGACGAAGCGATAAAAACCTTTTAAAATGCCAAATACAAATTACATCATTTTCAATTATAAGACGTTCATTTTGAAATTTTAAACATTTCTAATTTATAAAAAGACGCAAAATTAAATCAGTGGCATTTTAAAAGGCATTGTTGTTATACAAAAGACTTGTGTCATTGTATCGTTAACTTTCAGTTAAGGGTACAATAAAAGCTCTGTCCCTCAAAGGTGTTGCAGGAAAATGCCGTGATCTGTTACGCTCTGGATGGCAAATTATTTGGCTCATTTTTCCGTATAAAGACATGTTTTATTTATTTCTGTAAGATGCTATTATACTATTGATGTTTGGTTTCACTAAACTCCTTCTTATATTTATAGAAGTTTAGGTATGCAACTCAGATATCTAATTGTATTTTTATATGTAGACTGTATATTTGTCGAATATTATTTATTACATTATATCAGTAGCTTCATGTTTTTACTAAATATAGATAATTTAACAAATTTCATTTATAGATCTTAGAAGATTGTTACATCCATACAAAAGTGCTTCTAAATTCTAAATTTATATTTTTGCCAAACAGAGTCATAACAGATTTCAAAATTCAAAATCTCATCAAACATTTTTGGCTTATTTAATCGGCATGCTCAAAGAATTGGAGGTGGCTCTACGTTACAAATGATATTGCATTTGAAAATATTTTATTCCTCTCACGATGTCACACGTATCAGTTCGAATATCACTTTCTTCTATCTTCATTAGGTCATCATATTATAATTATGCACAGATTTAGTTTGGGCATTATATGCACGATTTTATAATGCATGACATGGTTATTTGAAATGCATGTTGGGAACGTTAAAAACATTTCAGGGATTTGCGATTTTATTTCGTTTCATACTTTTGTCATTCTAAAAAATGGTAAGAAGAAATATAAGAAATGTTATTATTATTCACTAAAAGCAACAAATCACAGATGTTCCAAATGACGTCATATTCCTTGAATAATTCAAAATATTTTTGTTTCAGTTAAAAGTTCAAGAAGCAATGAAGAAAAAAGATAAATTAGCCAGAGAACAAGAAGAAGTAAGTTATTTATGTACTTAAAACATTAGATAACTAACTTCGAACAGCTATAACTTTAAAAAAAGTTTGAATTACATAATTAATAGTAATTGCGCATTCGTGAAATCCTCGACATGAAATCTTACAATCTTGAAACCTAAAAAACAATGAAATAAAATTCCCCTGTTCTAAAATGAACATCCAAAACTAATCTAATACCAGCCTCGCACCAACATGTAATCTCCTGACTGGCTCGAGCATTCGACGCGCACCTACCGAGCCAAGCTAATCGTGCCCTAATCTCAGACTAAGCCTATTAGAGGCAGTTGTATCGCTTCCCTACGAAACTTCCGAAGCCCCTTGCTCAGCACAATTCGCTCGTAAAACTATGGGTCGAACTTCAGAATATTGAACATTGAAATTTTACGACCCGAACAAACTGTCCATAGCGTAACTTGATACTGATTTTTTTTTATAAGATTCTGATTGAAAGTAAGTAAATTGTATTAGTGGTAGGCATTCATCGGACACACACACACCTTTACTACATTACATACGTTTGTGTATCCACATTCCTTTGGGCGTCCTTTCCCCGAACTGTGACTGCGACTATGATAATTTAGTTTCAATATCGGGTAGTGCCAAAAAACATCAATTCAAATTATATCCCATTAATTCCTGTTTATGTAATCATATAAACACTGTAAAGTGAAGGTGTTAAAGGTGTAGCTATACATGTAAGATGTATTTTCTACAATACGTTTCAGTGAAATTGTGCTAAAATCTCATTTTCTAGAACAGAGCGACATGTAAATCCCTTTCGTGTATAAACTGCGCCGTCTTGGTAACTAAGTGTGCATAAATTAAGTTAATGTTCAATACTTTCCTACTTACGAGAAAGTGGTCTTTTTATTGCCCCCTTTGAATATTTATTATCGTCTTCACGCATTCAGGAAAATATTTTGTTAGATAAATATGTTTAAAAGTTTTTTGCCACACAATTATTACTTCTTCGATTTATTTTAATAGTGGAATATTATGTCTTTTTCTGGACAGGGGTTAATAAAACCTTTACGTTTTCTTGTAAAGAACATAAAGATTTTATGCAAGATTTAAAAGCATTGTTGAGCTGAACTCGGCGGGTAGTTAAAAATTGCAAAATCCAAAAAAATGTTTAGCTACAACGTAACGGAGTCATGAAAATTGCTCATTATTTTTAAAATTAAAATTCTCCTATCTTGTTTCTTCACTCCCCTACAAAGTAGCTAGCTCAGTTTTCTTGCAAAATTAAAATAATGCTATCTACTATATGGGCGCGAAAAAATTTACCTCAAATATTCAAGCATGTTGCTTTCAGTTTTTTGGTTATAAGTATTATTTTTTTTACAGATTTTAAGAGATATAAGACATGGTCTTATGAATATGGGAAGAGATGGTGTTCGAGGCCCCTTTGGAGGTAGGTTAAAAATATGTCAATAAAAAGCTGGCATAGAAATTTTTTAAAATCAATTGGAAAATAATAGTAATCGTTCCATGCTTAATATTTTTGTTACAACATTTAAAATCTGATTGTTACATATCTGTCTATTGTTATTATAGATTTATTTCTATTAGGCCCCGAAAGCTTTATGTATTTCATTTTATCAATCAGATTTTTTATAGTTCAAAATGCTACCGTTGTTCCGCATGTTGCTTGCACGAAATTTTTCTAAGTTATTTGAGCAATATAGTGCGGAATGCTTCTGATTGTATTCATTTTATATTTGACGTCATGATCATCGGACGCTTTCAATGTGCATACTTGACTTTCATCTTTTTTGTTGTTTTGAAAAAAGTTTTATAAAGGTTTTAGGTTGTTTTTATTGTCGTTAATACATCAGCTTGAAAATAAAAGTGCGATATGATTAAATATAAACGACAACCAAAGCCTTCATCATTCATACCGATAACGTTTACTTTGCGACAAATGCTAAATGCATGTTTTGGAGACAAAATATTTTGCAAAATTCCACGCACGGCTTTACGATGTTCGTTTCACAGCTTTAACTGCAGTGTTGTCAGTGAATCGCCATTATGAGGGAAGCATTTTTACGGTAAACTTTTTTGGCAATTTTGTTAGCACGTATTTTTTTATTTGCATTACTGGGAACTTTGGTGCATTGAAGTCTAATAGAGAGCTCGTTTACAGACGATACATATATGTACGACGACGAAGCGAGAGGCCTCTCAGGACGAGGGCACTGGTACGACGAACCACCGTACGAGAGTGACCCTGAAGATTTTTTGATGGGTGGAGGAGCGCCTGCTGCAACATTTCAAAACGGTCGGGTTTGCTTTACGCTCAATCTTAGAAATGAGCCGAGAGGTGAAGGTGTGATATCACTCCGAAGTGCCGGCGATATTAGTTTGGCAAGGACCCCAAGAAGGGGATTAATTATTCCGCAAAGTGGTCCCTATCCAACCACCGTTATCCCCCTGCGAACAGCGAGAGATCGCGAAAGTGGGGATTACGCCGCGTCAGACATCCAATCTATTGGATCAAGATTATCTGGAATCTCTTTAGAATCCAACCGGTCGGAACGGGACTCGTGCAGAGGATATAGGCAAATGTCCGGATATCGGATAGGTGTAGATCCTTTATCACCTGCTTCCTCAGATTATGAAGATCAAGAAAGTGAAACAGATTCCCAACATATAGCCACCGTTCACAAGGTAATTTGAGTTTATAACTATTGTTGTATTATTTTTACTAAAAAGGTGTAGATTTAAAATACTTTGTATCTGTGTAATAAATAAGCTAATACCAATGTTGCTTTTGATTTTGTTAACCTTAGCCCAATTAACAATTGTATTAATCTTTCCAGTCAGCTGAAGAATGTGAAGGAGTGTCGAATCTTGCGGGTAAAGTTCGAGGGCTTAGGCAAGACGTCCAAAGAAAAATATCAAGATTAAGGCAAGAGAGGGGCCCTGAGGGCAGCGATAGGCGAACAAGTGGTGATCAAGCGTTTCCATGTTCTAATAGTTCTTTCGAAAGTCTTCCCAGCGGATCAGGCAGTAGTGAGTGGATTCATTGAGTTATTTGTTTGTGTTAATATAAATGGTTTTGTAAATAAGTTTGTCTTTCCTTTCTTTGTACCATAACGCCCCAATGTGTTACTTACAGATACCCTCTTGTACTACACGTTAATCTAATTTTAATTGCATCACAATCTAATACTACTAATTGCATCGCATTAAATCACTAAAATAACTAAACCCTACCCATTGACAGTCATACAGGAATGTATGTACACAGGTATTTCTACATTCAAAGTATGTTTGGTCGTAGAGTATGCAATATATTTTATCTGAGGCCAGAATATTTATGTACAGGCACACAAGCATTGGTTCGCGCCGGTAGTAATCACTCATCTCTCTCGGCAGAAGAAAACATAGAATTAAGTCCAGCCGGGCGGAGTTTACTTGTGCCGCAAATGCTGTGTCGAGCTCGAGCGCTTGTCGATTACATACCCAATATTTATGAGAAAGATGCCCTGAGATACAAGGTAAGACGACTTAATATCAAAGTGGAGCCGTCATTCATAACTAGGAAGCTATTTCTTAAAGTGTATTATTTGTCAACAGAAAGGAGACATCATCGAAGTAATAAACATGAACGCTTCTGGTATATGGCGGGGTGTAATAAATAATAAAGTTGGGAATTTTAAGTTTGGCAATGTTGAAGTTTTATCTGAAAGGGATACTGTACGGTCGAGATCATCCAAGTGGTGTAAGAGTCGCGAAAGGCTTTGGGAAACACGGCCACGCACTGTAGAAGAATTATTGAGGAGAATAGATTTGCCGGAGTATGCAGTAGCCTTTGCTAGAAATGGATACGAAGACATAGAGCTATTCAAAGAGATCGAACCTTCAGATTTAGACTACTTGGGAATTATGACTCCTGAACATCGCACACGTATCCTTGCCGCAGTTCAACTTTTACATCAGCTTGAATGTGAGTTGCCACAATAATAACTATTATAATGACCTGCTTAACTAAATCTATGTACTCTGAAGCTACTAAGAAAATTATCAACTCTCATAGGTGGCGAAGCTGAAGCAGAAGTTGATGGAGGTGGATCGAGCTCCGAAGGAGGTGATTCTCCCTTTGGGCGTCGGCAATTTCCACGAGACTCGGGGTGTTATGAAGCAAGTGTCGCCGTTGGTGGTGTTCGAGTCCGAACTTCTCCCCTAGTCCATAGAGCTGACGAACCTATTCACAGACCACCTGAACCGGCCCCACAAGCGAAGCGATCCATACGTCGGCGGCAGCCAGATGATGCAGAATGTGATAGAATCGAACGCTACCCAGGCCCAGGTGCTGAACGAACAACTGTTCGTAGTGTCGGGCTTCCTGGTGGTGCTAGGGATGATACTTGTGAATCTGATCATCGGCTTAATGTAGTTAAATTTGTAGCTGGTGGTGAACCTTGTGCATCTGAAAAGAGTAGCGACTCTGGGGTGAGTAGTTCATCATTAAGTTCCGCGCATCCCCACCGTCCCTGAGCGAGGCCCACCGCGCCCACGCTTGCCTAGGCATTGGCGCGGGCGCGTGCGCTAATTGTGCCACCGCCCGCACCCCTTGCCGCTACTGAACCATCCGCACCGCCCGAATGTGAATAAGCTACAAAATTTTCTTGTCACAAACCTCTATTTTAAAACACTTTATTTGCATCCAGTGCAAAAAAAATATATAAAAATGTTTTACGTATTCTTAACTTAATTCATAATAAGACTGAATATTAATGTCAGTGTAACAGTTATTTAAAATTCAGGCGGTGCGAATATACATTTGTGTGGGTCTTGAACTATTTCTACCACTCTAAAGTCGATGAATATTTAAGTTGAAAATGTTCTCAAATAAGACTATGTTTTATGGTCAATATATCTGCAAATATTTTTTGTGTAAGAACTTGTTACTTAAAGACTGACTTGATTTTGAATGCACTCGCGTGCTATAATTTGTACGACACAATGCAAACTTAAAACCGACATAATGTAATAAGTATCTTCTTTGATATGTTCGAGTAATAAACTGTGAACAAAAGATAATAATTAATTGGTGTTAATAGATTCAATCTTAAATAGATTTCATGATACGGAATATTATTATGAATTATAGATATTTATATAGGTTGCTTGTTACGGTTTCAAACGAAGATTGTGAAATCGCTCTTTATCATTCCGTTATAAATTGGAAAGCATATCATGGATGGCAGCAATTTATTGTAGTTTTAGTTGCTTTTAATTATTTACTGTGTTCAAAATACAGTCTTTTTGCAGTAAAACTTTTTGCCGAATATTTATAATATCATAAGTATTACTTTTATGGGAAAAGTCTATGACGTTGTCATTGCAATTTTATTTTCTTCTCCATGTTAGTATTGATATCGAATACATTTCCGTACTAGGGTAGAATTATGTGCCATTTAGAAATTGAATGTGTAAAGGATGTATTTTGAACAGAGTATTAAAAAGCATTTATGACTGTATTTATTATTTGTAGCGGAGGCAATAAGCCAGTTTATGTAAGTAACTGGGGCGTTGAAAGCGCAACATTCGATAGCAATAATTGTATATAACATAATAGATAGGTTAATTATATGTTGGTAAGAAAAGTTTTTTGTAATTTTTTAAGAGAGCTTTATGCGGTATGCCGTATGTACAGATAATGTAGTGAAACAGTGAAATTTTGAATTTCACCCCCGAGATCTTCCTTGTCATGGTGAAGTAATTCGACATCGTTTACGATTTTCCCACTTGTGACTGGGCACTCGTAAAATTGTAACTACTGTCAAACTACACGCGAGAACAAAACAATATTAGGTTTCGCAGCTTGCGAACGGTGGAAAATATTTTGCCTTTTCAAATAATATTACGTTTTTCATATTGCTATGTTATTTTTTTAATACAGCTACGGGCAGAACTATCTTCAATATGAGTTGTAATATGTGAATCATAAATTTTACGTCCATCTCTACGTTCTTCGTGTGTTACAATAATGTTTTTTCTCGGTGCTCCGTTTAAGTATTTTCTTTCAACTACATTGACTTCCTCAAGTAAGTAATTTTCTAAAGTGGGGCATAATTTAGCTACATTGGTGAGAAGCAACCAGTCCATTTAACATTCCGCATTTGTATCTTGTATGTTAAAAAGAACTGTTTCATTCCACTCGCTAAGTTCGCTTTCACAAAATTTATTGCTCAGTCACTTGTACTCAAATTGAACAGCCTCGACTGTCCATTTCTCGTGTAAATTTTGTAAAGAAGTCCTTCACATTTTCGACTATGATCGTGAACTAGTCCGAACTATTGAATGTATATAGTTAAATGTTTGTTACTTGTATATTGTAGATAGAACATATTTCTTTTGACAATTGTATATTCAATAAAATAATTCTTTATTAAAAGTAATGTTAAAGAAATAATTTATTTATAATCAAAATTACGTTAAAGACGCTCACGTAGATTTGAAGTTATCCCTGGTTTCGGGGTTATAGTGTTGTTTTAAGATACGTGATTAATAATAATTAAGCGATGTAATTCACAGTTTTTATTTTAATTCTGTTAGCCATACATAACTGTACGTACTTTTTTTGTAGTAATATTTATATTTTTTTAAAACAGACCTTATGTGTAAGTTAACAAATCTGTTTACGAACATGGATTCTGAATAAATAAATCCAAAATTTAATGGGCTTTTGTTTGAGATCCTCAACTTTTTTCTTTTATCCAAAAACTGAGGATATGTTTTCACTATCTACCTTAACATATAATTAAATTCATCAAATTTATTCACCAGGTACTCTAATAGAGCTTGACAGACAAATATTGAGGTATAAGTACAGCAATATGCAGCTCATTGCATAGCAGCCTATTATATTGTTTAAAACATCCTTCAAAGTCAAAAGTCGTACCAAATCAGTTTATTGAAAGAAAATAATAACGAATAATAGGAATAAAGATATCAATGTGCATGAATGTTTTCGCAAACAGGTGCAGCGGGAAGAGACCAGGAGTAGAATTTACGGCTGTAGATAGGAGTCACCCTACACCACCCTAGGAGGATAGGGTTTAAGACCCTAACTTCTAAATTCCATTATGTAAAGGTCCCGGTAAACGATCAAATTTGTTTGACAAATTTGTTGGTCAAACATCACGTTAACGTCAAAAGAGCCCTGTAAACGATCAAATTTGTTTGACAAACGCGTCAAACACAGCAGAACACGATCAAATAATTTGACAAGCACGTAAATTTTTCAAACAAATTTGATCGTTTACCGGGCCCATTTGGTGCATTCCTTTAATGAGAAAAGCTTAGTAACAGTTTTAGCTCCACTAACGCTAAATATTAAATATTCAACGACAACGCAGTCACATTGAACTAACAACAGTAAGAATATTGATAATACTAACAAATTCTGTACTTAGGTAGATCCTGCGCTATAGTAACAAGACTACTAAAACACATATCTACATAACTACATAGGGGTACACCTAAATACTACCTAGTGGATGATTTTACATTCATATTCAGAGCAAGTAATCGCACTTGCCACGAGATTCTGGTTTGCCCTGCAATTGCTGGGCGGTACTAGCATCCACATGGAGATTGTGGGTTCTAGCTCTACTCAGCATATTAGTCAAGGTCAAGTTAATAAGTGTATAGGCTAATTATCTAGTCACTTTATAAGTCGATGATCTATGGAGCCGGCTATTACATAATTATTTAAAAGGACATCAAACTCTACATAACGTTGATTAAACGTATTACGTAACCACAACGTGTCTTGCCAGTCACAACCCTCACTCGTCCAGCGTGGGGATGTATGGCTTGAACCCTCAATTAAGAGGAGATTCGAGCTCAGTAGTGGAATATTATGGGTTACTTAGGTATAGACTACAAATTTCATAGTAGAGCAGCCCGATTTCAGCCCGAACGGGCTGACTCAAACGTGGCGGTACAAATTCTCACAGAAGACAACCTAAACTAACAGCTTTCGTGCTCTCGTGTTACTGAGGAGACCTAATGACGCAGCATTGCAATAGGCTGCTACAGTGTTGGTCACCATGCCTCATTGTCTGTACTAACAATGAATGTGATGAACACTACTCCTCAATTCTATTCATATTTTCTATCAGAACTGGCAGGCTACGAACATAAATCATGGTAAGTTATTACAGTCGCTCGTTGACACCTGTAACTTGATGACTGCACGGTTGGCCTAGTGGTTTAAGCGGTCGCCACGCCGCTCTCTACTGCGCCAAGTGTTGCGGGTTCGAATCCCACGTGGGATAACACTTTGTGTGATTCACAAATTGTTGTTCTGAGTCTGGGTGTTCTTTGTGTCCGTTTCATTTGTGTTTGTAAAGTCCCCCGCGACACAGGAATTCATATTCCTAATGCGGGAGTTGTCTTTAAAAAAAAAAAAAATCCTCTTTTTAAATTCCTTCTCTCCACAATTCGAGAGGGGATTTGGGCTCTCGGTAACTGACTCGTTAAAAGCAAAGAAATCTTCGCCAATAAAATAAGACACTTAAATCTACCTACCTACACTACCTCGCGAATTGTGAAGTCTTTATAGTCTTAAAAAATGAGAAGAAATACTTCTCATATTTTACAAAAACTTGATTAAATGGTTACTGCGCTCGAAGCAAAGCAGGTTAACCTAAATATTCTTATTAATGATAAGAACTTACCCTGTCCAACTATTTATTTCAATTGATTGCAAAGCAGTATCTCTAGAGTCAGATCACTAATAAATTATTGACTTCGATTTCCTTTGTACAATGTATATTGCATCTTCTAGGTAGTTGGATTAAAGTTGCAAATGTAATAAAACCTATGTATACCTAAGAATTTGTTTAAAGATAACTAGTAGATTAACTGCACAGCGAGAGAACGACAATGTATCAATGCTACTAAGAATACACTAATACTTTATCTTAGTAAATGTAATAAATGTTTCGTATTATGCAGAAAATGAGATTGATAGACCGTGTTTATTTTTGGCATAGATTTTTTAATATCATCGTATTTATATTTGTGTGTTAAAAATGTAATGAACGCGAAGATGAAGGAAACAAAACAATTTTAAGTTTCCAATTAATCCTACTGAAAGGTCTCGCTGGTGGAAATTACGTCATCATTATATTGTCAACATCCCATAATAGTTCAGTATTAGACGTAGGCTAGACGGGTTGTTAAAGACTTTGTGTCACCACCACTCCTCTTTCTCCACCAGACACTCCTTTTTCTTAATCCGTCGTCACACTGATGGTATCATCACTAGCCCGTTGCAGCACACAGCTGGACATAGACCTCTCCCAAGGAATACTAAAGAGCCCGATCTCCTGTTTTTTTTTTAAATCGAGTCGCAGCCAGTGCTGTTACGCAAGTCGTCCCGCTATCTGGCCAGAGGCCGCACTACGTTTGCCAAGACGCGGTCCTTGATAATTTGTTATTGGTATGCTTAGAAATCCACTGAATTGCCAACACAATTAAATAAAACACTAAACGCAGTTATTTAATACTAGCTTTCGCCCGCGGCTCTGCCCTTTGCCTCTCTGTGTTTTCGCGGTAAAAGTAGCCTATGTCCTTTCTCAAGTTCAGTTCTATCTTCGTACCAAATTTCATCAAAATCGGTTTAGTGGTTTAGACGTGAAAGCGTAACAGACAGACAGACTTACTTTCGCATTTATAATATTAGTAGGGATAATCTTATTGTAAGTTTTGTTGTAATGATCTGAGAATCGATAGCGATAGGCTGATGATGATGATGATGATCTGAGAATGGCTAACAGTTTCATGTTATAAGTAGTAACTAAACTAACTCGAATTTACTACCTGCCTTATGGGTTCGGACCAACAGTCGGGTGACGGATATACTGTTTCTAGCATGCAAAGTACAGTCATCGACAGAAATTTATCTTGATTTCTATATATTAATAATGATATAAATAGAGGTGTGTCAAGAGCTAGTCTTGGAGACTTTCAGCAAGAAAAAAACCATTAGATTCATTGGCTAGTATAAATAATTACGAATGAATTGACACAGGTTAGCGTTAACAACAATGACGTAATTTTTTTAGATGATGAGTAGGCTCAATGTGCTATGGCCTGGTTGCATCCAATGTGAGGACGGTCTGCCACGCCATGATTGATGGGAGAAATAGTTTTCCCCGGGACAGGGCCTGATAATTGACCTATCCCCAATTCGATAGCCCTGAAATAACATGGTCTGGTGCCAGGTTTTAAATTTGAATGTGAATATTTAAAAATGAATTAATAACTGCCTCAATTTCCCTTACATACAAAATTTGTGTAGGTATCCTTTTTACGCTTGAAAGCATATAAAAAGATTACCCTCACGTATATTAAACAGATTTTGTTTTTGTATCCTAACTTTCCTTACAAATATATTCAACATATGCTTATTACGCTTAACCATTAATTAAAAACTTATTACCATTTGAATACATTTTCCCAAACGACCATATCGCTATCTCGGACCCTCTTTGCTGACTGTACATTACATGTACAATGGGCACAGGAACTAAGTTACGAGTTACGGCTAGCACAATATTTACGAGTATCCATAAATGTCGGCCGATGCATGACAGGAAGAACGAGGTAACTGGAAAATAGGGGTGGTCATTCTGTAATCAATTTAAAAGGATAAGCGCCTTGTTCGATATCAACTTTATTGCTGGTATTTTATTTATATCTATATTATATTGACTAATACTTTTAAAAGTATAAGTATATTTAAATTTAATTTTAGAATGTATTAATTTTATCATTTCCAATACCTAAATATTTTCTTATATTTAAGTGTATTTGCTGTTTTGTATGAGTCGGCTAAAGTGACTCTACTCTATTTGATGGGAAGCATGAGTAGTCTAAGAGCGGTGGTCACCATACTACCAAGCAATCTAGGGCTATACCACGTTAGGAGGAATTATTTTGACTTTATAAAACTATTTTACATTAAGACTTTTTCTTACGTATACCTTGGTAATTGAATAGACAAGTCACGTGACCATCCTATGAATATCTACGACCCAAGAGATGCAAGTGCATTGCCGGACTTTGAGCCTCCCACCAAAATCACTTTTGATAGAGGAAAGATTGTCAGACAATATCACTGAATCAGTGAACTGCAACAAAATATGGAACTGCACATACCACCTGTTGGAGGTATTTCTGTCCAAAGCTCAGATTTATGTTTATAAAAATTATAGTTAAACTGATCGACACAAATGCATCGCGGTGTGGAAATCAGTACTTTCGACGATAAACGAATACGGTTCCCTGGTAATTAGATCAACCTTCAAAGTGAAATAAACTGTTCATACGCATTTTTCACTAAATTGTCAGTCAATGAAAAATATAAATACTGAACAGAGGTTTAAATTGTCGTAATACATACTTAAAAAGAGAGATTAAAATGTTATATCTTCTACAGTATAACCAAGTTCTTATCAAAGTTACGTATTAGTCAATATGACACATTGTCGACAATATATTAGGAGAAGCCGTCTCCTCTGACTATTGACACTATCTAATGACATCGACCCGACTTTGAGTGAACACGTGACATATTATACGTGACATATTTATAACTCACCGGGCTATCTCCAACAATTTATAGACTTTGAAATATTGCGCCGGTCGGTTATATTATACGGAAATGTCGAAGAATGTTCCTTCTATGACCTTATTGTTATTTGAGATTGAAAAATGTATTTACCAGTTATTACTTTAATATTGACTGCACGTTTGGCCTAGTGGTTTAAGCGGTCGCCACGCCGCTCTCTACTGCTCCAAGTGTCGTGGGTTCGAATCCCACACGGGATAACACTTTGTGTGATTCACAAATTGTTGTTCTGAGTTTGGGTGTTCTTGGTGTCCGTTTCATGTATGTTTGTAAAGTCCCCCGCGACACAGGAATTCATATTCCTAATGCGGTCTTTTAAAAAAGAAAAAAAAAAAAAAATTGGAGCTACTTAAATGTCGTAATTGTTGCTATAAGTATTAAGTATTTTTAAAATAGATTTTAGTTGTACGCTGCCTTTATTTTGATAATCATTAATCAAACGATCACCTTATTAGCATTAAACATTAAATATAAAAGCCTGCTTAATGTAACCTCTGAATCAAGGAAACGCTCCAAAACATATCATGCCATAATTGGTCACTCGTGTAGGTCCTGACCGCGCCGCCGTTGCTTACCCTCGATGATTGTTTCCAATCACCATAGTCTAGCCGACAAGTTGAAAATGGTACAAAATAGAGATACTGCTCTTAAAATTATGTGCGATAGCTCATTGGATCCATAATGACGCCTACAAAAATGAGCCAAAAGCGTGTATTAGCACAAAAAAAATTAGAAACCTTAATAATTAAAGATGAAAAAAAAAATAGCATTTTCTTTTTTGACACTATTTCATAAACTATTAATATTTGAGAAATATCAAAAAAATATTCTGAAAGAGAAGAAAATTTCCAATAAAAAACTCCGAACTCCCGGAACTCTATCTTCATTATTTATAATTTTCATTTAACGCTGAAAATAGGTCTGCACCCGACATTCTGGATCCAATGAGCTATCGCACATAATTTTAAGAGCAGTATCTCTATTTTATACCATTTTCACGTATGGCCTTAACCCTCTCTTGAGAGGAGACCTGAGCCCAGCAGTGGGACGTTATGGGTTGTTGATGATACCATTTTCAACTTGTCGACTAGACTACTAAAGCCACTTGGCTATGAGAATATAATATTAGAATATATTTATAGCAGTAGTGACGTCACGTCGCCAAATACTTTTAATTTAATGAATTATGATAAAGCACAAAATCGATTAGAGTGGTGGCCTCTCGAAAGAGGCCTATAGAGCAGTGGACTGTCATAGGCTGATGATGATGATAAAGCACATTGCTGCATTTATCGTTTCAATAATGTTCAGTATATTGTGTTAAATCAGAAACAATATTTATTATGGAAAACATTGTAAAACTTAGGGAAAAAATTGTAAAACCTTTAACTTAATTGAAATGGTGGAATATTGAGATCAAGAAAGAGAAAGAAAGAAAACTATGACTCGACTACGTAAATTTATTCGATATTTTTAGGGTTCCGTAGCCAAATGGCAAAAAAACGGAACCCTTATAGATTCGTCAAGTCTGTCTGTCTGTCCGTCCGTCCGTATGTCACAGCCAATTATTTCCGAAACTATAAGAGCTATGCTGTTGAAATTTGGTCAGTCGATGTATTCTGTGAACCGCATTAAGATTTTTACATAAAAATAGAAAAAAAACCATAAATTTTGGGGGTCCCCATACTTGGAACTGAAACTCAAATTTTTTTTTTTAAATCAAACCTATACGTGTGGGGTATCTATGGATAGGTGTTCAAAAATGATGTTGAGGTTTCTAATACCATTTTTTTCTAAACTGTATAGTTTGCGCGAGAGACACTTCCAAAGTGGAAAAATGTGTGTGTGTCCCCCTCTAACTTCTAAAATAAGAGAGTGATAAAACTAAAAAATATATATGTTTTACATTACCATGCAAACTACCAACGAAAATTGGTTTGAATGAGATTTAGTAAGTAGTTTTTTTTAATACGTCATAAATCGTAAACCGCAATTTACCTTTCATTCAATCAATACACTAATATAAAAACATCGATGAAAGTTACAACGAACTACAAGAACTTTTGTATGATGTTACTTGCTGATACGGAACCCTTCATGGGCGAGTCCGACTCGCACTTGGCCGCTTTTTAGGGTTCCGAAGTTCATCACTCGGAACCCTTATAGATTCGTCATGTCCATCCGTCCGTCCGTCTGTCCGTCCGTCCGTCCTCGACTTACCGTCCAAATGGTAAGTGCTAGAAAGATGAAACTTTGCATGAATATGTGTTGTAATTACGCCGACAAAGTGCTACAATAAAATTTTGAAAAATATTTTTATTTAGGGTACCTCCCCTACACGTAAAGTGGGGATGTTTTTTTTTTCTCGCGGCTACTCTATCGTGTGGGGTATCATTAGATAGGTCTTTTAAAAACAATAAAGGGTTTCTAAGAAATTTTTTTGATTTAGGTATCCGTTCGCGGGATATTCCACTTTAAAGGACTCTTTATTGTAAAAACAGAGCGTCCCCCCCCCTCTAAAAGCTAAATGGCTGGCTCAAAAAATCTGGGAAAATTCGTGAAGGTGGTCCATATACTGAACTTTGAAGGAAAACTATAAGGGATTTAATGACTTAGTTATTTCGGGAGTTATAGAGGCTTAACTTGTAAAATGCGCTCACTTGGAAAACGTCATACAAAATTAACACATTAAGGCCTCAATCACGAGAGTTTTTATAACGGACGTTAAAAAAGCGTTCAAGTATGAAGTTGCATAATATTATGGTCAATTTCCAACGCCCAAAGTTGAAAATGCAACACTGCTCGATAAAAAAGCGTCGTGTTTTAAAAACGCTGTCGTGTGAACATATACACTCATTAGCAAAAAAAACGGGTGGTTTCGATTTTCTTCCTGGCTGAAAAAAATAAAATACCGAAAAGGTTTTAATCATTTGAACATGTTACTGGACAGTTATAAAAGTGGCATAATGTTTATAAGAGTACCTTCCAAATTCAAATTTTTGACTGAGCCTGGTTT
This sequence comes from Phragmatobia fuliginosa, assembly GCA_932526445.1. Taxonomy (NCBI): domain Eukaryota; kingdom Metazoa; phylum Arthropoda; class Insecta; order Lepidoptera; family Erebidae; genus Phragmatobia; species Phragmatobia fuliginosa. Next base: position 6,382,702 of record OW052065.1, on the reverse strand, counting down.
TCAAAGAAAACAACTTTTAACTACATTTTGTGGCGCGAATTCCCTATAGTTAAAATCGACTCTAATTAACTTTATGTCAATTTTTATTAAATTATCTGATGTCCTTGACATTTAAAAGTATTGTTATTGCTGTTTAGCAATCTCGAAAATGGTAGATAAAGTGATAAAAACGAGTAAAATTATTGCGCTGCTTGAAGAATGTCGCAGCCAATGCTTCGTGGCTCAGAGGCTAAATGTGAGTCGGTCGACAGTTCAAAGGACCTGGCAGCGCTATCAAGAGACCGGCTCCGTCAAGAGGAGGCCTGGTTCTGGCAGAAAAACATGTACCGAACCACGGGATGATTATTTTCTAGTTAGTCAAGCGTTGAGAAATCGCAAATCTTCTTATGTGGACCTCAAGAACAGACTCGAAGAAGTAAGAAATGTGCAAATTAATCTATGGACGGTCAGGAGGAGGCTTCTCGCTGCTAACATACACAGTCATCACCCGGCACGCGGCCCTAAATTACTCCGTGGACATGGAGTTGCCAGGCTTAGCTTCGCTCGAAATTGTGTGTCATGGACTCATGAAGACTGGGATAGGGTATTGTTCTCCGATGAAGCCAGTATATCTCTGCATGGTGAAGTCCGACGTCGAAGAATGCTACGTAGACGAGGAGAACTCTTTGCAGAGGCATGTTTTAAAGAAATCACACCTTATGGAGGAGGCTCTGTTATGTTTTGGGCAGGAATAAATTCTATGGATCGTACGGAGTTAGTCTTCATCGAAAACGGTACACTGACTGGACACCGATACATAGCGGCAGTTCTAATTCCTTGTGCACAACCCGCTTTAACCGCTCTTGGCGAAAACTCACTTTATGGACGACAACGCTCGCGCCCACCGGTCTGGCGATGTGGAAGCGTATATGCTAGAAGTTGGAATTTGTCGTTTGGACTGGCCAGCTAGAAGTCCGGACCTCAATCCCATAGAGCATGTCTGGGACGTTTTGAAGCGACGAGTAAGATTAGTGCAGCCGGCTCCGCAGACCATCAGAGAGCTAAAGAATGTGAATACCGCAGAGTGGGAACGTATTCCCCAAGAAACCATAAAAGATATACTTGCTAGCATACCCAGACGAATGCAAGTCGTGATTTCAGCAAGAGGGGGTCACACTCAATACTAAACTTTTATCTGCTTTTAATGTATTCAACAAAAACAAAGAAATTAACGCGTTTCATTTTTTTCAACGAGCAGGTACAATAATAGTGTTTTGAGCTTAAACTTCTTTGCTTAAGTGGCCATTTTTTTTGCTAAAGAGTTTACTTGGGAATGTATTTGTTGAATATGAACGTTTTTTTAACGTCCGTTTAAAAAACTGTCGTGTGAATGAGGCCATAAACGTAAACATAACAATTATCTATTGGATACGATTTTAAATGACTGAGGAACCCTTTTCTGTGCATGGCCTGACACGCACTTGGCCGATTTTTTTTTATATTCGAGCTATTGTTACAAATATATTCGGTATAGAATGGACAATACATAGACTTCCAAAACTATTATATTTTCTTTACCCGATTACAATGAAGCTACCAAAGTCTGGTAAGGATGAAACAAATATAAATATTTGCAGGTCATTTGGTAAGTAAAAACTTTATGAATTCAATTGAGCTATGACAAAAAATTATACAAGAATTACCTTCTTTTCTTGTTGAAAATAGTCACATATATAATAATATCCACATTCTAGTATTTATTTACTGACCTCATAAATAATAGAAAAGTCTATTATCTACGTTAGGCAACTCTAATGAATGCTGATTGATGTCGACATAAACATGATATTCGTTGATATTCGCACCAATATCCATCGATTATTAATCGCGGATGTGTCGTGTAAACTAACCGCAATTTACAGTTTACGTTTATGCCATAACACGACTCTTGAAAGACCTGTACAATGCACACAAAATATACATTAAACGGACATAAAGAACATTCCAACTTAGAACAAGCAAGAATCAAACCTACTCGTATAACACTTAACGCAGTAGTAAGACATACGCCACACACACGCACAGCAGCAACAGTATGATATTACATAAAATTCCTATAATCATTCGTCAACACTTTTAAAATTATAAGCACTACTTTAAATGAATAAAAGAACACAGTTCAAAAATATAACAACAGCACATATCTGCAGAGTACTATCTAACTGTGTATCAGATTACCGCGTCCGGTTAGTCTGTGGCTCTACATGGGTGTCCAGACTTGTTTACCTGACTGAGCTATGTGAACTGTAATTAACTTTTTATTTTCACACCGCCATGCGCCAGACCACCGGCCGCCCCGTGTGAATACACCTATACATTTTTGAATGCTAAATAAATGCTAATTTGAAACTGTTGAACCAATGTTAGGCTGAAAATAAATCCTTTTAAAACCGTCTTTAATTTGTGTGTTTTTAACAATCATCATCATCAGCCTATCGCAGTCCACTGCTGGACATAGGCCTCTCCCATTGCACACCACTGTGATTGATTTTGGGCTTCTCGCATCCAGCTCCTGCCAGCCATCTTACGCAGGTCGTCACTCCACCTCGCCTGGTGTAGGACGCCCACAGGCGAGGTTTTTAACAATACTTATTCAGAAATATTTACAATAGTGAAACTATGTGCCAGTTAGTAATATATGAAGCAGGCACCACACTTCGCTATGCGCTATTCGTTAGACGGGTTATTCGCGCGCATACGGCGAAGTGTGGAGAGTATATTCGTTTCGTTCACCATAAAAATGACAATGACACATCTCTACAACACACATATTTGCCTTATTTGATGCTTATTTGACATAACAGTTCGAAGTGTGGATGGCATGTTTGTTGTTTGCGCGCATAACTAATATTTGAGCGAATACGGCGCAGACACATAACGAATAGCGCATAACGAAGTGTGGTGCCTGCATAAGACATGTTTCAGTAAATTTGAATAGAAACGGTCGTTGCACAAAAAAATTATGGTCTGACTTCTGAAGTTATAGAGCAGCACATAGACTTGTATATAACTTCTTCTTCTTGCTAGCCTTTATTCCCAAAATTATTTTTGAATAATAGTAGTTGGGACGGACCCCCAAACCCGGCGGTGTAAAGGCCATGTAAAAAAAAAAAATTCAGTACATTCGAGGGCACTGACTTCCTAATAACGATTGCCATAGATGTTCATGACAACCAGGATCAACGGCTTAATGTGCTCTCCGAGCTCCGGGCTGTTATTATGAATTTCCTGTAAGAAGAAACCAACAACACATTTGGCCTGATCCGGGTTTTGAACCTGAGACCTCTTAATCAGCAGTCGTATACGCTAACCACTAGATCAAAGAGGCAGTTTAGACTTATATAGGTGATCAAATAAAAAATACTACACTTCAATGATCGATCTGCTCATTAAAAATGATCACTACTTTCTCTGAAAGTATGGCAAGTGAAGTTTTAGAGTGACAATTATGTTTTCTTTTTGGTTTAATTTTTTTGAAAATTCACATTTTAAAAAGTTTATAATGACTTATCTTAATTTTACTAATCCAAATAGATGCAGTAGGTACTAGAAAATAAAAATAACTGTATTTTTTACATTTTTAGAAATTATTCAGAAGTGAAATTGGCAAAATGTTATTTTTATGTTTCTCCAAAATAATCAATGAAACGTAAAAAATATCTGCGTGAGCTAACATAGTCCTGACTACGAGTTACTACCATTTTACGATGTCAAAGTCGTAAATGTCAGTACCACGTTTCCAACTACTGCTAAATGTTGTAGCTATTGCATTTAGGTATTATGTCGACATTCCATTTATAAAACTGAGGCCAATTGGACTTGTTTTTAAATACTTACAAGAACCCTACGATTAGGGCTGAGGCACATTGAGAAAATTTTTATGTAATGGTTGACATCATTCTCAATTTACAGTTTTAAATATACCTCCCGTTTATAAGAAAAAACAAAACTCGCGCGGGAAGGTTCCGTACAATTATTTAGACAATTTAAGCATCTATCTGTTGATGTTATCAATATCGAACAAAAACGAGCAAAAAATCACCTAAATATTGATTTTATTCTGTTTTTTAGTATTATTCGTAAAATAAATACATCAGCTATGAAAACTTTAACTGTCTAACTATCACTGTTCATAAGACACAGCCTGGGCACAGATGGACACCGGAGTAAGAGGGTCCCGTTTGTCTCTTTTAGTTGCGGAACCCTAAAAAAGACAGTACAAACAAATGTTGATTTCCTTCCATAAAAGTAACTATTAAATGGACTTTAAAGCATAAAAAATACATATATTATTATCTTATTACTCTACTTTTAAATAAATCAGCAATTATACATTTTAGTTGCGGAACCCTAAAAAAGACAGTACAAACAAATGTTGATTTCCTTCCATAAAAGTAACTATTAAATGGACTTTAAAGCATAAAAAATACATATATTATTACCTTATTACTCTACTTTTAAATAAATCAGCAATTATACATTTTTAAATAAAAAAGTACTTACAGTCTCACATGACCGGGTACAATGTAACATACTTAATCTATAGCAATGACTGTACTATTACTCTGGATAAATGCTCTCAGTGTAAACCCAACTTAACGTCCTAGTGCTGCACTTACTATCGACAAAATGGGTACATTAACAGCGTTTTACGACATCTACTCCGGCTAATACACAGCTCTAGTAAGGAATAAAATTAGCCTTAAACTAATTCGAAAAGGTGTCACAGTTGAAAGTATGTAAGCTTTCTGTACCTGTACAGTCAGCAACGCAAGTTATCTCTGATGTTTAAAATTATTTCATGTTTATAATTGGAATTTACTTCTTTGATGCTTTGATGAGTAATTTGTGATAAAGTAAAATGTTTAATATACCGTAAAATTAGGTTAGGGCAACTAGTGAATAGGCTGAAAGCCTATCAGCCAGCCTAGAATTTAGTTCGCCCTTAGGGTTGCAGAGGTCCGATGCAAATCGCTCTTTGGAAAAAACTGATATTAAAGTAATACCAGTTGATCTAGTATCCCCAAATAAAATTGGGAATAATACAGGCTATGAGATTTCCTAAAGGTAAGTGTAAACAATTTTTGTATTTTCACATGGTCACCAACAATCCTTGTATTTTAGTGACTTTTGACCGATAATAATTTTAAGTACCGTTTTATGCGGTTATTTTAAATATAAAAGACACGAATCTAAAAAACACTTTCAGAGTTTACACGAGGTTAAACAAACATAAACAAACTAGCTTTTACTCGCGGTTCCATCCGTCGCCGGTTATCGAGATAAAGAGTCGCCTATATCTTTCCTCAAGAATCAAAGTATCTCCATGCCTAACGTTCAAATCAGAGCAGCGGTTCAGCCGTGAAAACGTAATATACCGGCAGACAGACAAAGTTACTTTCCAATTTGTCATATTAGTATGGATAATATTAGTAACTTCACATGTCTCGTTTTATACATGACACTGTGATCCGCAGCACGCATTTTAAACCGACTTCAAACAAGGGGATGTTCTTAATTCGTTGGAATCTTTTTTTTTAATGTAGTTCAGCAATAATTTCGTCGTTTTGTTAGTAGGTAGTTGTTTTCAAGTTAGTTTTAAAATAAAAGTGAATAGAAAGATGTTAATCTTTCAGTTCTTCACATAAATTATAATTTACAGCAGTAAATTTACCTTTCTTTACATATTTTACCTTAACATGGCAAACGTTTACTCAGAGCTCCAGACGCACAATTACCAACTTCCTTACATTCCAACGTATAATTTCCGCAGTAGCCTACCATCTTGCTAATCGATGTCTACCTCGAATAAGTCACGGAGTAAACCGCTCATTTCGGCCACCCGTTCAACTGTCTTAAAAAATAAAATGGGTTTAAAATTAACGAAAATTTGTACTTTAGGATACAATTTTAGCTACAATATTTAAGCGGTTACTGTTGAGGTAAGATAATACATATATACAACACGCATACATACCTATTACGTGTGTAAGTACTTGCCTACTAGGTCATTCTGGAATTTACCTACAATACTAAATATCCGTTCAAATCTTTAGCATCTCGAGATATTTATTCTTTACTAGAAAATGTCACAACGTATCGTATTATGTTTTTTTTATTGATGTGAGCCTACGAAAGTGGCTCTACTCCACCTAATAGAAAGCATAATTAGAATAGAACTGTGATGATGACCGCCATTACAGTTATGAACGCAGGAAATGCAGCATGGTGAACCATATTATGGCGGCCTTTTGAGATGCTTCTTCACCATTGTATTTAAAATGTCAGGCAAAACAAAGGCATAAGCGTTTGCGACTGCTATGCTTGAGGTCTCGGGTTCGATTCCTGAGTCAAAAGACAGCACGTGATCATCACCATTCACCACGAACAACAACACATTAATCATTAAAAAAAACATTGCTAAAATATTTACGCAGCCTAATAACATAACAAACGTCATTATTATTCAACAGCACATTCGTGCGTAGACGTTCGTCCTTTCATTTCCAAATCTTCAGGCCAATTTAAATTCAGAAACAAACACCAAAACCAGTAACAACAAAGGCACTTACACCCTTTTGAAAGCACGTACATAACCCTCGGAGGAGTTTTAACCTACGCGATTTTCCGAACCTACGGCCAGAGTTGCGTTCGCGTACCGTTCCGCAAAAAACCCTCTACCCATTTAATTTTATGGCAAGGGCGGCGAAAACTCGTCTCTGGCATCTCTTGGTCTTTTATTGTTTGTATTTTTTCGCAACTCGACGGCATTCAGCAGGCGTTTAGAAAAAGAAGAGTTTTCATTGTTAACGTAACATTTTGTGCATGTCCCATGTTCAACTGTACAGTTTTAAATTTTTTACTTCTGACATTAAACTCGGTAACGAGATACAGTTAGATTTAAGTTGGTTAAAGCTGATTTGAAAAGTTTATATGGGCCATTTTTATGCTTCTTGTTTCGAATGCAGTTAATTTATTATCTTTCTTTGCTATCTTAGCATTTGACGGTATCAACATAAATAATAATACGTTCTAACTCCTAATTTTTAATCATGGTTCTTCGGATTAGCAAGCTGAAGTGGCAGTGGGCTGATCATATTAGCCGCAGAACTGATAACTGTTGGGCTGGAAGAGTTTTGCAGAGGAGACCGCGACTCGGCGAACGTAGTGTAGGACGCCTACAGGCCAGGTGGAGTGACGAATTGCGTAGGATAGCTGGCTAGATGCGAGGAGCCCAAAATCGATCAATGTGGTGTACAAATGGGAGGGCCCTAGTTCCAGCAGTGGACTGCGATGAGCTGATGATTATGACTTCCAATTTACTTGAGTTTGCATTATAATACTAAATTCATTTTAAGAAAAAATAATAATACACCATTGAAATGGTGGAAGAATTTTGTAAATATTGACTGCAATATGTACCGACAGTTGATTCGAATTTATTAGATATATGCTCTGTATCACATCATTCAAAACATACCTATATATCAGTTAATGGAATGAAATGAAAAACACAGCAAATATGTTTGAATAAATAACATTTATGTACATTAACAAAAATAAACACAGGAACAAAAAAAACGCAATTCAAGAAAAATGAAGAAATTTTCTTGAATGGCTAAAAAAGTAAAAGATCAGCAAGCCAATAAAGAGCTTCAGCAAAAAAGGATAGAATCCAAAAGGGTTTTACAAATGCTTGTTACGTGAGACTTTCCAGTGGGTCACTGCAGACCAACGGCTTGAAGTTATGAAAAATAGCGCGAGTTTCAACTTTAAGATAAGCACTTATTACATTTTTGTTAAGCTCCGTTGAATAAAGTCTTTATACTTCCAAATTTTTGTTTGAAAGTGGTATAATTTGAAATTTAAGCCCAGATAACGAGCTAGTGGTGGAGTTAAACTTTAACAGGATTCTCTTTTTTAATATTAATCATACAAATATCGTAGTTTAAAAATCCCTCAATCTAATCTATTAATCTAATTTTGAAGTTTGTATATAAATTAAGTCCATATACGGCACTAAAAAGTTAATTACTAAAAAATCTTTTGAATTTCTAAAAATAGAAGAGTCAATAGAACAAGTGTGTAAAAGATTGTGAAAATTTTTTATTCCCAATTCTTCAAGATTATTGACGGAATGCACATCATTTTTAGGCGTAATATTTAGTCATTTTATCGAATTAGAATCAAATGAACTACGATGGTGCTACGACTAATATTAATATAGTTCTGTTATTTTTAAATAAAAAGATATTATAATGTGTATATCATTTTATATATGAGCCTTCCAACGTAACTCTTCTCTGCTTGAGGAAAAGCATGAGCAGAATCAAAGACAAAATGCTTTTAAATCATGAAGCTCTCAGTGCACTCATCAATGAAACAGGACAGAATGAATACTAACTGTTTGGAACTTCTGTGAGAGGTTAGTACCGCCTCTGTAGTGCTAAATTCAGTGTGAATACCTTGTGTTGGAATAAAGTAAATGATGCTTTTTGATTCTTCTTTTCAAATATTTCTATATTTTCTTTTATGCAAATACTCCTGTAAGTTTTTATCTTGTCAACATTACCATCACCTTTTCCTATTACAGAAGTTATACATTTTTAATACGATTCAAAAAGATATTAATAATACATAAATAGCAGTGACATATTGCTTTTAACATGATATATTTTCCTCGATTTCTCGAAAACATCCTCTCAGTAATAATTGTACTTCAGTTGGACACACACTTAATAAATTAATTAGCTCAGATTTACTCGTATGCATCATAAGCGTTGTAAAATGCCCAATGACACATTCTAGGAGCATTTCGTCACTCTTAACCGAAGAATCGATTTACGCTTCACACTGTTGAGTGTCCATCGTCAAGGGACCCAATCGTGTAGTGACAGCACCACGGATATTAACCACTCGATGGCTAATTGTTCCCAGTTCAATTATCGAACAACTGTCAACGGAGTATTGGACGGCTCTGAAACAAGTTTAGTGAAGGATTCGATTACCGAATGTTTAATCGATGGTGTCAATGGATGCTCACTGTAATTAAGTTGATATCAGTCATGAATTAAACTGATTAAATCATAAATTGATATTGAATACCTGATGACATTATAATGAGCACATTTAGTTTAATTGTCATTTTATCAACACATGGAATAAGTTGATATGTACAGATGTATGTAATAGTAGATTTTCGATATAAATTAATAAACCGTACTTTGGCTTTTAATCTCATTGCCGAAATTCTCTCAATTATTGTTCTCGGATCTCACAGTAAGTATTAATTTATTAATATATATATAGCATATTATATAGTATATACGTAAAATAAGTGTTTTATGGTACACGTGCTACCCTTATTTGAGATTGTGAAAGAATTTTTAAAATCTGACCGTAGGTTGGATCATAATAGGTACCTATGGAGATCACACCACATACACGGGACATTTTCTTATTTAAATACCTACTAAGTCACTTTTATATGAAGCTAGCTTTCACTCGCGGCACCGTCCGCGTGTATATCGGTTATCACGATAAAAAGTACCGCACATCCTCTGTTAGACTCAATTGGTTCAGGAGTTTTGGCTTGAAAGCGCAACAGATGGACAGTTACCTTCGCATTTACCTGCGTGTATGTCGCATTAAAAATATTCTAAATCCTTTCTCAGGCTCTAGATTATCTATGTACCCAATTTTAAAAAGTTCAGTAGTTAGTATGAAAGCACAATAGACAGACAGATAGAGTTACTTTAGCAATTAGCATTTATTCGTGTAATAATCAAAGTAAGAATTATGTGAATATAAGAAAAAATTGAAAAAGAGTTCAATTATAAAATCGTTCACATCGTTTTCTTTGTGGACGTTTATCAAGTTATAACAGTAATTTATTCCACAAACGGTATTGATTACAGTAATAACTTAGAGAAAATTGTCAAAGGTAAATTGGTTAAGAAAATATTTAGACAAAGTTTTGAAGTTGAGACAAGGTCGAGTACAATTTAGGAGTTAAATTCTGTTAGTTTGAAGAAATATCACCAGCAATTTAAATTATAACGCTGAAATACAATAGCGTTGTTGAAAAACTTGTGCTGATAATAATAGTTTTTTAAATATAGGTCGTTGTAATCTAATTATTTTATTTAGCATGAATCGAAATTCTCATAAGGTTGACAAGAAATAAGACATTTATTTCTTAGTACATAGTAACGGTAGCACTTACTTTCCGATTTCTTTGTTATCAAAATAATACTAATCAATAATTATTCGATTCAATTATGTGGTAATCGATGCACAAGAACCAAAAACTGCTACCTACCCAAGATACAGGTTTTGGACTAGTTTGGGAATTAACACTAGTTTTGTAGTTAGGTTGTTTCCCAATATAAAATAACTAGTGGTTGATTCCCCATATAAAACCAACCAACTGACCAAAATACAGTAACGTTTTTTTTGTTAATGTATTTATGTTTACAATAATAATTACATGAGATATACAATAATAGCAACTTGAAACCACCAAGGTTTATACTTATGCTATCGTTCTTGAGTCTGTCCAATTACATTATTATGCTGTAGTTTTCGAATCTGGAATGGATAGAAGTAATTTAAAATACATTTAATTTACTGCCTCGGTAGCGCAGTGGTAGTTTATGTGCTTGAGGTCTCGGCTTAAAATCCTGGGTTGAACCAAGTGTTTGTATGACCAATAGATATTTGCTTGCACATTCAATGCCTACACGATTGGTGTGGTGTGGTGACGGAATAAGAATACAGAGTGTCACCACCCCTATTCATCCGACGTGGGTGTCGTAAAAGGCGACTAAGGGATAAACTACGCAAGACAACATCAATGCAAAGAGAAGGAAAACTTGAAACCAACCATATACCAACCCGTCTTGCCAGCGTGGTAGTAGGCCAATACCTCCTTTTCAAGGAAAGGCCTATGTCCAGAAGTGGACTGTTAAAGGCTGTTGATGATGACGATTGACTTAGTGGTTCAAGAGGTTTCACCGCTTTCTACTGAGTCAAAGTTTGCTTTCAAATTCCAAATGGTACAAGACTTTGTGAGATCACCAAATTATTGTTCTGAATCTGGTGTTTGTTGCGTCCGTTTTATGTATGTTTGTAAAGCCCCCGGCGATACAGGATTTACTTTTAATTAGGGAGTTGTCTTTCAAACAAAGCATAAATTAAAAAAAATACAATCAAGTGTAATAGCTGTTACGTAAAGCTTTATCACTGTCTGATCTTGTCAGTCAGTATTACTTTAAACTGTTGTTTTCAACTTCTAATTGTATCAAAATCTGTTGTTGAGTAAAAACTTAGTTTTGTTTACAATGTGAACTTTACTCCTTTCCCTGTAATTAAGATTTGTTAATAAAGATGTTAGATAGGGGCGTCTTGTCAATATTATTGCTGTTTGATTCTTGTTTTCTTTACTTCAGAAAAGACAAAGAAAACAAATTTAATATATAAATAACAATTTAAACATTAAAATCATTTTCTTTGTCTTTTCTAATTCGCTTAATTCTAATCTTTTCAAAGATTATCACATCAAAGTTGTTTACGTATTTTATACAATAACAGTACACTACTAAACAAAAATGTACCAGTTAGGTATGTCATTTGATTTCATTATTGAAATGGTATAATATTTTTATGAATTCCTTTAAAATTTTACCGATAAGTCTCCAAGGGTTAATTGTATTTATTCACTTTGTTCTTCAACAGACACGCTCTTACGGAGCGACACTACCCTCACACAGAAGACCAACTTCAAATGACAGCATTCGTGATGACTGTGTTTTGCTGGCGTGTGTAAGACCATAGTCATTGGGCCCCCAGTCTCGCAGAAGCATCATGCAGAAGATTCTCACTAGGCCACCATAGTGTGAGTCACCATGCTACATTGTCTGAGTTCACAATTAGGATGGTTACCACTGATAGTGATCATGGATTCTACTCTTGCTTTCTAGCAGGCAGAGTATAGTCACATTAAAAAAAACAATAACGTTAGAACGTAATGTACCTTGAGTCTAGCAATTATATATTAGATATATATAGACATTCCTACTATTTTTTTGGCTGTAGGTATAGGTACTCTAGAGACCTACTATTCAACGTATTCTCTTTAGCGTAAATAACAAGTCCGTTCCATTATACAGAAAGCCATCGGTCTGTGTGACAGCAAAATCTGTAGTGTAATGAATACCATTATAGCGAGAGTGATGTGATGTGATGATATTTTAAGATTACTAATATATAACCTATTATGAGTTCACGTTAGACTAGTTCGTTTTCTATATTTAAGGACCTAAATTCCATTCTCCCAAATACAACACAAACTGCTGGAATTTAATTCAAAGTAACGCCAAATTACGCTTGAAAATTTAATTCTGGTCAAATGTTTACTGATTCTGATCGCTAAGCCATGGGTCGTCGTTATACCCAGGACAAACAATTGTCTAATGAGCACGATCATTTGTTATATGTCGAGCTGTAATCTTTTTAATGCTTAAATACGTATTTCAGAAATAAATATGCATTTAGTCATGCCGGGTTTCCCCTGCCTCTATTTTATTAAATTTTATCATTTTAATGTCAAACTTTTTTCTTTGTTTGTACAAAAAATCACAATACATTGGTATTACGTTTTTTGTGTGAATCATATTCACTGACTAAATCTAAAGGTGCTTATTGGGTAGATGCCCAACGTTGATAAAAAGAAAAACCTTAAGGTAAGCAACGTCCTGGATGGGTGACTGTTATGGCATGTCATGGCATCATAGGCGTGTCCATGAATCCGAGGTTAAGTTAAGTAGTCGGTAACGCGTGTTATCGTTGGCTAACAGTCGTGAAGCTTTAGAGGATTTCGGGCAGCCTAAAAACATGCAACAGCAAGATTACCTTGCCACAATGTTGCCTCCTAGTCCCCAACTCGCAAACCCTCTCCTGAGAGAAGACATGAGCCCAACAGTGAGACGTTACGGGATGTTGATGACTAAAATATATATTTTTTCAGTTGTGAAGTATTCTTTTGTGTCAACTACAGGAGCTTTCCAAAATCTATTATATTATAATACTTTTCGTTATATATATTTAGTTTAGATTTAGTTTCAATGCTGCTTAAAACGACTATAATATTGACCGAAATTCTTTCACAAATTTCTGTGACATAAAGTATTATAACTGCTCAAATTTATACATCGATCCGTATCTTCTTGACGTGCCATTAAACGTAACCACTTAAGCCGGGAGTAATGGAGTGAAAAATTGAAATTATGATTTGATTTATCACGAACGGTTTAACATTTGTATGTGATTGGCATATGTACTGTTAAAACTTTACTTATTTTAGAAATATAATAGCGAAAAATGGTTTAGCTAAAAATCTTATTCAAATAGCTTGGTAATGATTCAAGTATTTGAGGACAAAAAGTTGAAAACTTGTATTTTTGTAAAATGTGAACAGAGCTTCATGAACAAATAGTTAAGAAAATGATGAATCTATATATTCTTAGTGTTATAGACAAAACATATACATATATAATTTTGTAATATAACTAGGTACACCTTACTACTGCGAGGCCGCATATATATGCGAGATGTGGGCAATGTACTGTGTTGTTATAGTATAAGACGTTTTAATTCTACGTACCTGACTTATTTTCAAGAAACAGAAGCAGAAACAATGGCAACGAAAAGCACCCTGGAATTGAATCCAACACCTGACAGTCAAGAGGAAATTGGTCAAGAAATCAACAAAAAATTGCATAAAAATTAACAACAATAATAATAAATGGGTCTGGTATGACACTTTGTTAATATTAATATTTACTAAGTGTCAATAAAAATAGCTTTCAATTCACTTACATTTGAATAATAAGTTTACATAAAATACGTGACAAACAACACTTCATTTAATCTGACAGATGTAGGAAATGATACTGACGCATTAAGCCTAAATGACGTTGCTGTTGTGGCAACCTCAAAAGTAAATGTAATAATCCGTCATAAGAAAGTCTCGAGATTGTAAATGTCCATTCAAAGATTATATCAAGCTTTTATTTGTCTGATCTCAGTTGTCTGATCTACAGTTATACCCACATTATTCAAACAGTTAACTAAATTGTAGTTAATAAGGTAGCTTTTGATGTCCTATAAATAAAAGCTTGAATAGAATATTACAGTCTAAATAGAAAATAAATGTCTCACAAGCGATTCATATGAGGTGTTATTCAAATTATTGGCAAATAATAGAATGAAGTATAAATAGCTCCGATAACTAGCACAGTTGGAATGCTTATTGATTGCTGTTAAGTCTTTCAGAGTACGTTGAACTATGCTACCTGCCAGTGCTTTCAGTGTAAAAATACTTAAGTTTTTGTTGTTGGTTATGTACTATAAAAAACGTTCTATGACTTACGATTAAATCAAGGCTATAAAGGATTTGGAAATTAAATGTTAAAAGACATTTGTGATGCTTTGATCATTACAAATACGTATTTTGGCATGTTCACCGTTCAACATTTAAAAAATAAAACTTATAGCCAAGTGTATTAATATTAAGTAAGTATCGTTCTTATGGTGCCTCTCCATTAATGGAGGTTTACCGTCAGCTCTGCATACTCTTTTCTGTTTTAAATCGTAGATTAGAAATATCAGAGAATCGACTGGGATCGCCAGCGTAGAAGAACTGTTTCGTCTGGCTAAGTAAGTATAAACATATTTTAATATGTATTGTATCCTCGAAGATGTTAACTACCAAAAAAGAAACAATGTTTACGAACTTGTCACAATACAAAAGATATTTTGTAAGGCTTTAAATAAACCAACCGGTTCCTCTACATTATTTGAAAGCGAAGTACATAAATTCTTAACGGACAAACGAACAGGACAACAGGTATCAGATTACAAACAAAAAACATGCGTGGGCAAAATTTCTTTCGACCTCATTCTTGGATTGGTCAAGCCTGCTTGATGATTATAATTTTTATGCAAATGTTTAAGCATTGAGAAAGAATTCATCCAGCTGATATTTAGTAAAATCAACCTTACTTAAAATACATTAGGCTCAAATTTTACTTAAATATTTAGTTGATGAGAGACTTTGGTTGAGATATAATATATATGAAGTTACTCTTTATACCTAATTATCTGAATCCAAATTGTTTTGATTTATTTTACATGCCAAAAATAATAATTGAGTAGAAAAAATGGCAGGTGTCGGGTTATTCGTTACTTGCTTGTTAGTTTCTGAGAATTTTATAGTGTGAATTATTGATTAGTTTTATAATAAAACAACGATAAAATGAAACGAAACGATGAAATAGATTTTTGTATCTTTAAATACAAGCAACTACTAGTAACACTATTACACCTTATATTAAAGCCTTCAAAATAGAAAAGGAACCACGTACAGCTGATCCATACGTGTCTTCTAGTTCAACTGGAGTGATACTATGAGCTCGTGGTAAACCGGTGGTAAATGAGGGACGGTTGGTGGGGGACTAAATGCTTTTTAGGTCCAAATACTTATATACAGAATATATACAGAAATAATACACTATATAATAAAATAATATAATGATTATATACAGAAATAAATTGTTAATCGAAAGTAGTTCATCAGTTCCCAAGTCGCCCTAGAAACGACAGTAATAGAAAAGTACCTATTATATTTCATATCTATACACCTATACAAATAAATAAAATTAAAGTGTTTTAAACATTTTTTTACGAATTGCTTATGAAAGTATATAATGGACATTCACGAAAAATGCATTTTTTTTTAATTTTGACTGTCTGTATGCATTAAAGTCGGATGAGTATTACTTATTAGTTACTGAGTAGTTATTTTTTAACAAACAATAATAACCACACTCATTTTGAAAAGTTACAATTTTTATGTAATTAGAATAGACTAATAATTATGGTGTAAACCAAATTAAAACCAAATATATTGAAACTGAAATTGTTATACCAAGCTATTGTTTGCTTTAATTTAGCTATGTAAAACAATTTTCAAACAGTTTTACTCTATTGCCTCATTGAAGAACATAACTCATAACTATGGTTACTTTTTCCAAACAAATCCATGTTCAAAATTGAATTTCTGTAAGCATGTATAAGTGTTTACCCATCACAACATCTTTCAATGACATTAATTTACATTAGAACGAAGTTTGATTTGACAATAATTTTACTTTGAAATGTTCAAGCCCAATTTAATCTACATGATAATTAGAAAGTAAATTCTGCATGGACAAGAGAAGTTCAAATTAAATATTCGATTTCCCAAAACCAACAAAGTACTTAAAAGGAGGTCAATAATCGAAGATGTTAAGGTGAGAATTTCCCTCTCTTGAAGTTTATTATTTTAATATGGCAACTTGTAAATATTTCGGTGAGGCTACTACTTTTTAAAGTATCTTTTGACATAAGGGTCATGCGAACAATATTTGCTTTTCGAATATTTTGGTGCGACATACGGTTGCAATGTGTGGGTGATTTTAATGCACGCTTACTTTACACTTACGAGTAATGTGTATGTATGTAGTCTTTATAGCTTTTTGATTACGGTAATAGCAAAACAAAATTGTAGTTGATTAAGTTTATGTTAAAAAGGTTTGGGAATGACTGATAGTAGATGGACGATTTGACCTATATTTATCTAAAAATTGTATAACAAAATAGTTGTGTGCAATATTGGTGCATCAAACTATGAATCTTGGCATGGCAGTGCATTCAATTAAAATGCTAACGACACTGTAAATCCGAAGCTATCGCAGTATTCTTATCTGTTTAAACAATAATTTACTTGAAGACTGCTAAAAGATTGCGTAATACTTTATATTTTTAAATAATATTTCCTTAAAGATTGAAAGAAAATCTTTGCTTATGAAATGTATAATTCAAGTCATTTAGGTAAGTCGAAAAACGACAATCACATTCCAATCAGTTAGTTATACTTTAGTATACATTTTATACACTGTAAAACTTTATTCCAAGTCCATTACTGAATGCCCTTAAAACAGATAACTGCAATTTAAAAACGTTAATTACTCCGCCCTGCGTAACTGCTTCTTTGAATAATCAGTATTATTTTTTACTTGTCCGTGTATCATATGAAATATCGTTCCATTGCACGCACCACACGACTTGAGTACACACATACGGAATGATAAATAATTATTGTGGCACTCATTATGAAGTAATTACCATTAAATTTCCAATGCATTATTTATGATTAATGCACGAGTATTAAATATATTGAATTGTCGTGTAGCATTTTACCAATAATTATCTTTTAAAAAGCGACCAAGTGCGAGTCGGACTCGCCCATGAAGGGTTCCATAGCAGCAAGTAACATCATATATAAAAGTTCTTGTAGTTGGTTGTAACTTTGATCGATGTTCTAAGAATAGTGTATTGATTGAATAAAAGGTAAATTGCGGTTTACGATTAATGACATATTAAAAAAAAACTACTAACTAGATCTCGTTCAAACCAATTTTCGTTGGTAGTTTACATTGTAATGTACAACATATATTTTTTTAGTTTTATCACTCTCTTATTTTAGAAGTTACAGGGGGACACACACACATTTTTCCACTTCGGAACTGTCTCTCGCGCAAACTGTTCAGTTAAGAAAAAAATGATACTA
Source organism: Phragmatobia fuliginosa (assembly GCA_932526445.1). NCBI lineage: Eukaryota > Metazoa > Arthropoda > Insecta > Lepidoptera > Erebidae > Phragmatobia > Phragmatobia fuliginosa. The sequence goes on along the minus strand of OW052065.1, from coordinate 6,364,992 downwards.
GAAACCTCAACATCATTTTTGAAGACTTATTAATAGATACCCCACACGAATGGGTTTGATGAAAAAATTTTTTTTGAGTTTCAGTTTCAAGTATGGGGACCCCCAAAATGTATTGTTTATTTTCTATTTTTATATGAAAATCTTAATGCGGTTCACAGATTACATCTACATACCAAGTTTCAACAGTATAGCTCTTATGGTTTCGGAAAAAGTGGCTGTGACATACGGACGGACAGACAAACAGACAGACATGACGAATCTATAAGGGTTTCGTTTTTTGCCATTTGGCTACGGAACCCTAAAAACCATCGCCCAGTACACAATGATGAAATTTAATCAACTTTATTCTTCATTCTTCAATTCTGCTACCTTAAAAAGTGATATTTCTTCTTTATTTGAGTAAGTGTAAGTAAACCTATACACTCCTACGGCATTTATCAAAAAGAAAGTTAATAGTTTTGGGAGAAGACTACTAAAACTATTAACCGATAGGCATGAATGAGATATCAACAGATTTATAATAATGTGTCCGGTGAGATAAATGGGTAAATTGGTTGTAAGTGTCGGACCAACAAAAACAGCCGAATCCGGTAAGAATTGAGTTTTAATAGTGTCAGCAATTAGACAACAAATTGATCGGCAAGCCACTAATTCTAAAAGAACAGCTTTCTCTATAGTCTATATTAATTAAATTTATCTAAAACGTTGCTGAAATGCGAATGGTAAGATGGATGTGTGGTGTGACTCGGATGGACAAGGTCAGGAATGAATACATACGATTCAGTCTGAAATTAGCACCGCTGGATGAAAAGTTAAGAAGTAATAGGTTATCTGGGTATGGACATGTTATGCGGAGGGATGACGAAAAGCTAGGAGAATGTGGTATACAAATACCATATACTATTATTTAGTTGAATACTAAAATACTTTTTAAAGTCGGTCTCAGCCGTTTTACTCTGAGAATAAAACCAATACATTATGGACCTGATCCTGCTCAATTTCAGGTATGTCAGCGACAAACATGGCTTAAGACATTTCATTAAGTATTGTAAGCTCTCTTCTTTCTGGAGTATTTTAAAAATTATATAAACGAAAATCTATAGATATATACTCACCAACAAACAAAAGCTCTATTATCCAAAGAAAATAAATATCAGGTACGGTCTCGCACATCGCATTGGGTTATGAGAGTACGAAAGAACTCGATAATTTGTAACAATAAGCTTTCAAACGTAATGAGTTCAAGAGTGCTCTTCCTTGTACGATAAACAGCGCATATATATTTTGTTAGTATACTCATATCATAAGAAGATCGTTCAACTCCAACAATATTTTTAACTTACCTACCTAACAAGATGAGTTACGGTTTTATAAAAGTTAGCATATCATAAATCAAAGTGTGGAGGAAAAGGTCAATAAGAATGTTTCTTTTGCTCTTTTTTGTGGTCTAACTGTATATGTTGTAGGTTCGGTTTCAGCCTGTCTTCTTAATGATATTAAAAAATCTTGAGATCATTTACATGTTTTTTGTGGATTAATAGTATTCACATTAGTTTACGGTATCTATTTATATTTATAGTAACTGATGTTTTTTACACAAACATATTAAGTTCAAGTTTTTTGTTTTCATTATTCCTAGCTAAGTTCAATAGACTAAAAAGTTCTCAATGTGTCAACAAACTATTGATGTTTGAACATATAATTACGAATATAAATATATTCTTCCTAAATAGTGTAGAAGCTATTTAATAGTATAATAGAAATCTGATTTAGGAAACTGTCTTTCTCCACTTTGAGACATTGTTCTACTAGATATGCTTAAACTAACCTTCCAACTTAGAACAGTCAAATTTGTTTTTTAAGATGTTAATAATCTTGAAAATAGTTAATTAAATAGTTAGTGTGTACATATATATAGTTTTGTAGAGGATACATGCATTAGTCGATAGTTTTAATCGATTGGGCTAAATTTAGCATAAACATTATGAAAATAAACACAGTCAGTACAATAAAAAAACGAAGGCACTCCTAAGTAAGTAAAATATTTGAAACGTTTAATAAATAGTGACAGTAGTTAGGGGACATTTAATGTTTAGGAATGACGAAAAATATCCAGTATCAGACATTCAGACACCAAAACAAATTTAAAAGAAAAATTCAAGAATAAATTTTAATAGCAATACACACGTTCTGCTTCAAGCCAATAACTCACAACCGCAAATTCACCTTTCAAACATTTTTATTCCCACACGATGTCACGTCAAGCCTGATATAGTTATTTTTACAAAGGTAGTGTAGGGGGACAGCGGTCGGACGTAACGTATTGGCGGGCTTACACACGATCCCTTGACTGATTTATTGCTTGCGTAAATCTCCAATTTACACGACAATGCGTCTATGTATACGTAGACTGCGGTCTAATCGATGATAAGAATCGGTTTAGTCGAGTTTCGATTTGTAATTTGGTTCATTTCCTCGTGTTCTGAAGCTGAATTATGGAGCTTCAAAATTAATATATGACGAAAGATACAGTGTATCATCCATTTAGTATTAATCTTTGCTACTGCCATATTCAAACATTGCACAGTATTGTACAAAATTATCTAATGAAATTCTAATTTAGCCACAAAGCCAATTTTATTAATATGTAATGTAAATATACAATATTTAGATTGGCAACAGTAATTCAAAAATTCGTGTATACAATATTTTCAAAAGACGAGTCCCACATTACGAATAAATTCTGTGTTGTAGGACATTTTACAAAGATGCATGAAACGGATATAAACAACACCCAGACTCAGAAAAACAATTTGTGGATAACACAAAGTATTACCCCATGTAGGATTTGAACCTACGACACGCGCAGCGTGCAGTAGAAAACGTCGTGACCCACCCCTTAAACCATTACACCATCCATGTAGTCAATATCTTAGTTCCATAGATTTTAATTATAAGTATGTAAATAAATTATTTAAAGTTGCCTGCGAATCCAAAAAAAAAAAAACATCCTGACAGCATGTTATGCAAAACAAACAAAAGGAACTTCTTAATCGTTTAGACGTTCTCATAACTTTAACACAAGCAAATGTATCATTATTGCTTATCGGACTCTGCAATAACAATATATAACGATAATAAAAGTAGGCTAATAATAACATCAACAAGCTTAAATAGCTTCCGTACGCGTAAATAAATAATTTCTTAAGTCTATTTGTACATTTACACAGAATACAAACACGGCCGTCACATTGTTTATTCAATTCAGACCTTTAGCTTAATCCTTATCGACCTGTCCCTGGAACGTGGTCACTTAGAAGTACTTCTAAAGGAGAATAAAAGGACTGCTGTCGTGACATGCTTAGATATTTATAAATCCGAGCTCATTAACATATGAGATACATTAATAAGTAAACTTACACAGTTGTATGGGGGCAATAGAAAAAGCGTTTAGTATATTATAGAATATAGGTATATTCTTAGAATTACAGATACAGATACAACCTATAATCTCCCACTGCTGGGCTTGGGTGTCAAGTTAAGGCCATACGTCCCCACGCTCGCCGAGTGCGGGTTGGGGACTGGTAGGATACGTTGTGACTACGTAATCTTGTATGTTTTTAAGCCGCATCAAAGCTTCCAACTAATCTTCACGAGTGCAATCTTTTGATAACAACGAGGACCGACTTCTTAACGTGACCTCCGAATCACGGAAACGCCCATAACATATCATGCCACAAACGGTCACCCATCTAGATCTGACCGCGCCGTCGTTGCTTACCCTCAGCGATTGTTTCCAATCACCTAAGGTCACTCGGCTATAAGCGCTTCATTCTAAGAATTTATTTAGGAATAGTGATGATGAGGTAGCCGATTGCGACCACGGCAGCCAGTCTTAACGGAGACTAGTTAACTACGCAGGAGATAGTTTTGATGCACGTGTGTGGGCGCAAACACAGATGCACGCTCTGCTCCCTCACTCTCACAATCCAATAGGATGGCTATCCAACACGACCGGAGAGATATTATACGCAGGACTGACTGCGATCTTGCATAAAACATTAAAAAAGAAATAATTCGGACATTTAACACACAACGCCATCTAGCTTCAAACTAAACAGAGAATAGTTTCTCTGTTTAGTTTAGTATATATATAGTTTAGTTTAGTTTATTATATAGTCTGTATAGTTTAGTAAACTATGACAGATAGATGGAGTGATAGAATTCTTACATTCCCATCATCACCCAAACTCCAAAACAAATCTAAACTTCATACAAACAGTTGATCAGACCCAGGATTTGAACCTGAGACATCAATTACAGTAGTCGCATACACTACCACTGCGCCACTGAGGTAGTCATTAAAAATAAAATAATTTTGATGAATTTTTTGTTTGTGTTCAAGTGGATTCGAGAATGGTCTAGATTTGAAATTGGACCAATTGGTGGCACTGCGCGGGTTTGGAACTTAAAAACAGGCCGATGCAAGCTAATTTCTAAATAGATTCAGATGATAGATACATTTTTCAGACATACATACATAAAACAAATAATGATCGCGTTTATCAGGCCTTCAACCTTCGTTTTAGCAGTCTGTGACGCAAAAGCAAAAAAATTCTGTATATACCGCAACGATCTACATAATACTCGTGCTTCTAGAATTCATTCAATAAAGTTATATTTTAGACAGATGTTTCGGCGATTCCTCATAATGCCCTAGCCATGAGTATTCATTTCCCAAAAATGTAATATCTTCATCGGCGCTTACGACTCTCTTGGGTATTAAGCATTGATGAAATGAAATGGCAAATACTCGCACCATTTTATTGATACACCATTCTCTGCAGTGTAATTCTGCTGTATTTCTACCAAGAGATATATAAACAGGGTATGTATTATGAAGATAGACTTATATCATATACTGAGTCCCGCGGTGTCACACGTGGTTATTGTCTGAAATCGCGTAAATCCGCGGAGCACAGCTGGTCTAAAGAAAAATTGGCCTCATCAGCTTTATCCCAGTAAAAGTGTTATCAAAACGGATCCAGACGTTCCATGGATTATCCGCAATAAGCAGACCGAGAGACCGATAGTCAAAATTTTAAATTGTTGTTTTTTGCTGTAAGTACTGTAAATACCTTAATACCTAAGCAGTTAATGAAGACTGTTCGTTTGATGTTAGAAACAGATGCTTCAGATTTATTAATTTGTATAGAGGGGCATAATTATATAGATAATAAGTATAGATTAATTTATGTACTTATTTTCTTCCCTCTATGTTATAAAGAAGATACATTTTTTTCTATGAAAGTATATTTCCTAGGTCTCAGTTATGTGGAGAATCTGAAATAACTTATTCGGATACTCTCAGAGCAGAGCGCGAGAGGACGAACGTCAGTGTATTCTTTAGTGGAAACGCCACACACTCCTGGCTCCTGTGTTTCCGAGGAGCCGAAGAACGGAAAGGAATTTCTAACCCATAACCAAAAAAAACTTCATTGACGTAAAACTTAAATAAATATACAGTTCCTATACTCAAACAATGTTCCAAATAAAAGCTAGAAACTTATAAATATTCAATTTCATTAGAGCTGTGTACATTTTATCTAGATATTTATTTATTAAACAAGCTATTGTATAATAAATAGAGAGCGATCTTATCATTTGCACAGTCAACTTGTTCAGAATATCAATATTATCCGAATAATCCCGAATTCTTTTACTTCCGCTATCAGGATTTTGATTGATGAGGTTTGAAGTTTCGATAGCCGTTCTAAAACCATCAATTTACTTGACATAATGAAAAAGGGTACATTTTAAACTTTTCATCCTTTTTCTTGCAAAATTATCAATTTAGAACTTAGCTTAAAGTTTCTCTTTATATATACGTGAGTAGTCTTATAGTGTAAGTTTACGCTTCTGATATACAAACGCTTTTAATAGTAAAGAAATGATTCAGATTTAATTTCAAGTATGCATAATTTGATAATGCATTGTCTTCATCAGCTTATCCCAGTTCGCAACAGGATATAAGAAGCTCCAACTACATGTTACTTAGATCGCCACTCGGCTTCTCGTATTCATCTTCTGCCAGCCATCTTGCGTAAATAATTACTCCACCTGGCGTATCCTTCGTGCGTTCCTGGCGTATCCGTTTACCCCAATGGTTATATAAAGAACACATAATATACAGAAGTTATTAAAATATAATGACAGTATTATGAAACGAGTCTTGAGTCACATGTGAAAACCATCCAAAATATAAAAATAAATAACGCAAAAAAATTATAAAACAAACTGACCGTGAAGTTTTATCTACTTTTGTTAAAACTCGTTAATTTTCGATGTTTATTTAAATGAAAATTTTTAATCAACACTAAAGTTACTATTTATTACAATATTTTGTCAGTATAATAGTACATAAAAAGTTATAAAAACATAGTCTTATCGTTCTATCTACATTCAATCATAGCGATGCATCTGATTATGAAATACAAAGCCTACAACACACCCTCCGATTACTCTATATTCTATGCCTTTGGTGAAAGCCGCAACCAACTGATAAGACCCTTAGCACCCCTCTCACCCCTTTGGATTACAAAGGATAAAGGGGTGATAGAAAGCGTCATAGCGGCTCAACGTAAATTGGACGTGTTTACCAGAAGTGCTGTAAAGCACCCTTTATATTATAGATGCGGTTCTTAATGGATATGTCATGACTATGAAGTATTTTGTGTATGTTATTTTGCTTTCTTCTGTCATAACTGGACAGTTTGATATTTTCACTATTAAACTTTTGTACAATACTATAGATCTAACGTTTATTCATGCTTCCATACTAATATCTATTAATAAATCTAAGTAACTCTGTATGTCTGTTACGCTTTCATTGCTAAACCGCTCCAATTTCAATGTAATTTGGCGTAGAGATACTTTTATTCTTAATTAAGGTATAGGGTTACTCTTTACCGCGATAACCGACTAATAAACGTACAAATAAAAGTTTGTTAAACCATTCCAAAGTTTTCGTTCGAGTGTTACTTAGCAAAATAAATTTAAACTAAAATGTTTGTTTACTTACAACAATAGTCTAGTGCCATGTGTAGACAAGAAGTGCTCAAAGAGCCGAGTGGCCTTAGGTGATTGGAAACAATCACCGAGGGTAAGCAACGACAGCGCGGTCAATCCCTAGATGGGTGACCATTTGTGGCTTGTTACGTTAAGAAAGTTTCGGTATTTTGGAGGTCACGTTTAGCAGTCGGTCCTGGTTGTTATCATAACATAATTAATTTTTAGTTGGAATCCTTCGGGGGGCTTTGAAAACATCCAACGGCAAGATTACGTGGCCACAACGTGTCTTGCCAGTCCCAACCCGCACTCAACCAGCGTGGGGACATATGGCTTTAACCCTCTCCTGAAAAGGGACCCGAGTCCAGCAGTGGGACGTTATGGGTTGTTGATGAATAGCCAAGTGCGTTTAGTAAGTGCGGAATAGTAATCAAAAACCTTTCAACGGAGAGGCCTATGCTATGCCCAACAGTGAACTATTGCCATTGATGATGACGTTACAGTAAACAACAACGCTTGTGTACACATTTTAATGTAAATTTAGAATTTTAAGCCTACCAAAAAAGTGACTCTACTCAACCTGATGGAAAACATTAGTAGAACCTTAGAGTCACCATTCTTTTTGTGAGTACAGTCAATGCAGCATGGTGACCCACACTATGACGGCTTAGTGACATGCTTCTGCATCATTAGGGGTCCGGTCTCACACTCACCAACGAATTTCGACGACACGAATGATGTCATTTTAGGTTTGTCTTCTTTGTGAGGGCAGTACCGCCCCGTTCGAGCCGACCCATTCATGATAAAATCTATACTCTCTATCCCAATATTATAAAGAGGTAACGTTTCTCGGGATCTACAGAACCCATTCTGAAAATTGTTTACTAATAGAAAGCCGCGTTATTTCTGTGTCATATGCTAAATGTAAACGAGAAAGTTGAAAGATTTTTTCTTGTTAGTCTGATTTGCTTCAAATGTTTAGCACCCAACCAAATGTGCCTCAGTCAGCTGGTTTACTTATAAAAAATAACAACAAAAGCATTGTACGCACAACCATTCGGTCAAATCCATTGAATCTAAATCCAGTACATTATTTGCATTCGGGAGACGGTAGCTGTCATCGAGCACAGTTTATGCAGGACTGACCCATGTTTATAATAACTATGCAAATTATTCCGATATCGTCCCCAATCGGCCTTCGACGGAGCAAATTGAATTTGTAACTCTGATTAAACCCTCCTTTGAAATGGCGATTTGTACGGCCAGCGTTTTTTAATGAATATTTTTTTACTGTTGTACTACTGTTTATGAATATTATTTTCGTTTTTAAATTTGAATATTGATTGTTAATTCTCATTACAAATTTTTTGTTTGAATTTTACAAAACGAATCGGCTTACCTGCGTGTCTGTGTGTGAGTGAGTTTTCTAAATGTTGAAACGTTTGGTTATTTCCTTACCAATTAAAAGTATAATTATGTTTGTACAGCTGTAACAACAAATGTTATTCGCAAGTATCGTATAATAGAAAAAAATATATCTAGATTATATCCTATCTAAACATATTTTCCAATACCGATAAATTCAAAGTTTTTATTTGAAGATAGTATACGCAAATCTTGTTTAATATTCTGTAATTTTGAGGCAAACAAACAAAATATAATATTCAATTTATTAACTTAAAGTCCGGGGATTTTAGCGGTCCTGTGTAATGGTGTGGGCACGATCAGCCACGTGGCACCCTTTAAAGTATCATAATATACACGGACGTTCAAATCACTAAGTATAGTCGATCCAATATGTTTGGTGTGTTAGCTAGTCACAAGTACAGATTGCTTGATGTACAATGTTTTACATTATTCTTAAATACCGGAATTGTGTCACGGAATTTAAGAATAGTTTGATTTGCTGTTAATTTTTTAATTGATTAATAATAAAAAGTCAACGAGTATTTATATGGTTTCTTAAAAGTTTATGTCATATTATTTGGTTTTTATATAAAAACTGCTGACTGCTGACTATGCTCATTGCAAATGTGAACAATGCAGCATGGTGACCCGAATTATGGTGGCCTGGTAGGATGCTTTTTTTTGGATCTAACTTAAATGGGATCTGGAATTATAGTAGTAGAGAAACACATACCTTGATGGTGCGTTCCATGTTTTAACTGCTCGGCACATGAAAGGAAGAGCCGAACCGTTTTGTTCGAGAAGGTATGTTGACCATTCTAAAACGGTTACTTACAAGGCCGTAAAATTATCAACTTAACATTTTACATATTTTACTGAATGTCTCGTTCATAAACAAAAAATGTGCGATGTACACTGAGACAGAAATTAAAAACTATAGGTATATTATAATATAAATATTGTATTTAATTTCTATCGCAGTGTCAATAGATAAAGAAAAAATGCTCTGCTCACATAGTTTTTTGAAGTATTAATAGAGCAATTTTTATTTAGATAAAATAAAACCGAAACATTTGAAGTCTTTTCTCATTCCCATATATTTTGTAACATTATATATTCTTATACATATTTTGTTTAAGTTTGTCAATCTTAGCATCTGTGTGTCCTATTTATCGTAACGTACATTCCTACAAGATTAAACTAATACCAAATTGATTAAAATGCACTGCCTTTTTCAATATTTAATTTTACGCTCTGTGTGTTTGAATGTCTTATTGCATTGGGGTAGAGATTTTTTATCCAGCCAAACAATCCATATGTATGACACGAATGAAAACTGCGTAAAATACTTTATAATTACACTTTCTAGATGAGAACTATAATCAAATGTTGCATGTGACAATGTGATCAAGGCTCTAGCTTATTATAAAAATGATGATGACTATGCTGAAGGTCAATGAACTCGGTAATAAAAACTGTTTAAAAATTTGAAGACACTATTAGTTATACAATTTGTCACTTGACATATATTTTTTGATAGTTGCTAATACTCGTGTTGTGTTTTATGCCTAAAATTTATTTCAAGATATTTTTTTTGATGTTTTAATTTGTAAATGTCACTTTTTAAATTTATTTAGGTACTAAATTAATATTGTTGAAGTCGAAAAGTTACTATAGTATAAAGAAAACGACCTGCCCTGATTTCTTGGTAGCTTATTGAAATTAACGAGTTTTCTCTAATATAATATACATGTATTTTACATAATTATAAACTTTTCTCTTGCAACACTCTTTCTATTTATGAAAACCGCATGAAAATCTGTCTCGTAATTCAAAAAATCTAAGCTTACAAGAAAAAGCTACTTTATGTTAAACTGTGTAAAGATTACGTTAAATTGTATATGATAGTGTATTACGGCTACCAGGTAAGTAGTCGAGCTTGTGGTCAAGGAATTTTAGGTTGAAACTAAACAGTACAGTATGCTTAACACGTGTAATATTCCTTAGTTAATGAGGGATAAAGTGAAAATGTTAACGAGGAATATATCAACTTTCGTCCTTAGTAAAGCAATAATAAACAATGCAGATATCTCAAACACGGGAGTACGATCTCAAACTAGACAGGACTTGTATCTGCTATGGTAACCACACTGCTGATAAATATACATTTATATTTCTAAATACATATAAATTATATAGCTTACAGCGCATAAATAATCGTTCACATTATATTACTTACTAGTCGAGTCTCGAGGAGCGAGTCGAAAAAAAAAGTCTAAGTTACCTTAGCTCATCAAAATCGGTTCATCGTTCCAGAGATTACCCGAAACAAACAGACAAGAATTTTATGTTGCTTTTTTGGTGTAAGCGATATTTTCATATACAATTAATAAAAAAATGTTAACTATTTGTATTGATTTTTATATTCAATAAGTGAGAACTATAGTCAAGACTTCTTGCTTAATATTCAGGATCTTTAATCCCTAGACCAATAGCCAGGCAAAAATAATGCTAATGTCATGTTAAGAATAAAGTTCAGTTACATTTTTATCTGTTCTGTTATCGATCGAAAATCGTTTCGTGTCCTGTTTTTAAATAAATGATCCTGCCATACATTATTATCGCTGTCAATCAGTACATTCCAAACAGTTTTTATCATTGATTTTTTGAAGTGATTGTGTACATTGACAGTCCCGGTGCGTGATAGTGTCGTGTTGAACCGGAACGGTATAATGAGAGATATTGTAAGGCACACCTTGCTATAATATATAGTCACCATTATGAACAGAGCTACCACCCCTCCCGCACTATACTGAAAGTGTTTGAACAAAAATGTTGTTCGTAATCATTATGAAGGTCAAAGGAACTTGGAAATGGTATAGAGCTACTGGATGGATAAATTGGTTAACAATGTAATTGTTTTTCGGTTGTTAGATAAGTGATATGTTGTACAGTTTTATATTTTTGTTAGGCTCATAAAACACAGAAAAGGTATTCATATGTTTGTTTTAATTACTTTTTTAAGTAGACTTTCGTAGTTACTAAAGAAACGATTGAATAATATATAATAATATGATAATATTATTTTTATACTAATAATAAAAAATAAATATATACTAATTAATGTAAACTGTAATTAAAATCATATGTATAAACTGTTTTTAGACTTTTGCGACTTTTACACATACTCATGTTTTTACTGTAAACGGGACTTATTCGCGATAATATTATAAAGGTAACGATACCTTCTATTTTCCGACGTTTCGAACGGGTTATACCGCTCGTGGTCGTGGGTAGACTGATGTGAGCTTAGCTAGTCCCGTTTACAGTAAAAACACGTATAAAATTTTCGTGTCGCGGTGTTTGTAGTTAAAGTCCTCCGAAACGGCTTGACTGATTCTGAGTGTGCATATTGGGTAGGTCTGAGTATCGGACAACAGCTATTGTTCATACCTCTAGGACGCGAGCGGAGCCACGGGCACAGTTAGTATAAATATAAAATTTATTTTTAATCCGTATATTTTAATTCTTCGTTCAGTAGAGGTACGCTGATTTCAACAGAAAAGGGTCGTAGTATTTCCTTTGCGAGACCGGAGGCCCCATAGTGGCCACCATAGTGTGGATAACCATGCTGCATTGTGTGCACTCAGTATGTGTTAGTATGGTGACCACCAATCTGGGATTCTACTCATACTCATCAGGCATAGTGGAGTCACTTGGACAGGTTTATACAAGAAAAGTATCTTGTTTCCCACGTGCAAAAATAATACAAGTTTTTTAACAAATTATATGCCTTATCTACAATCAAATCGAAGAAACATCTCAATATCATTGTCAGATGTACAGTGTGTTTCAACTTAAAATCGCTACTGGGTGGTACCATTGTGACCAAAACGCCACTTCTCAAAATATGCTAATAATATAAACAACAAACAAAATTATACTTTAATGTTGTCAGAATAAAGCTTTTATTTAGATCTTGTTGCAAAGATTATGGATGCTGATAGCTACGGGTAATCAACTCTCGCATTTTGTGAAGGAAATAATAAAGATATGAGTTTTTAATGGACACATTTCAAAGAAATATAAATAAGATCGTGTGAAATCACTATTTTTACGGTTCGAAGCTTTAAAAAAAAATTATAAGTGTAAGTCGTTAAGTGTCGTCATTTAATACGTCATTTATTACGTATCGAAAACAATCATCATGGTAATTACGAAGTATCTCAAGTAATATGAGTGAGCACTAAGAAAAAAAAAATTATGCACTTTTCATTTCTTCGATGGTTTCTTTTTAATAATCAGTTTTATTCCACAGCTAGAAAATGGCTCTCAACCTACAGGCACTAAAAAGGATTTGTGACTTGAGATAAATTAATTTTAGTCATGTTTTGGATAATGAGTCCGACATTTGAATTATTTAAAATACCTTTTGCTCTCAACTTAACCCACAGGATAACACTTTTTAACATTAATTCATGGACTTTTTGAGTTTTCACGAACCTTTTAAAGAAAGCCTCTGCAATATCAGATGAGCAGTTTCTAAGACGACGTTGGACAAAAACGACAAAAATAATCATAAGTACTGTTGGGATGTATGAAAGTTTGTTACTCTTTGACTCAAAAACTTCTAAATGGGTTAAACCAAAACTTCACATAACAGTTATAATGATTTGTACATCAGAATAATACGTGAGCGAAGCGGCGGACAAAAGCTGGCTGTTTTGACAACGGAGTTACAGAACGAAGCATTTCAAAGTTCCAATAGAAAATGAGACTCAACACGAGATTTAGGAAGTTATCAGGAAAGAAACCTGATCGACGACGCCTTTCCAATATTTTATTTAAATGAACATCTAATGGCACTAGTGGCACTTACAATAATACACTTTACGTATAATAATATCAATAAACAAAAGTAAAATTAATAGAAAGGAGGTTTATACGAAGGTAAGTAAGTTATGTTTGTCAAGGATGCGGTGGTTTATAATTCCGCTGGTTCATCAGGCTCGGGAATGAGCCCAGTACAACAGACGTATCAGGCGCCGGAGGTAGCAGAACGATCTTCATCCTCCATAATCACACACTCCACAATCACTACGATATATATCTATATAATCTACAAATATTTAAAATACTCTTAAAAAAGAAACGCTAAAAATTATGAAACAAATAAAATACTGCAGGCCATTTTGATATTTTCAAGAACATTCTAAAAAGTACCGTAACTAGCGATCTTTAGTAGAGTTAGTTATTTTAAACGTGTAACTTGCGTATCTGCGCTTTCTCACTCACGTACTACAAGTCTAATGTATACCTTTGTGGTACTGATAAGTTATAAACCACAGAATATATGTTTAAGATTTCGTTGCAACATAGATTTTCAGAAATTCATTGTGTAGTCCGGTTTATTCTAGGAATGCCCCATTAAACGTATGCACGTGATATACTTGTAAGTGTAACTCTCTGTAACCACTACGTGACGAGATTTTTGTAAGGGATTATGAATATTATTATTTAAATAAAGATTTAACTGTGTTAAAAGAAATTACTATGTCACATAATGTGTAGGTGAAGACCGTGTTTCGGCAAACATAGTGTAGGACAGACCAGCCTCTCTAGCCAAGTTACAATCGTTTTTAGTTCTGCAATAGCTGACACCTTTATTCACTTGTTTGATTGGCTAATATTTTGTTTTGATATCGTGACTCAGTGACCTTACCCAATTTGCTTGCAAACCAATCAGAGTGGAGTGCAATGGGAGAGCAATGGACTGCAATAGGCTGATAATGATGATGTCTCATAATTACGTATTGTGTATCCCAATATTTAGTATGTAGTCATTTAGCATGCTTTTAGGAATGATATTTCTTTAATTATTTTTAAATATTACTTTTGTAACTAAACTGATTTTTCTGTAACTGATAGACAGGCTGAACGGAAGGTGCTGTGGTGTAAGTAATCGCCTCGCTCACATTTCATACTGTACCCAAGCTAGGTGATCGTTTGAATTAATGTTGGCAAATGCCCTCTGGGACATAGAATGTTTTTACTTTGCGAATCGCTTCTTTTAAAAATTAAGAAAACAGTAGCAGTAGTAATCTCACTTAGTAGCAGTACATGGTAGGTATTATATCAATTTTTTTGTAATTAAATAATATTTCTACAAAGGTGTGCCCCACATACTTAAGTATTGTGTAGAACAGGTTTGTATTTCAAAGGATTCCTTGTATAAAAACTTACGTATCACAAGCAAAGGTATTCATGTTTCAAATTATTAATTCAAACCGACTTCATTACTCGCGCTCAATATTCCAAAGAGTCCCTTTTTACATCCCTAATGTAACTCGTATGTAAAATATGAATAACAAGACGTGTAAAGACATCTGCTATACGAAAAACGGGGGAAAGAGCAAAATTTAATATTGAATTAAGGCGTTACGTAGAAATCGAGAAAGGAACGAAGGTGAAAATAAATCCTTATGATATATGACGACCGAACCTTAGGACGTTGACATTTTTTGAGGAAACATTTTCTGTTTTCCTTTAGCACCTAGTTTCATGATTCCCTTTGTGATTGTTAAACACAAGTTTATTCTTTATATGAGAGAGACTGCTGAAGTGACTCTGTTGTTCCTGATGGAAAGCATGAGTAGTTACCATACTCATTGCGAATGTAGACAAAGCAGTGTGGTAGCCATCCTGCAGGACGATGGTGGTATTAGGCTTCGGGTCTCTCATTCACCAATTAAACACTGTGACACAAATACTGTGATTTTAGGTTGGACTTCTGTGAGAGGGTAGTACCACCCGCGGTCAAGCCGGCCCGTAAGTTAGCATGGCCCTACTACTTCCACTTATAAATATGGCATGGTTATTGATAATTTTCTTTTGAACAAATAGTAATTTTAATAACGATAGTAAAAGTACGTTACTCATGAAACATTTATAACAAATTAAATAGTGTGTAAATAGGATAAAAATTGGTCCAGCTGTTTAAGAGATTACCCGGTACAAACATATAGCCAGGCGGTCAAATTTAAAAAAAAAAGGATGTGTATTTGATTTTAGTGATAAGCTATTAATTTAAAATTATAAACGGACACTTCAATTTTATTGGTTTCCATAGATTAAGAATACTTCATGTCGAACCGCAAGACAACTTCAGAATGTGGTTCAGAGTACATATTTTAATAAATCACTTCAAACGTGATCATTCGACATTACGATTAGTAGACCAGTAAAATTAATATGGCAGAGATTATCACCATTACCGTCTATAATGTAATAAAGGAAACTTATTACAAGTGATTGATGATGGTGAGATACAAATTCGTAGTAGATTGCCTTTGTTTGCCACTGTTATTGTTAAAAGAAAGGAGTACATATTTCATTAAAAACCGCAAAAAAATGTCTGCTTTTTTATTATCTTTCAAAATATATTTACTGAATATATCAATTAATTTTACAAAAGTATTAGTATCACGTCTAAATAGTTTTGATTAACTTAGTTTTATGTATGTTTATTGCAATTTCTATATTTTCATTATATTCTAACAAAACCTATGTTTATTTTAAACATAATGAGATAGGACTCGTAGTAGTAGTATAAGATTCATCATGTCAGAAAACAATTGTATTAAATTTCAACGAAAGTTACCAAAACTAAAGCCGGTTCCAAAAATAACGGGTCAGTCACATAAACCAATAACGGGTCAGTCACATAAACCCGAATATCTCCCGAACTACGTATGCCATCCTAATGAAACGAAGACTGTTCAATTGAGAATTTAATTATACAGATAAAAAATAAAATAAAACTTAGTTACACCCACAATATTAATCTTAAATTAAAAAAAAACTAAAGTAGTCATATTTTTCTTAAGATTACATTTTTTTTATGATTGTTTTTTTGCTGTTTTTCATCACTTTCTTCATTTAATACTTTGTATTGCCTCCACGTGATGAAGCCTCCAGTGATGAAAAACAGCAAAAAAACAATCATAAAAAAAATGTAATCTTAAGAAAAAATGACTACTTTAGTTTTTTTTTAATTTAAGATTAATATTGTGGGTGTAACTAAGTTTTATTTTATTTTTTATCTGTATAATTAAATTCTCAATTGAACAGTCTTCGTTTCATTAGGATGGCATACGTAGTTCGGGAGATATTCGGGTTTATGTGACTGACCCGTTATTTTTGGAACCGAGTGTAGTACGTACAACCTGAGCTGAGGTGCAAACAGTACCTCATTAACAGTACGTGTTTCGAAATTCATTTTCTGACAAGTATATTCCATCTAGAAATTTCAATTTGTATTTCAAAATACACCAAAATCGATGGACAGTAACGTGCCAGTGTTATGAATAACGCAACGAGCTTCAATTTTCCGATGGTTTTAACTGTAATACTAACACGTTTGGACTACGACTGGCGTGTAATTTTCGAGTGAATTTCTCATTCAAACTGTTTTAGATACTGGAATCAAGTTTACACCGGTTGCAACTACGTAGAACAACTCAGAGGAACTACGTGTATCATTGTTTTATTTGTTTGAGGTTTAAATAGAACAAAATATGAGAAATATTAGTTGATAAATTTTTCATTTGGATGGTGTCTACGGGGGTTTGTCATAATCATCACGCTTGGCAGGCGGGTTAGAGATGTGATTGTGTTGAATCACGTGCATCAGCATCACCAGAATCGAACTTAAGTGATGTCTGGTGTGATGGTGTGGTTATATCACACGCGAGCCGGTGGACCGACGATTTTAAGAAAGTGGCTGTCAGCAGATTTGTGCATACTACTGAAGACCATGATAGTTGGCCATCAGCAGTTTATTTTTTACAAACAGACACTTTAATTTTATATATATATATATATTCGAAAATAGAAATAGGAAGACACAAGAAACAATCACGTGAGTGAAACCTCTAGCAATTTTTTTATTAACTTTATATATTTAGAGGCTTGTAGTCACATATACGACCATGTCAGCCCCACCGTACCCTAAACTTAGCAATAATTAGTTCACAAATAGTACATTAAACAATATACAAATTGATTAAGTAAAAAGAAATGAATCTGAACAACGCATTTAATTCTATGTAACAAATAATTCTATGTGACAGTAGTTAGTTCCCTACTATTTGGATGTACGTATTTTCTAAAGTATGAAGACCAATTACTATTACGTATTTTTTATGTTTACGTGGTGTATTAAAATAGAACTTCGTTGGTTGCCTACATTTTTTTATTGCTAGCAAAATAATTGTCGTCATTAATATATCTAAGTGAAACACAAAAAGCTAATATTCATTAATTTGACTTCCTTATAGTCCTATTTACTGAAGACATTCATAAAACAAAATGTCTTAGTCATAACCACGAACTTTATGATTATTTCTATTTGCGCGAATCGTTGGTAAGCATCGTAAAATATATTTTCTGACAGATACACCATCAATTGATTGGTTGTTGTATAAACAATTTGTGAAAGTAGAGCGAATATTGAACGTCGAAAATATAGTTTTGGGTTTTCCGTAAATTTTGTTTTCTGATTCTTTGTCGACGTTTATAATAACATTTTCTTTTTTTTTTGCAACTTTCATTCTTGATTTTTATCTTTGTTAAGTTGAGTACGTAATACGAGTACGTATGTTGTGTGTTATATGTTGATTAGTTATTCTAACTGTTGAGCCAGAAGTTACGAGTTAACATTGTTTGTTCATTTATTGTTCTGTGCTTTAGTGTATTTGACAATAATATTGATAGCATGTATTTATAGTATGAATGTATAAGCGAGTTTATCTAGACAATAATATATGTCTAAGTATTGACAGTATGTGGCACTAAAATTAAAATCGATATAAATAAAATCAACCCAACAGGAGCTCCTACACTGGTCTTGAGCAGTCCATATTCATCCACTGACAGATCTGACTGATCGTTCATGCTTCCAGTTCAGCGTACTAATACTCTGTGCGATGTCCGTTACTCTAGTTCTTCGCACGCTGTACACGCTAAGTTACCACGTATAGACCAGTTCAATGGCGGGTGTCCACATCTCAGCTCCATATAATGTCATTATCATCCAATCTAAAATGTGGGCAGACATTTTTTTTAGTTGTTTCAAAACCTTCGTAGTTCGAATTTATTATAGTTCAAAGAAACATACACCTTCATCTTTTATTAAGAAGGTCACCAAACCACTTTAGTTTGGACAGCTCAGTCCAAAAAGTTTTTAGAAACGTATCGTGATACATTATTTTATTTTTATTCTATTAGAGTGAAATGTAACTGGAGATATTTTTATTTAGGACTAAAATACACCTGACATCGTGTGTGGCGAACGTGGTTGTTTAAAAAAAACATAAAAAGATGCGCTAAAAGTTTTCAGATAACATGTGTGTGTAAAATTACAGAACATACCTAATACTTATATAAGCCTATGAATAAATTGCTCAAATGAAGTAATATACGTGACGTAATTAAAATAATATCAGATTTTTGACGATTATTTTATGTAGTTAGCCTTTATAATTTAATCTTTAGAATTAACTTGAATTTGATGTGCTAGGATAAGCTATAATTGTTGTGGTTTTATTTTATATGCTTGTTTTTTTTAATATGAGCCTGCTAAATAGATTCTACTCAGCCTGATGGAAAGCATTAGCAGAATCCAAGTAGTGGTCACCATACTCATTACTATGGAGACCTAGTGAGATGCTTCGGTATCATTGGGATCCGGCCCGCACTCACCAACCACCAATATTGTTTGATTACTTTTATTGATAGGGCCTTGATTGGATATTATTTGTTTTGTATTTGCGACAAATCTTGAGAAATTCTTTGTAGTCAAATGACTCTCCTACTATAGTATCCTACTGTAGTTAACACAATCCTACTATGTATAGATTTAGGCACAGAATACGATTAACGTCTTTAATAATAAATTAAAAATAGTAGGTACTCTTATACTTAACACTTACTGCAAACGCTCGGAATATTTGCTCAGGTGCCTTTCGAATAGTGCAGCCTGCAATTTTCATACACGCCGATACGCTTAAGCGTATTTGTCTAAATATTTTACAGTGGTAATAAGCTAATAAGCGATTAGTAATAATTATTGAACATATGAGAGTCTGTGTTATGAAGTTTTCTTGTAACTCTCTATTGAATATGATAATTCTTACTAAGGTATAACTATGCATCTGACATACAACGCTGTCTAGTCTATAGCTAAGCCGCTTTTGTAGACAACTGTTAAAAATAAATAATTACATACTTTATAATACATTACACATAGAAAATGCTGAAACTACTGCATGGATGGCGTTCAGATTAAAGTTGTCACCACGCTGCCACCACGCGGTCTACTTCACTGAGTATTGTGAGTTAAAACCCTACATGAAACAACACTTTTTGTGATACATAACATGCTGTCCTGAGTCTGGTTGGTCTTTGTGACCGTTTCATGTATATTTGTAAAGTTATTTGTGACACAGGACTTATTACTAACTAATGAGATGCTAGATGATGATGATAATTTCACGGGTTTACTGATCAATCTATCATCATGAACTGCATACACATGAAAAGGGGTCTACACGAGGACATGGGGCCCTTTTCCTCGTAAATCTTTGACACGTACAGAAACGCTTTTCCCACAAAAAGTTCGTTACCGCGCTTAAAAATAATATTTAAAAGTAATTACGTTTTGCTCAGTTAAAAACTCATTATCCAGTTTAAATTAGTGTCGAAGGAAAATATTTTTACTGCCGTAATAGTTATTTTAAATTAAAATATTAAATTTTAACTACAAATTTACCAGTGTTATGACATGAAAATTTTATTTATTTATTTTTGAACCTTAATTTGTCAAATTAACAATATTGATTACATAGACAATCTATAGTACATTTGTTCTAAAGTATTAAAAGCATATGATTTCAATCATCAGATTTATTGGACTATTTTAAAAAGTATGTTAATATCATCTTCTCTCTTTAATATATACCTACAGTTTGACCACTTAATTTGATTGAGTAAATACTTATTCCAATCCATAGTAAATTAGTTGACGAATCAGAAACGAGAAATTAAAAAAAATATGACAGCTTTTCTGCAAAAAAAGCTTATATGGCATTTTAAAAGGCTCTCATAATTAATAAAATATGCCAAATAATTCATATTTAAAAAAAATATTTTGCTTTTTAGAAAGATTGAAAAAATAAATGTACCTAATAAATAATAGATTGACAGACAAATGTGTCTGTCAATCTATTATTATTTTTGTTAGAACGTCAAAAGTTGTTAAACAAGGAAAAAGTAAGAAATGTTTTGTCGCTTGCATAAGCCTGTTTTACTTCTCTGTGAAAACATCGAACATTTCAATTGTGATTTCTAAGAATTTGAAAGAGTATAGACAAAAAACTAAAATAGTTTGTGACGAGAAACTAAAAATTGGGTATTTCTCAGCTCTCTCTTCTCTCAAAGATACCAGTCTTTAATGAAAAAGACTAATAGTTTTGTTGGAAGTGATACTGAAACACATTTCTGAAGTAGCTAAATACATATTTTATTAAAACGAAGTTACATTTGAATCGTTCACCCACTTTTCCTCGGGCGTGAAGTTGAATTTGTCATCAGCGTTTCACTTCGTAGCCAGATGTCGCATACCGATCCCCTTAACAACACTAATTGAGTTTTGATCCCCTAAATGCGACTTAGAATATTCGCTAGATTATGTTCTTTGAAGAAAATTTATTTTATGCGGTAGTTTAAAGTGTTATTTATTTGTTGTTGATTTGATTATAATAACAAACAATACAATCTATACTGAAATAATAACGATGTGAAGTTTTGACTTAAGTTAAATAAATATTCTAGAACACAGCTTGAAATGATTCTTAGAGTATTGATCTATGTTTAGTAATTACTCAATCCAAAAATAGTTCCTCATGGATTTGTCTTGCTTTAAATGACAAGAAGTCGTTCGGGAAGTTTATATTTTTTTAGTAATTTTTGACTGTCCGTGTGGTGATGGATTAAGAATACAGAGTGTCACCACTCCTATTCATCCCGCGGCTGTCGTAAAAGGCGACTAAGGGATAAACTATGCAAGACCACATCAATGCAAAACTTGAAACCAACCCTATACCAACGCGTCTGGCCAGCGTGGTATAGTAGGCCAAAACCTCCTTTCTAAGGAGAGGTCTATGTCCAGCAGTGGACTGTTAGAGGCTGTTGATGATGATTGATGAGTAATTTTTGCAGTATTAGGATTTTGATATCCTTTGTCGAAGAAAAGTTATGAGCTTTATTTAAGCCGGTCATAAAGCTTTATTTAACTTTATTCAAGATGCCTTGAAAATTGTAACATTTGAATATGAATTATGATCATTATCTTAACTGCTATTATTAAAAAGATAATGTCAAACTATTAAAAATATTTCACTAAGTAGAATAAAAATAATGTACAACATTACAATTATTATTTTTACGTAAAGCAGACTTATTTTCTTACATTCTGTTACAACATTAATGACGAAGGCAGTATTAATGAATTTTACATACGCAGGTGATTTTACGACTACCGTTAGGAGTCAGAACTAATAGATAAAATAATAAAGGAACTTGCACTTCACATCATTTTAATCGTGTTTATAACATACTGATGACTAACCAAATAACTGACAATGCAGGTAGCCGTAACCTTAAACGTGAAAACGCAGTCCTAACTGAATGAAATTTAGAAATTTAACGTCCCCAATGTCATATTAGAATCAAGGTTGTAAGCGATTGTTTGTGTGATTTGTCGTGAATGTTTTATATCGGAATTGTTGTACAATCGCAAACCGATTTGTGGTCTCAGTTGACTAATTCACAAATGTTATTGGACGATGCGGAACGCGGTCCCAGTAGGCACTTGTAGCCCGCGTCACCTGTTTACTGAAATAAATATTTGTTTTGTTCTTGAATAAACCTATTTGCGAACATTTAAAGGATTCCATTTAAGTCATGATTACTAAGAACTAATTTTTAAAATGTTTACTGACTCTATGTAATGTATATGTAATAAATATTTATTATGAAACATGTTATGAAAGGATACCTTTAATTTAATTTATTTTCAATTTGGTGCAACACATCGTGGCTTATATTGGATTAAGCCTACAGAAGTACAAACTCAGTAGAAAATAAACGTCGTAGTGGAACATAATATACATGTATAAAAAACATGCTTTAAAAACACATTTATATTCATCTTTTATTAACGCCACTGCACTCTGCAGTATTCATCATCAGCCTATCCCAGTCCTCTTCTCGACTTAGGCATCTTCAACTCTGCAATCTAAGTTGTTTTTTTTTTATATGTAGTCGTATGTATGTAATATGTAGTGACTCTAATCTGCCTGATGAAAAGTATAAGAAGAATCTAAGATTAAGAGTCATCATCCTCATTTTGAGTGCAGACAATACACTCATGGTGGTATGGTGACCAATGACGAAATAATGAGATGCTTGTTCATCATTGGGTCTTGCACTAGCCAAAGAAATACGACAGAACGAATGCTGTCATTGCAGGTTGGTTTTCTGTGTGAGGGTAGTTCTACCCTCGCACAGAAAACCTGAGCCTACAGACCTACCAACCTGTACCTACCACCCCGGTCGAGGCTACCCAAACGTGCTAAAATCAGCATAGCTGTTATACACAGGTTAAATTGTAAAAGACTTACATTAAAAAGACGAGACTACCAAAAAATATTACTTAAACAGGAGACGCATGAAGTTGAGTGTATTTACATACAAACAAAGTTTTAATAAATAAGTATTGAATTCAAATAAATCTGTCAGAAAATTACAATTTAAATAATTATTAATTTTTTTACTGTAGTATTAAAAAAAATGATAATATTTATTTTATATAATTACATAGTTTTCGTGGAATATATTTTTTTGCAACTATTTATTTTTTATACTATTTTCATTCTATTTACATGCATAAATAAGTAGGGAGTGTCTCGAGCTGTTTCTACACAATTAAATTTAATTAATACGAATAGTTCGCGAGTCGTACGCGCTAATGGCCTGAACACGTATGTTTTCACAAAGGGATATAAATATACTGCTGCAGTTCGTGTTCATGTCTAATGCTTACAAGGCAAGCTGACAGAAGTTGAGACAAACTTAAGTATATTTAGTTTCGTAAAGTATACCATCAAATCAAACAAAATGTGTGGTCATAATAATATAATTATATTAAAAATTATTATTTTTAAAATGAATTCAAGATGAAAAAAAAAACTGTTGATTATTTATGGGTACTTATAGTTTGTGAGGATATCTATCAGATAGGTAATTTGAATTTTCAATTATTTTATTTATAACCGACATTTAGCTTTATAATGTTACAAACAAAATGGTATTGATAAGCGAAGAACTATGTACAATTAAATTGCGAGATAGATAATATTGACCTTGTATAATTGTCAGATCGATTGAAATTCAAATCAGTCACTTATCACCAAATATATCAAAGGTAAATCAATGAATAAATTTGGGTCCTTACAAATCGTATTGATTTCATGTACCTTTGTAGACTTGAACATTGTCGGGACTGAATACTTCTACCAAGTGATTATAATTATGACAGAGTAATATTTTCCGAGAAGACTTGATTACAAAGAGACATATACAGCGATATATACAGCGCCGCCAGAAAGTTTTATGCGAACAGAGTATAAAAATTAATGACAGTTACTGACGACATGAAAATTTAATAATAATTGAAAGCGTGATAACGTGCTCTTGTTTGTTAATTTGATTTAGTTATTTCTTTAAAGTTAAGGTAATTTAATTATATTAACTCATTGACTGTTAGGCGTTGACTCAAAATTATTTAGGTATGCTTACATTAGTTTAAGAAGTTAGTACTTAGTGTTAAGTACTAATAGTTTTATTTTTTTCCGGTGTAATTTTTTGCTAAAAGGTTTAATACATTGCGCTGATCTAGTTTATGAATATTTTATTTTGAGCAGAACAGTATTAGAATATTGAATATTACTATTCTGTTCAAATTAAAAAACAAATAAATAATCAATTGAAATTGTTAAATTGTCTCTTTGTAATCAAGTCTTCTCGGAAAATATTACTCTGTCATAATTATAATCACTTGGTAGAAGTATTCAGTCCCGACAATTTTCAAGTCTACAAAGGTACATGAAATCAATACGATTTGTAAGGACCCAAATTTATTCATTGATTTACCTTTGATATATTTGGTGATAAGTGACTGATTTGAATTTCAATCGATCTGACAATTATACAAGGTCAATATTATCTATCTCGCAATTTAATTGTACATAGTTCTTCGCTTATCAATACCATTATGTTTGTAACATTATAAAGCTATATGTCGGTTATAAATAAAATAATTGAAAATTCAAATTACCTATCTGATAGATATCCTCACAAACTATAAGTACCCATAAATAATCAACAGATTTTTTTTTCATCTTGAATTCATTTTAAAAATAATAATTTTTAATATAATTATATTTTTAAGACCACACATTTTGTTTGATTTGATGGTATACTTTACGAAACTAAATATACTTAAGTTTGTCTCAACTTCTGTCAGCTTGCCGTGTAAGCATCAGACATGAACACGAACTGCAGCAGTATATTTATATCCCTTTGTGAAAACATACGTGTTCAGGCCATTAGCGCGTACGACTCGCGAACTATTCGTATTAATTAAATTTAATTGTGTAGAAACAGCTCGAGACACTCCCTACATATTTATGCATGTAAATAGAATGATTATAGTACAAAAAATAAATAACTGCAAAAAATATATTCGACGAAAACTACGTAATTATATAAAAAATATTATCATTTTTTTTTAATACTTCAGTAAGTTAAGTAAAAAATAAATATTTATTTAATTTGTAATTTTCTGTGAGATTTATTTGAATTCAATACTGATTTATTAACTTTGTTTGTATGTAAATACACTCTACGTCATGCGTCTCCTATAACTGTAATATTTTTGGTAGTCTCGTCTTATTAATGTAAGTCTTTTACAATTTAACCTATGTATAACAGTTATGCTGATTTTAGCACGTTTGGGTAGCCTCGACCGGGGTGGTAGGTACAGGTAGGTAAGTCTGTAGGTTCTGTGCGAGGGTAGTACTACCCTCGCACAGAAAACCAACCTGCAATGACAGCATTCGTTCTGTCGTATTTCTTTGGTGAGTGCAAGACCCAATGATGAACAAGCATCTCATTATTTCGCCATAGGTCACCATACTGTATTGTCTGCACTCAAAATGAGGATGATGACCCTTCATCTTAGATTCTTCTAATACTTTTCATCAGGCAGAGTAGAGTCACTACATATTACATACATACGAGTAAATACTTGCATACAAATACATATAAAAACCCAACTTATATTGCAGAGTTGAAGATGCCTAAGTCGAGAAAAGGACTGGGATAGGCTGATGATGAATGCTGCAGAGTGCAGTGGCGTTTATAAAGGATGAAGATAAATGTGTTTTTCAAAGCATGTTTTTAGGGTTTCGTTGCTAAATGGAAAAAAACGGAACCCTTATAGATTCGTCATGTCTGTCTGTCTGTCTGTCTGTCTGTTCGTCCGTATGTCACAGCCACTTTTTTTCGAAACTATAAGAGCTATACTGTTGTAACTTGGTTAGTAGATGTATTCCGTGAACCGCATTAATATTTTTAAATAATTTTGAGTCAACGCCTAACAGTCAATGAGTTAATATAATTAAATTACCTTAACTTTAAAGAAATAACTAAATCAAATTAACAAACAAGAGCACGTTATCACGCTTTCAATTATTATTAAATTTTCATGTCGTCAGTAACTGTCATTAATTTTTATACTCTGTTCGCATAAAACTTTCTGGCGGCGCTGTATATATTCGCTTGCGCTGTATGTGGAAGTCGCCACAGAAACCAATAATTGTGTGAGGAATACGATCGCATCATCTGCATCAAAGTCTCTTAATACTATAGTACATACTGCTTAATTTAGGATCGAGATAGTCGTATGTGATTTATGATAGGTGTGCAAAATAACAATAGCAATACTGTTATGTATATCTTATATATCATTAGTCAAAGTTAAAATATCCAACCAATCTATTTCCCATATATTGAGGAGAATTAACGTTAGTTGAAAGTTTTAAAACTCTAATTAACTCTGTCCGCTATACTTTTCAGTATATTTCATTTATAAATAAAGAAAGTTATATAAAACATGAACATCCGTAATACAGTGCTCCTAGGATTTTTAACAACGTAGATAGTGCATTGTGCATTGTATCTTTTAATGTTTTCTAGTTTTGTTTATTTTTGTAACAGTTTCACTGTGTCATTATTGTTGAAGGAAATCATTATTTTTATAAACCAGCTCATACATTTGTGAATACGAAAACTTCGTTATAACTTTTCACTAAACAATGTTGATTTTCTCGACATGTTATTTTATTATTGTACAATAGATTTGAAATTCTTTTAGGTCTTTTTTAATATTTTTACAGCGACCAATAAAAATATGTAACACATAATGTAACCCTTAGTTGAAATTCTTTTCCAAAATTATAGGGAACCAAGTTTGGACTAGGTATACCTTTCAAACAAAAAAGATCAAAATCAAACTATTCCTTGAGATGTTATTCTTTTATACACGTTGAATTGAGAAACTCCTCGCTTGACAATGCTTTTGTTCGTGAAAAACCCAAAATCGATTTGAATGATGAATTTCGACGTATAAAATGAGATCCGGAATCTGAAATAAATAAATAAAAAGACTTTCCTATTTTGAAGTCGGTCGGTCAATTTCAAAAATATAATAACATTTTTATCCAGATATCCAAAATTCCAAGACAATACCAAGTACAAAGCAGTTAACTAACCAGTGGGATGAATCTTATGTACGATAGTCGGTAATAAACTAGGATTGTGCGGTGCATCGTGGCGGTGTGCAACGGTCCGTGAGACGTTGGCTACGTCGCTTGAATCGTGAACACCGCCTTTAATACATCCATTTATTTCGTTGCTACGTAATGGTTTGTCACCAAAATTTAAAGACTTCTTAGAATTTTTAATACGAAATAATGGATAAACATATTTTTTATTATATATCATTCTTCTGTACGTGTGTTTGTCACCTAATTCCTCTGATTATTCCTCAGATAAACGATTTGATCAATCATATTCTTACTAATATTATAAACGCGAAAGTTGTGAGTATGTATGAATGTTTGTTACTCTTTCACGCAAAAACAACTGAACGGATTTGGATGAAACCTTACAGTAATATAGCTTATACATCAGAATTACACATAGGCTACTTTTTACTGCAATCATCGTGTAACACGCGGGCGGAGCCTCGGGTGAAAGCTAGTATCAAAATAAAAGATGAATAATATTTGAAACAAGATTAAATTTATTAATTCACACTTTTGTAACTGAATAAATTGTTCACTTAGATGGAAGGTTCCTTTTATACTAAATACTTATTCGCATGACTGTATCTCCACATTGTAGTCAAAGATTTGTCTGAACAATAAGATAAATCGCTACAAGCAATACTTACGGGAAATAATATAGAAACTATTTACGCTTAAATGTATTTTCGCTATAAAGACGAATACTAGATCGTAATCAACGGGTATTTCAGATCATGGCAGTGGGCAACGATCCGTACGACGTTGCATGCGAGACACCCTCACCGAATTGCTAGCACAAACTTTAGAATGGCCATTCATCATACGACGCTATAATTGAATGTCGTAAGATTTTTGGCAAGGAATCTGTTGATAATTTTCTTGGCAATCCTGTCCTATAAATCAAATGATTGTATTTTTATCCCCCTAAAGCGGCCTAAAGGAGCTTTAAGCAGTGGGAGCATGGCTCTCGGATTAACGGTTTTATAAAAACAACATTAAGACAAAATTTAAATCTCTAACTAATATTCCTGAATAAAAGCTTCTCAAATTTTCTTATATATGAAAATGAATTGCTATTTGTTAATCGTTATACTACGAAAGTTTTTTAAGTTGGTTTTTTTTTTGTAAATCATGCAACAGTCAATCGAATAAAACGTTTCAAAACATTTGTTTATTGCTATAATGCTTTTAATAAAAAAATATCCATTTTTTTTTATCGAAACGTTTTACTTATTCACAGCGACCGTGCGTGACGTGTTATCAGTGTCCCGCCTTAAATTGTTCGCAGAAAAACCGCATTCATGAATTGTGGGATGCTATCGACGGTCTCAATACAGAATCATGTACACGCTTTTGCTTGTGGAAATGGGAGTTATGCGGATAGGTTTGTTTACTAGTTTATGTAGGGAGCACGTAAATAACATGTACACATAATATTTTTTTAATATTACACCTCTTATGAAAAACAAGGTTTTAGAGTATAAGTGGTATTATTCAATCTTAATTTAGTTTTTTTTTGTATTCAAGAATTTCAGAAGTCTTTGGGCTGAAATGAGTGGTTTTCAGAAAAGAAATGAAAGCTATCATATCGATTCAGATTATAGGCATAGACATTCGAGGATCGAGCTCAGCTAATAAAAATAAAAGTAACTCAAAAGGACTGAAGCTTTAGGCAGTTTTTAAAAAATAGGTTGTCATTAAAACATAATGAAAACATGTTAAACGTTTATTTTAGTATCTGTTGTTTATGCTGAGGCCTTATTTTAAGTAGGTACCTTTGTGGAAAAACACTCTTCTATAATTAGTAAGCGTTTAGTTAATTAGAAAACATTTTGATTTTCAGGGTTACAGTTAATAAATAGTAACAGAAAACAACAATTAATTATATATCAATGATGAAACAGACATTAAAATAGATGTCAATCATCATCAGTTGTTATGCATCAAAACAATCGATTGAGAATTGAAGAAGAAGAAGACAGAAAGAAAAAAGAAAATATAAACAGGTCATCCTGTGAAAGTTAAGTGTGTTTTCATTGGTCCCCTAAGTCGAATGTTGATAGATTCTGTCAAAAATAATCTGCACTACGTACCAGAGATTTCATCCTTACTAATATTATAAATGCGAAAGTAACTCTGTCTGTTACGTTTTCACGCCTAAACTGCTGAACCGATTTTGATGAATTTTGCCATAGAGATAGATGGAGCCTTGGGAAAGGACATAGGCTTTTTACCGCGATAACCGACACCCACGCGTGCGGAGCCGCGGTCAATAGCTAGTATGATATATTTAGGGGAGTAGATTTAACTTTAGTACAGTAAGTTTGACTTGATTACTACTCTAAAAGTTGAACGTATACTTATTTGATAGTTTTGTTTCTTAAACTTAGGTTATTTAAAAAAAACAATTCTTAATACGCTAGCTGTAGAATCCAGCTGTGCCAGCATGTACGTCGATTATTGCTGTAAAGTGTAGCCTGTGTCCTATTACTACTGGACCGTACAAAAATTTCATTAATATCATTGTAGTGCTTTAGCCATGAAAAAGCAACAGACAGACAGGATTATTGATTACTAACGAACATCTAAATATTACTTCATTCATTTTCACTAGTTTATAATAAATTATGAAAGTCCTTATTTTATGTGGGTATATGCACACTAAGGAATACACCTGATACATTTAGAATGTAACATGAATATGCGGAAGCTTCTAAAAGTTTTTAAACTTTAAGATACTGTTTGCGCTTTATACGACTCCCATGGGCAGTGGTGGAGTGGTTTGACTTTTCACTGAAAATGTTAGAGCCGCCGTAAACTTAATTGGGGAAATGTATATTACTGACACATTTCCATCATCATTTTTTAATAACTAACTTCTTAAACTAGCGTAAGCATACCTAAATAATTATGAGTCAGTGATAAACAAGAAAATTTATTAATTACGTAAAGCGTGATAACACGCCCCTGACATAGAAGCGAGTGAAGCCGCGGACGATAACTAGTTTCTAATAAAAATAAAACTCCAAAGCGAAGGTTTTCAAAAACAAAATTAATTCAATTACAAAAGATACTCTCGAATTCGTTTTCTCGAATCGAAATAATAAGCCTTATTATTATTTTCTGTGTTAATTTCACACTTTTTGGTTCCCCAGATATTTATGGACGACAGGGACGGCCCCTAGGACTTTATTCTACCTATATATTATATTTAGAGACTAAGCTGATTCGCACCACAATCGGATTGTGTTTTTACTTTTTATCTCTAAGTTGTTGCGTTAATCTTTTGTTTTTATAAAACTCGCTGTTTTTTTTTTACCTGGACTTGTGTATACTGAAATAAATGTTATAAATTGTACTTAGTCTGCGAATACAAACATGATTTAGACTAAGAACTTTTAAGTGTTTTTATTTGGGAATACTTCGAATCTGAAGAAGTCTAGTTTTAAGAACGAGACTGAAAAAATCAGTCTATATTTTTATACCAAGAAATAAGATTTAGAACACATTTTTATACTTTATAAGTATTTATTTGTGTAGTAATTTTATTCTGCATGCTTTAAAGGTATGTTTTTTGGATTGAAGATGTCAACTTTCTTAACATTACATACTTATTTAAATACATTACATACTTTAATACAGAATTATTTTGGTCGTGTTTTGGTGTGTGCTTGATTTCTAGGGTTCGATTCCCGGGTCGGACAAAATATGTATTTGCGTGATCTGCAAATATTTGTTTCGGAGTTTGGGTGTTTAATATGTTTGTATTTACCAAAAAAAGTATGTTTATGTGTTTGTATCAGCTGTCTAGTATCCGTATATTTATTTATGTATTATAATTCACAGAATCCGCGTATTGTACAGCAAATTCCAATTTCTAAATTGAACTGTCAATTCCCAGCTATTTGAACCATCTAAAAAGTTAAACTCAGCGCCAAGAAATCGGTGCAACTGTCAATAACAATAGCCACACTTTGTCTTGGTACGTGTGCAATCCAAAATCGCCTTTGGCATTCTGTTGGCCAATCGACCTGTGAAGGCATGCTGTTCACGTACGACTGTCCCGCCCTGCGGTCTAGACCGTGCTGACTGTAATTCGTAGGGTACCTGATTTAATATACAATATACATAGGCCCTGTTTAAACATAACACATGACATCATATTCAAAGTCCTCTTCTTTTGATGAAATGGCAACCAGCCGAATATCAGCCATTTTGGCCAATTGTCAAGTAATTAACGTCTTCAATTGTAAAGTCTTCTTGAAGACTTTCAAGTCGTTGTCGTAATGAATTTAATGATAAAAAAGTGGACGAAATGAAATGGGGACCGTCTTGCGAAAAAACAAAAAGACAATCTCCCATATTCAAAGTCAATAAATAACTTTGAATATGTCATGTGTCAATAATGTCATGTCTTTGAATATATTGTTTAGTATTATAAAGAAAAAAATGAGAGCAAAGAGGCAATCAAGCTCAACTTTCAACGATTAAAAACTGTTTCCTTTTTACTGATTGAGTAGAGTTACTGCATTTGTTAATGGTTTATCAAAAACTTGGAATGAGATTGCTTTAATACCTCAGTTTCTAACGGTCATTGATATCTATCTGAAGGCTACACAATTAAATGTTTAATTTTATAAGTGTCAAATTAAAAACAGTGCCAAAATAATCATATAGCTTAGTAACTCTTATAAGCTATGTAGATAAGTAGCATATTTAGAAATACATTATATAAATTACATTAGTGTAACATAGTTAAACTATGGTGTATGTTAGAATACGATCTTTTAATGACTACAGCAAAAATGTCGTTACAGACAAAAGATAAACAAATCGAAAAAAAAAATTGAACAAACGTAGTTCTAAGCCCCAACATTCTAAAATTAAAAAGAGCAATTAGAAATCATTTCATGATTAAATTCATTGCGTTTAAACGGTCGAGGGGGTGTAGTGACGGGCAGTGACAGGCTCGCCGGCGATAAGTCCACAATGACATGGCACGCGCTTTCGTGCAAGAATCGAATATATAATTATTTCATATTGATTACCATAAGTCCTATGGGGTAAGCGCTGCTTGCAATTACAAAGTAAGACACTGTTTCAACAACAAGCAGTAAAAAAGTTTAAATAGTTAAACATTGTTTCATGTTCGATAAATTATTTTGTTGTTTAGTTTTTAACCGACTTAAAAAAAAAAGGAGGTTATCAATTCGTCGGAACCTTTTTAGGGTTCCGAAGTTCATAACTCGGAACCCTTATAGATTCGTCATGTCCGTCTGTCCGTCCGTCCGTCCGTCCGTCCGTCCGTCCGTCCGTCCGTCCGTCCGTCCTCGACTTACCGTCCAAACGGTAAGTGCTAGAAAGATGAAAGTTTGCATGAATACGTGTTGTAATTACGTCGACAAAGTGCTACAATAAAATTATGAAATATAATTTTATTTGGGGTACCTCCCCTACACGTAAAGTGGGGATGATTTTTTTTTCTCGAGGCTACCCCATCGTGTGGGGTATCATTAGATAGGTCTTTTAAAAACAATAAAGGGTTTCCTAGACGATTTTTTGATTTAGGTATCCGTTTGCGAGATATTTCACTTTAAAGGGCACTTTTTTGTAAAAACAGGGCGTCCCCCCCCCTCTAAAAGCTAAACGGCTGGCTCAAAAATTTTGAAAAAAATCGTGATGCTGGTCCATTTAATGAACTTTGAAGGAAAACTATAACCGATTAGATGACTTTCTTATTTCAGGAGTTATAAAGGCTTATATGGTAAAATGCGCTCACTTGGAAAACGTCATACAAAATTAACGTATTAATACGTAAACATAACAATTATCTATTAGATACGATTTTAAATCCACATACCATTATAGGTGACTGAGGAACCCTTTCCTGTGCGTGGCCTGACACGCACTTGGCCGATTTATTTTTGTATGTTCAGCGATAATTCCGTCGTTTATGAACCGATTTCAAAAATTCTTTTTGCATTGGGATGGGTGTAGCTTACAGGTGGTCCCATCGTCACCATATCGGGATCTGACGATGGGAACCTAATGAAATCGAGGGAACTCTTCAAATATCATATTTTTTTTTTTTTTTTTTTTTAAATATAGACAACTCCCGCATTAGGAATATAAATTCCTGTGTCGCGGGGGACTTTACAAACATACATGAAACGGACACAAAGAACACCCAGACTCAGAACAACAAATTGTGAATCACACAAAGTGTTGTCCTACGTGGGATTTGAACCCACGACACTTGGCGCAGTAGGAAGCGGCGTGGCGACCGCTTAAGCCACTAGGCCAACCGTGCAGTCAAATACACAATTAAAATATACACAATTGTCGCGATTTGGGTACTCGGAATAGTTTTTCTTTGAAGTCGGTTTCTTTTTGTTAAAATTATAGGTCAAAATATTTTAATAGTTAATGAAATATACATAAATGTTAACTGATATGTAAAAAATGCAAGGGGCAACAGAAAGATAAATAGTCAAAATTATTTAAGACAGAGCGAATCAAATGTCTACATTATATCATATCTAATAGCAGGCACCTATAAATTTTCCTTCAGCATAGATCTAATATTTTTAAACAAACATTCACTTTAGATTTCAGCACAAACGGATCGGCACGACCGGAGCGGTCTTATCCTCGCTTAGAAGACCAACCTAATGTGACAGTATTCATGCTATCGTATGTCTTTCGTGAGTACGAGACCGGAGGCCCAATGATGCGAAAGCATCTCACTAGGACGACAAAGGCTGGGTTACCGTGCTGCATCCATTGTCTGCATTTACAGTCAGAATGGTGGCCACTACTCCTGGATTCTATACATGCTTTCCATCAGGCAGAGTAGAGTCCTTTTGGCAGGATTAATATTATAAAATATTTCTACGTTCATATTACAGATAAATTACACCTAGACCCAGTCCCGAATGATAATTATATGTACACGCACTTACAACCAATGGTAACAGTCAATTAGTAACTTACTATTAGACCTCTAGGATCGCCTTTTAGGGAATACAGTTATATCAGCATGAGTTTGACGGCTTGACAGGGGCAGTACTACTCTCACCCAGAAGACCAGCCTAAAAAAGACTTCATGCCGGGTAACCAATCAGACCGAGAGAGTGATGCAGAAACATCTCACTAATCCGTCATGGTAATGGTCACCATGTTGCATTTCAATAATGATGGTGGCTCCTACTCCTGGGTTTTACTTATGCTTTCCACCAGGCAGAGTATAGTCACTTAAGTAGGCTTCAATATAAAAAATAAGAGAATCAACTAAACAGATAAAAACAACATCATCGTCATCAACAGCCTTTAACAGTCCACTGCATGACATAGGCCTCTCCTTTGAAAGGAGGTTTTGGCCTACTGTATAGCAGGCCAAAACCTCCTCCACGCTGGCCAGACGGGTTGGCAAAGGGTTTGTTTCAAGTTTTCCTTCTCTTGGCACTGATGTTAGCTGCTTATTTTGTTCCTTTAGTCGCCTCTAACGACACCCGTGGAATGAATAGGGGTGGTGACACTTTGTATTCTTAATCCGTCACCACACGGATAATCCGTCACCACACGGATAATCCGTCACCACACGGATAAAAACATAACTTAGTCCAATTGTTTAAATGATACTTTGACCTTTATTTTCATAGCCCACAAATATGTTAAAGACAATATGATTTTCGCGTTTTTTTTCTAATCTCCGTCCGACGCCTTATAGAAGACTATCGAAGAATAAACGTTAGAAGACTATCTGTAAACATAGCGGTTATATTTGAACCGAACAGAGTCTATGCAAGTTTACAACAAACTACCAACTTGTATGCAAAGCGGAAGCTTATTTTCTTTGTAATTTAAAATTTCCAACTGCACGTGTTAGGTGTTCCAACTTTGTTCTACGCTTGTGCCTTTAATAACATAGTTTGTACAAATATACAGTAATATTTGTTACTTCCACAACTTTGTTATAATTTTGTTTTAAAGTTACATGCGTTTACGAACATTTGTGTTAGAGACCGCTTAAAATTAAGGTTTACTCGTCAAGAGTTCTAAGATTTATATACTGAAAGAAAATGTAAAATATTGGACGTTAGTGTACCTCGTAATGAAACATAAAGTTTATTTTCCTTTGAATGGTATAAAAACAAAATAGACTTGCAAGTTTAAATCGAATAAAAAAATCTCTTTAAAACTGGCATTTAAACTTGAGAGCTTGGATTTTAAACAGAAATCAGAGTAAATCCTCTCCATAAATAACCGTTACTGAAGTCATCAAAAGGGTAGCTCTGCTCAGGGCGAACCATGTCATGTGAACCTACCATCAATCTTGAGTCACTCGCTCACTGCACGCATAGCGTTACAAAGGGTCCGACTTTATTGCTTATAAAACAGCGAATTAATACTGCTACTAAAATGTACGCAAAATCACAATTATTCACATACGACACGCATAAAAAATAACAAATATTTTACGTGATTTTTTGACATAATAAGCTGGCAATTTTAAGAAATACTGGAATGTTCTCATTTATTGTTTTATATATATTTTTAAAAGCAACTTGAAGTTGTCATTTCTTTTAAACTTAAATTCTGATGATTATTATAAACAACAAAATATTTTTGTAAAAAGTTTCTTTCAACTCGTACTGACGATGTCTGAAGAGAAATGTAATATTGAATTATTTTTATTACTTTTGATAATAGATTATTTAATAGTTTTAAATCTAAATGCAAATATTCGCTCCTCTTTCCGCCACGCTCAGCACTATAGTCTATGTACCTTCAAGGGCTCGTAACGGCTTTGTCTCGCGTCTAGACTCGTAATCCATTATTACAGACGCCTTCAAGCCAGGAAGTAGGGACGCGATACTTCTATGCGACACTTAGCATATTTAGAGTACTGATAAATGTTGCATATTTATCCTTCGTTATCGTTGAGACGTGAATGGAACTGTTGCATTTTTCTTTGAGTGAAAAAAGATTTTAAAGGCTTGACTTTAGGGGTTGTTGACAAGAAATGGAACCGGATCGGGGGTCGTTGTTATGTGAATGTTGTTATGTCAATTTATATATAGAAAAATAATCGGGACATTCATTTAAAAATTTCATACGCGAATGCAACGTATTGTTCTTGATTCTTCCAACCCCACAATGGAAAATTTAAAATAATCGAAGGGGTGCATACCCATTTCTATAGAGCTTTTTATGAGGCAATATCGGTAGCTGTTCTGCGTAGAATAAGCAGCCATTAGCGTGTCTAATAACTTGTTAGGGTGTCAGTAAGGGAGTCTTTTGATCACCTGATCAAATTATCATATATAACTCGAGTTATTGCTACTGAATTGAACATTATAATGTAGTTTGTTTAAATACAAGTTTCCGCTGCTTCGCTAAGGGCACTAGGGGTCCGTATAATTTATGGTTCTCGATGATAAAATTTCCCTAATGGAGATTGTTCACGAGACAGACCGGTCTATTTTATGTGCATTACGTGTACATGTCCTCGACATTTTTGGGGGAATAAAAAACCCTATATTTTTCAATTTTCTTCTTTGAGTGCGATAGAATTGCCTTTTGTGATCAAAGAGAAATGTTAATATAACAATTGATGTGCAATTTTATGAGATAGCAATTATTATAGTTGTGGGGTAGGAAGTTATTATATATATATATATTATATATAGTATTGAAAATCTTAAATCTGAAGATCTTGAAACTAATTTTTGACCGCGGCTCCGACCGCGTATATGTCTAAAATGTAGCCTACGTCCATTTTCAAAGTCCATTCTATCTCTAAACTCAAATTGAAATTAATCGGTTCAGAAGTTTAAACAAGCGTAACAGACAGACAGAAAGGCTTACTTTCGAATTTAGAATACAAGTATTAATGTAGACACAGTTACTTGTAATTATATTTAAAAAAAATACGTATTCATTAGACCTATACCATTAGACCATTAGCCCCCATTGCTACCGGTGCAAAAGTGTTCATACTGGGAGTGTTGCCTTACTGAATTGCAATAGACATCCTTTGCACCAGTAATGAGCTGTACCGGGACCTCACCTTCATTTTTGAGTGACTGGTATTGCTTATAAGTCTGTGTGGTGACCGATTCAAAATACGGAGTATCACCACCCCTATTTACTCTGCGGGTATCATAAGAGGCGACTAAAGGAGCAAACTGCGCTGGACAATATCACTGCAAACAAAAGAAAAACTTGAAACAAAAAATAGTTTTTATGGTATAGACCAACCCATCTGGACAAAGTGGTAAAATGGGCTTAAGCATTGCTGTTGTAAAAACTATGTGAAAATTACTCACAACCTCTCACACCAAACAACCAATCATCATTTATATTATTTTCTCAAATATGTTTAGTTTAAAGTATTCGTGAAATCAAAATTAAAAACATTTTAATGAGAAAGTGTATAGTTAGTATACACGTGTCATTAAATCTACATATTATTGACCAAATGTCATAAGAGCGTAGCCATTACAGTCTCTGTAATCTTTTCTTCATCTAAATTCTTAGTCGAAAATATATTTATCACTTGACCTTAGCCTACCAGTTAAAATTCTAATCTGATACTGTATTCAAATTACTAATTAGATATTTGTTATTCAAAGAAATGCTTTACAAGTAAATACCAAGGCATGTCTCGATTTCTAAGAAGAATATGCACTAGTATAGAGTAGAGGGGTCTTGACAATGTGTTAAATTAGATACCTACGTGAGGCTCATCTATACAGCTTATATTAGACAAGGTACGTGAGTTGCAATCGTGATGCCAAGTGAAAATAAATTGTTTGTAACATCATTCTTCATAAAAATAGAAGTAAATTAAGCTTGTATGTGTGGGTGTTATCTGATGTTATATTCTTTCTTTGTGATTGAACAAATGTTTTGGATATATATTTGTACAATAATTCGATAGACAGCCTGTCCGTGTGGAGACGGACTAAGAATACTGAAGGTCACCCCTATTCATCTCATGAATATCGTAAGAGGCGACTAAGGGAACAAACTAAATAGGTCAACATCACTGTAAAAAGAAGGAAAACCAAATCCTATTCAAATCCGTCTGGCCAGCGTGGTATGGCACAAAACCTTCTTTCAAAGAACAGACCTATGTCTAAACAGCGAACTGTAGAAAACGTTGTTAATGTGATGTGATACATGCCCACAAATGCCTGCACCTAAAACGTCATTAGTGCGTCATATGTTTTTAGGGTTCCGAAGTTCATGACTTCGAACCCTTATAGATTCGTCATGTCTATCTGTCCGTCCGTCCTCGAGTTACCGTCCAAACGGTAAGTGCTAGAAATATGAAACTTTGCATGAATATGTATTTTAATTACGTCGACAAAGTGCTATAATAATATTTTGAAAATATTTTTATTTGGGGTACCTCCCCTACACATAAAGTGGGGATGATTTTTTTTTCTCGCGGCTACCCCATCATGTTTCTATTTACTACTATTTCTAATGAATGCAATAACAAATCGGCTCTTAGTAAAGACGATCTCGACTATTTAAAAGAATTAACCCAGAATCCTTCAAGAAGACTGACAAAAGAGGTGCTGATTCTCCAAGTTAGCCCTAATTCAGATATAACGACTGCATCATCCAATGTTACTTACAAAGAAATTGAAACAGCGCGTATTTTAAATACAGAACTTGACGATCGACCTACAGAACTGAAAGTACAAGATATGCAGATTTTAATAAAGCAAAAAGAACAATCTGACGAGAAATCAAAAGCTAAGGCGAAAACTAAGGCCAAAGCTAAAGCAGATGCTAAAGACAAAGCTGTGACCATTGTGAAAAATAAGGCTGAAGCTATGGCAAAAGCTACGGCTAAAGCTGTAACAAAAACTAAGGCTAAAGTGGAAACTTAAGTGAGTATCAGTAGATATGTCTTTTAAAAACAATGAAGTGTTTCTCGGACGATTTTTTGATTTAGGTATCCGTTTGCGAGAAATTCCACTTTAAAGGCCACTTTTTTGTAAAAACAGGGCGTCCCCCCCCCTCTCAAAGCTAAACGGTTGGCTCAAAAAATCTGGAAAAAATTGTGTTGATGGTCCATATAATGAACTTTGAAGGAAAACTATAACGGATTAGATGACTTTGTTAGTTCAGGAACTCCTGAACTAACAAAGTTAAGCCTCTATAACTATAGAGGCTTAACTTTTACAATGCGCTTACTTGGAAAACGGCATACAAAATTAACGCATTAATACATAAAGATAACAATTATCCATTGGATACGATTTCTAATCTACGTACCGTAATAGGTGACTGAGGAACCCTTTCCTGTGCGTGGCCTGACACGCACTTGGCCGATTTTTAGGGTTTTGTAGCCAAATGGCAAAAAACGGAACACTTATAGATTCGTCATGTCTGTCTGTCTGTCTGTCTGTCCGTCCGTATGTGTGACATACGGACGGACAGACAGCCACTTTTTTCCGAAACCACAAGAACTATACTGTTGAAACTTGGTAAGTAGATGTAAACTGTGAACCGCATTAAGATTTTCACATAAAAATAGAAAAAAAACAACACGTTTTGGGAGTCCCCATACATGGAACTGAAACTCAAAAAAAATTTTTTCATCAAAAATTTGGTATCTATGGATAGGTCTTCAAAAATGATGTTGAGGTTTCTAATATAATTTTTTATAAACTGAATAGTTTGCGCGAGAGAACTTCTAAAGTGAAAAAATGTGTCCACCCCCTGTAACTTCTAAAATAAAAGAGTGATAAAACACCATCACCATGTAAACTACCACCGAAAAATGGTTTGAAGGAGATCTAGTAAGTAGTTTTTTTAATACGTCATAAATCGTAAACCGCAATTAACCTTTGATTCAACCAATAGACTATTATAAAACATCGATCAAAGTTACAACGAACTACAAGAACTTTTATATGATGTTACATGCTGCTACGGAACCCTTCATGGGCGAGTTCTACTCGCACTTGGCAGCTTTTTTTTGGATTATGTTTCTCTCTTTAGAAATAAAGTTCATGTTGTTTTGAATATACCTAATGTGGCTAGTGCCTTTAGTTTTGTAGTTACGACTACTTACGACGCATAGAAATTCTTATATGATACAAATATATAAAATTGTACGGTATGTTTGTAATTTTAAGATAACAGCTTTTCACAACAAGCATAGGAATAGTACATTGTTCACCGAGGGAGGAAAGGAACCGATTACTAGCGAGGGAACAGTTTGTGGCCCGAAGGCGCAGCCTAAGGCCACAATACTCCCGAGGTAGGAATGGGACTTTCACCTGAGTGCTACACAGTGCTTTATTTTAAGTATTTATAAAATAAACTCAAAACGTAAGACACCATATAAGACACAATTTAGCTTAGAATTTGACATAATATTTATAAATATTTCGCGCTTCTTTTGTTTTTTTTTATTCTTCACAGAAGGATGTCAGTGGCACGGAGATTCCATATTTAAATTATATGAAAACTCTTTGGGCAGGCGCGCGCCATAGATCAGATAACACATGAGAAATGAAAATTCATACAACTTTCTCTCCCGCTAAAACACGTTAGAAATGGATTTTCATACATTTTTTCCTCCCGCTTATTTAGGTCAAGGAAAAGACTAACTTTCTCTTTTCATTTTCAGGGAATATTGACTACTGTTCTGATCAAGTGTAGTATAAAGTATATTATGGTACTTGTATGTAAAAATGAAATGTATCTATCCGTCCGTCTGTTTATCTGTCTGTCTACCTACCTGTTTGTTTATTCTGGCCAATCTCCGGTACAGTTGCAGTGTCTCTACATCATACTAGCAAATAGCAAATGATATGAAAAGTATCTTAGGCTTTTTTTTAAGACTAGCTTAGCCATGCGCCGTTGCCTGATTTTTTTGCTATAAAAGCACAACACCATCCCTGGTAAAACAGCAGGTCTCTCTCAACACGGAAAAATATATAAATACTAGCTTCTGCCCGCGTGTATGTCGTTTATCGCGGTAAAAAGTAGCCTATGTGCTTTCCCAAGTTCAGTTCTATCTTCATACCAAATTTCATCAAAATCGGTTCAGTCGTTTAGGCGTGAAAGCGTAACAGACAGACAGAGTTACATTCGCATTTATAATATTACTAGTAGGGATAAATATTTCGGATTACACACAACGCCATTTTTTTTTATATTAGCTGCCAAAATGATTCTGCACTGCCTGATGGAAAGCATCCAGAAGTGGAGGCCACCATCCTCACTGCCACAACGGACAGTGCAGCACGGTGACCTACACTATGGCGGCCTAGTATGATGCTTTTCAAACCCCGCTTGAAGGACCCCGAGGTCATAGAAGGGAGGAAACACATGCGCTGGTAGAGAGTTCCAGGTTTCTACTGCTTGGCATAGAAAGGAAGAGCCGAACTAAGCAGAGCTTGTATTATGGGTACTAAACAACTGATATAAATACATAAACATACTTTTTTTTAAAACATACACATTATACATAGAAAACACCCAGATTCCGAAACAAATATTTGTGGATTACATTAATATTAGGTCCTCCCAAGGTATGTTATAAGTACTTTTTCAGATTTAATTTTAAGAAGATTTCAATTACTGTGTTCGAACCTAATAACGTTCAATGTGCGTATTCGTGTCCGTGTGGGGATTTATTTAGAATACAGTGTGTAACCCCATTTATTACGCGTGTTTCATTAGAACTGAGTAAGCAAGCAATCTCTGGAAGACAATATTCTTGCAAAGAGTCCAACACCTAGAACTCTTAGAAGCTTTTGATGGACATGTCTATTGCAGTATTATTTCACTCTTACAATTGTCTTCTACTAATGTTTAAAAAATAATTGTTTTTCATATAATTTGTATCGTAATCTTGACAAAGGTGATATAGATAAGCATCATCCGCAGTTCACGGCCATTGTGCTTGTAATGAACTGTACATCTCACCTCTAGTTATTGTACAGTCCGAACACGTCTTAAGGGAAGAATCACCCTTCAGATGATGGCAACTAAAATAACGCATCGGTTATATTTTGTTTATGACTGCGTTTCAAACTTTTAAAAACTTTAAAAAAAAATATAGTACTGGTTTAGGCACTAACTTACATAAACATAAGTATAAAAAGATAGTAAAAGTAGGAAAATATTTCATGAAATAAAAAAAAATCCTTTTTCCTATATAATGTCAACTTCTAAAAATATAATTAAGAAAAAGAAGACTAAGCCGGTTTGTTGAGTTTTGTTAGCAAATATGCATTATAATATCATCATATATATCATCGGCCTACGGATGAACTTGGACAAAACCAAGGTCATGTCCAATGAACATGTTCTACCGGAACCGGTTGCAGTACACGATACCGTTCTCGAGGTCGTTCAAAAATATGTCTACCTTGGGCAGACATTGCAGTTGGGTAGAAACAACCTCGAGGATGAGGTGAATAGAAGAATTCAGTTGGGGTGGGCAGCGTTTGGAAAGCTTCGTCGAGTCTTTTCGTCGTCGATCCCACAATGCCTAAAAACGAAAGTTTTCAATCAGTGCGTCCTACCTGTCATGACATACGGAGCCGAGACCTGGACACTTACGGTACGGTTGGTCCATAAGCTTATAGTTGCTCATCGTGCTATGGAAAGAGCTATGCTCGGCGTTTCTCTGAGAGATCGTATCAGAAATGAGGTGATCCGTCAGAGAACTAAGGTCATCGACATAGCCCACCGGATCAGCAAGCTGAAGTGGCAGTGGGCTGGCCATATTAGCCGCAGAACTGATGGCCGTTGGGGCAGAAGAGTTCTTGAGTGGAGACCGCGTCTCGGTAAACGTAGTGTAGGACGCCCACAGGCGAGGTGGAGTGACGACCTGCGTAAGATGGCTGGCAGGAGCTGGATGCGAGAGGCCCAAAATCGATCACAGTGGTGTGCAATGGGAGAGGCCTATGTCCAGCAGTGGACTGCGATAGGCTGATGATGATGATGATGATGATGCATTATAAACATTTGATATTCATTCATAACATAATATATATAATGAGTATGTATGAAACGTTTACGCAGAAATTATATAGAAATCAATTTTACCTTGTGGTACTAATTTTGTTTTGAAGACATCAATTTTAACAATCAACAATTAAACAATCAGATTTGAGATTTGTTATATCTGTGTAAGCTAATTTGATTACTATCCTCGAACACTATACACACCATTTACGTCTTATAAGGCCTTTGCAGATTTATTTCAAAATTATCGACATTAACGACAGTAACGAAGTCACCGAGTCCCTTGAGCCCCTGCAGCTGCGAAGAAATGTCGCCTCCATGGCAGTCCTCTATCGCTTACATCATGGAGAGTGTTCTGAAGAGTTGTTCCAACTGATCCCCCCTTCCCCTTTCCTATACAGGTCAACACGCGCTGGCCTCGGAAGCCACCGCTTCAGAGTGGTTGACATACGCTCTCGAACTAAACGGTTCGGCTCTTCCTTTCTGTGCCGAGCAGTTAAAACCTGGAACTCTCTACCCCCTGGTAGAGAGTTCCAGGTTTTAACTGTGCGCATGTGTTTCCTTCCTTCTAAGACCCCGGGTCCTTCAAGCGGGGCGTGAAAAAGCATCTTACTAGGCCGCCATAGTGTGGGTCACCGTGCTGCACTGTACGTTGTGGCAGTGAGGATGGTGGCCTCCACTTCTGGATTCTGTTCATGCTTTCCATCAGGCAGTGAAGAGTCATTTTGGTAGCTAATATAAAAAAGAAAAAAAAAAGAAAACTGCAATGTAATTTGTCACAAGTAAGCCTCTCAGACTGTGTATTAATGTTATATTAAATGTAATTTATTTTTATTAGTACAAGGCACATTCTTTACAAAAGTGGAAAGAGATGGAGGCTTCGGAAACATTTGAAACTCATCATCCAAAATATATAGAAAGAATTGTTCAATACCGGTTATCACTTCGTTCAAGCCGCCCCTTGCTGGAGAATGGCTATGGCATGGTTTGGCACAACGTGTTGTTGTAGCCTGTTCGATTTCGACCACCCAACCGCGACCCACGCAGTCCATGGCGGTTTCCACACGTAAAAAAATGCTAAAAACACTATAGGCATTTCAGATCTCACCATATACGCATTTTTGATGCAGTTTAAAATATTGATAAGAAATGAAGCGTCATTTTATGCCTCCGTAGCCCTGGCACAATTAACCATAAGTATTAATACTGTTTCCCCCAACGTTTCCGCGCTATTTCGCCTTTGCTTATTGCATGGGGTGTAGGGCTCGCTGTTTTATTGGCACCGATTGTATGTACTACGACACTTTCCCTTTATGAATGTTATGGTTTATCGTTTCCACCCTAGATAGTGTTAGTGTTTCCAAGAGTAATTGGCACCGCGTCTTCTTGTCGCCCCTTGATGTTCCTATATGACTTGCCACTTTGATACAAATGGAACGGATCTGGAATTTAGTTGATAATAGAAAAAATCTTCGTAGGGGAGTCGATATAGATTCTTCA
Organism: Phragmatobia fuliginosa; assembly: GCA_932526445.1. Lineage (NCBI taxonomy): Eukaryota > Metazoa > Arthropoda > Insecta > Lepidoptera > Erebidae > Phragmatobia > Phragmatobia fuliginosa. The sequence goes on along the minus strand of OW052065.1, from coordinate 6,320,017 downwards.
GTGTTCCTTCACATTAAGTTGATGTCTTCTGTAGAATTAATTGTAATTGATTTCATGTTTTTTAAACTTGATGCAATGCAAATTATGGAAAACCATTCGTAAATGTTTCAGGTACGGAAAATAGTTGAGACTTAATAATAATAAATACAAAAACAATGTTATAATCATCTTGCGCAGAAATATTCGAAAACAAAAAGCATAGTTGGTTTCACAAGTTTTAGAGCATCGATAAAAAACACAGATACCTTTTACCAAAAAATATTTCATTTACAGTAATCTGATTTAGTTCTGCGTGACTATTTTGCCTCAGAGGTTGGAATTATGTTTTGTTTATCCGATTTGATATTAATTTCTAAAAGAAGATTGTCATTCTGCTCAATTTATACACGGCTATATTAGTCTGTAAGACGTACGAACATTATTGCTAATGACGGTGTCAGATCCTATGGGACAAGCTGCAGAGTAGGGGATGAGAATTCGCAATCAAACAGTATTTAATCTTAATGCAGGGATGTCCCATTAATTTATAAACGCGAAAGTTTATAAGGATTTAAGAAATATATTTGTTAATTTATCACGCCAGAGGAGCGGCTGAACTTATCTGGATGCACATCGTCGCAGATACATTAAAGTCCAAAAAAAATTGCTAGTGAAAGGCCAACTCGAGCGGGGTGGTATCTTCACACAGAAGATCAACATGAAATGATAAAATTTGAGCCACTATGTTTTGTGGGTGAATGTGAGACTTGTAACCTAATGATGGAAAAGCATCTTACTAGGCCCCATAGTGTGGGTTACCATGCTGCATTGTTTGCACTCACAATAAGTATAGTGCTTACTACTTTTGAGTACGATTCATGTAGAGTAACTTTGGCAGACTGAAATGTAGAAAAATAGTCAGTTTTTATAAACAAAAGGTTCTTACTAGACTTTTAAAAGCTGCATACTAGTATATAGGAAGCTACATACATACTCGTATATATGCAATTTATATAGCTTATTTCAAAAGTAATTCATAAACTAAATCACGATAATAATTACAAAACAGAATGCCTATTTTTGGTTATGTTATTAAATCTGTTTAACATTCTAGAAACCGCTTAAACTAAGCCACATTATACACCACTCGAATCTATATTAACTCAGTATAAAGTAAGTAACTTCTAAATATAAATAGTAAAACACGCTCCACCAAAAAGCTATTCAATTCAAAACCCACATTAGACGTCGACATCCCAACCAAACCATTATACCTAAAACACGAAAGACGACAAAACAAATGTCGGAAACCAACAAGTCGCAATTACAGCCCCGAAGATTAATCAGTAGACGCCCAAGTAAGCGTTTAACCATCCCAAATTGCTCCAAAAGGTACCCCGACGTTGTGATCAATTAAGTTGATAGCCGATTGAGTACCCCACTTTGCTGTACTATGCCAAGTACGAGTAGATGTTACCACAAGACCCCCAAATACCACGTACTACTTATGTACAACGGAACTTTAATTGTCGTCACTAGTTTCAGCATAGTTTTCGTAAATAGAATGACGCATTCGATAGAGAAAGTTAAGTTTATTTTTAAGATCCCAATTCAATTCAGAATAACTCCTATTTTATAGTTATTACTCTGAAATAGGTGTAATTATTCTACTTGTAATCATAGAAACATCATTCATGTGTATTCTGAGGTATACGTATTATTTTAAATTCTTGTCTGTTGTTAAGAGGCCAATATAGGTCGTCCAAGTGACTTTACTCTCTGATGGAATATATGAGCAGATTAAGTAGTAGGGGCCACCGTCCTGAAATCTGACGTGATCCTGAATGCAGCCAATGCAGCGTGGCGGCCCAACCCACACTATGACGGCCTATTGTGTCTCAATAGGAACGGAGGAGATCTGTTACAGCAGATCGAGCTATGAATGATCAGTTTCCAATTCATATTTAAGTATTCAAATAGCTATTGCCCGCAGCTCCGCCTGCGTCTATGTCGGTTATCGCAGTAAATGTAGCCTATGTTTTTTTTCAGCCTTTAGACTATCTAGGTCCACAATTTAATTTAAATCGATACAGTGGTTATTGAGTTCATCGCGAACAGACCGACAGACTTATTTTATTATATGTAGTGATGATATATGACACCAGTTAAAATATGGTATACTAGCTTTCCGCCCGCGGCTTTGCCCGCTTGGAATTCGTTTATATCGCGCGATACGGTAAGGGTAGATTAAATAACCTGACATGATTTTATGTTTGACAATAAGGAACTTCGACACAAACTCTCGTCCCCTATTTCAAACCCTTCTTTCTACCTTAATTTTCGCTATAAAAAGTATCCTATGTCCTTTCCCAAGTTCAGTTCTATCTTCATACCAAATTACATCAAAATCGGTTCAGTGGTTTAGGCGTGAAAGCGTAACAGACAGACAGAGTTACTTTCGCATTTATAATATTAGTAGGGATAACTGCAGTTGAAGTGATAAATAAAAAAACTTTCGACTTCCAGATAATCTCTAGTTCGTATACATATATTTGACCTGATAGTTTCAAAGCTTGGTTCATTACACGTTTCCATGAAATATATAAATTATCTTTTCATTTTGATACATATTTACCCACAAAATACTATTAACGAAAATATAGCCCTGTACGATATGTATCAATATCCCCGACAAAGCAACTGATACAATACAACATCCTTTTAATACCCAAATAAATTAAACAAACATAACACAAAGTGCTTATATTATATAGATGATAATTGCCGACCCTTATATAATATTTCATTCCTATTCTCGCAAATATTGTCTATAACAAACTAAATATTTCATTCATCATTATTTATCGTGTTAATAATTTATTGACCCGAATCTATGTAAGTGGAGTAATGAGTGTGCGAGTTGTGATCAATTACAGCTTGTAATCATTGGCACCCATCTTGTTTATAGTTTATCACAGTATTGTATCTCGTACACTATGTTTAACGTGTAAGGGGGTCTTTACATTTGATATATTTTTCATCCATGTTATCTTTTTCTTTTACCTTTTTTATAAAGCACAGTTATGTCATGTGTCACAGGGGAATTTACAAACACACATGAAACGAAACAAAAAACATCCAGACTTCCAACAATAATTTGTGTATAACATAAATGTTGTGCCATGTGGAATTCGAATCCACTACACTTGGCAGAATAGGAAGCGGTGTGGCGACTGCTTAAACCGATAGACTGTAGGTGTACTTCGTATTTATAAGTTTATGTCAATTATTGGTTTATAACATTATTTACACACACTGAAATGCTAAAGATTGGAAAAAATGTCGGGTACTTATGTGTAGAATAAATAAAAACTTAGTTTAGTTGTCGTTACATTCTTAGCCTAAAGCATAAAGTTCTTTTTATTGATTAAAATGTTTTTTCATATTAGGAGTCTGCAGAATAATATAAAATATTTAAGGATCCATAATAATGCTGAAGATCTCATAGCCGTCTCCTTATTTGATTGGAAACAATCGTCGAGGGTGAGAATCGACGGCGCTGTCAGTGCCTATATGGGTGACCATTTTTGGCACTATATTTTAGAAACGTTTCCGTGATTCGGAAGTCACGTTAAGTAGTTGGTCCTGGTTGTTATCATAAAATAACAGTCGTGAAGCTTAGTTAGAGGCCTTCAACATCCAACAACGTGTCTTGCCAGTCGCCAACGTGGGGACGTATGGCCTTAAAGCTCTCCTGAGAGGAGACCCGAACCCAACAGTGAGACGTTATGGGTTATTGATGATTAAAATACCAAATATAAACAAAGAAACTTGAAAAAATAAAAAAACTCAACTCTCCACTGTCATTTTGCTTTTTACAGACACCAGTTATCAAGCTGAAAGTAACCTTTACGAATTATACAAATCGTCGAAAGTTTAATTCAAAATTGATTGGCTAGACAATGACACACAATACAGAAATCCCACAAGTTACATTGATTTAATAGAAATCATCAAGATCAAGATTTTAACGATATAACTCAAAAGCACATAATTCACGAAACATATTTTTTCACGCACACATGTATTGTTAAAAGTGTTTTTAACTGCTACCAAAACAACAAATAAAACAAGCATCAAACTGAATATATTCACAAAAACTCCACCTGCCAATCCTTCAACAATATAAACAAAAAATATCGCGTGTCGAAACATATAAGAACAATACAATCCTCTATTATGAAACAGTCCTAATTCGGGCCAGTTGGTGGAACATAGGCACGCCTCGACTCAATTGCTGATACGAGTATCCACTAGCTTATAGTAGATTACTTTGTATGTGATAAATTCAGTACGCACGTGTTAATGGGACTTAGGCGGTGTTTAGGAGAGATGGCTACTGATGTGTATCAACTTAACGCTTTGCGAAGGAAGATACCATTTTCTGATATTGTGGTTTATGGTAAAGCAGTATTTTTAAGAAAATCGAGAGTGAGATTTTAGTTTTATGGCTTGCTAGGTTTTGCTCGTGACTTTCGCATGGAGATATTTTGATTCTTGAGGAAGGACTCTTTGATTCTTCATAGGCTTCTCCATGTCAAAATAACCGGCATACACGCAGGTGAAACCGCGGGCAAAAGGTCCGCAACACAGTGTGTATATTTAAAATTTACAAGTAAATGTCTGTCTGTTACGCTTTCACAGCCAAATTACAATTAAATTTTTGTAATTAGTTAAAAAGTTTATAATTATCGTACAAAAGTTTTACGCAATAAACAAAAAATACTTGGTATGTTTTCTGAATATTTTGACGGATGTCAGTATATAGAAAAAACTTTGAAAAAAACTTTTATTAAAATAACTTAGACACTGTCTATCCAGAACTAGGTGCAACCTCTACAATTGTAACCAGACAGCTTATAAGAAAATTAAATTAAAATGAAGATTATTCTATTGTTATGCAACAGGTGATTTTATTATCTTTGAAGATATCAAAATTTACAGTTAGTAGTGTTAAAATATTAAAATTACTAGAGATTACATCGTTTATTATCAACTCAATATTTACTAGAAATTAAAATCTGTTCATCGCGTATTTAGTTTGTACGATTGGCCTAGTGGTATAAGCGGTCACCACGTCTCATTTTACTGCGACAAGTGTTGTAGTATCTAACTGTGTGTGGGTTATGATTGTGATCCACAAATTGTTGTTCGGAGTCGAAGTGTTCATATAAATATATATTTGTAAAGTCCGCAACACGGTGTGTATATTCGTAATGCGAAAGTTGTCTTTTAAAAAGAAAATAAATTAAAAACAATGGTATAGTAACTGTAGTTGTATAGTAAACGAGCACGAAACATTCAAACTATTCCGTACTTACTCGTATACAAAGTACTCTATGCAAGCTATCGATTCGTTAGTTCACTACCAAACGTATCTGTTCTATAAATAGCTTTGGCTGACAAATGGTAGGCCCGATCTGATATATTGATGTGTTGATATGCGCTGCCGAGGGGACGATTTTCGACTTCATTGACATAAATCCTGTTTTAAAGAATATATAGAGTATTATAGAAAAACAGACTGCTAGTATTTGTAAGGCCTTTATTGTTTTCCTAGAGGGTACGTTTACAAGGGTGTGTAGGAATATCTTAATATATATAAATCTCGCGTCACAATGTTTGTCCTCAATGGACTTCTAAACCACTTAACCGATTATAATAAAATTCGCACACCATGTGCAGTTCGATCTAACTTGAGAGATAGGATAGTTTAAATCTCAAATTATAGTACCCGGTAGGTGGCGCTGCGAACAAGCTATGGGATTTCAAATTCGGGCGGTACGAAGTTCGCCGGATCAGCTAGTATATTATAAGATATTATTGTGAAGTGAGATAAGCTACTGACATATGAGGGGTTGCTGAGTAACATTTTATTGTGTTGAAGATGCAATAACAAACAAATACTTACTATGAATATTGACTTGTGGTTAAAAAGAAAAAATCTAAATAAAAAGTTGTTAAGAACATGTTGAAATAGGGCTTATGAATAGGAGATCAAAAAAAGAATCCCTAAAAAACAATTCATATCAAATAATTCAATCAAACATATCTTCAACAGTAACTTTAAGTTTTATTATATTGAGATTACTAAATTGGCTTAGGGAAAGCATGAGTAGAACCGAATAATAGTGGTCACCATCTTTATTGTGAATGAGGACAATGCAGGATAGTGACCCATACTAGGAACGAGAAGTTTCTGTATCATCGGACCTTTTGTATAATTGTGCATGAGTTGCAGTTATACTTTGGTAATTCGAAGCAGTTTTTTTAGCTTATAATGTCTACTGTATTATTCTATATAAATATATCTATGTTTCATATTTCATATCATGTTTGTTTCATTTAAATTGTTCTATAGTTAATATTTGTAACATTGCACTAAGCGGAACCACTGGTTTTCAAAATACAGGAAATCCTAGTTTGAGAACCAGGGGTCAATATTTAATTGTCTGCCATATATTTCAAAGCTTCACTATTGTAAATGAAATAACTGTGTGAATTATCATTGTATGGTTAAGTTTTTGCAATAAACTATTATTATTATTATTATTATTATTATTATCTATATTAAGCACTAATTAATATCAAGGTAAAATTTGTTTCATTTTACTTTAAAAACCTTTAGCTTTAGAATAAAAATACAATAAATGACATCTATGAAAGGTGATTGTTGTTTGAACAATAATTGAATTCCGCCCGCGGCTCCGCTATGTCTATTTCGGTTATCGCGGTACAAAGCAGCCTATATGTCCTTTCTCGGGTTGTAGACTATCTATGTACTTATCTTATTAACTACATTTATTCAAATCGGTTCAGTAGTTAAGGCGAGAAAGTACGAAAGACACACAGACAGTTACTTAAATAAATAAATATTTTAAATATTTTTGTGGACATCTTACACACAACGTCATCTAGTCCCAAGATAAGCAGAGCTTATGTTATGGGTACTAAACAACTGATATAAATACATAAACATACCTTTTTTTTGTAAATACATACATATTATACATAGAAAACACCCAAACCCCGAAACAAATATTTGCGGATCACACAAACATTTGGTCCGATCCGGGAATCGAACCCGAGACCTCTTGATCAGTAGTCGCATACGCTAACCACTAGACCAACGAGGCAGTTAACTTTCGCCTTTAATTTTAGTAAGGATTACAATACTTAACTAATTTTAGATAGAATGAAATCTGTAAGAAGCCTATGATGATGATTATTAATTTAAGGAAAATAGGCCAAAAATGAACATAGTTTTTGTATTGAAACTCCAACATTTAATATATTTGCATGCGATGTTTACTCGTGAATATCGCATCAGCATACCAATTACCATTTAAAGTTAACCTTTATTTGCGTCACTGGCAAATTCTTTTTACGTTCGAGCGACAAAGGTTTTAACGAAACAAAATTTTACTATATTGGTATGTTAAAGGCAAATTATTATTTATGATGTCAACAGTGGCAGCAGTATTTGGATTAACTGATTGGATAATAATTCAGTTTGTTTTTATTTATCATGTCCTTTAGATCTTAATGCTTTTTAATATTCAAGATTACAAATTTTAACCCTTTTGAGTTACCATTGGCTGATCATATCATATCTATTATTAGAACACCTATGTGTATATAAGAACACTTTCATTAATATAATTTTAAATATAACTTACAATATTTCTATGCGAATTATATCGCAAAACGAATTATACAGAACCAATTATTAACACAGATTTATGTGTTTAGTTTACACTAAAAATGCTTATTTGGCCCTATATGTATAAAATGCTATTTACTAGCGATTTTTATGGAAATAATACTTGAAGGCACAAAATAAATAAATAAATATTTCAGACATCTGAGACACAGTATCATCTTGACAACTAATATAAATACATATATAAATACACTATAAATACACACACAACATACATAGAAAATACCCAAATTCCGAAACAAATATTTGAAGATCATACAAAAATTTGGTCCGACCCAGGAATCGAACCCGAGACCTTTGATCAGCAGCCGCATACACTAACCACTAGACCAAAAGGCAGTCAATAAGTGATGCCTGTAAAGCTACTTAAACTCGTAGTCATTTATGTGTCAGTGCTTCTACTTACAATTACCTCCATATATTGGAGCTGACTTTTGTTGAAGCAAATCAAATGTGATATATCCATACCAATCGTTTGATTTTTTACCGAAAAGTTAAATGAAAACGCCTACACACATAAAGGCTGAAGAGGCAATCAGCTGACCGATTTATTCAAATCAACATTGGTTTATACAAAAAATTAATTAACAAACCGCAAGGGGTAATCCTAAAAAGGTTTACTGTGCAACTCACGTTTTTATTTTTTAGGACACATCAAAAGAAAGTGATATCACGTAATTTTATGGTAATGGAGGGGTGCCCCACAAACCCACGTATATAGGCTTTTAAATTTACGGTGTTAGCCTTGTGATGAGGCGAGTGTTTTATGGCTTAAAACATTCAAAGTCATACGCAACTTATAATATTACTTAAGATAGGTTCTAGGGCGCGAAACTTCGCAAACATTTCAGAAACTTTTGACTCCACAGGCATAAACTTGTACAAAAAATTCCAAATTTTAAACTTACAAATAGTTTTCTATGACGTGAGAAATTCTACATTCTTAGAGTCGATCAATATTTTATGAAGTTTCAAAGTCGATGAGCAGGTACAGAGTTTGAATGCGTCACAGTCATTGGAAATTGTCTTTCTGAAATTGAATGTATTATTTGTAAGTGATCACGCTTCAGCTTTAATGTATAAAATATTTGATTATATACTACAAGTCTGATGCAAGAGCTGTCAATTATACAAGAAGTTTTATTTTACGTTTCTATTTTTTCAAAGATTTGCTTAAAGTATTTAATTTACAGACTTATTTTTAACTATTTATACTTAAAAATAAAACAGTAAACATTGTTATCAGAGTTTACTTAATTATATATTTCATAATTTACTAAAAACATCAGTCTACTTCTGCAGTTTTGTAATGAGGTATTTCAATTTACAAATTTTTTTGGACATTTTGGACATCTTACACACAACATCATCTAGTCCCAAAGTAAGCAGAGCTTGTGTTATGGGTACTAAACAACTGATATAAATACATAAACATACTTTTTTTTGTAAATACATACATATTATACATAGAAAAACACCCAGACTCCGAAACAAATATTTGTGGATCACACAAATATTTGGTCTGACCCGGGAATCGAACCCCAGACCTCTTGATCAGTAGCTGCATACGCTAACCACTAGACCAACAAGGCAGTCAAAAATATATAATAATTAACAAAATATAAGGAATCAGTACATTATCTTGAACATTGAATGAAAGTACATCAAAAGTACGTATTGAAACATTAAGCTTATTCTACCAAATTTGAAAAATGAAATGACCGAAAAAAAGACTTCCATCTTAAACCGTTACAGAATAATTTATACTTCACGTCGGGTTCGAAGGATCTTATAACGTTATTTTTTAATAAGTTTTATGCAAATCAGGCTCTGGAGACTTAATATAGGTCTGATCACGGTCCCGGCTCAAATTGAAAAGATTCTATGCAATGTCAAGTGTGGTCCCACTTGACGAAGGTACTACTTTCAGCCTCTCACGATCTTTAATACTGGCAGCTGACAAACCACATTCAATATTGAAAATCTTTTTGAACCCGAAAAGGTTACATCAAATTTTTAATTTACTCGTATTTAACTCTTTTCTTACTATGAGTTTTGTCTCCAACAGTGTATGGTAGAAGAATTTTATTATTTAGACTTGAGACTACTGTTAAATACTTATAGAGTCCCTGGTAATGCCAAATATAACGTTATCTAAATTCATTTATTTCCTTTAAATAACATTTTCAATAAAAGCGAAAAACTCTTTAAAAAGGCAACAAACGACCTTATTCAGATTGCTATCGTTAGCTTCGGTAACGAAGCAGACGATTGATCTCGGGGTGACAGCGATACTTCTGATAAGCTTTATCCATCGTACGATAGTATCGTCAATTCAATTAACCTAATGATGTCTGGCCCCTCGTTGAATAGAGCTACGTTTCTAGTTCCAATACTTCCTTAATAGGTATCGGTTGATACATATCCGATCGCTTCTGATCAATCGCGTGTTGATTTAACGAAATTTACTGAGTATCCGATTGGTTTGTTAGGCACATAAAATATTTTGGTAGCAGTAAATCTTTTCTGTAGTGCAATTTTCGGCTGTTATTTATTTGGTTTCTTTTGTTTTGTGATCATCCCAATGTTTTTTACGAGATGCGATCCGCTAACAGTTCAACACAGGATTGTTCAACAATAGCCAATACGGGAGCTTTACAACAAATGACTGTAAATAATTTATAAAACTTCAAAACTAAATATTAAAATTATTCTAATTGCAAGTCTCTGTTTGTTTTATTTAAATAAAATCTTAGCTCTTGTTTGAGGTTGGTACTATATACTTGGGCTAAGAACTCAGGTCGTGGTTTAACTCGCATCGGCCGCGGTTGCGGAACGCAGCTCTTGTAGAATGCAAATATATGTATAAGTAAAAAATCAAAGCACATTTTCACGACGCGTTTTACGTCCGTGTGCGCGGTTGTATGCGGCTCCCGCTGTATCGGCGGATAACTTATAGAACCGTTCGCGTCGTGGTCGCGCATAGCTTACGGGTAAAAACCGCAACCGTGACGACTGGTAAAATTCCGCACAAAATGCCGATCTCGTGAATTTTGAAATAAAACAGCTGTTACACTGCCGCGGCGGACGCGAATGCAAAACAAGTACGTGGTGAGTTCTTAGCTTTAGTAATTAAATGACTTCAGTAGTAATTCAATTATTGTCTAATATGATACTAGATGAATGATCAAAATATATTCGTACTAAAAGTATACTTTCATCTCGCTCTAAATATTTTTTAAGCTACTGTTAATAAATACAGTGAACAAGCGATAACCGAGGTAAGAAACCCTTTGTATAATTCATAACTCAAATGGTTAGACGTTTTATAGCCTACAGCGTATTATTTGAGCGTCGACGGTGTATCGACAACAGCCTGTGAGATCCTCAACCGAATATTATCTCCGGACAAACATTGACTTATATAAAAACTCTCCGGAGGTTTATTCACAGGTGAACAAGATTACAAGCTAAGTGTTAGGAAATTGTGTTGACATGTTGACCGAACTCTTGTTAGTAGGGTCACCCATTATAATTTAAATTTCAAAGTAACATGCTAGTAACAAGTTTAGTACTATTGAGCCGAAGTTCTCACGAATGTCAAGAGTAACTCTGAGTGATTACTTAGAGTTATGAAGATGACGCGTGGTATGTTTATTTTAATATATAACACCTCCATAACTGTGCAATATGTTAATTCTTTTGCCAAATTAAACGAGTGCAGCTTTTCTTAAGCAATAATGATTCTTGCAGGTATTTCATCAAATACGTGCCTCTTCAATGACAGTCTGAACTAAGTTACATATAATTAGAGAGACCAGCGGTGGACTGCAATAAGCTGATGATAAAATCGAAGTAAAGAAAATTTAAAGAAAATATCAACCTTGAGAATGAAAAAATTGATGAAATAATAACACTGTTATTGCAATTATTTGTGATATGTTCTCCAATTCAAAAACAATTTCTTACTTTTTTACTCATTAGCTAAGCAATGTTGGATAGTTTATCTAGCAGTATGTCTTACTATTTGCAAATTGATTAGGAGTATTTGCGGCAGAATGCAAACCATTCAATTTAAAGTAATTGTATGATTTTACTTTGCTTAATAGGCCGGAATCAACAGTAGCTCGCGCCTTAGACCATTTAAGTGTCTAGTAACATTAAAATTTTACATCTTGATTTGCAAAGTCCGTTTACACTAGCCAAATATAATAATAATAGTCCGGTCTATTTAAGCCTAAAATCAGGAGGAAGGTTACATAAATTCCCATAAAGCTGAATATTGGCATAGTTGTTCAAAACATCATTATAAAGAAAATCTCAAAAGTCCTCATCGTTCCGAGGTGTGCTAAAAATTTGGCACGGGGTCAAAGGTCAAAAAAATGAGTTTTTTGCGATTTTTAGCGAAACGGTGAGTTTTTTTGCAAAATTACTCCAGTACAAAATTGTAGATCACGAAATTCTCTACAAAAAATATATCCATAATTTTTTTCCTAAAAGCCACCATTTTGGAGATATAACGTTCCGAAAAGTTGGATCAGTCGTAATCCCTCTATTTTGCACACGTACGCCACATATGAAAGTCACTAAAGGTGTAATAGAACTAAAATAAGTTCGCTATTATTTATTGTAACTTGCTTATGTAAAATATAAGTTAAACTACGAGAATCTCAGGTATAATGAAACCCCGTTCCTAAATTTGTACGTCAGTATAACCTTGGGATAACATCTGTCTTTTATTCTTTCTATGTTGAAAGCAAAATTTACTGCTGAGAATATATCCGTTGAACAAGCTAATGATGATGCAGATGTATTGATTATTGAAACAGCGATAAAGAAATTCAGTGTGACAAATACAACTGTTGTTGTTGGTGAGGATGTTGATTTACTCGTCTTGCTTACTGCTCGAACTCCAACTGAAAAAATTATTTATTTTTTTAAACCCGGAAAAGCCCAAAATCAATCGGAAATATATTCATCAAACAGTTTATCCAATTTTCCTAAATGTCAAAATCATGTATTGTTTCTACACGCAATAACTGGCTGCGATACGACATCTGCTTTTTACAGGAGAGGAAAAACAACAGTTTTCAAAATGTTTGAAAAAAAAGATTTACTACAATGTGCTGAAGTTTTTAAAAATAGTAATTCAACTCAACAACATGTTATCACCAACGGAGTTCAATTTCTTCTTGCTATGTACGGAGCCCCCAAAAAAACCACATGCTTAGATAAGTTGCGATACACATCTTTCGTGAAAAATACGCGTAATAAAAAACAAGTCAACTTAGCTTCTCTTCCTCCAACCTCAGTAGCTGCTCATCAACATCTGTTTCGGGTATATTACCAAGTTCAAGTGTGGCTTGGTAATCAGCTGGACCCTAAAGACTGGGGTTGGAAGTTGATCGACAATACACTAGAGCCAGTTCAAACTTTACTTCCACCAGCACCTGAGAAACTTCTCAACACAATATTTTGCAACTGCAAGAAAGGGTGTAGTGCAAAATGTGGTTGCAGAAAAGTTGGACTGTTTTGTTCCCTGGCATGCACACACTGTCAAGGCCGATCATGCTCGAATGTTGAGTCACCAACTCTTGAAGATTCGTTTGATACCGATCAGGAATCGCTATTGGGGCAGTTTACGTGTGAAATAGAACAAGAAGAAGAAGAACAACAAGAGGATGAACAGGAAGAAGAAGGAGAAGAAGATCAAGAAGAAGAAGAAACAGAAATCTTGGACAGTTATGAATCAGACGACTAACTTTTTATTTTAAGTACTTTATTTAATTACACCGCCGTTGTTTTTGCCCACTATAATATATAATATTATTTTGCAATAGTTTTAAAACATATAAAATCTCAGCAGACCCGTGGAATAGGCCTACTGGGGAAACCACGTTAAAAAAAACGCGCTTTGTACACTACCTCATAGGTGGCGTGGAAACGTGTGCAAAATAGAGGGATTACGACTGATCCAACTTTTCGGAACGTTATATCTCCAAAATGGTGGCTTTTAGGAAAAAAATTATTGATATATTTTTTGTAGAAAATTTTGTGATCTACAATTTTGTACTGGGGTAATTTTGCGAAAAAACTCACCGTTTCGCTAAAAATCGCAAAAAACTCATTTTTTTGACCATTGACCCCGTGCCAAATTTTTAGCACACCTCGGAACGATGAGGACTTTTGAGATTTTCTTTATAATGATGTTTTGAACAACTATGCCAATATTCAGCTTTATGGGAATTTATGTAAACTTGAATGTGTAAATAGACCGGACTATAATACAGTCCTGTAAAATTTATATATATATATTTATAATGCCATTTATATACAGAAATTTTCACTAAGCAGTTAGAAATGTAATGAGTTTCTGAATTTATGAGAAATATAAATGAAACATTACCTAAAACCTGAGTCAGCATTTTTTTTAGTACATGCTAAAGCGATAAATATGCATATATTCTTTATATAATCATATATATAGAATACTAGCTGATGCCCGCGGCTAAGCTCGCGTCCTAGGGGTATGAAAAATAGATGTTAGGAGATTCTCAGACCTACTGAATATGCATATAAAATTTCTTAAAAATCGGTCAAGCCATTTCGGAGGAGTATGGGAACGAACATTGTGACACGAGAATTTTATATATAAGAATATAAATAAATATATATTCCGGACATCTTACACACAACGCCATATAGTCCCAAACTAAGCACAGCTTGTATTATGGGTACTAGACAACTGATAAAAATACAAAAACATACTTTTTTTTGTAAATACATACATATCATATATAAAATGCACTATGTATCTGGATAGTCTTTAAATTTAGAAGTGTATACAAACCCACTTGTCATGTTGTATAATATGTATTTCGATTAGAAGATTAGTTGGCTAGAACATCGTTTTAATAGTTTCCATCATGTGTTAAGTCTAATTTTATCAGAAAACACACAGGTTCAATTCAAATAATCACAAAATGAAATCAGTGTGAAATACTCTTAAATAAATTATTTCCTTGATCACTGTTACATCTTAATTGCATTCCTTTTATTTCATCTTTATCGTCCGCTTTTAATTAACAAGTTCATTAGTTATTCTGAATTTAAAATAATTGAATTTTCTCTTTGATACCAAATCTGTTGCCAGCTTTAGAATGAAACAAACGTTTCTGCATTGATTATGTTTTATAATTGACATCGCTACGGGCAAACCGATTTGTATCACTTAAAATTTCAGTACCATCTGAAAATAAATATTATTTATATTCTACCTTATCTGACGAAATTTCGCATTTCACTTAAGAAACAAATGGAGTTCAGAGAGTTCATTGAAGTATTGATATATGACTGCGGTTGTATTTACCGTAAAATTTCACCATGTGATAATTTTTTTTTTTGAATGGAATTGTATGCAACTAATTCACTGCTTTTCACAGAGTTCTTAAAGTTGTCGGTGCTTCCTATCGGTCTCAAAATATGGTAAATATGCACTTGTGTTTTTGGGTACAAGGTAATATTGCTGATGTTAGTCACTTACCCGTCTGATGATACCATACTTGGTGGTATTTATGTCATAAAAATTGATACTTATTTTATGTTACTCCTGACTCTCTGTAAGAAGCAACTTTATTTTTTTTAAATGTATTTTAGTAACAAAACGCAAGGGTCTGCATTCACCGCAAATCATTTATTTTATAAGTCTTTATTTCACAATATCTCCGCTAAAATAGACAACAAATATTACAAAAAAAGTGAGTGCAGGCCGAAATCATTAGTTGAACCTGTCTACCCTCAGTGGTGCCCTCCTTTGGGACGTGGAACGTGATAAAGCCCCTCTACGCTGAGCGGTATCTTGTGTGGCTACTAAATTATTGAGTTGTATGAAGACTCTGACTAGTTTCTTCCTATTGAGGCGATTTTTGTCCTTTGAAATCATTTGTTTTTTTAAGAATTGGTTGATACTGGCTTAATACGCACGACTTAAGGTAAGTACAATTCGATATAATAATTTCCTGATAATTTATTATGTTTAGATACCTTTTGGTAGTGCAGGTAATTATTATATTCAAGACCTATAAGAAGCGGATGATTTTTTTTTCGTAAACCATTTCAATGTTTGTCGCTTGCTTTATGGCCATACGCAATAGATCGATTAAATATTGGCTCCAATTTAGGTAGACAATTGGATATCGATTGTTAGGGTTACGTTATTTGGGAAAGTTAAAAAATAAATATAAAATTAATAATAAATATGATTATACCAATGTTTTTGATACCACAAACATCAATAATAAAGACATACAATATGTGTCTAATAAGGAACATAGTTCTCTCAAAGACTTTCACAAGAAACTAGACTGTCGTGGATGAGAATACAACCCATTGTCTTTGGATTAAACAAAATTATTTAAGGGTGCTGTTAATGATGATTTTATAATTAACACTACTGCCATACAGAAGACCAACTCAAAAACGACAGCATTCGTGATATCGTATTTTGTTAGTGACTGTGAGACCGGAGGCCCAGTAATGCAGAAGAATCTCACCAAGCCACCATAGCAAGGGTCACTATGCTGTATTGTCAGAACTCACAATTAGGATGGTGAACCCCAACTCTTGAATTCTACTAATATTTTTTATTAGGCAGTGCCACTTTGGTGGGCTTAAATATATATAAAAAAATGAACATTTGCCGTTATCGATGTGATGCGATCCGTCAAAAGTGATAAACCCTCCCCCTCATAGCATGTTATAGAAGTGGCTGATAACGTATGAAATATGTAGATAGTGTGTATAAAAGCATATGTTTTAATAACAAACTGTTACTCATTTCAATTTTATCGTCGCCATGTCAGTTTCATACGATATTTTTATTACACAACTTACAATTGCACGGCACGGCATAAAATTACGACTGCACGGTTGGCCTAGTGGCTTAAGCGGTCGCCACGCCGCTTCCTACTACGCCAAGTGTCGTGGGTTCAAATCCCACGTAGGACAACACTTTGTGTGATTCACAATTTGTTGTACTGAGTCTGAGTGTTCTTTGTGTCCGTTTCATGTATGTTTGTAAAGTCCCCCGCGACACAGGAATTTATATTCCTAATGCGGGAGTTGTCTTTAAAAAAAAAATTGCGCACTTGCATGTCGGTTATCACGATAGTCTATGTGAAGGACATAGGCTACTCTCACGAGTATCTCTGTAATATTTTTTATTAAAATCGATGCAGCAGTTTCGAATTTATAATATTACTAGCTTTTGCCCGCGGTAGGTATCGCGGTAAATAGAACCCTATGTGTTATTCTGATATGTAAGCTTTAATATTGTTAAGTTTCATCAAAATCTATTCTGTAGTTTTTGCGTGAAAGAGCAACAAACTTACATACATACATACTCACAAACTTTTGCCTTTAAAATATTTAGGATATAGTATGGATTGCGCACTACATAGAAAGTATCCGAGTATTAAATCTTAGTCGGTAAATTATGAACTTATGTATTCTGTTTTGAGAAGTAATTTATAAGTAGCCATCTTGCTTCTTTTTAGGTAAAAGGTAAAGGTACAAGTAATACATGCCTCTGTTTCTCTGTTATTAGGTAAAGGCACAAGTAATACATGTCTCTGTTTAAATATAAGGCTTTAATCGTTACAAACATAAAAATAGCAAATATATATTTTTATCTGTTTGAAATAATTTTCTTTAAAGTGTGTTGAAATGCATTTCTAAATTTCGGTGTATACACACACATACACAATATACATGTACACAAATCAATTTAATATTTTAGATAGGTATTTACACAGGAATATATATTTTTGTAGGTATGTAGCATAAAGATTTGCATTTTGATTTATTTGTATTTCGGAGAATCTCATACAATACAATTACTTCAGTTCCATCTCATGGTAATTTAAAGAAATAACTAATAAAAAAAACACACCCTAACAGTATCTGCTCTGTTATTATTACACTTGTCCCCTCACATTGAACTGTATACATTATGTTCAAACATGTCAACGCTTTGCGTGATCTCAATCGGTACCAAATAGTGCCAATAGAGTTCTGAGTACCGCACGGGGTATTAAATACTCTGTATAGAGATAGAGGGTGAATAATATATGCTGTAGGTTTAATATTGAGATTATGATGTAAGCTTATTATTATTCAATATATTTAGATATGAAATCAGTGGAGAGTAAACATTTAAATAGTATTCAAAACATAATATTAATTTCATGTACCTGTAATTGAACTAGTTATTGATCTCAGCTTATTTTTCTTCGAGTAATTGTAGTATTCTTTTATTTATTTCCAAGCACTGTTTGCCTCTTATTTAAAGCATCATCCTTAATATTATTAAGATTATTAAACGACTTAAAAAAAATATTTAGTATTTTTTTATATAAAATTTATTAAAAAACATATTTTAAAATATGTAAAAAAAACGCTGATCATACATAGCGATATATATGTTGTATTTAGACCGATTTGAATTTTTTTTTTGAGTTTACCTTCTTATAGCGTGTGTACCGGAGTAGCACTGATTTAGTACCTATCAAAAATACGTATACAACGTGCCAAATATTACTTCATGAATAATTTTTACAGCCCTGTTCTGTTACTGAGTATGAATATCATACAATTTACATAAATTAAAGCAACCAATCAATAGCAAATTTCAAATATCAAAAGACAATACCACATCAGCATACATGAAAAATTCATGAGCAATAAGCAATTCATTCAAATCGATACATGTTATTAAAGAACACGGATGAATCGAATCATGTACCGATTCTTAACATCTCTAAAATAAATCAGTACAACGAGGGCGTAAAAAATCAGCCGGTCGTTTAATATTTACCAATTGTTTTCAACTAAAAGTGAAATATTACCATACCATAAACAATGACCATTTTATTGTGAGCTGTTGCCTCCTGACTGTGGTTATTAAGTCCCCTTGAGTGAAAGTATTTTGGATATTCGGTATGAAGCGTTACCGATCTCAATAAAATGGTGTTTGTCCACATTAGTAGCTGTTAAAATTCCTCAGTGATGCTTCATTAGAAAACGCTCGAAGGTTTTCGAATGTAATGAATGTATGGCTAAGCTTAATGATTAATTGACAGTTTATTTTAAACTTTATCGTCATTGTTTACGGTTTAAAATTAGTGTTTATGTTACTTTAAAATGTTTAGTTTCTCATAAATGATTTCGGTAGAAATATTAATTATTGGTTGTAATGTGTACACTATAGAATGTTTTTTTAAAGACAATACAAGCGTGCTTATGGTGGTCCTCCATAAGAGCTAGCCTATAGGTGAATAGGTATTTAAATATTTTTTTTTTTTTTTGGACATCTTACACACAACATCATCTAGTCCCAAAGTAAGCAGAGCTTGTGTTATGGGTACTAAACAACTGATATAAATACATAAACATACTTTTTTTTGTAAATACATACATATTATACATAGAAAAACATCCAGACTCCGAAACAAATATTTGTGGATCACACAAATATTTGGTCTGACCCGGGAATCGAACCCGAGGCCTCTTAATCAGCAGCCGCATACGCTAACCACTAGACCAACAAGGCAGTCACAATTTGAAGACATCTGTCACCCTAGCAGAAGCAGGCCTTGCCCCTATCATGGACAGTTAGGGAACAGGAAAGTCCCCACATACGGAAGGACTATTTTCAGCCGTAGATGGTCCGAGGTACGTCGGGGATCCATAGGCTTCCTTCCTGGTTCCTCGGCTTATATTACCTGAAACGGCGTGTGGTTTTAGTCGGTTCGAGTCCGACATAACCACCAACTGGTGGCATCCGGGGAGATTACCGCACAAATCAAAAAAAAAGTTTGAGATACAAAAAAAACCTATATACCTAAGTATAAACAAGAAAAGTTAATGTCGTAGCATATCGACTAGTAAAGATTCATACCATAGGTTGAGAGCTCACTCACTAACTACACATTTTCTTTACAGTACGTTGAAGGTGAATAATTCAGGTAAATGCACCTTTGGAACCGTCCGTCCGAACCACCGTCTCAGAAAACTCAAGAGATTAAGTAAGAAAAATGTTACTCAACATTGATTTATAATTCCATTATTTTATAGTTTAATTCATTTTGTATTATTATACCGAACTTACTTACATCAGTTACCACTTCAAGTTCTTGATATAGTTTCAATTTTCAATCTAATTTAACTCATACAAAGGCGTTGTACTTTTACTGAACTCACTTAGATTATAAATTGCATTTTACCTATGTGTAAGCGAGAGGGGCTATGAATGAATAGAGATGGCACTATTTTAAATTAAGATGCCCGCATAGTAAAGGATTGGGGACATTAGTTATAGATTGTAATGGCTTACTTAAAGGATATTACAATATTTTGTTTTATTAGGTTTTTTTTTTCTTTAAAAAGAAAACTCCCGCATTAGGAATAAAAATTCCTGTGTCGCGGGGGACTTTACAAACATAAATAAAACGGACACAAACAACACCCAGACTCAGAACAACAAATTGTGAATCACACAAAGTGTTATCCTACGTGGGATTTGAACCCACGACACTTGGCGCAGTAGGAAGCGGCGTGGCGACCGCTTAAGCCACTAGGCCAACCGTGCAGGTAATTGAATACTTCAAAGTTCCGTATTCAAATATTTTATTCAAATATCAAAACTGAGTTTTAATAATTATAACATTATAATTTTATTTAGTCGTCAACATTGAAAGATGGTCACTGCTAAATCTGTTTTTTCCAAATATTCTCTTAAATAAATGTGTCAGGTCTTCATCCATCATCATCATCCATCAACAGCTTTAACAGTCCACTGCTGGACATAGGCCTCTCCTTTGAAAGGAGGTTTGTCAGGTCTTAATTTTATTGTTTTTTAAACTAGCTGAATCCCGTGGTGTTGCGAGTATATAGTTATTGTTATAAATCACGAGTAATGCTGTGAAGCAAAGCTTGTCCTAAAAAAACTTGACTCCTTATGCTTTATTAGCTATCTGCTACTGAAAGTCTCGTAAAAATCAGTCTAGCCGTTTCAGAGATTAGCTGGAACAAACAGACAGACAGACAGACAAAAATTATATATACCAATTATATTTTTGCTTTAAAAGCTGTTCATTCGATATTACAAACGAACATTTCAATTATTTCTATAAAAGAGGTAGTACACTCGCCTTGGTGAAAAATGTATAAATTAGAATATAAAATAATTATTTTCTCTACTGTCAGTAGTATATTCCTCCATATTGTGTTTCATTTGCATTAATCAAAGCGTAAACAGGACCTGAGCTGCGAACAGTTAACTAATTTCAGTAGCGAATTTAGAAAATCCTAACCATTTACCAGTTCCACAGTAACAAAACCGCCGGCTCTGTTTCGGATTAGTTCTACGTTCTACACAAAACGTACACACGCTTCACAATTTCCTTTATACTTTTAAACCGCTAAAATATTGTTTCTGGCTGCTGCGATACCGTTGACTCAGTATTACTCGCACGGCCGCATCATAAAAACATGCATCTGCAAAGAATTTAGATATTGGAAACGGCATTGATTGATTCTTTTAGGGTATTTCTTTACTATCTTTCTAATTTAAATTGTATCAAATGTATGTTCAATTATGATCATGCTGAAAAAGAACTATACTTAATATTATAATTTTAGAAATTAACTCTGTCTTTCGTTACGATTTCAATGAAATTTGATACGGAGATAAGTTGATTATCAATTAAAGACATATAATATTTATTATTGTTATAACGTAGATGAAGTCGCAGATAAAAACTAGTGATATTATAAATTCAAAAGTTATTCTGTCTGTCTGTTACGCTTTCACGGCTAAATCGTTGCACTGATTTTAATGCAATTAATCATGGAGATACTTTGATTCTAAATTCAGGACATAGGCTCGTTTTTAGCGCGATAACTAAGCTAATTAAAATATAATTTCAAATCTCACTCAGTCACTGTCATCATCGTCATCAGTCTATGGCTAAACATATAAAAGGCGTCGTAGGTGTTCATCTCGCCCTAATGAGGGGGGGGCGGGGAAACTTCCTGGAGCGCTGGGCTCCTTAAAGTTGCTTTCCACGCGGCTCATAACTATGAGCCGGTCATTGTGTTTGGCCAGCCTCGAGGCTCGTACCGCCGGTTGACTCTCCGAAGAGAGGACCGGCGATGCGCCTACGAGAGGCTGGCGGCTCGTAGTCACAGTCCGAAGGGGTTGCAACTGCCCCGCTCGAGGGAGCTATAATGAGCTCCCGAGCAGGGCGTTTTAGCCGCCTTCGGATGTGTAGTGTCGTGTCCGGGTGCGGCATCGGGGCGATGCCGGTGAGGTGAGGCAGTGTCGAGCGATCCGCTCGCTCAAACATACCCGTGGCCAAGCGCCGGATGAAGGCGTCTACCGGTTCCCACTTGAGGTCCCGGTAGATGGTGGCGTTCTTCAGGTACCTGGGCGCGTCGACCGTCATGCGTAGGCACCTGTTTTCGGTGGCTTGGAGCCGCTCTCTGGCTGTCTCCGATGTTAAGTTGTACCAGGCCGGCCCCGAGAAGGTGAGGCGCGACCTGATATAGGTCTTGTACAATCCGAGCTTGGCTCGGGTTGGTAAGTTGGAGGACAGCAGGGGGCGCAGTTTAGCTCTCGCCAGCTGTGCCTTGCAGATGACGGTCTCGACGTGTTCTGTCATGGACAGAGATCTATCGATGGTTATTCCCAGGTACTTGACGGTCGGTGACCATGGGATGTCCTCACCTAGGAGACGTAGCTTGGGTGGGAGGTGTGTCCCACCGGTGAGCAGAGCCTGGGTTTTGCCCACGTTGCACCTGAGCCTCCACTTCTCGAGCCAGCTCGGAAGGGCTTCGAGTGTGGGGCCCAATTTGCGCGCGGCGTGGTTGGCGTTCTTGGAGCTGGCCAGGTAGGCAGCGTCGTCAGCGAAGAGCGCCAACTTGACGTCTCCAACTACCGGGATATCATCCGTGTAGTGGGCGTACAAGGCTGGTGAAAGGCAGCTTCCCTGAGGGACGCCGGCCCGGATGATCTTGTGCTCGGACGTGGCGTCTTCGATAGCCACGTGGAAGGTCCTGTTGCTGAGGTATGAAGCGATGACCCTGATGATACCGGGTGGTAACGAGGACAACGACAGTTTATGGATGAGCCCCTCATGCCACACCCTGTCGAAGGCCTTCTCCATATCCAGCATCAGGGCCACCGTGTGACCGCCTCTGTTGAGCCACGTGGCCATCTCGTCCAAGACGCGAGTCAGTTGGAGTGTGGTGCTGTGCTCCTTGCGGAACCCGAATTGTTCTGGCCTAGATGTTAAGTGGCGGTGAATTCGGGTCAGCAACAGGCGCTCAAACACCTTCGACAGCGTCGCGAGCAGTGTAATGGGCCGGTAGTTCTCCGGCCTTCTAAGGTCTTTCCCGGGCTTCGGGAGCACTATGACCCGGCCTCGCTTCCAGATGTTCGGGAAGTGGCCGGATCTTATGATGCCGTTGAATAGCTGGGTTGCAGCTATTGTGGTCTTCACAGGAAGTCGGCGCAGCGCGGAGTTTGGGATGCCATCCTCCCCGGGGGCCTTGCGGGGGTTCGTTACCCTCATGGCAGCGGCAACCTCCTTCGGCGTGATGAGCAGTTCACTCCCAGGCTGGGTGTTGTGATGTGACTCGAGGTAGCTTTGGACAGCTACCTCTACCTCACGTGTGAACACTGGGTTGGAGGTCGCGTGCGGAGTGAACTGTTCCTCGAGGCTGTGGGCAATAATGTTAGCCCGGTCTTGGGCCCTGAAGCGGGGGTTGCCATCCTGACCAATCAAGGGTCGCGTGGGGTTCGGCTCTGCAGAGAGATTCCTACAGAGTCGGTGGACTGATGGTAGGTCCTCCTCAATGTGGAGTATGAAGTTCTCCCACTCTTCGCCTCTGTGTTCCCACAGAGCGGTTTTAACCCTGTTGGTCAGGTTGTTGTAGATGTTCTTGTGGCGAGGGTGTCGAGTCCTCTGCCACAGTTTTTTGGCCTCCCGCTTCTCAGCCAGTAGTGACTGCAGGTTGGCGGGTAGCCGACTGCGTCTTTCTGAAGGTGCCGTGGTGCTGGAAGATGCCCGAAGTGCGGCTTGGATCGCATCGGTCAACTCTTCAGCGGCTGCGTCCACTTCCTGTGGGGTCCTGATCAGCTCAGGACGTTTGTAGGAGGATAGACGCTGGTGGAACTGCCTCCAGTCCGTTTGGACCCGGGGCTTGGGCGGGTTGACCATCGTCGCGGGCTCCCTGAAGACCAACAAGACCGGCCTGTGGTCAGATGGTAGGTCTTCGAGGACCTCCTGTGACGGAGGTGCTCTTAGACCTTTGTGAATGATGATGTCCAGGACGTTGTCTCGGCTAGGGTCGATCGGATCTATCCGGGTCGGTTCCCGCGGACCGGAGACCTCGTAGTCGAACGCCTGGGCATCCCTCACAATGGCGTTGCCGGCAGCGTTGGCCGTGCCACAGTGCCAGGCTGGGTGCTTGGCATTGAGGTCACCCGCGATAATGGTAGGAGCCGTGGGGAGCAGGAGGCCCCGGAGCTCCTCCACTTGGAGCGGTGACCGAGGCGCACGGTAGGCCGCATAGAGGCGCAGCTCCCTTCCGCCGATCTGAATGTCGACACCAAGCGCGTAGATAGTGTTGAGATCCCTCGGCTGGACGGGCTGATGCACCACCGTCCTCTTAACCAGTACAGCAAGCCCACGGTATGCAGATCCGCTCGGCGAGGTCTCGTCTTTGCGATAGACGAGGTATCCCGGGATCTTGAGTGGGATACTGTCCTTGAGCCACGTTTCGCTGATCAGCATAACGTCGACCTGCTGCTCCCGGAGAAAGAGGCGCAAGAGACCTATCTTGCCCTTTAGAGACTCCGCATTCCAATGGACTACCCTGAGTGGCTTATCCATTGGAAGGGAGTTCGGTCAGCAGTCCTTGGGTGTTTATCTCACCGTCCTTTACACGCTGCGCAAACAGCATGAGAAGGGCGACGAGCTGCTCCCTCTCCGCATCCTTCGGCTCCTTGCCGACGGTTGGTGCTGGCGGTGGTTGCGGCGGCTCTTCAGGTGCCGTCTTCTGTCTCCTGCGTCTCCTGCGAGACCCAGTTTTCCCTGGGTTCGCCTGTGCCATGAGTGTGGTTGGTGCGGATTCACCGACCACGTTGGGTTGTTCGATGAGTTGGGCCGGGCCTGTCCTTGGGACCAGGCCGGCCTTCCTGTTTCGCAGCTCGCGTTTGAAGGCGGGGCACGATACACTGTTTGCAGGGTGTGGACCCTTGCAATTAGCGCAGGTGGCCGGTTGGTCCTTTGGGCGCTGGCACTCGTGCGCCGCGTGTTCACCCCCACAGCGGACGCAGGCGATGGCTCGATGGCAGTTTTGGGAGCTGTGGCGGAAGCCTTGGCAGCGATGACACTGCGAAGGCCCCTTCTTCCCCCTCCATGCCTCGATCACCACTCCCGGCATGTGTAGGACCTCGCCTACGTTGTATGCCTTCGTGGCGGCGGGCGTCTTCTCCACTTCCGCGAAGAAGATACACCCGGGTCTACCTGTGCGGGCCCGGATATGTTTGGCGTACCTGATCGGTATGCCTTTGCCTGCCAGGTCCTCCACGATCTCCTCCGCGCGGGTGTCAGCAGGCAGCCCTCTGATCGCCATCTTCATTGGCCTCTGGTGTTGCGGGGCGATGGCGTAGTAGGGCGCCTTGTCTTGACCAAGGCCATCCAGATGAGCTTGGATGGCCCTGAATTCGTCGTCACTCTTGGGGGTGAATCTGAACCCCTTACCGAACGGCCTTCCGTTGGGCGGATGGCCGATCTTGGCAGCCAGCTCCTTGAAGTGGGCCGTCCAGTTGTCTAGACGGTCCACCACAAGGATGGGCTGCTTCCGGGTCTGTGGTTCCTTTTCTGCGGGCCGTGCTGGTTGCATCGCTGCAGTTGGTGGTGGTGTTTTTTTCGGTGGTGGGGCAGCTAGTACAGCCGCCATGGTCCGTGGCCCAGGCGCCGAGGCCGGCGCAGCACGTGGTGCGGCACGCGGCGCGGTCGCAGCACGTGGCGCGACGCGCGGCGCGGGGCCAGGACAGGGCGCCGATGCCGGCGCAGCAGCCGTTGGAGTCGGCGCTGTACGCTCGGCCCTTTGTTGGCGTTGGGGCATCGGTGTGAGCGATTTGCAAGGCAAATCCTCCAAAGTGCAGTCACTGCCACGGCGAGGAGTGGAGTGACCGAGTGGCGGGCCTTCCGTCGAGGTGTCTGGTGTTACCTCTAGGTCGGCTCGCTTTTCTGGTCGGTCCTCGGCCGAGTCGTCCTCACGGGTTCTTTTGGCCTGTGGGGTGTCTGGCAGGTTCTTTGCCAGCAACTCGGCGTCAAGGTGGCGTTCTACCACGTGGAGAATTTTTAAATCCTCCGTGGCGACATCCTCCTTCTTTCGTTCGCCGAGCTGAACTTCCATCACCCGGAAGTAGGCCCCGACCCAGCGCCGCAGTCCCCGCGATAGTACTCCCTTTTCGCAAAGGGAGTTGTAGATACGAAGGCCATCTTCGTAGCTACGTTGCTGGTCCTGCGGCTCCATGTCGTGCACGGGCCCCTCCTCGACGGGTGATGACATTTGTGATGTGGCGTGCGTGTCGCGGCGCCCAGACGGCGATGGAGTCAGCCGTGTGGATTGAGTCTGATGACTCATTCCTCGCGGCGTGGGCCCCAGCCCGTCGGCTGTCTTGAGACAGGCGATCCCCGCACAAGTGGTTCCACTCACTCACTCACTCACTTGGGTGCGAAGTTGTTGGTATTTAAAAATACACGACACTTTCGCTAGAGTAGTTTTAAAGGGCGCCCGTACGGTAGCGAGAAAGACGTCCTTCTCGCTCGACGGTCCGTGGCACTCTCCCATATAAAAGGCATGTCCTGAGAAAGTTTATGATCTGCTATACCATGTTGGCTAGACGGTTTCTGTCGAGTTTTCCTTCTTTTTGCAGTATTGTTGTCTTACGTAGTTTTCTCATAACGCTGTATTCTTAATCTTAATCAATACACAGTAATGCTAAAACGTATAATTGTCATTAAAGTTTTATATAAAATTATATTATGCTTTGTTTTAAGAAAAAAAAAAAAACTTGATTACCCAAGTTTTCTAGAAACTGCTTTGACAACTAAGCTAACATTTCATCAAACATTTTCTCGCGTTAGCTATCACAGAAGGGCTTGTCACTGACGCCACAACACACACGAGTGCTGCAAATGCTGGTCAGCTACTGGCTAGACAGTGTCTCTTGGGATACCCAATATGTTCACACTTCCAATATTTGAAGCTTGTAGTGGGAAAATATTATTGATTGTATAAAATATATTCTGCCTTGTTGGTCTAGTGGTTAGTGTATGCGGCTGCTGATCAAGAGGTCTCGGGTTCGATTCCCGGGTCAGACCAAATATTTGTGTGATCCACAAATATTTGTTTCGGAGTCTGGGTGTTTTCCTATGTATAATATGTGTGTATTTACAACAAAAAAGTATGTTCATGTATTTATATCAGTTATTTAGTACCCATAACACAAGCTCTGCTTACTTTGGGACTAGATGATGTTGTGTGTAAAATGTCCAAAATATTTATTTATTTATTATATTCGTGAAAATACTGATAGTGTTATGTTTAATATATTATTATCTAAGTTGTTGTTCCAACGATGTAACAATACATTCATTCTTGTTTTTTTCCACATAGTCTTTTTGAATTCAACGGATTTCTATGATTCACAAAGTACATGGAAAAATATGATAAATTCACTACTTTTCATTAACGAGTGCTGGTATCTTCATGTTAAAGTTTGAAGCTGACGCTAGGTAGTCAGTAAAGCTACGTTTGTGCAACGGCTTAAGGAACTGTATCCTTATAAAAGAAGTTTGGTTACGCATTTATAAACATGTAAGTGCTGGATGCGAGAAGCCTAAAATTGATCATAGTGGTGTGCCATGGGAGAGACCTATGTCCAGCCCTATGGACTGAGATAGGCTGATAATGATGATGATGATGAAGTGCCAAATCCTTGACTTTCAGAACTTTTCATTCAATGTTTCTATTGTACTGTATCTTACACAGTTTTGTTACCTCACTTGGTTATGTTCTGCACTACTTTTAGTTCATAGCCTGTTGTAGTCAGATTTATGCGCAATACGGGTAGTCCACATACTCTACTTATACAAAATTAACATGATACCAAAATAGAGAAAAAAGTCAACTTCTCCATACGTTTTCTGACATCGATGTTAACAAAAACCGCTGATTAACTAAAGTAATGTATGGAAGTAAACGACGACACTCCTTGTTTGAGTATACTGTAAACACTTTTGTACTATGTAAAGAATATGAAAAAATGGATATTTTGTGAATCTTTATAGGCAAGTAAAATGTTTTCAAAACAAGAATCTTTTAAACCTATCTAATTTTTTTATGACAAACCATTTACCGCATGAAATTAACGTTATTTGTAACTTTAATTTGAGTTAATTTATTTATATGTTTGTTCAGGAATGTATCAAGCATAGAAATGGATACTGTAGTTGAAATCTAAGGTATAGTTGAAAAGAAGTCAACAAATTTTGTTGTCTATTTAATTCATAATATACAAATTTATAAATAAGAAACAATATATTTTCATAGGATAAACTAAAATTACTCTCACTGTCTGTTTGCTTACATCTTTTAAACTTCTCAACGGAATTTAGTGTAATTTTCAACAATAAATGGTGTTTTAAGGGCAGACAAATTCACAATACCTTCGTGCAACACCAGGCTAAAGAGCTGGTTAGAAACAAACGGTTGAAGTAATAAAGTTTTTTAACATGTGTAGTAAATAAAATGCTAATAGCCATTTCTTAGCAAGTTCTAAATCTAATATTAAAGTATCTAGTGTTATTGCACTAGTGTTCTAAACGCTTTAAAACGATTATGATATGCTAACATAAGCGATATCGATCTTGATAAATGATTAAACACTGAACTGACTACAGCGGCTTGTACGTACCTAAATACAACTGTTTTATCTATCACTTAATTAGATACGTAGATAGATATAATTATTCTATTAATAGAAACATTACCAAGAAACTAAGGAAAATAAATAGTACATAAATATGTATTTCATAATAAAATTTGTTTTCTACTCTAATATGGTCGATTCATTTTGCTCTTCATTCTTTCCAAATTATTCATTAGTATTCTTTAAATATATATAAAATTATATTATCTTTGAATATATATTAAACTAGCTTTCCGCCCGCGGCTTCGCCCGCGTGTAATTCGTTTATATCGCGCGACACGGTAAGGGTAGATTAAACAATTTTACACGATTTTATGTTTGATAATAAGGAACTTCGAGACAATAACTTTTTTGTGATAAATTTTGTCCTTTCCCAAGTTCAGTTCTATCTTCATACCAAATTCCATCAAAATCGGTTCAGTGGTTTAGGCGTGAAAGCGTAACAGACAGACAGAGTTACTTTCGCATTTATAATATTAGTAGGGATATATAATTCTCTAACGTTTTTTCTTGATACCAGATTGATTCAAGATTTTAATGAGCATGATAGGTTCTTGATTAGTGTTAAAATAATTAAAAATAATAATTAAAAAATAATTAAATGTTTAAGTCTACACTCAACATTCCCGTAGCGCACTAATTTACTTCATTATGTCCCTATATCACTCACCATAAGGCTTATTAATATTATTTCAAATCATGTGGATATCTATACTGCCTCGTTGGTGTAGTGGTTAGCGTATGCGACTGCTGATTAAGAGGTCTGGGTGAAAATCCCGGGTCGAGCCAAAAGTGTTGTTGTTTTTCTTACAGGAATTTCTTAGAAACTCTTGATGCTTAGTTGGAGGCCTTCGGGCAGTTTAAAACATCCAACGGAAAGATTTCGTAGCCACGTGTCTTGCCATTCCCCAATCCGCACTCGGCCAGTGTGGTGAAGTATGGCTTTAACCCTCTCCTGGGAGGAGGAGACCGAGCCCAGCAGGACATTGTGTGTTTTTGATTTTATTTATTATATGAGATGATAAGGTTACCATCAACACAGTA
Organism: Phragmatobia fuliginosa; assembly: GCA_932526445.1. Taxonomy (NCBI): domain Eukaryota; kingdom Metazoa; phylum Arthropoda; class Insecta; order Lepidoptera; family Erebidae; genus Phragmatobia; species Phragmatobia fuliginosa. The sequence continues at coordinate 6,290,141 of OW052065.1, read as the reverse complement.
AAAAAAGAGACAGATAAAGAAATTGCCAGTAACAGCTTATTACAGTATATTGCCCATTGAATTTGAACAACCGTTGACTCATTTCACTGAATTTGAAATGATTATGATCGCCACTAGCGAGACGTCTGCAGGAACGAAACGTAAATGTCAATACGCATATAATACACAATATTACATAAAAACTTCAATGACAGTATGCCATTGTGTCTAATTAAATCTCTGAAACTGCATAAACACACTGCTATAAATTAATAGCGGTTTTCATTCGAAACATTGACTTAAATTTATGGACGAATTGTCCACATTATTATCTGTCATAAAATCAGTAATACGATTATCCTCATGTATTATTTGATGGCCGATTAAATTAGGTATTTTATAATATGAAAGTAAGCAGATTAGGCACGCTCATTAAAAATATTTTCTTAAATAACATCTAGTCTCACATTCACTAATGGAAGACGACAGCGCGAATACCGTTAGTTTAGGTTGGTTTTCTGTGTGAGGGTAGTACTGCTCCGGTCGTGTTAGCCCATTCATGCTAAATTCAGCATGGCTCTAATACCCACAATATCAAATTTTCTCACAAATTGAACAGTGAAACTAGATGCAAATTCAGATCTATTCACATCGTACTTAATGTGAGTAATAATTACGGTCTCCTAATGCATTCATACATTTCTAGGAAATTACGTGTTTATTATGTTTAAACTAACAGGGTTCAGTTTCAGTTGAAACTTTAGTAGTCCATACATATTTCTAGAGGTAGTAAAGCCACGCTGATTCCAGCACTAATAGGCCGACTCGAGCAGGGTAGAACTACTCTCTCACAGAAGGCTAACCTAAAAGTTAGCATTATTATTGTCATGTGTCATTGGTAAGTCAGAGACCGGAGGCAAAATAATGCAAAAGGATCTCAATAGGCTGGCTTTATGTGGGTCACTATACTGAAGTGTCTGCATACGCATTGAGAATGGTGACAATTAGGTACTCTTCGGATCAACTCATGCTTTTCATCGGGAAGAGTAGATTTATTTTGGCAGGTTTAAACATGAAAAAAATCCCTGCTAACAATAGAACAATTTGTCCACGTATATTGCTCAGGATCCAACAATTCATGTAACTCTTTATGAGACTATAAATTGTGCAACAAAAATTGCACCAGGAATATATTTAACTAAACTAAAACTGTTTTGCAAATATTCATCTAAACCAAACAAACTTTCCTCTTAAGGTAAACACACAAAACATTATACAATTTTATACAAAACACACCAACACTAATTAATCACATCGGCACAACACTAGTGACACGGACTAAGTTCATAATTGTATTCTGAGTTGGGACAGACTTGATTGATTACCCACGTTGGGCTTGTAGTGTCCCACGCCACGGAATTAGGACGCGACACCTGTAAATTGTAGAGGGACAATTAAATAGTGATGGGATGAGTTTCCATGTTTGGGTTCCTGAATATTTATCATGTGGAATTGGGTTTTGTTAATACAAGAAACAAAATGATTTCACAACTTTTTTGATGCTCGAATTAAAAGATAGTTAATAAGGAATTACTGCACCATGTTCACGTAGTACCATATTTTTTATTGTTTCAAATATTTAAAAAAAAATCGTAAAAGAATAATTAAAAAATACAGTTCGTTTTATAACAACATTATCAGAATGTTATAGTTTTTACAATAATTACCTTATACAAGTAAATCAATACCAAAAAGGCGCAATCTGAAACTACAGCCAAGCCTGAAAACTTCGTGGAATCAACATAAGCTTTAGGCACTCTCAATTGCGAAATGCTAAAGTTATGTGTGAATCTTTAGTATTCTAAAGAGTGATTGCGTAATTTGATTTAAAAATTATGAAGGTAGCAGAGCTTCTTTACTTTTACTTTAATTATGAAGGTAGCTTTTAGCACTAATGGACCGCCTCGATAGTCGCAGTACTATCCTCACACCGAAGACGAACATACAACGTCAGGATCCATGCTGTCGTGTTTCGTTGGTGAGTGTGTGTGAGTGTCCAATGATGCGGAATTATCTCACCAGTCTGCCATAGTGTGGGTCACCATGCTGTGTTATCTACACGAATGGTGACCCTTACTCTTAGATTCTACCCATGCTCACCATCACGCATTAGTAGATTCACTATGATAGGCTTAAAATATAAGAAAAATAAATATGAAATTGAACAATAAACGGTGTACTAAAATCTAGGTTTAGCAGTTAAATTTTAGTATTGACCGTAGTTTTCTGATTTTTAGATGAACAACTGTTTCTTTGCTCGAACGTGCTTTGCTGTTACATTGAATAGTAAGCAATATCCAAAATGCTTACTATTCACTAAACATAATATCTATAAGAGTTCCTTGTAACAAGTCGAGATGGTTTCTGCTAGAACAGCAAATTGTATCTCCAAAGATCCCATACTCTTTCTTGTGACCGTTAGCTGAAGCGGGAAGACAACTATAATGAAATATTCGAATATCTACAAACTCAGTTCAAAAGTACCAAAGGTTCAGCTTCTAATTCGCTCTTTTCTATTTTGTTTTGAATTTAAAAGCTGATGAAACTGAGTTGCTGAGAGCTTAAGAATTAAATATAAATTTTGGTTTGCTTTGCTTAAATATAATATTTTAAAACCTCAAATGTTAACTCCTTACTTTTAGTAAATCACGTAGAATAAATACTTCAAAATAAGAATGTTTTCCTTTAGAAAAAACTCAAATCCTTAAATGAGCTTATTTATGTGTTAGGAGTGGTTTTGAGTTGAAAATATCAAACTGAATAGGATTAAAGCTATCAGAGTCGCAAGTCGACGCCGCGCCGTTAACAATGACACTGCCACCATTTATTTTTCTATTCAAGCATGACTGCGTTTGCAAAGTATATACATAAAGTCTACTTACAAACCATTAGTCTACTATTACCTTATTCCCCAAGAATAATTCATAGAGAAACATTTTACATACTAAACTATCAACTCTGCATAAATTTAATTTCAAAACTCAAAGTGCTTGTACTCAGAGTAGATGTTATTCGGGAATCCGAGTTAGTTACTGTGTTGGGAGTCTTGTTTGAGAATACCTGAGCTTATGTTCACACAGCTAGTGTTACGAGTTCACTTGTTTAATTTTGTGACTTCTGTTCTGTGCACATTTTGATATGTTGTTACAACTACATGCTATGTGAATGTTATTATTTAATGTCACATTGTAATGTTTTAGCCGTCCCTAAATTTGATTTACTTCCACTGTTCTACTAACTACTCAGCTCTGTGTTTCAACATTGTGTATGATCTGAGCTAATACGTAATTTAGGTATATACATTTATACTAAGGTTTATGTCTAAACTGTGACTTTTTAGGGTTCCGAAGTTCATGACTCGGAACCCTTATAGATTCGTCATGTCCGTCGGTCCGTCCGTCCGTCTGTCCGTCCGTCCTCGACTTACCGTCCAAACGGTAAGTGTTAGAAAGATGAAACTTTACATGAATACGTGTTGGAGTTACATCGACAAAGTGCTACAATAAAACTATGAAAAATAATTTTATTTGGGGGTACCTACCCTACACGTAAAGTGGGGAAGTTTTTTTTTCCTCGCGGCTACCGCATCGTGTAGGATATCATAAAACAATAAAGGGTTTCCAAGACAATTTTATGATTTACGTATCCGTTTGCGAGATATTTCACTTTAAAGGGTAAAAACAGGGCGTCTCCCCTCTCTAAAAGCTAAACGGCTGATTCAAAAAATCTGGAATTTTTTTTAATGGTAGTCCATCTAATGAATTTTGAAAGAAAACTATAATGGATTAGATGAGTTTGTTAGTTCAGGAGTTATAGAGGCTTAACTTGTAAAATGCGCTCACTAGGAAAACGTCATACAAAATTAACGTATTATTATATTAAGTAAACATAACAATTATCTATTGGATACGATTTTAAATCCACGTACTATTATGGGGTGACTGAGGAACCCTTTCCTGTGCGTGGCCTGACACGCACTTGGCCGATTTCTTTACTTTTTACTTTAGACTTGTGAGTACTATGTATTGCTTTGTGCTTTAATAAATCCGTTCGTACGTTCGTAAATTTATGAGAGTCTATTGGTATTAATTAACACTAAGCTAACGACCATAACTATCGAGACAAACTTTTTTAGTAGTGCACGTCATACGAATGTAGGATAGCCATTGAGATTTCGCCTAGTTTGGGATCAAAAAGCCATCTATAGTGATCGGTACATTTTGAGTATTTAGCATTTACACAGGGAGCTGTTTCATTGGACGATTCAGATTTTTTAACTACGTTGTCGCTCCACGATGTACCTTCATGTTTGTAAACACAATCCAACAAATTTCTAATGATTTTTGAAAAGGTGGGCTTAAATGTAATTTCTAAAATAATCTTGTTATTTTGCACTATAATTTACATGACAAGCTAATAATTTTGTTACGAAATTCCCCCTTATGGTTTGTTTTGAAGGTGTGCGGTACGCCTTCATTTGGCAGTAACAATTACAGGCTGCTTTGATTTGATTAATGCTTTACACTGCGCAAATATCACTCACTGAGTAATGTATTTTGACAAGTTTGATTTATTTTTACAAGTCTTTAAAAGTAAATTGCAGCTAGACTATTTAAATTATGATCCTAAAAGCATAATGATCTTGAAATTTTCCTACAAATAGTGATAGAAAAGAAAATAAGAAACTATTTAAATAAAAATAATAATCATTTGGTCTAATGAAATACATTCTGTTAAATAAATAATTATGTGTTTTCTATTAAAGGGTAAATATTCATTAAATTGTTCAGTTCCAGCACCAAGAAACTCACTTTTTGTAAAGAAGATTGAAAAATAAATTTCATTTAATCTAATACAAGATATTCCGCTTATTTGCAAATTTCTGGTGAGCTTAGTTATAAGGCATTCTGTACACGTGCGACCGCGGCGTCCACGGCCTCACTTTGACCACTTAATTCAATGAGGCTGGATTCAACGCCTAACGCTGGGTTTACAAACACTGCTCAACTCGTTCACTTTGTAGCTGTTTATGTTTATATGTTCTTTTGTTCAGTTTTAGGAGCCTAATTACATGCATGGTTTGGTTCTTCAAGGATTTATTTCAGAGCGCAACCAGGTACTTTTTATAGTACGCTATGGTAAGCGGGCAAACGAAAAAAAGGCCTAATAATGAAACATAATTATGATTCTAGAGTATTTTCTCATAATGCATTATAATTTGTCTTAAAATTTACAATTCCGGGGCAACACTAGACCAATTGCAGTTTTCCACAATTCTCGAGGGAAGATTATGTTAAGTATTATTTTTAAAAGACAAATCTCCCTTTATAAATATAAATCCTGTGTCGCGGGGACCTCACAAGCATACATGAAACGGAGACAAAGAACATCCAGACTCAGAACAACAATTTGTGAATCACACAAAGTGCTGTCCCACGTAGGGTTTCAACCCACGACACTTGACGAAGTAGAAAGGCCACCCAAACCACTAGGACAACCGTGCAATCAAATGGTATTAGTAAAGTGATTAACAGTAAACTGTTATTGCATATGTTGCCAGTATTTCCTTGCTATGAAAAATAAAAATCGGCCAAGTGCGTGTCAGGCCACGCACAGAAAAGGGTTCCTCAGTCATTTAAAATCGTATCCAATAGATAATTGTTATGTTTACGTTTATGGCCTCATTCACACGACGGTTTTTTAAACGGACGTTAAAAAACGTTCATATTCAACAAATACATTCCCAAGTAAACTCTTTAGCAAAAAAAATGGGCACTTAAGCAAAGAAGTTTAAGCTCAAAACACTATTATTGTACCTGCTCGTTGAAAAAAATGAAACGCGTTAATTTCTTTGTTTTTATTGAATATATTAAAAGCAGATAAAAGTTTAGTATTGAGTGTGACCCCCTCTTGCTGAAATCACGACTTGCATTCGTCTGGGTATGCTAGCAAGTATATCTTTTATGGTTTCTTGGGGAATACGTTCCCACTCCGCGGTATTCACATTCTTTAGCTCTCTGATGGTCTGCGGAGCTCGTCGCTTCAGAACGTCCCAGACATGCTCTATGGGATTGAGGTCCGGACTTCTAGCTGGCCAGTCCAAACGACGAATTCCAACTTCTAGCATATACGCTTCCACATCGCCAGACCGGTGGGCGCGAGCGTTGTCGTCCATAAAGTGAGTTTTCGCCAAGAGCGGTTAAAGCGGGTTATGCATAAGGAATTAGAACTGCCGCTATGTATCGGTGTCCAGTCAGTGTACCGTTTTCGATGAAGACTAACTCTGTACGATCCATAGAATTTATTCCTGCCCAAAACATAACAGAGCCTCCTCCATTAGGTGTGATTTCTTTAAAACATGCCTCTGCAAGGCGTTCTCCTCGTCTACGTAGCATTCTTCGACGTCGGACTTCACCATGCAGAGATATACTGGCTTCATCGGAGAACAATACCCTATCCCAGTCTTCATGAGTCCATGACACACAATTTCGAGCGAAGCTAAGCCTGGCAACTCGATGTCCACGGAGTAATTTAGGGCCGCGTGCCGGGCGACGACTGTGTATATTAGCAGCGAGAAGCCTCCTCCTGATTGTCCATAGATTAATTTGCACATTTCTTACTTCTTCGAGTCTGTTCTTGAGGTCCACATAAGAAGATTTGCGATTTCTCAACGCTTGACTAACTAGAAAATAATCATCCCGTGGTTCGGTACATGTCTTTCTGCCAGAACCAGGCCTTCTCTTGACGGAACCGGTCTCTTGATAGCGCTGCCAGGTCCTTTGAACTGTCGACCGACTCACATTTAGCCTCTGAGCCACGAAGCATTGGCTGCGACATTCTTCAAGCAGCGCAATAATTTTACTCGTTTTTATCACTTTATCTACCATTTTCGAGATTGCTAAACAGCAATAACAATACTTTTAAAGTAATACTTTTACTTCAAGGACATCAGATAATTTAATAAAAATTGACATAAAGTTAATTAGAGTCGATATTAACTATAGGGAATTCGCGCCACAAAAAACTCTCGTGATTGAGGCCTTAATGCGTTAATTTTGTATGACGTTTTCCAAGTGAGCGCATTTTACAAGTTAAGCCTCTATAACTCCCGAAATAACCAAGTCATTAAATCCCTTATAGTTTTCCTTCAAAGTTCAGTATATGGACCACCTTCACGAATTTTCCCAGATTTTTTGAGTAAGCCGTTTAGCTTTTAGAGGGGGGGGGGGACGCCCTGTTTTTACAATAAAGTGCCCTTTAAAGTGGAATATCCCGCGAACGGATACCTAAATCAAAAAAAAATCTTAGAAACCCTTTATTGTTTTTAAAAGACCTATCTAATGATACCCCACACGATGGGGTAGCCGCGAGAAAAAAAAAACATCCCCACTTTACGTGTAGGGGAGGTACCCTAAATGAAAATATTTTTCATAATTTTATTGTAGCACTTTGTCGGCGTAATTACAACACATATTCATGCAAAATTTCATCTTTCTGGCACTTACCGTTTGGACGGTAAGTCGAGGACGGACGGACGGACAGACGGACGGACGGACGGACATGACGAATCTATAAGGGTTCCGAGTGATGAATTTCGGAACCCTAAAAATCACTTTAAAATACTAGGACAAAATGTATCATCGTGATGAATTGTGACAATTTGTGGTCCTTATTCATTAATGTACCTACTGTTACGTTTTGGATTAAAACGTAATGATTTAAGTTAATATTAAAACTCGTTATTAAGCTTAGAAGATTGTAATAAATTAATAAAAATAACAGTGGGTAGGTGGGTTCGTTACACGAGTGTATTCTTGACCTAAAATGATCTGACCATTTCAGGGTGAACAATAAGTCTGACGTCCAACGGTCACCGTGACTGCATTCAGGTGAAAGTAGCAAGCTTAGAATTTTACTTTAGATTTGAGTGAAACTAACTAAAAAAATATTCCGTTCCAACTATGAGAATTATTTCCTCATGAAATACATTTTATAGATTTTCAATAGTCCATTGTTTGAAGAGTTATATTTCAAGACAACTATTTTTAGACTCGTTAGGGCCTTTCACTTTGAAGTTTAATGAACAAAGATAATTAATTTTGATCAAACTTTTCCACATAAAAACTTTTTCCACTTATTAGAATATATTTAGAAAAAGTTATCATTGTGCAACATTCCTTAAGTTTTTAGTGAATAAGTAAACATTAGCATATCATTCTGGAATTGTAGCTCATGTTTTTTATGTCTAGTTGAACAAGTAATAAAGTTTGTCGTATAGCTTTGTTTATCACTATCATAAATAACCATTCGACAGTACATTTGCCTTGTTCTGCATGCGTTACATAACTTTCTAATAAATGATTTTCAAGTTTACATTTTATCCACCTACGGCGGTCCCATAGGATGGATAATATTTTTGGCAGTCTGTATTCTATACTACTGAACAGATTTTAATAAATGAGGTGTTAATAGATTTGAAATAATGACTCTCATGGCATAGACTGTAAAAATTAGAAAAATTACAGTTTTTTTAAAACTTTTACCTACCAATTGACAGAAATATAGATATGTGCTGTAATGACTCGTACGAGTATTTGTGTGTTGAGTACTGAACTGATTTTATTTGTGTTTTGGAGCTATTTTCGAAATTATATAAGTGTTCTTTTGCACAGGTGCTTGTTAAGACGATGCTTGTCATAGATACAGATACTTATGTCCAACTATGAGGTCCTGAATCTAAAGCTAATAGTTGCATTGAGATAAATAAATTCGATATGTTTGTTGAACATATTTAATGTGGATATCAGTTACCAATTTACGGTAAATATGCCACTGTTATTTAAAAAAAATAAAGAGTTTAGTTCGTATTTAAATTCTTACTTTCGTGAGATTTAACAGTTCATTGGTATAATATCAAGTATAACAACTAGTTCAATTATCGAATTTCAGTTTTCCCTTAGCGATGCGGAGGTCCGATGTCAGTCGCTCCGTGGAAAAATTGAAATTCAGGTAAAACCGTTTGAACTAGTAGCCGACCCCAAAAAAACTTGGGAATAAAGGCTAGGAAGATGATGAGTGATTACAAGTATACTCCTAGGCCTACCGCAGTCCACTGCTGGACATACATAGGCCTATCGAATTTCAAGCTATTTGAATCGTATATCAATAAATATACTATATCAACAGCTCCATTACTGACTGACTGGCATACAACGCACAGCCGAAAGTACTGGGCGCAGGAAGCTGAAATATGGCATGTGTATTCCTTGAGGAGTGTAGGCGAGAACTAATAGAGGATTTTGGAAAATTTCACCCATAACGGGGTGAACGGTGAAGCCGAGAGCATAAGCTAGTTAAATATGAAATGCAATACACTAATATTAATACTTCCATGAATTAAACTACTTAATAATTAGTAAATTGGAAATGTAGTTACTAAATTTTCAAGTATAATATACATATATAATACATGTTAATATATCTAATATATAAAATTCTCGTGTCACAATGTTCGTTCCCATACTCCTCCGAAACGGCTTGACCGATTCTTATGAAATTTTTTATGCATATTCAGTAAGTCTGAGAATCGGCTACTATCTATTTTTCATACCCCTAGGACGCGAGCGGAGCCGCGGGCATCAGCTAGTATTAAATATATACTTATTTATTGTTATTTATCACATATGTATAAATATATCGAAGAAGGAAAACTTGAAACCAACCCTATACCAACCCGTCTGGCCAGCGTGGTATGGTAGGCCAAAACCTCCTTTCTAGGGAGAGGCCTATGTCCAGCAGTGGACTGTTAAAGGCTGTTGATGATGATGATATATGATCATCATCTTCCAACCCTCATTCCCAAGTTTATTTCGGGGTCGGCTACTAGTTCAAGTTCAGATTTTTACGGACCAACTGGCATCGGATCTCCGCAAGCCTGAGGGAGAACTGAAATTCGAAGATTGAACTAGTTGTCCGTATATTTGAGGGCACTGACTTCCACATAACGATTGCCATAGATGGTCATGACAACCAGGACCGACGACACGTGCTCTCCGAGGCATGGGTGTGAATCACTGCCAAACTTCCAGACTCCGGGCTGCTATTAAGAATTTCCTGTAGAAAAACCCAAAAATGCTTTTTTGGCCCGACCCGGGATTTGAACCCGAGACCTCTTGATTAGCACTTGCATACGCTAACCACTAGACTAACGAGGCAGTACATATGTATACATCAAAGATATAAATAATTAAATCAAGCCGATATATGTATCTATTTATTTTATAATTTTAGACGTCATTAACTATATCATATATTAAGATTAAGCAAAATTTTATTATTATATTAATTAAAGGAGAACCTTACTATCATCATCATCATCAGCCTATCGTAGTCCACAGCTGGACATAGGCCTCTCCAATTGCACGCCACTTGGTTCAAGCCTCGGGTTACTACAATGAAAAAAAAATTAAAACAATCTCGTTAAAGCTCGCATCTCGCAAACATGCATGTAAATTTTTGCAATAAAACTTTTAGTTTTGACAATAAATTCAATTGGGCTGTCAATAAATTTTTAAAACATAAATTCTGCCAAGGTCCATCGGTGACGTCGTAAAAGCGTTTTTATTGCCGTTTACTCGGAACAATAAAGAAATGTGTCAAAGTGGAATATTAAAGTGTAATTAAGTTAAAACGTCAGTTCATTCTCTTTTACTGTATTACGAATATTTTTTGGAGATTAAGCTTCATTTTTATTCTTTAAACTTTCACAATTTAATTTACTCGTAAGTTATGACAAAGGAGTTTCGTTTAACATGCTCAACTCACACTTCATTATTAAAGTAAGTAAATACCAATTCACTATAATATTTTCTTGGGGTCCCAATATTCTATAATTTATGAATATGGCACCTTAAACAGTCAAGTTAGTATCGCTTGCCACAATATTTTTCCAATAAACCAAACTAATACACGAATTAACAGAACTTTATTAGACATATTATGTGTACTAGTACAGATAATATTATGTGTCCAAGTAAGTACGCTTAATATGTGTACAAGTAGCAAAAATAAATCAAGAACATTTGTGGAATGCCTAATATCTGTAAAGAAAGATCAGCTTACGACTGTACCACAACAACCACCAGCTTGTTGTGGTACAAAATTCTTCAATGCAAAGTTAAATTTATTCAAACACCTCACGTTTGTCACATACTTGGAATTTGTGCACCTGCCTTATTCGTTTTGTGCCGTACCAATAAAGTTCTAAGCTGGAAAGTCACAAAGGCCATTTTCATTATTCATAACAAACTGACGCATGTTTTAGAAAAAACTTTCTTGCTGGAATTAATTCCCGCATTACCTTTGTTTCTTTGTGATACGTTATAAAGGTGGACACTCGTTTTAAAAATGTATTTTATGTATCTTTGTATTCCATATTTTTTAAACAGAATATAATGTAGAATGTATTCATAAACAAAGTAAACTAAGTACTTTAATTAGATTGAATCTTATAATGCACTTAGACAGATTGTCGGATAAACTAACAATGGTGCTAATTCTATTGTTTATATCGTTGAACTAGATTTTTTCTTGTTCTTTTCCAAAAAAACAACTCCCGCATTAGGAATGCATTCCTGTGCCGAACCAAATCAAACATCAATAAAGTAAGTTAAGTTATTGTGAAAATCATGGATGATTTTTTAAATTTATTATTCCTGTTCCGTTTTATTATTAATTTTATGAAAAAAAAACACATATTTTCTCAATTTATATTCAACTACATTCGCCCGTGGCTTCGCATGTAGCCAGTAGCCTATGTCTTTTCTCAGGCTCCAGTCTATTTATGTACTAAATTAAATTTAAATCGGTTCGGTAGTTTTAAAGTGAAAGCCGGACAGATAGACAGACAAAGTTACTTTCGCATTTATAATATTAGCAAAGATTTCTTGTGTGTCTGAGGTGAAAGATTCTTGGCAAATACAACAGATGTGCTTTTACTTCCAGTATGTAGAACCAATAGAGATAATTTAATTTAAAAATAGTGTGTTTATCAGCAGTCTGATTTTAATAGAACAGGCTCTGCCTAGTTTGGGAACCAACCGCCCATGACTGCCTTCTTGGTCTAGTGGTTAGCGTATGCGGCTGCTAATCAAGAGGTCTCGGGTTCGATTCCGATTGTGTGATGCACAAATATTTGTTTCGAAATCTGAGTGTTTTCTTTGTATAATATGTATGTATTTACAAAAAAAACTATGTTTATGTATTTATATCAGTTTTTTAATACCTATAATACAAGCTCTGTTTAGTTTGGGACTAGATGATGTTGTGTGTAAGATGTCCGAAAAATTTATTATTTATTATTATTTATTTATTTAGCCATGTGTGATATGTGTAAAGTTATCATAAAAAAGATGCAATTAAACAAAAGACCGATAAACAAATTTTTCAGTAACAGGAGGATACTGAGACTGATAGTCAATGGACTTTGAAACAAGAACAACCCAAAAAACAATATGCAAAAAACAATCAAATTATTATTTTTAATTAGAAATAATTACTCAATCCAGTATTACATAAAAAACATGAAACATGAGGCAGTATGTCATTGTGTCTAATTAAATCTCTGACACTGCATGCTATAAATCAATAGCGGTTTTAATTCGAAACATTGACTTAAATTTATTGAGGAATTTCTCTCATTACATTACAAAATCGGCTACACGATAATTGTCATGTAATATTTGATGGCTGATTAAAGCATTTATAGTCGAGTCGCCTTAGGTGATTGGAAACAATCACTGAGGGTAAGCAACAACGGCGTGGTCAAACCTAGATGGGTGATCGTTTGTGGCATGACATGTTATGAGCTTTTCTGTGATTCGGAGGTCACGTTAAGCAGTCGGTCCCGGTTGATATCAGTCAACAGTCGAGGAGGCCTTTGGGCGGCTTAAAAAAATCTAACGGCGAGATTACGTAGCCACAACTTGTCTTGCCAGTCCCCAACTCGCACTCGGACAGCGTGGGTCGTATATATATAATGGGTTGTTGATTAATTAAAGTTTGACAGACAGACTGAATTACTTTAGCCTTAATATATTAATAAGGATAACAATGCATCAGAGCTTTTGACTAAAATTTCAATCATTTAACATATATGCCGTAGAACCGATAACCGTTGGGGTAAATGGGTTCTTGAGTGGAGACCGCGATTCGGCAAACGTAGTGTAGGACGTCCACAGGCCAGGTGGAGTGATGATTTGCGCAAGACGGCTGGCAGGAGCTGGATGCGAGAAGCCGAGCATCAAACCAAGTGGCGTGCAATTGGAGAGGCCTATGTCCAGCAGTGGACTGCGATAGGCTGATGATGATGAATGAAAGTGAATGTATGACAAATATAAGGAAATGTTTTTACACCATAAATATATACGAATATTTCAGTGATATCAAAGTGACGCTTTTGTTTTTGTGAGACATTGTAAATGTCACAAAGCGTGAAGAATGATCGCTGTACGTGACAGCAGAACGTGTACTACCAATACATCTGTGCTCATACAAATATGACAGTTTGTTTTATAACGTGATTTGAGATTCGGTTACAGCGTCGACTCTACCATGAGAACCTTCATATTGTATGACAAATTACCGGCTAATTTAATAAATGAATAAACTGGTATTGATTTCATTGAGAAATTAATATTGATCATATTAGTGTTAATTATTTTTTGTATCAGGTGATATTTAGCTTTTTGTCAATAGCTAAGCTTAGACACTAAGCTGTAATTTTACATAGATTTAAACTTATTGTAACAATTCACGTGATGTTATTAAATTATTGACTGTTCCTATTCGGCTGGTAAGACTATTTCTTTTAACCGACTTTAAAAAAGGAGAAGGTTCTCAATTTGACTGTATTTTGGGTTGGGTGAACTGATTTTGATATATTTTTTATTTGAAAGCTGGTGCGTTCCATATGGTCCCATCTCTTCCATGATAAGGAACCAGGGTCTGATTATAGGACCCTGGAGGAATCGCGGAAACTCCTCAAATATCATGGGCACACCTTTAGCGATTTCGGTACTCGCGAAAAAGTTTTTTTAAATCGGTTTTGTTGTTAAAATTATTTGATTATCAATATATATACAGATTATATATTACTTACAAAAGAATATATGTGAGTATGTGATACAATGTGCTTAATGCTAACTTTACGTCGTACATTTTTGCCAGCTTATATTCATGGTTACCATGCCATACTTTTCTGTGTAAACTAAATACCCTGCAATATATCAGTTATCAATTACCAAAAGCTATGTATTCATCGTTATCTATCTTCATCCTGTTCTTATTATATCCAGTCTTTTAAGACATAAAAGTTACAAAGTCTCCAGTTCTAACCAGCTCTTATATTAAGCTTTTATATCTGTATTTTCATATTCACTTAAAATTATACTTTAGACAGAAATCCAATTCAAGGGATCCGGATTTAAATTGCTAGAAATAGTAACATTTGAAGAGACGAAATTGAAAAGTGAACGATGCAAGGTTTCACTGACTCTCAGAAACACGATCAGTCTCCTTTAGCAATCGTTGAGGCGATAAATTTTACACAGAATCTAATAAAGCTGTGATTTGTACAGTATAGTTTCGAATTTTAACTGTTAGTTTGAATAAAGTTACAAATGAATTGAATGAGTTAAAGACGACTAAGTTGGAATTTATGATCAAGAATGGTGATAACTTAATTACCCCTGAGAATTATGGCCTCCAAGTTTATTCACCTTCGATACAAGTTCTTAAAACTAGAATTTTTAACAAGACATATAATGAAAGAAAGAATAATTTGGAAATCTCCAAACAAAAATTTCTGTTACATAGAATGGTTACACAAGCTAAAATATTTCACGAAAAGCATACAGTGACAATCATCTAACGACGGTTGAAATGTATGGAAGCCAACTCATGTTGAACTATAAGGAAAGATAAAAAGTGATCAAAAGTACCCTATAATCTCAATTATAGTTGAGATGATAGGGTACTTTATAGTCCAAACTCAATAAGCTTTGAGAACAGATTTAACACACATTTTAGGTAAGTTGTAATATCAACGGTACTGCCAGTTAAATTACAAAACTGAAATTTGAACAATCCTTCAATTTCGTGACGACATTTTATAGCCTTACTTACAAGTTAGATATAATAATTAAAGTCAAATTTGCAAACATATTAAACCTCAGCAAATCAGGTTCGCTTTACGACCAAAGGACCCACAGAATTTATTAAACCAAACCGAACTATTTACGATTCGCACAGTCATCTATAACTCACGGGCAGGAAAATGCTATCCTTACGATTTCATTACAATAAATCTTATAGCCCAAGTTATAAAGTTTTGTGTCTATCGAAACTGAACTAAGTAGATAATGTACCCTGGTCAGATCATTCTTTACCTTGTTACGGTATCCATAATCAAAAATAAGCTTCTTGTGTATTAAAATAAGGGTTATTTTTACTCGCAGACAATTTTTCCTGAACAACTTTAGTATTTGATAAGTGCAGTCTGATAAGTTGCAAGCGATAATTGACCCATTATTTAGAAGGAAATGATAACTTTGATCTTATTCTAGTAATTCTTGGATTGTGATTGGAATTCCATTAACATCAATCAAATTAGATGTGCCAATGATTCCTTAGAAACTTTATTTGTCGTTAAATATTTATGACGTGATAAAAAGCTTGCTAATTATCTTAAACCCTTATTCGGACAAACTGTTAAATAGTCTCATTTCTTGTTAGATAAAACGATTTTAGTTACGTCATATTATGTTAACGCGTTTAGTTTTCAGTTCTGGTAGTTCTTTTTATAAATGTTTATCATTGTTTAATTGTACTCAGACATTTATGAGAAACATAAGGTATAATGTATAAACGACGTAATTATTTATTGATTGCCTCGGTGGTGCAGTGGTAGCGTATGCGACTGCTGTGCTTCAGGTTCGATTCCCTGTTGGGTTCTCTCTTGATCTCGATTGTACGGTAGGTATAAGGGCGATAATGAATAGCAATAACAGCATTTTCTATCAAGAATTATCAGCCAGTGAATGCAGAGAGAGAGAGAGAGAGAGAGAGAGAGAGAGAAAGAGAGACAGATTGTAATGGTCATCTAAGAAAAACATGGCTATGGGACTTGATGAGAACGGTGTCCGTCGTTATTGACACTTCACTTGAATTCTATCATGCCAGCTAAATTTTAAACCGTTTCCATACTTTCAGAATACGCTATCCATGAGATATATATATTCCTAAGAATATCTAATCTAATCTTATTTAATCTAATCTAATCTAATCTGAGTTTCTCGAATCAGAAAAGACTTGATACTTGAACGTATTTATAGAAACGTAAAACATTTTACGATCAAGAAGCATAATCCAAACATAAAATTATAAATGTTCTGTATCGAACAACCGAATATCGTAAATCAGATCTATTGTTCTATAACATATAAGAGCTTTTTTATTGAACGATATATTTCTTAAAATACCTCAATATTACTATTTTTGTAGTCGTTAGCACTTTATCTGTGTACAATAGTAACAACTCAATTCAATGTGTCTATGCACACTTTATAATATTGTGTCGGTAGGAAATTTTTGAAGCCGCAATATGGTAGAAAATATAAATGTTTTTCTTTCTATTCCAATACTCGACACAATATTGTTATAAGTTACAGCGCTAGTTTTTGTTTTACTTGTTATTTACTAAGAATTTACTCCTCATTAAACAGTAGTTCTACTAGCAAGTCAGAACTTCATGGATGGGAAGGAATAAAATCCTGCAATATCATGCTTTCTTTATTGTATGCATCAACAGTTGCTTACAACTTTCAGCTTATTTAAAAATAAAGAGATGTTATCAATTACTATTTGTAATCATCATCATTATCATCAATAGCCCATGTTAGTCCACTGCTATAAGGAATGTTCCCTTTAATTGTCGTACTGAACCAGTCTGGATGGACAAGTTGGTTTAGAGTTTGTTTTCAACTTTTCTTCGCTTTACGGTGATATTTTCATGTGTTGTTAGCTCCCTTAGTACACTCTTTGTATACACACGAAATATAGAGAATCGGTGGCACTCCATTTCCTAAATCCATCACGTCACGGACAATATTTTTAAATACAACCAAAGGAAACTAATAAGACTTATTATTATATAATAAAGCAATCATATATTCGCCGATGAAGTTATTTAATAGAACGAACCGAGTGCAACACAATAACGCGAGTGAAAGGAGGAAGCCTATCGGATAATGCATGAGAAAGTCACTGCATCTGTGAACTTACAAGGATATCTTGAGCAACACACTGTCTATTGTGTCACAAATACTATCAATTATGCAAATTTATGTATTTTATGTAAACATGTGAGTTAATGAATCTTCTATTGCCCGTAGCGTGATGTATCGTGACGAAAGTTAGTCATAAAAAAGGTTACATCGAGCCCACATTAAAAGGTAGACATAATATGTAGTCTTAGACTTTTTTCATACAATGCTTTTATCAAACTTTTCAGCTTTTTAATAAAAGTATAGATTCGTATAAACAGAGTACTATGGCATTTATAACACGAACTACTTTAAGCTCACATCTATCTCAAAATAAATTATTCATTGGTACATTTGCAGAACGTGATTCACCCATTCTATAAGGCATTAACTCCTAATACTTATTACCGCTCGTGGACCATCAATAGTTTATTGGTGCATTGGTCCTATTGTTACTGTCACGTGCCCATTCGTCATTTTGACGCTTCGATCGTGCTGATTCTGTTACGGTAGAAGCATCTGGCACAAATAATGCATTCTTTACGGTAAATGTGCGTAAATGTGCAGTAATTGGGGCGGTTTTATGGTTCATGCCGTGATTGTCATTGAAAGCTTTTGTGTGTATTTAGCGCAAGCACAAAGGCACGTGGGTGTAACATATTTTAATCGCACAAGGTGAATAGTGAGTGTGAATAGTGAAAAATATTAAGTTAAATGTTCTATTAATTTTATATTGCTAACATTGGCGTATTATAACGGGATATCAAGTATTATACATTTAAATGTCAACAATACGCTTACTTTAAATTTTTTGAATTCCTTAGAAATTTTGTGTTTATTCAGTACTAGCTTTTGGCCGCGGCTCTGCCCGCGTATAGGTCCGTCATTTCGGTAAATTGTAGCCTTCGTGTTATTCCGATACGTAAGCTATATTATTGTGAAGTTTCATAAAAATCCATTCAGTAGTTCTTGCGTGAAAGACCAACAAACATACATAAAAATGTTATCATAATATACTCTAAAAGCCGTAACCTATTTTTGAGCCCTTAGCACTCCAACGGAGCCGCGGACTTCAATTAATATATCTACGAATTCTACATTTAGCAATAATTCAATTCTTTTTTAAATTGATGTACACGCCAATTTATAATTGATTGATGATACATGTATCAATAGGAATATGAATATGAAATAGCGTTTCATGCTAGCAAAGAAATGAATACCTAATAGGTACATCTTAAATTAGCCTTTTCATTGAAACCATGAAAGCGTAACAAACAGAAAAACAGATTTACAGAATTAGCTTTATAAAGTAAGTACTCGCAAAATCTTAAAACTTCTTTCCTTTTCGGCGTCAGTCATCAGTAAGCCAGAAATGACAAGTTCCCTATAAATTTTGTGAAGCGCGAAAGGTCCAAATGAATTCGCCATTCAATATCACGCTACATTTTCTTCTAATCTGTTCAAACAACGTCAGATTTACTTCTAAAGATTTCTATTAAATGTGTTTTTTTTAATCTATATCTATACCAATAAATAAGTTAAAAGGAATGTAAAAAAAAAAATAATGTAAAAAGTAATGTAATGTAAAAAGAACTGCTTTTTTACTAAATATATATATGAAAGTACGATACAATACTTATATCAAAAAAACATTTTTTTCAGTTTTGTCTCTTCCAACTAATCTCTGGAACGGATGGACCTGTTTTGACGGAACTATCACTGGCAGATAGCTGATGTCATAAGGAGTAAATTAGGCTAATTATTTTTGACTGCTCTACGGAACTCGCGATTATGAACACTAACCGCAGGTAACACCGCGGGGCTCAGCTAGTACATGAATAAAGTAAGTAAGTATTGTAATATTCTCTGTAATATTTGTATGTATTTTTTTTATTTCTTAATTGTTTTGGATTGAAATATCAAATTGTAATGAACGTGAGACTAGACATATATAAACATTATTGTTTAAAGTAAAGGTAATTAATTCAAAATAGAAAACAAAAATAAATAAATAATTATAATAAAAATCTCTAGGGAATAAAGACATAAAAAATACCAAACTACGGAATATAATTTTTCCACAGTACAATGTCTCTATTCTTCAGACTATGTAATGATTCGATCAAAAATACATTGATCTGTCAAAAGAGCTTCTACAAATAAAAATATTTTTCTTGCCTCACTTCATATCGAACTTAATATATCTTCTAACACTATCTTATTGAAACTAATCGTTTACAGCTACCATCCATTCACACTCTTTACTACTGCGAACGTTAACACATTTGTTTCTTCATCAGTAAACTGCCACTTTATCTGTCAATAAAGGTAGAAAGGTTTAAGGGATTGGCTACTAGATAATAAATCGGAGTTGAGTTTCTTTGAAAAAAACTTTTTATACTTTTTGTTTGTTTCAAAAAAGAGGTTAGAGCGCCTTTGGTTCTTCTTTAGTTTTTATTATTTCACGGAACAGGATTTAAATGTAATTAATGGGTATAAAAGTTGTGGATGAAAGATTGACCTAAATTATAAACACACAGTACATAATTTAGTTTATGCGTCTTTGTAAGATGCAATCGTATAAAGCAAAGCAGAAGTTAAACCTATCGGCACACATTATGTTTATTAAAAAAACAATCCAATAGTTATTTTAATAAAATAATATTAGAAAAAAGTTAGCGTTTCAGATCGACGTAAAATAGAAGAAAAGTAAAATATGTATTCAATGTAATATGTATGTTATTAAAATATATTTTTATATTATTGTAAAATAATATACGTGTATCATAAATCTTAATGCAAAGCAATTAAATTTAATGAAAAATTATTATCATAGCAAACTTTAACACACCCTGGTAACATACCCTATTTGCGTTCTCACGTTGTCGCACAAATTACACGTAATTATATGATATTCTAACATGTCTCGTTTGTTTAATAAAAGTCCATTAATAAATTGATGTCACCCTGAGTTTATCGTCGTTTATTTCCTCGACTCAATCCTTGATAGTTACAACGAAATAGAGATGTTATTTCTGATTGTTTGTAGACAAAGTTAGAATGTGACTCATTCTTTTAGATTAGATGTCTCTAGGAATACAAGATAAGTGAGTCATGACTGTTGTTTGTCAGTAAGAAGATTACGCTGAATGTTAATAATGTTATATAAATAGGTTACAAATTAAAATATGGTCCTTGTCCGTGTACTATCCGTGTGGTGACGGATTAAGAATTCGTCTGATAATTTGGATTTAGAATAAGATGTCGTTAAAGACTTCTAAGCAACCAGACAAGAGGACATTACTGCAAAGAAAAGAAAAACTTGAATCAAAGCCTGTAATAACCTGTTCGGCTAGCGTATTATAATAGGTAAAAAAAATATTTCTAAGGAGAGGCCTATGCCCAGTTGAGGGCTATCTGATCTTATGATCTGATTTGATGTGACATGTACCATATAATGGTATGAAGCTCCGGTTACTAATAGTATCACGGTACCAAACCTTAATTATTATACGGTGAGAGAAACATACTTAATCACAATTGGATCGGTTTGACCCAGAATAGAGACAAGATAAACCGAAGACTTGAAGAATATGGTTAGCAGCTAATGGATGCGTACTGTCTAAGACCGGGATAGTAAGGTTAAGAAATTCTTACATATATTTCTACCGAGTGAACGAGGTTATGTTAACTGTCTCTTTCCCAAATATTTTGGGGAGAAACTTAAAGAATAGCATTACACACGTGACTTTTAAGATGATACGTCAGTATTTTCTGATAGTAATCTATCACCGTGTGGTTGAGTGCAAGAAACCACAATTTCTGTTTGATATACATTGTTGGGTACGGTCAGTATTTTCTGATAGTAATCTATCACCGTGTGGTTGAGTGCAAGAAACCACAATTTCTGTTTGATATACATTGTTGGGTACGGTCAGTATTTTCTGATAGTAATCTATCACCGTGTGGTTGAGTGCAAGAAACCACAATTTCTGTTTGATATACATTGTTGGGTACGGTCAGTATTTTCTGATAGTAATCTATCACCGTGTGGTTGAGTGCAAGAAACCACAATTTCTGTTTGATATACATTGTTGGGTAGGGTCAGGATTGAAGAAATAAACGAAAAACGTTGTCAAAATACATCTCCAACCAGAAGACGCATAGCCCTTTTCTCAAACACAATCTTATCCTCCGTGTCGTGGGGCAAACTACTCGACACTTTAAGATTAATCATTTAATTGATACTGTATACTTATACAACTAATAAAGGCTGACACTGCTGTCTTAGAAATTTCACACGTAACTAGAAATTTAAAGGATAGTTATTACACATAAAAAAACAAACACTAA
Source organism: Phragmatobia fuliginosa (assembly GCA_932526445.1). NCBI lineage: Eukaryota > Metazoa > Arthropoda > Insecta > Lepidoptera > Erebidae > Phragmatobia > Phragmatobia fuliginosa. The sequence continues at coordinate 6,268,425 of OW052065.1, read as the reverse complement.
TGACGCCTACATGTAACTCATTTACCCAAATTAACTTCACGTACCACTGAACTAAACCATCATTATAACGACACCCGCCAGTAAGAATCACACCAAACTGGTTAGTTCGTACATTTCATCTAACAACGTCCTATTAACTTTTACCAGCCCATAACATAAATAACAAAGTATAATGAGACACGAACATGGACAGGCCCGTATGTCCTTCCATCATGTCAATATCAGGTTGTTGTATACAATAGCGTCACTTATTGACTGTATAATAGCGGGTGTGAGTGACAAGCCCGCATCTTATTGGAATAAATACAAGTGGAAACGTATGTACTGCTGAGGTACATTTCATGTAGCAATTGTATAAATTCTCGTAGCTTTTTAAAAATACAGCTAAAATCCCTCTAAAAATAAAGCACCTAGGCAACCGAGCTTTACTCGCTTACTACTAATTATTGTTTTTACAACGCCATCTATTAGATCAAGTAGCTGTAGTGTTGCTGTGATGAAGTACCAACCACGAACCTACTAAATGTTACTGAAAGAGTGTATGAAAAACGCATGGAACAGCTATTAGCAACTTGTAGAAGATAGTAGCGTCACGCTAACTTCAGCACAAATGGGCCGGCTTGACCGGGCCAGTACTATCCTCACACAGAAGACCAACCTAAAAATGACAGTATTCGTGTTGTCGTATTTCGTTGGTGATTGTGAGACCGGAGCCCCAGCCCAATGAAGCATCTCACTAGGATGCCATTATGAGGATTACCATGCTGCATTGTCTCTTTCACAATGAGGATAGTGATCCCTATTCTTTGATTCTACTCATGCTTTCTATCAGGCGGAGAAGAGGCCTTTAAAAATGAAAAAAAAACTTAGATAGGTCGTAGACCTGGTGAAGTTACCCCGAGAACTCCTGTTGAGGTCCTCGAAAAGAACCACGAAAAAATATAAGTTTGTTTATGTACAGTAAGAAATGAATTACAATTGCATGTTTGAACATGTTTTTAATACAACTATTGAAAACAAATATTTACATTTAAGAGTTCATACCAAGAATGAGCTGATGTCAGCTGTCAACTATGTGAATTATGTAATAATTAAGCAAATGAAGATTGACCGCTAAACGCCACCAGTGACCAAACTACGAGTCCACAGTTATTTAAGTAAACATTGAATCGAAAACACAACCAAACATTGACATTTTATACATAAACCAAACAAATAAACAAGTCGTGGGCTTCATAAGGTTTCTCGAGTCCGTCTGTGTATTGTTTATAGAGAAACCTTATAATACATATTGATTCTGTTCGTTTCTTTATTTGTAGATATTAAGTTGTTTGTATTAAATGTTTTGTATTTAAACTCCCTGTAGTGATAGCGTTATGTAATATTATTTTGTCTAATAATATTATCGAGTTTACGTACAAATCGAGTATTTATTTGTAGGTATTTTTGCTATGTTAGGAAAATTTTGTATGTTGTTATTAAATCAGTATTGACGAGGTTTTTTTAAGGTACTTGAAAAATTAAATCTAATGAAAAATAATTAATGCCTCCATTTTGAACCCCCTACATTTATTACTTGCAATTATATATATTATTTCACTTCCATCCATACTTAAAACGTTTTAAAGTAAATTGTTAATTTACATTCATTCAATTATTACTGTATTTGAAAATGTTAATAACATTTAATTTATTGCACGTTACGGTTTCATAGCATCACGTTAATTCCTGTAAACATAATTATATTCATATCCAAATTACAAAATTTATCATTTTAATCTGGCCGTTTGAACAAATACCGTTACTTCTTACAAAGTCACTCTGTCTGTCTGTCTAGCTGTCACGGCAATACTACTAAACCAATTTAAAGAATGTGTGTACTAAGTAGTCTTATTAGAGCCTCAGAAAGGTCAAAGGCTACTTTTTGTCGCAATAATCGACATATACGTGGGAGGAGCCGCGGGCATTGAATTTGATGACCTGATTAAGGTCATCAAATTAAATGAAGTCGTCCTTTTTTACTAGCCAGAGATTATTTAAGCTTAAAACTTAAAACCTTATATAAGTTTTTGTACGGCTGCTTACGACACTGATGACTCACTTATAATTGTAAAATTCTAAATTTTCACTTTTACTTCAGCACAATTATTAAAATATTTTTTGTAATGTAACATATAACCATAATAAATGTTTCATATCTATTGAATAACTAAGCATTTCAATTGTTTTAGCTACTTACCAAAACAACATTACTCAACAGCCCGATTTTGACAAACATTTCGTTAACTTAACAAAGGGGATTCCCCGCGTCACATTGAATAATCCATTAATACTCGGATGTTCTCGCTTCTTTTGTTGTCATTCGTTATTCTCAGTGAATATACCAGTACTTAAAGCCAGTGTCACAAAAAGGTGTGGTTACTATAATAGAGTGTTAAGTAACTTTGACTTAAATTATTCAAGCATATGCTTAAAGCTGCTTGTTGGTGTGGTGACGGATTAAGAATTCGTAGTGTTACAACCCTAATTCATCAAGTAGGTATCGTTAGAGTAGACTAATTGAAAAAAACTACACTGGATAATAGCTATGCCAAGAGAAAGAAAACTTGACTCATATCTAAGATCAACCCTCAGCGTTGACCAGACCAGATCCTGATTAGACGTCAGCGTTGATTTCTGTCTATATGATGCAATAAAATATTTGAAAATATTGGTAAAAATGACGATGGTAAATTAATAATCTAGTTGTTTTCCACTTGATTGATCAGTTAACAAGGTGAACAGATCTACCATTATCATGCCAGTAGTTAATAAATTAATTCTGAACAATACTAGTTCACAATGGACATATTTGGCCAGTTAGATTCGCAGACGTTACAAAAGTATGAAAATGAACAAATGGACGAGGTACAACATCAATCATCGACGTACAAAATTAAACGTCACACGCGTGTTGGGTAGAACTGGACGGTTCTAGAGCACAGAGTATATAAGATACAGAGAAGGAAACAGGTTTTTCATTCATTCATTCATTTAAACATTTAGTTCTTCTTTTGTTTTTAATAATGTGGCAGTTGCTCAATGGCAATGTCTAAAAACGGAATTTCAAAGCATGTTGTTCGGTTATAATACCCATGACTTATACTACTATGACTTTTGTTTTGCTGAACTTATTTTTTATGGAAATAAATTATTGTGTTATAAATAACAAAAAAATACGCATTCGAACCGATGATCTTATGTATAAGAAAAATAAAACTTTAGTTCATGCTTAGATTGCTCTGCTTAGATTGAGGCTAAAATAAATGATGTTGTGTGTTCGACGTCTGAAATATTTATTTATTTATATATTTTACATTAGATAAATACTGCTCATGAACGTTTATATACTAAAGTTAGCAGGTTTTAGTGTTTTTAATTCAAATCTTGATTTAAAATCTCTGTCTTTGAACATTGACCTATATTATCTATCAACGACGCACTCATTAATACTACATTTGTCTCGTCAAGAGACAGAATTCCTTCTTCATTCACCGTTATTAATATTGTATCAGCATAATTATTTCCATCCTTTTCAAGATCAAATGTGACGGGAACGTAATTAGATTTATTATATCTACGGGAGCGTTCTAAAATGATTTTATATTTTAATTTTATTAATTTTCCATGACAAATTTACTTAGGAATTGCCTTAAGTATAGAATTAACGTTGTTTGTCAATGTTTTTGATAGAATCCTTGTTTTGTGTACAGTTACCTAATTAGTTGGTGATGGATCAATTTTGATCATTTACAATTTGGTTTACTAGAAAATCTATTTAAGGATAGATAGAATATAATTATTTCTACAGTGTATAATTGAGTCTTTAGTGGTTTTATTGTATATACCGGATAGCATCAGCAGAGATTTTCTTTTCCTACAGTCCAGTAGGTGTTTTACGCTTAGCACTTGCTTTCAGAAGCGCTAATTGCCGAGATGCCTTAGACGGCGCCGTCTATACCTGCATAGGTGATTACGTAGCAACAACGTGTCTTACCAGTCCCCAACCCGCACTCGGCTACCGTGGGAACGTATGGCCTTATCCCTGTCCTGAGAGGAAACCCGAGATCAATAGTTTGACATTATGGGTTGTTGATTGTTTGATTTGCTTCTTGATTTTATTGATTGACTTCAGTTTTAGATTTTGATCAGGATTAAGTGCTAGCACTGAAATACTTTTAGAATAATTCCGCCAACGTTTAAAGTTATGCATTAAGTTTATTTAATAATGAAATGAATAAAACCCTTTCATGCTACATCATGAATGTTGAAGATGTATTAAGTAATTATGTAGATCTCTAAACTAATATTCTTTGTGTAGGTACTTCATCTTCAAGAGCCTCTAACCCTTTAGACCCTCTCGGAAAACTGGGGTTAATTTATGCAAACAGTATCTCACCTCAGTTCCTCTAATAACCACAAAAACAGACAAACATGTGTATCAACATGTGGAATACATAAATAATATGTTAATCCACGATAATGATCCCACATATAAAATAATACAGGTTAAAATTATAACGCTGAGCCCATAAAAGAGGATTAAAGGGGGACGAGCGCTGACATCGTTGAAATTACAACTTGTAGCAACGTTATATATGTGTTACGTTTTGGTTGCGTTATTGAAAACGGTTTTTGAATTGGTAATAAAGGGTTATTATTTTCGTTTCAGTTTCTATTCTACTTTTCAAACTATTGTGATGTATAGTAATATATTGCATGTGTTTGCATTTTATCTGATCGTTATAGAGATATATGAGTGTTCCTACTGCTTTAGGAAAAATGGTTCCGAAGAAGAAGAGGAGCATCTATATTCTTTACAAAGTAAATTAACGAGATCTTTGTGATGTCCTTGTTAACTTCATATACAGGTCCTTGGATATAAGGTGCAGCTAAGCTTACCGTTTATTATATGTGATATTTAGCCATATGTAACTGTAACATTACTATTGATATAGGTACTTTACTTTAACATTTACTAATATTCTAAGGCTGAAGAGTTTGTTTTGTTGAATTTCAGCTCAGATTTGAAAAAAATATTTCATTGTTAGATAAGCTAGTCATTGAGAAAGGCTGTATATCAATATATCATCACATTACGATCAATAGGAATGGAGCGTCAATTAAATATGTTGCAGAAATTGGGAAAAATAATTCTTCTGTTGCGTGCGCTGCGTAAATGGTTAAAGTTTTGCAAAATGTATGAAGGAATTGTTCCCCTTCAAAAACTCTAAAGCAAAATCTGCGACATATGTCTAACTATTAACCTTATTATAGGATACAATATGTGTGGGTCAGCTAGGAAATATATTGCGTTATTTGGATGTAATTGCAGACTTTCATTGCATTTGACTGCCTTGGCGTATGCGGCCGCTGATCAAGAGGTCTGGGGTTCGATTCCCGGGTCGGGCCAAATATTTGTGTGATATACAAATATTTATAAAAACTGCTTAGTTTGGGACTAGATGACGTTGTATGCAAGATGTCCGAAATATTTAAATGTATTTAAATATTTAAAAAAATGTACCTAATCTAATTTCCATGCTGATGTTTTTCTGTCAGAGCTTTAAGCTAGCTAAGAATATCCCACCCTTTTACGTTCTGCGGTTATCGTAAAAGGTGATTATAGGATTAAAGCCAGGTGGCGCTCGAAACGTTATGACGTCAGCCCATTAAATAACACAACTTACATATAAATAGCATTTAAGTTGAACAGAATACGTTGAGAAAGTGATGACAGTCAAGAGGTCATAAGTTCGATTTCCAGCTGTTACAATATTTTGTTTTTTTTTGCATGATGAGAATTATTATTTAGATATAGAGGAATATGTATAACAGTGGACTACGATAGGCTGATAAGTGTATGCGACTAACAGGAAATAAATTATAAAGTTAGAACTTTTGTTTAGAAAGTTAAAACTAGAAAATTTGCTTTCGTGTTCCTGTTCGTGTATAGGAAAAAATAAACCGTGTCTGAATTTAATCAAAAATATTCGACACAACTGAAATCTAATCTGCTTTATCTAATAGTGTGTCATATTTTTCGAAATTACTACTATCCAATATGTAAAGACAATAACTTACTCGTTCATTAAATTTACTTTAACCTCAATCATTTCTCTTAGTTAATAGAATTGTGATTAAACACCCACCCATCATTGATTTACTTAAAAAAATAACCATGCAAGCACAATAAATTAATGGTCATAAATAATACCCAATTTGATTTGAAATAAAAATAATAATGACTAGGTTGAGAAATTATTAAACAAATACGAAAGTAAATATTCCAAGCGGGCGCATCAAAGCGTCGACGATGATGTATATGTATCGTGCGCACGCGCAAGTAAATGGGACTAAATAAATCAACGAGATGACAAAGATTAAAATGTGCAGATGTGACTTTAACATATTATTTCACTAGCTTTCGGTAATCGCGGTCAAAAGTAGCCCATGTCCTTTCTCAGGCTCTAGATTGTCTGTGTACCAAATTTCATTTAAATTGTTTCAGTAGTTTTGGAGTTAAATCGGAACAGACAGACGGATAGACAGAGTGACTTTTGCATTTATTATATTAGTAAGAACTGGTAAGGAAGTAAGGAGGAGAAGGTAATAGTCTTATTTTAATTACTTAATATGACACCCTAAACTATTCTTGTGCTTTTACATTGATTGTGGTTTTAGGCTAATCATTTTATATTCTATATTTGTGTTAGACCATAAAAAGCAACTTTTTTTACAAGTTTAGTTTCAAATAAATAAATATTTAGACAATCGGAAGTAGTGATCATTTCTGCGTGCATACTCTTTGACAACCGAATTGCAAGAAGAGGGGGCGAGAAGCACACTCTCATAATTTATGAATCGTAGTGACATACAAATTAACCGTCTCACATGCAGCGAGTGAACGTTATAAATCAATATACATTACCCGTTTCATATAACTAAAAACATTGCCGTGGAAAATTTGGTCAGCAATGTATTACAAAATTTAATTTGACCGTTAGCGTTCCGTAGTAATCAATGAATAGGAGAAGGGGAATAAATCTTAGAGGTGTCGATGTTAAAGCCAAATGAGGGGGACATTAACTTTTATTAGTTACTTCTGTAGGCGAGCATTTGAGTGCTAATAGTAAATTAGTATGATTTAGTCAAACTCGATAGTTTTATGGGCTGTGACAATCAGCTGGAAGTTAGTGAGTATAATTAGAAAGTCGTTTTAAATAATAAAATAAAAAATATATATTTATTTTCAGCACAAATACACAATGCTTAAATGACTCATAGAAAATAGTAACAGAAGCAAAAGTTGTACTTTGGGGTGGACTGGAGCCCAAACTAGGTCAAAACCTGTAAAAGTTGATTAGTATTTTTATTTCATGGTTAGTATTTATTTTTTATTCTATTATTTTTATTATGATTATTATTAAATGTTTCTTAATCGATCGAATATATAAGTAATGCAGTAATAAATCCATCGAGTATTATAACTGGGAGAATTCGAATTTAACTGCACTTATGGTAAAGTGTTTTAAGCGGTTGTTGTGACCAATCCATGGGTCCGTAGCCATATGCGACAGCACTGTGTGATCCACAAATTATTATTCTGAGGCAAATTCTTGTGTCAGTTTCAGGTATATTTTATTACTGTAAACAATGAATAAAAATAACTAATCTGAACCTTGCAAATAATTGTGCTTTACATGTTGAAGAAATTTGAGTATAAAATGCCTACATAATATTTTATTGATTAGTAGACTACCCGAACAAAATTAATAGTCATTCAACCAATAACTTGTGATCAACAAATCTTTACCTATATATATTTTTTTCTGTTCGTGTGTTTATAATTGAAGTACTTCTAAACGGCAGGATCGAGTTTGATGTTTTTTTTTGTGTTTGTTCAAGAATGGTATAGATTCACAATCACAATTGGTTCCAGTAGGTGGCGCTGCAATCAAGTTCAGATTTTTAGGGTTCCGTAGCCAAATGGCAAAAAAGGGAACCCTTATAGATTCGTCAAGTCTGTCTGTCTGTCTGTCCGTCCGTATGTCACAGCCAATTATTTCCGAAACTATAAGAGCTATACTGTTGAAATTTGGTCAGTCGATGTGTTCTGTAAACCGCATTAAGATTTTTACATAAAAATAGAAAAAAACAATACATTTTGGGGATCCCCATACTTGGAACTGAAACTCAAATTTTTTTTTTCATCAAACCTATACGTGTGGATAGGTGGATCTATGGATAGGTGTTCAAAAATGATGTTGAGATTTCTAATTTCATTTTTTTCTAAACTGAATAGTTTGCGCGAGAGACACTTCCAAAGTGGAAAAATGTGCCCCCCCCCCCCTATAACTTCTAAAATAAGAGAGTGATAAAACTGGTTTGAACGAGATCTAGTGAGTATTTTTTTTTAATACGTCATAAATCGTAACACGCAATTTACCTTTCATCCAATCAATACACTAGTATAAAAACATCGATGAAAGTTACAACGAACTACAAGAACTTTTATATGATGTTACTTGCTGATACGGAACCCTTCATGGGCGAGTCCGACTCGCACTTGACCGCTTTTTTTTAATTTTACACATATCAGAACATAACCTCAAAATTGGGCGGTTTGAAATTTTCCGAAACAACTAGTTCTTCTTCTTCCTCTTCCCAGCCTTATTCCTAATACCAGTTGTACTTGAATATTAGTTTTTCCACGGAGCGACTGGCAACGGACCTCCGCAACCCTAAGGGAGAACTGAAATTCGAAGGTTGAACTTCTTGTTGTCAGTAAATTTGAGGGCACTGACTTCCCAATAACGATTGCCATAGATGTTCATGAAAACCGGGACCGACTGTTTTACGTGCTCGTCAAGGGGCGCGGGTGTGAATCAGCGCCAAACTTCTAAATTCCGGGCTGCTATTAGGAATTTCCTAAGAAAATCCCAAAAACACTTTTTGGCCCGACCCGGGATTGGAACCCGAGACCTCTTGATTAACAGTCGCAAACGCTATCCACTAAACCAACGAGGCAGCTAGTTATCCATTAAAAATGTTTGCCATGGCCAAGAAGATCTACATACAACAATAAATAATATACAGGAAAGTAAAATTAGGTACCAAAATATCACACAAATAATAAATATTATTTCAATAATAAGTTTCCTTCAACACCATGAGAGCAAAGCACATTTCCCTAACATATCTACATGTAAACAAATAAAAGCGAGCGCTGACATTGAAACGACGAATATTGGATTTGACTCCAGCTCCAAGCTGCCGTGTTTATTGAATAAATAAGAGTAATACACTTTGTCGATAATCCACTGCAGACGTGTTAAAAATATATATTAAATCTTTTCGTATTACGTACCTACTCTGAAGATTGCTATTCGTTTTAAACGTTGTACATATTCATACATTTAGAAACGATATATTTACAAACTTATAGAATAGAACTTTCCTTCCAGTATGGTAGAAGTTAAAAGAAAACGCGGAAGGCCAAGATTGGCGTACATACAGCAAGTAAAGGAGAAAGTAGGAGTCGTGTGTGTGGCGATTGCTTCACCGACAAGGGCCTTAAATTGAGAAGAAGAAGAATATAACCTAATATTATCTGAATTGTATCTCAAGTTACAAATTCTGGATGAATTTTAATAGTATTTTATGCTTAGTATAGCGAACTTATTTCTTCTGTCTTGGTCCGTCGTAGGGGTCCACAATTATGGCGACTTATAAGTGGATATCGAATAACAATGATCGTGTATTCTTTTGGAGCCATGTTTATTAATTAATTACTGTACTATTATTCTAACCTTACGTACTAAGGTATGAACATGGTATCTCTCTGTTACGCTCTTACGGCTACATTAAATATCCTAAACCTATCGTTACACTGCACAATAAACACGTCTTAATATCTATAAGGAAATGACAGCCGGAATCCAACGTGCTCGATAATTTGGCACACATATCTGAAATGTGCTGGTCAAGCATATCTCTGTATAATTTCCGTCTTTAACTTTAACCAATATATGACGCAGGAATACTTAGCCCTTTGTAGACTCGTGTGACATTTCTGTAACAAACCTAAATAATGCCGCTAAAATATATACTAAACATTTTAGTTTATTCAAATCAATGTCACAGCATTGTAACATACTACACCGAATATTTTAGTATCAAATACAAATCATAGATGGCAAAAATAGACGATTTTAGCGAGTTCGAATTTCATGTGTTGATGAAAGTGACAATTTGAAACTCATTGAAAGTTTGAATTTTATAAAAATATAATAAAATTGTATAAAATTGTTTTGCTTTCGTCGAAACCTATAGGTAAGTGAATGAATTTCTTTATATATTATTACCAAAGAATATTTTTGCTTTTTTATGGGAAAAATGTATCTTTATATGTTTGTAACATTTCTGTTACATTGAGTGATGACGGAAATAATAATTGTAACTAAAGTATGTGGATATTGATGTAAAATTATCTCATATTATTTCAGAATGGGGTCAAAGTTACTGCTGTATGATTGCGAAGACGGATTAGAGGATGATGATGATGATGATGATGATGATGAGCGTTATTGATCCAGAATTTCAGCCATTATTAGAAACTTTAGAACTTTTATCTGTATGTAAAGAAGATACCTCAGTTGATATGGAGGCAATTATTGAAGAATGTGAACGCAGTGAGCCATTCAAGTAAAGCATCAACAAAAGTGAAAAAAGCGGAAAATACAATGGAAAAAGAAAAACTTGAACTCCACGCTGAACCAGATTTATGAACATCTTCAAACATAGTAGTCATACCAAGACAGGCACGCCCCATACCAAGACATCAGAATTATCAGCATTTTTTTGATAATTTCATAACATCCTTGGCATTACTGGAGTATTTAGCTAAAGGGGGTATATTGAGTCTTGGGACAGTACCACGCAATCGCATTCCAGATTGCAAACTACCCGCTAACAAGGAAGTAATGAAAAAAGTACGCGGAATTTCCGTTGAATATGTGGCGAAAATGGACTATGGATGGATGTGATTGATGAAACGTAATGTTGGAAGAAAACAAAGTTGTAACTCTGGTGTCATCTTTTGCTGGTGATTTGCCGAAGGCTCAAGTCAGACATTACGAAAAAGCCAATAAGAAGATTGATCGGTCCCATATCGTCGGAAAATATAATCGGCATATTATGGCAGACGTAGAATTGATTGACAGTATTATGGGAACGTATAAAATTTTGATACAAAGTAAAAGCTATCAGGTTCGGATGTTTTATCAGTTATTAGACCTGACTATGGAAAATTCTTGGCTGTTATATCAAGGAGTAAGGCAGGCAAAAAACTGCAGTGACAGACAATTGTCTTAGCAGATTTTCAACTTGAGATCGGTGTGACTTTATGCAAGCTAGGCTTGAAACCTAATATCAATAACCGAAGGTCAATTAAAAATGAAATTCAAGACAAAAAACACAAATGGGCCCAACTCAACATGTCCCCCCATTGGCAGATAGGCAGGATCAAATTGGGTACCGGCAGATTTGGATAGAAAAAGGTTTAGTGCAAGTTTTCCAAATGTACTGGTGTATCACAAAATAATTGTGAAAAATGCGGAGTAGTGTTACGCTTTTGTTTTAGATCCTTCCATACCACTTAACTATATTTTCTTGTAGTTTAACTCAATGTTACAGTAATGTTACACTCCCTAAAATGTCAAATAAATAAAAAATAAAAAATATTTTAAATTTTTTGAGAAATACGTGTTTTTTTATTTGTTTAATCCTATCATATTCCAAAGTTATGTAAAATTTTATGATCTTGGGCTACAAAGGGTTAGCAAAACATTTTAAATTGTTCCTTTAAGCCGAAAGTTCTCAGTGAAAGTCTATTTCTTCTGATACTGTGTCAGCTATAAGTGTGACAAACAAGAATTGAAGTAACAGTGACTAGTGCTTCTTCGGTACAGCTGAGACTTAGATGAGGTTACAATAGAACAGTTTGATGTATTGTTTGAAGTCAAAAATACTTTTACCGAGTACAACCCCAATATGTATTACCACAGATAATTAAATAGTTACTGGTATAACTTAATCTGACAACAGCCTTTCCACCAGTTTTATAATTACAGGATTTTTTTTAATTCTCACCTCATAACTTGCTAATCTGAGTGTCTTGTATAAAATGCTTACAACTCTTTACGATTTCTTAGCTTTCATGTTAAAAATACTTTAAAATACTACTAAAATACTAATCTTTAAAATCACAATCTTTAAAAGTTGCACACGAATCTGAAAGATCTATACAAATCTAAGTTACGTACGTAACATGACCGCTACAATTTCAACTTATGAATTTGAAAAAAAATACATATTCCACACAAGTATAAAATTTCCACGTGACTTGGTGTGAAAATTAACTAACATAAAAACTCAAGACATTTGTACTTGATGTTTATTCAATTTATTCGTACATATAAAACAACACCAAACACTTATATAAACTATTAATTAAACATCAACTATATTACTATATCAAAATACAATTTACGATGAAGAACTAAATACCTACCTATCTAGAGTAAGGTACATTGCTGTTAGAATGTAATAGAATCCTGTATATCCAGAAGCGGGCGCCTATCAAATATTTCATAGCAACGTACCTCTGTGCAACAGTGACGACATCTGGCGGGACAGGCGGCCAGAATTCAATTATATAGAACGATAACATCGCAACGGTATCACATTAAAACAAACAGCATAGCAATAACGGCGTATGCTTGCATTTACATAGGAAACGTGTGCATTATTTTTTATAGTTTTTAGTGTGTGTAATTACAGACTTTATGAACAAATGACTGGATTTAGCTAACATTTTTATTTATGTGCCACATGGCAACTTCAATTTATATTTTTTAATATGTTAAATTATTTCTTTGAACAATTACCCTATATTAAAATCAAATTATCGGTAATAGTAGAGTACAAACAACACACTTTTAATGTCTACAAAGCCTTATTCAGGCTATCGCTAATAAGAAATGTTGTTATACTCATAAAATTTCATACATACAGGTGTTTTTCTACACGTCATCAAAAAATATTAAAGTGTTTGAAAAATACCAAAGTTGAGTTTCAACAAAAGCAACTAAATATTTCTCGTGCGCAATTATTTATTTGTGCGTAAGCACTTAGCTGGGTATTATAAACAAGCTTAGTGCTAAACTCAAATACAAACAAAACTGAACAGAGGCAAGGCATCTGAACAATATGTGTGCTACACTATTGTATGGTTTTCGCTTCTTTCATTGTGAGCGTCAGATTGAATTTCTTCTGCAAATCTACGTGAAATGTGATCTGGAAGCGCATCTCGGATAAATGGGTTTGCACTTCTGTAAAATAAATATTCACATGAGTGGAGCTTTGTGCAGTCACTTCGTTAATAGAATCAGGAAGGTAGTAGTCGTTTCCTAGGAGTTTAGTGAAATTGAATTGTGCTCATTAGTTTCATGCGCTCGATGTGAATTGAAATAGTTTAATTTGAGAATTTCATATGCCTAAAGCTATAATTATATGAAGAAACTATCCCTTAGAATATTTTTTAACTAGGCATGTTTTATCTTTCTTTCTTTAAACTATATCTACCAGCACTCAAATCTATCCCTGATGACCTTTGACTGGTATAAATGCATAGATATCATTAAACAACCAATTAGGAAACTGGAATTAATATAAATACTATGTCAGTTAAAATAATATTACAACTGATAACTAAGACTTTTAGACAACTGTGAATGTGTAAACAACACAGAATTGAATTATTATTGCTATTGCTTCGCATAATTTTGACTGCTTTAAAAGCACAAGTCAATCTGATGCTGACTCTTCCATCGTGACTAAAATATTATTCTCTTAAAATAATTATGTCATTACAGAAGTTGCATATAAAATGGCCAATTTAATCAATAGTTAGTAATTAATAACTACTTAACTTATAAATAATTTGTCACCAGAGTTTATAAAAAGGCATAATGTGGCTCTTTAGGCCTTTTTCAATTAACCTTCAAAGTAAGAAAATAAATTCATGAAGAATACTTACTTCATAAAATATCAATTTTTCAAAAATGCCTGTTCAAATATACACCCTGCGTCAATGCTGAAAGTCCTTCAAAGCGAAATTCCTCTGTAGTAATTTAAAGTTACCGCGAGTTCCGAGTCACTCTGAGGAACTTAGATCGATTCGTTTATCGATGGCTCACGAGCGATTACCCTTATATTGCTGTTTTATTAGCCTATCTTAGGTGATACGCTTCTATGCCCGTAAGTTTTGATAGACTCGTGGTAAGTTAAGGTAAGATTAAAGTTTGGAATTAGAGTTTACATCTTAACCGAAAGTAAAATTATATGTTTCCATAGCCTGTTCACTGTTAAGCTCTTCTTTCTTAGGAGCAGGTATTCGATTAGCATTAGAAACAAAAAAAAAAGCGGACAAGTGCGAGTCGGACTCGCCCATGAAGGGTTCCGTATTATCAAGTAACATCATATAAAAGTTCTTGTAGCTTTCATCGATGTTTTCATACTAGTGTATTGATTGGATGAAAGGTAAATTGCGTGTTACGATTTATGACGTATTAAAAAAAAAACTACTCACTAGATTTCGTTCAAACCAATTTTCGTTGGTAGTTTGCATGGTAATGTACAACATATATTTTTTTTAGTTTTATCACTCTCTTATTTTAGAAGTTAGAGGGGGGGACACACACATTTTTCCACTTTGGAAGTGTCTCTCGCGCAAACTATTCAGTTTAGAAAAAATGATATTAGAAACCTCAACATCATTTTTGAACACCTATCCATAGATACCCTACACGTATAGGTTTGATGAAAAAAAAATTTTTGAGTTTCAGTTCCAAGTATGGGGACCCCCAACATGTATTGTTTTTTTTCTATTTTTATGTAAAAATCTTAATGCGGTTCACAGAATACATCGACTGACCAAATTTCAATAGTATAGCTCTTATAGTTTCGGAAATAATTGGCTGTGACATACGGACGGACAGACAGACAGGCAGACAGACAGACAGACAGACAGACTTGACGAATCTATAAGGGTTCCGTTTTTTGCCATTTGGCTACGGAACCCTAAAAACTGAGTAATGGTTCTTCCAAAGTAGAAGTGCACGATTAAATCAACCCAAGAAATAGATTTGATCTGATATATATGACAGGGTACGTAACCACTGGTTTCCTTCCTTACTTTTACAATCTATTAATCCTAATTTCAATTTAAATTATGGGCAAATCGGAGTATTCGTCTTTCAGTTTCTTTTTTCAGAACCTATGGTTTCAGGGAATACTAAATTCACTTACAATACCAATATATTATTTTAGGTGTTCAATGTGAAACAAAATATTTATAAATTCATTCTTCATTTAGATCCTTAAACGCATAAGTTTCTAGTGATAGGATGAATAACAAGTATTGATAAGTTCTTTATAAGTATAAGAAATTAATCCAAAAATATACTTCGCAATATTAAGCGTAAATTTTTAACACAAACCTGAACTTTATGCATACAGAATATGATATAAAAAATGTTATCACACACAACTGAAGTTAAATTTCTCGTGCAATTGCACATTATTTCAGGTGTTGACCGGAACAACCGGTGATGTGAATAAAAGGGGCGCTCATGTCCGCAGGGTAATGGACACAGAAGTCTGGTATTTAGGGTTGTCTAGAAGTCACGAATAAAGTGTTACATTTAAAGTAAACGAACGTTTATAATATCTAGTAGATTATTTACTTATTTTATACATACCATTGGAAGACTAACACCTTCGGTATACTCTACTAGACAACCATATCCCTCCTTATGTATTGAGAAAGGATTATTATGATAGTAAAACATATATACAGAAACCTTTCTTCAGAAATATTCAGAACTGAATGAAAATGCTGTATCTTTATTCTGCATCTTAATAAACTGGTTACGTCTTGTTGCAACAGCGAACTGAAAACAAAACTTTTTTTATATTTAAACTTACCAAAGTGTCTCTACTCTGCCTGATGAAAAGCATTAATTAGATCCAGGAGTAGGGGTAACCATCCTCATTGCGAGGGTAGTCAAGGCAGCACAAGGACTCATACCTTGGCAGCCTGGTCAATTAATTCTGCACCATCCTTTACACATCTTTATCTTTATTTTTAATTAATCATGAGAATATTAAATTAGACAAGTATGAGTTATGTAGACTGTCAATGTCTTTTAATATTAATTAATTTGTACAACGCTGAAAATCTTTATATACTATGAACCTCTGTCAACTGACAACTCATCTCCAACTAACTTCATCGGATCGAATTTACCTTTTTTATTTATATACTTTCTGAGACTACTTCTAAGCTTGACAGAAAGCATAAGTAGAATCTAAGAGTGAGTGAGCCACCACACTCTCTCCGAATGCAGGCAATATGGCGATCCACATTATGGCAGTTTAGTGGGATACTGATTAACGCTTCGCTTATAGGACCCGGCGGAATGAATTACGTGAGCTGATAGTGACTTCCAGTTTTTAACGGCTCCTCACAAGAAGGAAAAATTAGTTAGAATTTAGTTCTAGTGCGTGTTTCTACCACTCCAGGCAGTGATTTTCAAGTCCAACATTATTTTATTGTCCTTGAACCCTAACTACTTTAGCAGTTACTAATTTTATTCTAGCTTAATGAAATTATTTCAATATCAATTTATCATAAGTAATATTATTTCTACGGGAATTAACGCGATCACTTATTTAGGGTATTACATACTATTAAAAAAAAAAATTATCATTTGCTTGTATACACTACTAGACCGTTGTTGTAACTAATCCAACATATCACCTATATTACACATCTCATTTCAAATTTTAATCAATTCGGTGGCATTGCTCGCACATCCCTATGCCGGAACGTCAAACATAAACAGTTACGGCGCGCTGTCCGGTCCGGTCTATTATACTGTGTTTATTGCCTTTAACGACGTTTTTTGAAAGGCAAAAACAATATTGGACCATTGTCACGTTCTTTACACATTAAGAGAAGTGTTAAAATGAAAGTGTTGTTTTTAATTACTGCTTTAAAATGGGGTATAGGTGTTACACGAATGTACTTTGAATTTAATATGTTTAATGCTATGTAGTACTCCCCGTTTTAGCCAGCAAATATGGTTGGGACCATATTTGGGGCAAGGCGTGTTTAGGGAGAAAGGAATGAAATGCGACATGACACACACTGTCTTCTTTAGTGTTTATTCTCTTGGATCTAAGTGCTTAGGAGTACGGAGACAAGTTCTCGAGTATATAGCTGCTAAGTGCTTCTATATACAGAACATTAACATATACGTTCTAGGAAGTTCTAGTATCTTAGGTCTTATGTTTCAACCTCATTTTGTCCTTAGTACTTCTAGATCCGAGAATTTTTCACAAACAGATTAAATAAATAGTAGGTATATAAAATTGATTGTAAATATTAATTATTGATACATAACTGGCTACTAGACGTGCAGTGCACGTCAGGTTGAGAGTGCTATCTACGTTGTACTCCCACCTCCATTCACCGAACTCACCCACCTACTTAAAATCCCACCTCCAATAATTCCGCTCTAACCATGACAGAAATGTTCGCTCTTCTAATAATCTTCTCCTTCTTTGTCCTGCACACATTTCAAGTAAAGTCCATTGTTCTTTCCCTTTCAAGCAGTTACTCTTTGGAACGCGCTCCCATTGGAAATCAGGATGTCCACTAGCCGATCCACTTTTAAATTTGAAGTGCGAAAACACTATGGAGACTTGTTAACGAAGTCTTCAGAATGATTTTGATTTTGTATGTAGGTGTATGTCTACGGATATTGATATATGTATATGCGTATATACATACGTACGTAATTTTTTTATTTTTTTATTTTGTGCACGTTTACTTTTATTAATTTATATATATTAGATTATCACATGAATTAAAGAAATTATAATAAAACTAGAATATATTATTATAAGGAGTCCCTTTAGGCAAGGTTCCGAAGATACTGGCAGCGTTCCCCCTTTGAATAGCTATACTAATTCTTTGTCCGAGGTAGCTGCCAGCTCTTCGGTCCTCTGTGACGTCGACTAACCTTCTTGATATTTCTTTAAAAAGCCTTATAGCGCTGGGACCCCACGGACCAAGGGTCTCGACACCGAATGGGACAAAATCATATTCGGAGCCTAGACCCTTGTATTTGCATGCTTAAGCTTTTTCAGCCGCTTCACAAGCCGCACCAGCTCTGTTGTTGGTTCCATGTAGATGGGAAGGGGCCAGCGTGTCTGAACAGGTGGCATCCCATACCAGCACCCGACCCATCTTCCAAGGAATCAAGCTCATACCGTCTGGTCTCTTGCCATCGTCTCTTGCAATACCAGTCGGCTCAAGTAGACTTGTCACGTTGACGGTAGCAAGGGACCGGCGTATGATATTGTTAAGTGCGGCATGTCTCGAGAAGCGACCTGCACTTTTTTGGCATGACAGTATGTAAATTATATTTTGGAAATGAATTAATTTAGTCTCTCGTCTTACTTGTCCCCATATACACCTGCCACAAACAGCTTTACAACACCCAAAGGTTTGTCTGGAAGATAATGCCTATGGCATTAAGTCCGCCTTGTGCAATATGTTTTGCAGGAAGTTATAATAAAGAAATAAATATTTATCTATAGATGAAGCTACTGAGTTTTATCCAATTATGTGTTCTCGTGAAATCGTGGCTGCTGACCAGAACTAGTTTGATCAGTAAAGAGATAGTTCAGTCTCAAAGCATTTAACTATTTTTCAGATATAACACATTACATAAAATACATTTGCATAGAAATAATCTCAGTATCTTGCTCCGATGCCAATTGCGGAAACAAAGCAAAAAAAGTCCAGCTATTACGATATGAATTACAGGTTCCGTACCATCCCAAATCAATGCATTTATTTCGGAGTACGAGAACAGGCTAGCATTCTGGGAACGGATTTATGCTTTGATCCATAAACGAACACACGGTTATCAAGAACGGGACGTGAGCAAACTGGAATCGGGGAAAAGGATATACAATAAACACTTTTTCCCGTGCTATGTATGGAATATTTTATGCTGAATCGGGCGTGATTTTTTATATGATTGTATTTTAGGTTTGACCAAAAAAGTTATATTGTAAATCTATGCAATCTAGATGTTATATATTTCTGATGTATTAAATTTACTTATGTACTTTAATAGTTTTGTTAGATAAATTTGGGACAAAAATCAGGAAAGGATTAATGTCAAGTGATAAACAATTTTGAGTTGTACGGTGCGGTTAAAAAAATGCCTTTAGGTGTATGCTAAGATTTTTTTTCTCTATTAACGCTAGATTCAATCATTACGTCTGTATGTTCATGAACAGAAAATTTTGGCAGAAAGCCATCAAATTCGTTCATATTTCTCTGTGTTTTCTAGCGACTTACAAAGCGATGACAGATACATTGAGGAAATAAAATAATATGAGCGATATGTTACGTCTCTATTATACGACGAGTTTTCTATCGACTCAGCAATAATCGCTATTAGGATTTTTGAGTAGACTGCTTTGCATTAGTATGTGATATACAACTAGTAACTAATTAAAGGATGTGAGACGTGTGCCACTAAAGTAGAATATAAATCCCGTCCCTATTCTGTCTTTTTGGATCATAAGAATTTTGAAACCATTCACACCACTGCACTCAGTCCTTCTCACCCGTCAGCGAGATAAATAACTGCTGACGGGGACAGGTCAGGTTCAATTTGGTCGACTAAGACACATAATCAGACGCCTACGATTATATGGGACAGTCCTCTAGGGTATCGGTCGAGTAGGACCTTGCGGCACTATGCCGTCTCCTCGCATCTGGTCCTGTGTAGGTACTCACTAAAATAATTATACTGCAGTCGATACGTGATACGACCTCCCGCCCTGTTTAATTCCCGACCTGAAAAAAACTGTGTCTTAATATTTTCAAACCTAGGCATTACACAAAGTTAATAAATATTTCTTTAAATCCTTACGTCATCGCCTGTTCAAAATAATATAGACTTGAAATGAGCCATAACATATTAAAGTCGGTACAGGACAACGGCTCAATAATAAATAACGAGCGAAGTTACCTCCCTAGCCATCGAGCTACGTTAGGGTTAGCACCTGTTTTTCGCAGGAAAATATTACTTAGGAAACGTGAAATATATTTCGAACGTTTCCCGAAGACACGTGAAAAAGTAAGCTCTTAAACTTCACTGTAGAAGGAGAATAGACGTGTAATTTCCAGGCTGAATTTATTGATTTTTATTTCAAAGAAGAAGCTAATCTGAAAACTATAGATTCCTTAACCCCGCTGTCTAATGTAGTGAAATTAATTTAGTATGAAATGAAACTGTGTATATTTAAAACACATGTAATGAAGTAAAGAAAGACCTTTATAAAGTCACGCAATGCAACAATCGAGCGTGAAATTGTTTAGATTACACTTTTGTGTTTGAAAATAACAATAGAGTTGTTAAATCTCCTTATGAAAACAGTTACTAATTCATAAAGACAGATTTTTTATATTATTTTATTTTTTCTTAATCCGTGTGGTGACGAAACAATACAAAGTGTCACCACCCCTAAGTACCAGAAGAGACGACTAAAGATACAAAATAAGCAGGAAAACATCACTGCAAAGAAAACTTAAAACCAACCAACTTAACGGTTGACCTAGTGGTTTAAATGGTCGCCAAGCATCTTTCTACTGCACCAAGTGTTGTGTGTTCAAATCCCACATGGGTCAACACTTTGTGTGATATATAAATTGTTGTTATGAGAGTTCTTTGTGTCCGTTTCATGTATGTTCGTAAAGTCCTCCAGAGCAACAGGATGTTTATTCCTAATGCTAAAGTTGTCTTTTAAATAATAAAAGACAAAGCTCTATATGAACTCGTTTGGCCAGCATGCATAGTATAGTAGGCCAAAACCTCATGTCGTAGAGAGGCCAATGGCCAGCAGGTGATCGTTAAATACTCTTGATGTGATGGTTGAATATAATTTAAATAACAATCACTTATTAGAGCTTTTTGTTGCCTTGAAAGAAGGTAATTCTTATACTTTTAGTATTATATACATAACATGAATTCTCTGACTGTAAAATGTATTTTAGGTACATATAATTATAACTTAAACGTTTATGTAACCTCTTTAGTATCCTTTTCTACAGTTTTAACTGTTGCTCTGTAGTAATTTACCCTCTTCTTAAGATGCTTGTAAACGGGCTATAATAATTGCATCTTGTTGGCTATTTTTCTTGACCAATATAGATTCAGTATGTTTGCAACTTTAAGCAAGCGGGATAATTTATTTGCAATATAGCCGGCTAGACATTAAATACTTGCAACTATAATGAAATATATTGACAATATCGCCGGGCTATGCAGCAATATTGAAGCAATTGTTGCACTGTATTATGTTCAGCAACTTGGCGGCCATAATATTGCAGCAAGGAATTGTCGAAAAAATAGCCCGTTTACAAGCACCTTTAATAAACATTATTATGACATTACGACTTACCTACCTAAATAATTTCAAATGAAAATGAGTCACTGAACAAAAACTTAAGTAAGAATAATTCACAAATTTATTTATTTAAGTTGAGTGTCTGTTTGTAATTTTTAAAATTAACAGCAACAAAGAACAAGAAAACAATTCCCTAGAATTTTTGTCTGTGTGTTTGTTTCGGCTAATCTCTAGAACTACTGGACCAATTTTGACGGGAATTTCACTAGCAGATAGCTAATATTACAATAAGTAACTTATACTTCTTTTTATATAGACTAGGTACGTACCACGTCGTCACCTCGACTCACAAAAACAACCTGGGACCCAGCTAGATAAAATATATTTAGCATATTACGCAATAGCATATATCTACGCAAGACAACATCAATGCAAAGAGAAGGAAAACTTGAAACGAACTCTATACCAATCCGTCTGGCCAGCGTGGCATAGTAGGCCAAATCCTCCGTTCTAAGGAGAGGCCTATGTCCAACAGTGGACTGTTAAAGGCTGTTGATGATTGATGATCTTCAAAATTTGTTCAAAAAACAATAAACAAGTTAATAAAGTTTTTGTTATAATTCTACCAACCCTGGCAGACACGTACAATGTACAGTGATATGCACTTTCGCCTTCATTACCCTCCCCGAGTGTTCGCAATTAACGCCCTAACTTTCCGGGTCACAGGTGAAACTGGGCCCATTAGCGGTTCACTTTTAACGTTTTAGGACTCATTAGCCACTTCAAACATCGATAGTAATCATGTAGCTAGGTTTATGTACATACAATAGGTACAGTTTATGGATTAAAGCTTGTTTAGTTATATAATATCACGCTGTGAAGAATAAGTGAAAGAGTAATCAATTAGAAACGGAGAAAAAATGTATTTTCCTAGGTATATTCTCTTCATTGCATAGATATTTAATTTTGCCTGAAATGCTTTATATGACTTAGAAATCACGAAATTTGCAAAACAAGAAAAATATAAAAAAAAATATGAAACTCAACTTTTTAAAACTTTTGACAAAAATTACATAGCTTATACTACCCATGCTATTATTACTAATCTATTGACATGTAATTTGATTAAAATTGATTCAGAAGTAAAGGTGCTATAGTAAAACATAAAAATAATCATAATCGGGTAAAAGTCAACTTCATTAATATAAAATTAATATAAAAAAGAGTGTCTATGAAACTTATGTCCCTTAGGTTTAATGAAACACATAAAATTAAGTAAGGATAAGAGTTTTTACTTTGTCATACTGCAAGGGAATGCTGACGTTCCCATAATTGGCCCCAGGGATCCCTTGAATGCCTTTGTCATGCAACGTAATGTATCGTGTAATCTGATACTTAAACAGATTCCCCCACTTAACAGCAATTGTAGATAACGTGTATATAAATACACGTAATGATCGGTAAATGACAGTAAGAATGATTAAATCCTCTAATGTAACGTTACAACTTCTCGATATTTCAAAGAGTATTTTTCTCATAATTTATATGTGTATCACTTTCACATGTCCATGTTTCAGAATTATGCAGACAGTTTTGTCAGGATTCTCGGATTCTATATGTATTCGTTGTTTCTTTTACAAAACTTTAGGTTCACCAGGCTTTGCGAAAGTTTGTAACACTTTGTATAAAACAAGTCACATATACCAAAGCTTCATGAGAAAACAAATTGATTCAACACAAATTAGCATCAGGTATAGAGGCATACGCCGTAAGTGTTAATGATATGTACATACATTATCGTTAAATTCTATATATCGTGGAAATACTGCTCAGTTATTGTCTAAATTCGCAGAAAATTTGCATACCACCTGGTTCCAAAAGTGTAACAATACGGCTGTCTTGTACAATTAAATATGTTTCCATTATTATGGTGGTGTAAATTTTAATTCTTGAAAATAAAACCACGTGTTTCTTTTATTCCACTATGTCATTTAAATATTGGAATAAAAATGCAAGTGAGTTTATTTTCCAGAATGTATTTTAACAAGTTATTCCTAGTGCTGACAACCGAGAGTATAAATTGAAGCCTACCGAAGTGAGTCTATTCTGCCTAATGAAAGTAGGATCCAAAAGTAGGATGCACTATCCTTAATGTGAGTCCAAATACACTGACTTACACTGGGACCTAATGAGATGCCTCTGTTTCGGTCTCGCACTTAACAACGAAAGCACGAATTTTGTCATTTTTAGGTTCATCTTCTGTGTGAGGGTACCCGATCGAGCCGGCCCATTCCGGTTGAAAACAACGTGGATCTACTATCTTGTACGTTAAACATTTGGAATGGTTATCTGCGACCAAAATTCAGAAGTTTGTTGACTTTAGCAGGCTAGTAATAAACACTTTTAATAGGCGCAAAAAAAGTACATCGTTAAAACAAAAAATTACTAACGTAAATATGTATATTTTGTTAGCATGCAAAGCAACACGAACTAGATTGCACTTTGTTAAGTGGTAGCAGGTGGTTTTAATTTTGAAACTACAAGGAACTTCAAATGCAAATAGAAGTCAGAAATGCTTTAACTCTTCTTCTGTCTAGTGTTGTTATGTTCAGCTGTTGCCGGCATCTGTTTAATTCTTAGGTTTTACCGTAACCCTTCTGACTTTAAATGCTTCTGAATATTTTTGACCTGGAAAAGACAGAAAAATTATAATTATTGTATTTCTAATTGTAGTACCAAAATGCAGTAGAATCCAATTAGTTGATTTCGTATATGACAACCATCCGTTTTTATAGGCAGGCATGTGTTTGGTTTTAATATTAGCTGTTAAAGAAGTACATCCGTGTATTACGACACCGGTTACAACGACTAACATAATAAATTACATAATCAAATGAAATTTTTGTAAATACATATCATATATAGAAAACACTTAAATACCGAAACAAATATTTACAAATCATACAAAGATTTAAAGAAACCGATACCTCAAACACAACAGTCGGATATAACAAATGTAACATAAAAATAATAATTCCAGAAAGACAGTTCTTTTTCACAGCAAGTGAAAATAAATAAATTTTACATAACGAAAAATGAATACGAAATACGGCCATCTTAAATTCAAAAATATGACCAAAACGTTCTGTCTTGAACACAGAACATGTTAGCAGGGAAATGCTCAACGGAATGTCCAATAACAAAAGCACTGTGGAGAAACTTATTCAATTTGAGTGAGGAGACAACTGTTCTTGGGTTTAAAAGGCATTGTGTCCCGCTCACCTAAGAGTTCGTTTTTTTTTTTATTTTATCTGTTCCTGAACAATACTTTCATTCAATCCGCTTTTCGACATCAGATATGCAAGGCACGTTCTGTCGCGACTGCTCGCAACCAAGTTCTACGGCTATGATTTGTGCATGAGCAGTAGCGAGAGCGGTTTTGTGCATTGTTAGAGAATGTACCTAATTAAATTTTAAGAAAAATTTTGTTTACTGTGTACATTTTACGTATTTAATTTTCTCATATGCTGCACGTGTGATTCACAAATTGTTACTTTAAGTCTGGGTGTTCTTTGTGTTGGTTTCATGTATGTTTGTAAAGTCCCCTGCGACACAGGAATTTATATTCCTAATGCGGGAGCTGTCTTTTAAAAAAAAAGGAACTTATAATAAAACACATTTCGTTAATTGAATAAGATGTAATATTGTATATTTTTTGCGTATATTAAAAACAATATAGATTAATTTGAAAATGTTAGAAACAAAGTAATAGTATCAAGATTTTATGATAATAAAAATATTTACAATAGAATCCTTTAGTTGGAGTATTGCTAGTCAAAATGGTTACAAAACTGGAATGGGACCAAACAAAATCATTCATTCGCTTCACTGAGTCAGTTTATTAAAAAACAAAAAGAAATTCTGTATTCAGCTGTATCTACTATACACATAACCATGTTTTTGATGTTAACAAACAAGAATTGCAGAACTAAAACATCAAACCTAACCCCGCTAATCCTTAAAACGTACCCGCTCCAGAAATTCAACATGTGAGCAACGTCCAATTCTATTGGCACGTGCAAATGAACCTACAAGCGTCTCTGTTTGTCTTCATACTTTGTCGTTTGAAATTCATACATTATTGATGACCAAATGTTCAGAGAGAGTTGACGACGAACATGATCGTTTGATTATTTCATAGGACCTCAACTTTCCAGAATTACGATTGCTCATGAATATTTCTCTTTTTGTTTCACATGTGTTCGGTTTCATTGTTAAGAAGTACTTCATATGTATGAATTAAAGTTGTAATCATTTGTGATAATATTCTATCGTTAGGAACTTGATATATAGGTTGTGTGTTTTTAACATTTTGACTATGTTAACATGAACTATTTGATATTTAAGAGAAAAATATAGCCGATACTGTAACAGTAAGAGGTGATTGAACCTTAGGTGATTGGAAACAATTGCCGAGGGTAAGGAGCGACGGCGCTGTCACTACGTAGGTGGGTGACCGATTGTGGCATGATATGTATCATCAGCTAGATGAGCGCTTAATAACTTAATATTCAAATTAAAAGTAATGGTTACGATTATATCTGACAGTGGACTGCAAAGGGCTGATGATGATGACATTGCCTCGTTTGTCTAGTGTTTAGCGTATGAAACTGCTGATCAAGAGGTCTTGAATTCAAAAGTATTTTTGGGTTTTTCTTACAGGAAATTCTTAATAACAGCCGAAGTATGCGAGTTTGGTGGTGATTCACGCTATTGCCTTGGGGAGCACGTTAATCGTCGATCCCAGTAGTCATGAACATCTATGGCTATCATCATTGGGAGGTCAGTGCCCTTAAATATATTGACAAATAGTTCAACCTTTGAATTCCATTTCACCCTCAGGGTTACGGAGTTCCGATATCAGTCGCTCCGTGCAAAAACTAATATTCAGGTAAAACAGGATGAACTAATAGCCAACCCTAAATAATCTTGGAAAAAATGGCTAGGAAGACGAAAATGATGAGTGAATAATAACGCAGCAAAACATTTCGCAAGACCGCTTAAAACTCAACTCAACTCTAAAATAAATTCGTTATTTTTTACTTGAAAATCTTAAACTAAAAATAAAAGTATTCGTGATTAAATTACTACATTAAGTCGTATACACAATTAATCACGGTAGTTAATTTTATTAACAACGTGGTATGTTGTGGTTTGTCAAGCGGGCATTTCGCCCATTTGTCAATGGCCGCCCAAGGGACCTCCCGACACGCTACGAAGATTGTATTAATTTGATTATGTTAGAAATTTGGATAACGCCTGGTGTTTAGGTTTTAATAACATTTTGTAAAGTGATACTCAGCTTTTGATTTAATATATTTATTTTAATGATAGATTGAATAGAAGCTTTAGGGAATTACAGTTTAGTGGAATCTAGTATGGAGTCAGTGTCTTTTTAAGGTATTTGGTATACAAACGAAAATCAGAATGACTTAAATACATGATTTTACAGGTAGTAGAGCCACTTTGATTTGAGCATAAATGTGCCGTTTCGACCGGCGCAGTCCTATTCTCACACAGAAGACCCACCTAAAAATGACATCATTCGCGTTCATAATGGCGACCCTTGCTCTTGAAATCTACACATGTTTTATATCAGGCAGTTTTATACATGTTTTATAAAAAACACATCAATTTTGCCATGATTTTTATTTGCGTTTTATTACGTTAATGTTTTGGGTAGGCTTTATTGTTTTGGAGTTTACAGAGTTTAGTAAGAAACAAACTAAGGCGTTTCCTAAGGGATTTTCTCATAATAAAATTATTATATATATTCACCCCTGTTTTCTAAAATATATACCTATTCAGCACTTTATATTTAATTTCCACCATATTATTTATTGCAGAGAATGTCTAAAACACATTCCAAAATCACCTAATAACTATACAGTCTGCTGCTTAGTAATAAGCGTGTTTAGGCAATTTGATCATCAATTTCAAACTAAGTGTGTAGTTTGTTTCTACAGGAAAAAAATGATAGTTATTATATATTTTATAGTCTTTTCGTTTCGAGTAACATTTGCCTGTTTCCCTGAATCTGAGGCGCTCAGTTTTCCGAGAAAAAACACCGGTTGTTCCATTACTTCCATACGAGGTACATAATTTTATTATCAAAAGAACAATTTGTGATACACAAAGTATTTTGTATACGAATTCATTTCATTAGTTTCATAGGAAAATAAGATCTGAAATTCTAGGTCATTATAAGGTCATCATCACCAAGAGACTTAATAAAGTCTCTTGGTGATGATGACCTTATAATGACCTAGAATTTCAGATTTAAGCCAGCAGTAAACTAATAAGTTTACTGCTGGCTTAAATGACCTTTTCTCTCTTCAAAAATGAGGTTATCTACATGTTTTACCGGAGAATTTATTTCAAGTTTTCTCTCTCTATACAGTGTTATTGTCCCGTGTAGTTTTGTCTTAGTTGTCGATACCCAAGAACCTAATATTCATATTTACTTGTAGTAATTTTCTTATTTCCTAGGGCATACCCGACGCCTTCACAGTAGACTTTACGGTTTTCTGTCACATGTTGACAGAAAACCGTAAAGTTTTATGTAAGTCGATTCCTAACCATCTCGGCCAAATGACCTATGAAGATTTCCTATCAAAGGTCAAAACCCGTTGATAGAAACTTTTTTATCGAGTGTAAAAAAATGTGTAAAAAAATCAAAGCGCACATCGATCTTTATAAAAGTTTTAGACATTACTATCGAAGGTCGTCTTTTCGAATTACAAAAGATGTTCCAACTTGTATAAAAGTGAAGTTAACTATAACTAAGTTAATACAAGTTAATAGATAGTTTCAAAATTGCTTGAACTTTAAATAACAAACAACGGAAAACTAATAGTATTATATTACTGTGAACTGTTTTACAAATAGGTTTTAATAATAAACTGATCAAAACTTTTATTCTTCGACTTTCTATAACATTTTATGAAGGGTTCTTCATAAAAGGTTTTAATTGAGATCCTACGGCTTAGCGTTGTTTTTTTAAACATTTAATTTAATTTACTTTTAGTCCCCCGTGTAATAATGTAACCCTTGTTATTTTTGGCTATTAATTCCCTTTGTCATCTTATGGCCGGTTTTACAAAGTGTACCGAGATTCCGCTGTGACTCCTTGAAAACGCCATGCCATTTCTCTTTAGCTGTTGTTCTATGAAACTATAATTTTTGAAACTATTGAGTCGAAAGGAACTTGAATTTTACTTTTGATAGTTATTATTCCAGAATTTAGTTGAGTTGTTTGAAAAAGTGCAATAAAACTAGTGTAATCAATTATTTGTATTTATTTCTTGTTGACGATAGAGTTGTATTGTATTTAAAACAACAATCAATAGCACAGAAGTAAAAACGAGCGTTGATCTATAGAAAAAACTAACTATTTATGATGGGTAAGTATGTAATAAGAAAATAAAAAGACACACACATTAAAAAAAACTATTTCTTTTATTTACAATATTAACTTTACGAATATCTACAGATGAGAATCAAAAAAATCTTTTCGAGTTAATTGAAATGAATCACGTTGTGAATACCCTTTCCTTTTCTAATCTTACAGGAAAATATACACATTATCTACAGTTCCAATTTTCTTAGCTTCGTTATGTAAGTATCTTATCATTTATCTGTATAGAAGTTAATTATAATTTTGCTGTACTTAATGAGCAACTCGCAAAATATTTCATTAAAGAGGTTGATGTTTGGATAAGGTTATTAAAAAAGTTCAAGTTACGGTTTTCTTTACTTTTTATAAATAACTGTTTTTAGACTTTCGCGACTTTTATAAATAAGCCTGCCTAAGTGATTCTACGCTCCATGATGAAGTCCTCCATCCAGAGCATGAGTAGAATCCAAGAGAAGTAGTCACCATCCTGTTTGTGAGTGCACACACACGAAGAGACAATGTTGTATTGTGACCCACACTAAGGTGGGTCACAATACAACACAAAAACTTTCACATCCTTAAAAACTTTCACAATACAAGGACTAATGAGATGCTTCTCTATCACTGGGCCTCCGGTCTCGCACTCACCACCACGGAATACAACATCATGGATGCTGTCATTTTAAGTTAGTCTTCTGTGTGAGACTACTACCCTGGTTAAACCAGCTCGTTTATGCTGAAAGCAACGTCTCCCTACTACTTTGAATGTTATTAAATACTAGAATTTGCCCGCGGCTCCGCCCTCGTGTATGTCGGTTGTCGTGATAATTCGTAGCATATGCAATGTCTTGAGAATCTAAGTATCTCCGTTACAAATTTCATTAAAATAGGTGCAGCCGTTTAGCCGTAAAGTGTAAGAAACAGACCTAACTTTCGCATCTATATATTAACATTTAACATTGACAATGCATTGACTACCCCTCCGCCCCCGCGCCCCGTACCTCTCTTTTTCTCTCATAGTAGGGGCTTAATGATGCTTTCTTCAGCTCAGTCATATCTTGATAATTTTTAAACTATTTTTCGAAATTACTTAGTGTAAGGGAAGACAAAGTTTTTCTACATTCAAAGCTTAAAGTGACAAGGGTATCAATTTTGATAAGAGTTCGATAAATATTCTAAAATGTGCATTGTTAAAAAATATCCAATTTAATTGTATTTATGGTTCACTATGTTGGTCATAGTGACCTCCACATATGCTGTCGAAACTATTTAAGACGAATAATTCTACGGTTACTATATTTGTGTAACTATAACGGTTTGGGAAGCACACGCCAAGATAGCTCTCAGAGAGGTTTTTTTTTCGACTTACTTTACAGTTACCGTTATATTATGACCAAATTATAAAAAATCTCTATAGATTTTAAGTTATTATGTTACAAAGATGTCTAAGCTATATTAATGCAAAGTGTCATGAAAATTTGTTCAGTCATTTTTGCGTGAACGAGTAACAAACACACGCACACACACATCCTTAAAAACTTTCGCATTAAGTAGGATTCTTACATACATATTAATTCAAAATCTCCAAAACGATTATGAATAGATTATACGGTCGGTCAAACAGAGTTGTTTCACTAAAATATAAATGAATATCAAATGGGATAATAAGTACTAGACTGGCCGCGGTCCAAGCAACCAAGCCTAATGACGCGTTTAAACTAAAATGTAATTTCGTAAGAACATTTGTCTTCCTTGATTTAGAAAAGCTCTCTTTTAATTAAGATAAATAGTTGTATTTTTACTTAAGTTTCTTTTTATAGAATGGTATATAAATTAGCAAATGTGATAGTATACTACAATAAGTGATAAGAACGCCTATGGATAATAATAATCTCTTTATTGTACACCAGACCAAATTAAACAATATCTTAAAGTTAGTAGGTACATGTGGCGGCCTTAACACTCAAAAACAATCTCTTACAGGCAACCATTTGATGGAAAGTATGGGGAAGTACCTGATGCTGTGATATAGAGATAGAGAAATATTATATATTTATAATACCTACACATTTTCTTCTTCTTCCTAACCTTATTCGTAATATTATTTAGTGTTGACTAATACCTACACATATTTATTAATACATACATATATGTATTTACAATTTTGTTTGATATTTATTTTTATTTATTTAATATGACTTTGTCCCATTCGGTATTGAGAACCTTGGGCCGTGGGGTCTTAGCGCTATAAGGCTTTTTAAGAAAAAAGCTAAAATATTAGTAGAAATCAGAGGAGGCCGAAGAGCTGGCAGCTACCTCGCACAAAGAATTAGTCTAGCTATTCAAAGGGGGAACGCTGCCAGTATCTTCGGCACAGTGCCTAAGGGGACTCCTTTTAATAATATAGTTTAGTTAAAATATTATATTTTATGAAGGTTTTTAGTTTTATGTTCATTGTTTTAGTTTATAACCAATATTGTACATACATTAAATGAAATAAAATAAATGTTTAATAAATTCAAACATGACGACGAATTAAACCGAAAACCGTTCGCTGATAGTATACGGTTGGGTTATGCAGATATCATTGTTAGTTTCACGGCATACTACATTACTTAATAGTTACTATCAATGATCAATAGTAGCTAACTATCAATGATCAATTTTCTCAAATTTGAAAAGACAAATAATTCTAAAAGTAAATTTAGTTCTGACAATAAACTTTATTTCAAAATAACTCAGGGTGGTATAAAAACAAACGCGAACAATACCGCTGGATTCAGCTAGTATTGTTTAAATTTCCTTGTGTAGACATCCCGGAGTATTTTAAACTCATAACAAGATATGTCACTAGAACAATAACAGTTTTATGACGTCTTATATGATAACTTTTGTGTTTTTCATACTCTTTCAGAGTAGCATTGAAATAGTACCACGTAATATATTTTATACGGGCACTCGTTTCTACCCGCCAAAGTAGTAAAAAAGTAAATAAAACTTTCGTTATGTACTATTTTCACACTTATTTGTATTCTCAGCGTAACACGCCAAGAAACTAAAGTATCTCAATACAAAATACATTTGCTGTATTCTAGTGAGACAATGGTTTTATGAATACAGTACGGATATAATATATTATGTAAAAAATAGTTTAAAGTTTAACAAGTGCGTGTCAGGCCACGCACAAAAAAGCGTTCCTTAGTTACCCATAATGGTAATTGCATTTAAAATCGTATCCAATAATTAATTGTTATGTTTACGTACTAATGCGTTAGTTTTGTTTGACGTTTTCCAAGGAAGCTCATTTTACAAGTTAATCCTCTACAACTCCTGAACGAACGAAGTCATCTAAGCCGTAATAGTTTTCCTTTAAAGGTCATTATGTAGACCACCATCACGGACTTTTCCAAATGTTTTAAGCCAGCTGTTTATCTTTTAGAGGTGGGGGGGGCTGTTTTTACAAAAAAGGGCCCTTTAAAGTGGAATTTTTCACAAACGGATATCTAAATCAAAAAATCGTCTTAAAAACCCTGTGTTGTTTTTAAAAGACCTATCTAATGATACCCCAGACGATGGGGTAACCGCGAGAAAAAAAAAGCATCCTCACTTTAAGTGTAGGGGAGGTACTCCAAATAAAAATGTTTTTCTTAATTTTATTATGGCACTTTGTCGACAAATATTCATGCAAAGTTTCATCTCTCTAGCACTTACCGTTTGGACGGTAAGTCGAGGACGGATGGACGGACGGACGGACATGAATCTATAAGGGTTCCGAGTCATAAAATTCGGAACCCTAAAAAACAATCTGGGTAAATAAGTAATGCGTTTCAGTACAGTAGGTTTTAAGTAAAAATTTTAAAATGATTATTTAATTATACAAATTTTAAATTCAATGGATTAATCAAAATTTTCATATTTTGTGCCTTGCAATGAGGATGTATTTTGAGAAAAGTTACTTTATGCTGCTACAACATACTTGATATTTTGATTCTAAGAGATCATTATAAAACCAATGCAATTAAAAAAAAAAATCTTCTAGGAGCCTTTGTGGAGGTTCCTCCAACACAAAGGTATCCTCCGACCAGACCACTGCCCATGGCGACACGACCATGCCTGGCCGTTGAATTGCCCAATGGTTGATGTTGGGGGGTTGTTTATATGCTAATTGACACAGGAACCTCTATATCGCGATTCAACATATATGTTTTCACAGCATAGTCAGTTATAATCCCTACTTTTTCCCTACTACTACTGTCTGTCTGTTATGCGTTCACGCCTAAGCCACTGAACCGATTTTGATGAAATTCGGTATGAAGATAGGACTGAACTTGGGAAAGGACATAGGATACTTTTTATCGCGAAAATAAAGGTAGAAGTGTTTGAAGTAGGGGACGAAAGTTTGTGTCCTTAATATCAAACATAAAATCATGTAAGATTGTTTATTCTACCCTTACCGTGTCGCGCGATATAAGTGAACGAATTCCACGCGGGCGAAGCCGCGGGTGGAAAGCTAGTTAATAACTTAAATATTCTTGTTTAGTAGATTAATGGTTTGAAATCTGAATTAGCTGTGATCAAAAACACACCTAGACATTATATCTTTAAAACAAAACTTGTACCCCGTACATCCGCGCCCGTGTCGCCAACGACAGCTGCCGTTACATCGGAACGAATTCAAATTATGGAACTGAAATTTGTCACAGAATTCCCTTTATTTTTACCTTTGACATTTCACAGTTGTTAGGATGATGTATTACTTTCGCAATGGATATATAATAAAATTGTATGATTAATTTGGTGTCGATAATGGCCTCCATTTGATTCAATTGTTTACACATTTTGATTTACAATTTATTAACTTTATACAAATTGGGCAATAGTGAAAGATTTATTATTGAAAATTAACGTAGTATCTTCAAGTCCTAAACATTATGTTTACTCATACTTATGTTTTTTTGCTTAAAATGGGACGTATTCGCGATGAAATTAAAAAGGCTATGATTTTACAGCAAAAAACATGAGTATGTGTAAAAACAATTATGTTTACTCTTTGTGAACTCACATAAAACTCTCAAACTCTATTGATCTCACTCCATTGAACTCACCTAAAACTATATATAATGGTGCCCAGTTCTATTTCTTTGAAAACAATCTTTTCCATGTACTTATATCAAGTAAATAATGCTATACTTCGTACCTTAAGGAAAATGCTATTTTGATTTAAGATGAGTTTTTAATATTTCACTCTGTAAATGGATGGGTTATTGTACATTTAGTACATTAAAGTTCCAGTGTATCAAGAAAGAATGAATTTTTTTTTATTAAATACAATTAAAGGCTCGATGCCTATGTGATATAATTATTTATTTATCTTAAACTGGCTTTTAGCTTCAAAATAAGTTAGACGGCGAATCTAAACTACAAGATATTCTAAAGTGACCATGCTTAACCGAAATATCTCTGAAATTATCTTATGCACAACCAATAAATCATCATTCATAAACTACCCAATAAAAGATATACGATTACATACCTGCACCACCTTCGTTGAGATGTTCAGAACGACATATATTCAAATAAATCGTAAAATCTACATAACGTAGAACGAGGAAACTGATAAGTCGTTTTCGTCTTTAATCTTTTCCAGATGCGAGTGCTGGTTGGAATACTTTAGCAACAATTTATTTACAACTCTTCGTCTCCATTAAACAAGAAATATGTTAACCACAATCGAATACAGTGAATCTAAGTAAGCAGATGTTTTATTCATGACCCTCGAAATGGCAATTACAGTAAAGACTACGGTTGGGAGAAAAGTTTGTTTATGTTGCACATCCTGAAAGATGTCAGCTTGAAATATTTGAAATAACTACTCTATAGTCAGGGGTAAGCATTCTAGAAAGCAATTGAGGTTGGAACCTTCTAGAAAAAAAAAGTAATAGGAGATAATGAAATAAAAAGTTTTCGCTGAACTATTTTTGTACTGCAGGCGCAATTTGAAAAGTAATGATGCAGAGTGATTGAGCTTTTAGCACGTATTGTTACATTGGTTGCATATAACGACGATTACAAATGATTACCGATATAAAATTTCGGTATAGTAATTAGTAATATACAACAAAATCCTTATTAACATACGAATAACTTTGACACAGACATTCAGTAAGAACAAAACCATTTATTAATTACGAAATTGCAGGAGTAACGTACATTTGACCTCATACTTACATACATGCAACCATTTTATTCAGTAACCGCATGCAAGAGTGTAACATAACCAGTTTTGGAATGTAACATTAAGAAAATATTTGAGAATCACAGTTAAAATAATAGCAAGTGCGTGACGTACCAGTAATAATAATTAATTCAAGCTGGCCTCTATTACCAATTACAGTATTCGGTCAAACATTACAAATGGTTGGCCAACATGCAACCAAAATTCACATTTAGTTCCATAATATGTTGTATATAAAAATATATCACTTTTTATTGAATCAAATCTGAAGTGGGTCAAATGAACCCGGAAGACATTTGAACCAAATCCATTTGAGTCAGGTTTTCAAGTGTAAGTTACGTAAAGTACTAAAATTAATAATAAAATTATTTAGATTGTGAAAGAAATGTGTTCAATCCAGGCTATCGGCAATGTTTGATCTATTGAAATGCATCTGAACTTTGTTATATTTAGTACGTTTTAATATCATTTATGTAGATATGTATTATGTTAAATGGATTAATGATATTAAAGTGTGAGATACTTATAAACCAATTTTACTATTTGGATACTATTTAACGGCTTTACTTAAGCAAGAATATCATTCAACTTAAACAATATTGTAAATTACAATCTATAAGGTAAAATGACGTTTAGGATAGTAAATAAATATAATAGCCAAGTTGCCCTGGGTGATTGGAAATAATCACATGGAGTGAGGGGTGCATGAATGGGTCACCGTTAGTGGCATGATGACATGAGCCTCTTCGTGATTCGTCTAGTGCTCCAACAAAAAACATCCAACGGCAAGATTACTTAGCCATAAGGTTGTCTTGGAAGTTCCTAACCAACACTCGGCCAACGTGGGAACGTATGGCCGTAACTCTTAACCTCTAACCGTAACTCAGTCGGACATTACGGGTTGTTAATTGAAAGAAATTTTATGACCTAATGCCGGAACAACACTGCGTTATTCGCTATTCGTTATGCGGGTTATTCACGCGCATACGGCGAAGTGTGGAGAGTATATTCGCCAATATTCGCTTTATTCGTACGCATAACACATAAGCACGAATAGCGAATACGCGTATTCGTCGACTTGTCGGTTTTTTGACACACTTCAAAGGACACGAATAAGGCGAATATGCGCATCGACTGCCCACACTTCGGTGAGTCATTCGATCGCTTGCGGCGGTCGTGTATCGACGTGTACGGTGTATGCTAAAATGGAGTGGACGGACGGAAAAGATTCTTATGACTTGTAATCATCCACCAGCATTTTATTAATTATTTTTTCAAATAATAAACTGCGGCAACTTTCAACACGTCCATCGCCTTATTTGGCATAATTCAGCGTACCAGTTCGAAGTGTGGATGGCATGTTTTGTTTGCGCACATAATAAATATTTTGGCGAATAAGGCGTAGTCACATAACGCAGTGTGGTTCCCGCATTAGATTTAAATATATTATATCAACATCAGTGTCTCAGCCGTAATTCAGACGGCCCATTTTCCATATCGATAGAATCGTAACGTTTCTTTCCCTTCATTCGACATTCAAATGTTGCTAATTATCTGAAAGTATTCTATTAAAGACACTTCGATATCATTATATCCAAACAGACCGTTACAATGACTGCGCCATACTTAAACGCCAAGTTACATCAATCGCATTTGAGCAAATCGTACGTAAAAAGTCAGTGCGCGTAATTTAGACAGAGTTCAACGTAAGGGGCTATAAAAGTGATAAAATATCTATTTAGCTTTTTCTCTATGGCCGTTTTTCCATTCTTAGGCTCGAGAAAACGTTTGTTTCCTTCCTGAGAACGCTTGGTGACTGGGTAATTGCAGTTTATGTTAACTCAGATAAACGTGATAACTTTCTCTTCGCTTCATCGCTCCGACTTTACGAAAGCCTATTCCGTTTTCCGGAAACTAGCTAATAAAATAAACTTAATTATCGTGATCTAGAAATAACTACAAATTAAACAGAGCCTATTATTGATTATTTTAATATAAATGTAGGAATTTTCAATTCAATCAATTTGTTTTTGTTTATTATTTTCAATGGTTTATTGACCGATTATACCATCCGTTTTATTCCTTAAAAATACTTACTTACCTAATAAACTTTGGATTTATTTATTTATAAACAAAAAGAAAGACTGAAGAAAAATAATTTATCTGAAAAGATTACTAAGAAATAGGTCTACAAAAATTACCGAAGGAACTAAATGGAACTTTACCAGTGAAGTTTTTTGACAATTTTAAAAAGAGTACTTTGCTATGCAGAATGTAATATGAGGTTATGTGTCAACAAATGGTCGAGATAAACTGTTGCAAGCGATTCGGATAAGCAAGATTGCCGGAAAGAGGCGTGTTGGGCGCAGGAAAGGCTATGACTGAGTAACATCCGGGAGTTGAATAGCAGTTTTTCCTCCTCTATGTATATAAAGAGGACGAAACTGAGCAGTGAAATTAGTTCCAAACGAGTCATTAAAATTTAAAATGTTATCTAATTTGTTGAAACATATTCTAAAAGCTAATTCATTTTTCTTTCTTTTCCATACGCTGCAATAAATCGACATCAAAGCGAGAAAAACCTAAATAAATATTGATATCAATTCACGGTCTGTTTGTATATGGCAACAGAAATTGACCAGCAATTAATCAAGTATGTTCGTTAAATGAAAAATTCTCCACTGTATCCGACACAGGACATTAAACGTCCGGGACTCGGCACGGCTGTCTATCAAAAAGCACTTTTGTGGTGTGGACGCCACGTGGCGCGGGCGCGGATTTACCGCCAGCGGCATTTCCATGTCGACCGCGCAGCAAAACACATTGATTCACTGGGGTACTAGAAATGGTTCAATTTTTTTGTAAATTAATTAGATCATGTTCTATTTAAAATTCAAAATAGTTTTATACAAAAATAGTTAATTAATTTCTTGTTTTAGATACAATATTATCTGCCTCGTTATTTTAGTAGTTAGCGTATGCGACTGTCGATCAAAAGTATTATTGGGTTTTCCTACACGAAATTCTTAATATTCTAATAGCCCGGATTATGAAAGTTTGGCGGTGATTCGCGCTCGTGCCTTCCGAGGCACGTTAAGCCATCGGTCCCAGATGTTATAAACATCTATGGTAGTAGTTATTTGGAAGTCAGTGCCCTCAAATTTTCAGTTTCTTTCAACTTTCAGTTCTCGCTCAGGGCTGCGGAAGTCCGTTGCCAGTCGCTCCGTGGAAAAACTGATATTTAAGTAAAATCGATCAGAGTGGTGTGCCATGCCAAAAAAAAGCGAGAAGCTTTTTTTTAGCATGGCACAAGGCTTATGTCCAGCAGTGGACTGCGATAGGCTGATGATGATGATGATGGTGTCTGTAAGATATCTGAAATATATATTTATTTATTTGTTATTACTAATTATGAAATGTCGCAATAGTTTGATTTTGATTTTCACATGAACATTAAATTATGTGTCTGGATGAACTTATTATTTCTTATTAGACATCGGGATTATTGCCAACGCCTGAATCATATATCTTATTCACAAACGTGGTAAATTAAACTGTTTCATCTAGTTTCCCTACATCTGTGTAACAAGTATACTATTGCTGAGCTGACAAACGGAGGTTACAATTAATTTCAGAAATACAGCCATGTTGACTCCATTTCGGTTGAGAAATTAAATATAAACATGTCATAGCCCGGGGGCTTTAGGTGGTTAAGGACCCTAAGGATGGTACTTAATTGAGATCTTGATTGCCTAGCGATCTTTGTGATATTATCAACTCTGGTTTCGGTTAAGACGGATTCATTGTTGAGATTTGAACGTAATTCTTGTTCAGTTTTTGGAGTTTGGTTTCAAAACCTGTGAACTTTATTACTGTGATATAAATGAATAGTATACAAAAATTAATATGTTAAGCAAAAACTTTGATAATTATGAAATTTCCTCCACTTAAAGTTTAAGTGGAGGAGAAGTGCAGGAAGCTATTGCTTTTTTTTTTTAGATATGCACTAAAATATATAACATTAAATCAATAAATTAAACGTCACACATACTACCATGTATTTGACACACATACGCATAGATACTCTTTTGTCAATTAACATTGTAACTTTTCCTTGGCGAAACCTGTGATTATAGAAGTTGTAGTCTTTGTCAATAGAACCCTTATAATGTTGCCACTTGTAATTTAAATTAACTATGGTTGAATTTCGAACACTTGGCGACCACTGGGCGGCAAGAAAACCAACATTAGAGGTATATGTCTAGCAGTCTACTTACTGAACATTCAGAACAATGTTTTTATTGTTATTTATTGTATCTATAGGTATAGTGTCGTGTTGGAGTTTTATTTTTTATATTTAGCCTACCAAAGTGACTCTACCCTGCCTGATGGAAAGCATGAGCAGAGTCCAAGAGTGGGGGAAACCACACATCATTGCCGCATATGCAGACAGTAAAGTATGGCGGCCCACACTATGGCGGCTTAGTAAGATGCTTTTTCACGCCCCGCTTAAAGGACCCGGGATTATAGTGGGAAGGAAACACGTGGGCTGGCAGTGAGTTCCAGCTTTTGACTACTCGGCTATTTCCTCTACCCTAAAGCGGCGACTTCCAAGTCCAGCACGTGTTGTCCTGTAAAGGAAGGGAGAAGGTGGGACCAGTTGGAAGAGCTCTTCAGAACACTCACCAGAACTATTTTAGTTTCAGAACCTCTCTTGATTTCTTATGTTGAAATCCCTGGAAACCATTTATTTGCTTTACTTTACATCGCTACTATAAATAATATTATAAATGCGAAAGTAGCTCCGTCTGTCTGTTACGTTTGCGTTTTGTTACAAACCGCAGAACCAATTTTGATGAATTTTATTATAGAAATAGATGGAACCTTGGGATAGGATATAGGCTACTTTTAACCGATATACACGCGGGTGGAGCCACGGGAAAAAGCTAGTATGTAATAAAAAGTAAACTAAATTATTTGAGTCACTAAATACCTATCATAATAACATGA
The DNA here is from genome assembly GCA_932526445.1 of Phragmatobia fuliginosa. Classification (NCBI taxonomy): domain Eukaryota; kingdom Metazoa; phylum Arthropoda; class Insecta; order Lepidoptera; family Erebidae; genus Phragmatobia; species Phragmatobia fuliginosa. The sequence goes on along the minus strand of OW052065.1, from coordinate 6,228,124 downwards.
GTACTTCCCTAAGCGATGTATGCCAACGTGCAGAATTTCTTACCATCTTTATATCAGCGTTAATACACCACGTACAGGTTACGTATTATTAAAATCGTGTTTAGGTAATGGATGTTTATGTGTATCCGTTTAATATCACACTCCGTATTAAATGCTATAAATCTTTTAAATATTACATTTCTACAGAAAACTTTGTGGAATAAGAAGGCACACCTTCTTTATTTATATTTAAAATCTCTAGTTGTCAATTATAAAAAAAACAAATAAAAGGGACACCTAAATATTCAATTCCTTTAATAAATACTAAATACTGCAGAGGAGGAGATTTTGCCTGTTTTTTGTGTGTATCTAAGAATATTTAAAACTATACTACTTTAGGTTCCAACTCTAAAACAACGAACTACGCTGATTTCATTTCGGTACGAATGCGCCGGCTTAATCGGGGTGGTACTATCCTTACACAATATATCAACTTACTTGACTGCCTCGGTGGCGCAGTGTTAGCGTAGCCGACTGCTGTGCTTGAGGCCTCGGGTTCGATTCCCGAGTCGGGCAAAATGTTTGTGTGAATCACAAATATTTGTTTCTAAGTTTGTGTATTTGCTATGTCCAACGAGTTTTTTTAAGTAATATAAATAGTTTCAAAGTAATATAAATAGTTTCAAAGTAATATAAATAGTTTCAAAGTAATATTTTAAAAAGTAATATTTTAAAAAGTAATATTTGAAAAAGTAATATTCTAAAAAGTAATATTTTTAAAAGTAAATGGAGTCTCAATTATATAGAAGCATCCCACTAGGTTACCACAGTGTGGGTCAATAAGCTGTATTGTCTGCACTTCTACGCATGCTGCATCAGGCAGAGTAGTCTTTTTAGAATAGAATAGAATAAAAGTTTATTGCTTTCAGTATTACAGATTTGTGTAAAACAAAAACTATAATACCGAAAGCAAAAGGTCCAGCAGGCATCATTTTTCTTTTTTATAGACTTAAGTATTTAAAAAAGAAAAATGATGTTGATATTATAGATAATTTAACAACGAACCTAACAAATAATACACTCTAATAAATATTTAAAAGTTTTAATTTAACTTGATATTGGTAAACTTTTTTACAGACATGGGAAATATGTTTCCGAAAGTTGAGTACTCGTACATACATTTTTGATTTGAAATTCATTGTAATTTAATTGACAGGTAATTCTCAGTATTGCAATTTTTGCGTATTCATTTCACGTGCTGCATTGCATTAAAAACAGGATGGTGATTTCTCTAGACTTCCACTTCACAATTTACTGGCGCATAACAATATGCTTGACAGGCGTAGTCTGTATTATACAGCTCAAACAGGTCATGTGTGAATGCAAATAATGTGTGGTGTTTTGAATTTTTTAACTATTTATTTCTGTAATGTTCCATATTAGTGCCTTCTAATCATAACAGCAGACTAGGCACTGTGGCATTTCTTGTGTGTTGCCTTTGTCCTACAGCGATATGCAACGGGCTGATAATGAATCAGAATAATCCGAACAGGACCTTTTTTGAAACAAGAATAGGTCTAAGTCTGACAACTAGAGATTTTAAATCTAAATAATTAAAATTTATTATATAAGTGGATTTTAATATAGTTAGTGATATGAAAATAAAAAGAAACGTAATGCATTGCCAAGTAACTGCAAAATAAAAAATCTTTCCTGGTGATAACAACAAATGAATTTTTATGATTACAATTTATTGAATGAAATTTTAAACCCTCGCCTATCGGCACTTGATGGAACTTTTAAAAATATATTTTTGAAGTTAAACTTACTTTTTTCTACACTACTACCTGAGTACTGAAAGTCCTGTCAAAATCGGTCCAGCCGTTTTAGAAATTACCAGCAACAAACAGACAGACAGACCAAAAATTTAAAGTAGTAAGTAACTTAATATACTTTCGTACGCATTTAACAAAAAAAACTGTAAATTTGATATTACACACAGACACTACAATTTCATTTATCTGCATAGATTTAATTAGGTTATATTAACCTAACCAATTTCGCTCTTTGTCATTATCAAATGTTATTTTATTTTAACCTTTGAAGTACGAGAGAGTTTCATTTGACTTTTTAAGTACTTATTTCAAAAACTTCCACTTAGTGCCGACAGTTTTTTTTTATGTTAAAGCCTAGAAAGTGACTCTACTCTGCCTGATGGAAAACATGAGTAGAATCCAAATGGTCACCATTCTCATTGTGAGTGAAAATAATGGAACGAAGGCGAACGACACCACGACAGCTTAGTAAGAAGTTTCTGCACCATTCTCATCATCATGCAAAATGATTGGGCCTCCGGTCTCACTCTCATCAACGAAATAAGACAACACTAATGCTGTCATTTTAAGGTTTGTCTTATGTGTAAGGGTAGTACTGACCGGGTTGAGACGGCCCATTTGTGCTGAAATCAGCGTAGCTCTGACGATCAAGCTTAGTATAAATCACTTAATACCAGGGCGGTTCAATAAGTACCCGTGATACATTAGCACTTAGCAGCAGCAAACAAAACGCAACTTTAGATGAACATCGTAAACTCGTATTAATATTAGTAGGGATTAAAACTAGACAATATTGTGTCATGCGGGTCAAGTCATATCGCATAGTTACTAAGTACACCAACTAACTCCCCTAACTAGATTATAAACACAGATATAGAGGCTAGTGCTAATGCAACGCATGCAACCGTGTATTACACTCAATCCCGTTCTGCAAACATTTTGAACAAAATGCATATTTGTTCAATTCAATATTAAAGCAATATTGAATTGACTAAATATGATGCAAGCTTGCATGCAGAAAGGAGTTGATTAAGAATTTTATCTATGAGTTCAACGATGTCATTTAATTAATGTAGCAGGTGCGTATTAACAAAATTTTCCTTGCAGTTGGTCACACATGAATTCAAATCTAAGCTTCAAATTTGTAAGATTTTTTTCTTAATAAATACCGAAAAACTAATTATAATATGTCACCGTGATGATTAAAATGATTTAAATTTATTTGTTTCATAGTTTCTAATATAGCCGTACATAGTATACATTATTCTACTTTCTCTATCCATTGATGTTGGTATCATTGAACATTATTTTTTATTATTTGCACTGGTAATGTTACAGATAATTTCTCGTACACAAAGAACCACGCCATAAATATAAATACAGAGGTCTGAAACTAATATACGGCTTACAACACCATTTTGTTGAGTTTACCTGTTGTACCAGTGAGATCGATGGCTTATTTATGATAGGCGCACATATTCCTGTACGTATCATAGCTCTTTGTATTCGTGCGAAATCAAGATAAATGACCATGCGAATAGTGTTGAGAATCAAATCTAATTTCCCAATATGAAAGTGAAGAGATAATGTTTTTAAGGTTTCGTAGTTCATGACTTCGAACCCTTATAGTTTCGTCAAGTCCGTCCGTCCGTCGACTTAACGTCTAAACGGTTAGTGCTAGAAAGATGAAACTGTGCATAATTATGTGTTTTTATCACGTCAACAAAGTGCTACAATAAAAACATGATAAATACTTTTATTTGGGGTACCTCTCCTACACGTAAAGTGGGGATAATTTTTATTCTCGCGTCTTATCCATTGTGTGGGGTACCATTAAATAGGTATTTCAAAAATATTGACAGGTTGCTTAGGCAATTTTGAAATTAAGTAATTGTTTGCGAGCTATTCAACTTGAAAGCATTATTTTGTTAAAACAGACTGTCCCCCTCTAAAAGCTAAGCGGATAAGTCGAAAAGGACAATGCCCATTTTTCTATGGAGATCCGTACCAACTTGCGTCAAACCAAATTTGCCGTCAAGAGTTTAGTTTTTATCTAACCTTTTACCATCAAAAATATTTTGTCAATGTTTATCCGCATTTTAGAGAAATTGACTTATTTAAGTTGGAAAACGCCTGATGAAAACATTTTAGTAATTTTGAATCAGCGTGATTATTATAGATGCCGCAGGTAAATTGTAAGAGCCGTGATATTAGAGTATCACTATAATAGTAAAATTATAATTAGGTTAGCAGTGTTATTATAATTTCACTACGGTAGATTATAATCTAATGGTTTTGACAATATACCTGCGACATAGATAAAGCTAAATATCTATGTCGCAGGTATATTGGTAGATAAAGGTATATTAGGTATATTATATAGATAAACGCCGCATTGCTGAGTAGCGAATTGTATATTATAGATACTACACGAGCACGATAAGTTGGGCCCGCACTCCTTCGCCCCCTTTACATTGTGAGTTGTAATTGTGACTAACACAGGCATGGGTAGATAGTATTTTAAGTTATGCCTCGGCTTACCTTGAAGAATATGATCTTAAGACGGTTAAGTGGTTAAGTTAAGTGGTTATAATTGAGTCCTTTACTTATTTAGGCTTTTAATAAGTTGCTGCATGTTTTAGTTCGATTGCTTAAATTAAACTAAATCACTTACATACTAACAAGGTAACACAAATAAATAATTTGAAATGTCTGATTAAACATTTATTTTCTTACATAGCCAGTTAAATCAATTACTTTTAGGTTCATAATCAAATATATTAATTATATATAATTAATTATAAATCATCGGTGATTTTTAAGTACTGTTTCCCGTATTGAGAGAGGTATTACTAGACGTTCGGGTCCAGTACAGTTCATGTATATACAGTGATTAGCAGTACTCGCTGCTCGTCTGTATATAGAAGAGGTAATTCTAGATGGCGGCTCATCAGTTGTTCGAACTTCTTCATTTTCGGTTGGCCTATGAAGATCATGTTGCTGCTGTCTGTTGACTATCCTAGTCGCCGCCCTCCAGCAAGCAGCACATGCTCTCTCAAGTCTAGAGACCTAAAATAATTAAAATTACATTAATTTCTAGGAATATACTAGAAATAAGATAGATTAAGCATTCACTGCATTTGTGTTGTAGGAGGAACACATACAAACACACACACACACATTCTATGCAACAAAATAACTATCTTCATAATATTGTATCAATAAATTCTTTCTATATAAATACTTCACCATTATTTTATTATTATCTATTTATTTATTAATATTATTATCACAATATTAATTAATTACTTTCTATCCTAGTATTTACAATTTCATCCTATATAAAATAGTTTACATATATTGAATATTAATTGTTCATATTTCATTTGCATTAGTGAGACCACACCTTATTTGATTTGACCTTTTGCTATAACGGCTGGTGCAAGTACATCGGTGATCTTGGTATCGTACTGCCCTCAGTCTCGCGAAACATAAATTGTTGCAATTAGACTTTTATAGTACTTTTTAGAACATTTTAACATTTTAATACAACTTTTATTTTCTGAAACCTTGTGAGTATAGACCATATACCATAGTGTCAATATTGTACTTACAAGATGAAGTGGTGTCGATTGCAAAATCACATCTCGTTGTAAAGAATCAGGCCTTATTTGGTAGGTTCTTCTTCCACGAGTGCGTAATAATGATACACCACAACTGAAACAAACACTTTGATGGCCCACTACTGGGCTGCCAATTGTTCCTTCTTGAATCAACAAGTAGCAACTGTGGCATATAAAATGATCCGGAGTAACCTAAAAAAGAAAAACTTGTTATACTGTATTTCATTATTCAATACACTGACATATGCATGTTATGTGTGTTTGTTGACAAAAGCCTTATAAACTATACATACAGTAAATAATTATAGTTCATAAATGTATGTGCAAATATATGCACTAAAACAATTTATGCACTTTAATAAGTAACTCTTTCATACTTCAAGCTCTCACTAAAAATATTTGACAGTTAGTTGAACTTATTGGCTACATTTTTGGCTAGAACTGGAATTTAGGCGAAGCCTCCACAGCTATGACATATAAAAGATGTTCAAAGCCATCAAAAAGATTGTACAGAGTGGTTTTGTCATACTAGAAGCATATACTGGAATACTAATGGCTCAACTACCAAATATAATATATGATGAATGCGTTTATGAATGCTTAATGAAAAAACTTACCAAAGTAGGTGTAACCCATGATGTCAATATTTCGCGTATCCTAGCGTGAACACTTCCCACCGAATGTATCAGTGCGTTCCTTGGTACCGCCAACGCACAGTTGATACACCGCCGACTACTACTCTCTACAGTCACACTGTCACTTCGCTCCATTTTTTACTAGATAAGCACCATGAACGCCGGCAACAGTCACTGTCATGACACGGCACTTCAAAGTCACTAACTCGATAATCAACAGGAAAGAGTCACTATCTCAACACTGTCAATATTTATTATAGACGTAGTGAATTAAATAAACGATAAAACTACCAAATCAACTCTAACGCAGCAAGAATAACATCGACCAAACGTCATCACAACAAAAAAGAAATTAACACTGACAGTTCTGTAATTAAGCGTTCCGAATCGCCATGAACGTGTTTTGAGTTTCGAAAATACACAATGTTTACTTTATGAAATGGTGAGATATAAAATAAAATGATGTAAAAGAATTACATATTTTACTTCCTACTTTAAAATCTTATTTACTTATACAACGGCTAAAACTAATAAGGCGAACAAAGATTTTTATGTTCATTGTTAAACCTCGGAAATAACAGACACGGAACGTGCAATATTTCGGAAATGAACTTTTGACATATGGATATGTATTGTTTTACGGAAGTAGGTAATTGCTAATTATTTAGCACCATTAAATGAATTTTTTAAATGCCGATCTAAAAAACGGTTATAAGTCAGTACATAATACACATAAATAAAACATTAATTTTGGTGTTAATATATCTATGGCGCAATATGGTACGGGGTATGGGCATTGTCCTTTAAAAATAATCATTTAAATAAACTTTAAAAGAAACTTAATTTATAACGGCTTAGACAACTTTGTTGGTTCAAAAATAATAGACGCCTAGCTTGTAAAATATGCTTAATTAGAAAACTTCGCACAACATAACTAAATATTTAAAATAACTGCAATTATGGGTGCATACGGAACCCTGTTCTATGCGTGACCTGACACGCACTTGGCACATTTTTTTAATGCTATTTATGCTTTACTTATCCCCATTTTGATGTGGTCAGTTCAGCAACTGCAGAGCTCAACAATCATTTAACATAATTATATGATCACAATTCAGTTCCTTTTGAGCTAAGCACAGACTATGGATGCGTCATTTACTACGATCCTGTAAGTGTTATAATTGATTAAAATATTGAATGTTGACGACATAATAAAGTTATGTATGGAATTACTAATATTTTCATGCGTCCATAGAAAAAAAAGTATTACTAAATAATTTATTATTAGTATACCTTCTAAATTAAATAAGCGTAAATACACATGAGGGTTTTCTGCAGTACTGAAACTTATAAATTAAGTCATTTGAAAGATTCTAAGATGTTTTTAAAATAAAGTTTTTTAATAAAGTATTCATTATTAATTTTAACAGAAGTTTCACCTCTAACTAAACTTAATTTAATTTGTCAAACAAAAAATTCTTGTCCATAAACAAAGTACCTACATCTGAATATCTTATCAAGAAAAACTACACGTGTCAAATAACATAATAAAATACGACATTTTAAATTCAAAGCAAAAGAGGTGCATTTTATTACTCCCCTGTTTGTTATACGAATGTAAATTCATTTTTGTACCCCTAGAATAAGACGTTTGCTATCCGTGTGCCCCATTGGCCTGTGTAATAATACTGTAAAATGTTTTCATAAAACATACATATAGGGGAGACGGAGGTTTGTAATTGAATTTTCAAAACCCTACTCATACTACCGTTATGAATCCTCTATTCTCTCTCTATTCTCTCTCTGTTCTAATCTACCTATTGTTTGCGAACATGGCATAAATGTACATGTAGAATCTTGACCTGTCACAAGAGATGTATTGCATCCTAAGTGAATAAAGAATTTTGAATTTGAATTTGAATTTGAATTGTAATTGAAAAGAAACTTGCACAATGCAGATTTATAAGTCAAAATTTAAATATGGAAAAATTAGATACATGACGTAAGAGAGAAAGTAAGAGGAAAGGCAGAACCTTTGCACTGAAAACATGTAATTAAGAACATAGACATATGTATTATAAATAATTAAAACGGTGACTATACTTAAAGGCTTATTTCTACACATTCCCTTTAATCTATTCTTTTCCATTAAAATATTCTTTAACATTATAACAAATTCAACATTCTAATGAATTATTTTCAAAGATTTTGGAAAAGGATTTACCTATTTTCTATTTTATTTATGTTATTTTTTCGTATCTAGTGTGCCAGTATTACATCTTGAATTCTTAAAAAAAGGTGGAATAACATTCATAAGAGATATTATTAGAAGTCTTGAGTTGATAAACGGGCTCTCTCACACGGTGTTAACACTATGATATATTACACAATTTTCTTTACGAGCGCAACGGATTTATAACAACGCAACGCCAGCATTTTGAACACACAGTGTTTTAGCTAAAATTTCATGGAGCAGGTTTGGTAAATACGGTTACGAGTATAAGGTTATCAAGCCGGGTAATATATTCTAATCGTAAAAGATTTATCCTGGTTGTAATCTGAGATGATTGCTGAAACAATATTAAAGTGATTAAGAAAGCCGTTATAATGTGATTAGGCTGCGTTGCGGTAGTAAATCTAATTAAATTTCTTATCTCATTCGTCTACTGTCAAGAAGTGAGTAATACCTTTCGAAATAATTTTGATGATGAATATATAGTACAAAAAATATGAAACATACACCTCCAATATTGTCTATGTTATATTATGCATGTCGGATGATATGTGTGCCTTGGGTGGCATCTGTTTCTCTGATTTTCTTCTGTCATAGAGAACAGAATCATATTATATCACTCTATGTCTAACGTGAGCTATAACTCTTCCGGTTTATTTTGAAATCACTTTGCAGTTTCACTTTATTCTTTTATGGTGACATATTAAAAGCTGTCTTACTAATGCTTATTATTTTGTAACTATAATAAGGGAATAAACTTCTTTTTGACTTTCTCACAAATAAAACACCAGTGGCATCGCTCTTACACATACCTCAAAGTACAGCTTAGTTGCTTTAATAGATAAATTGTCTAGAATTGATTTCGTTTAATTGAGAATTACTGATAAGATTTGCTGCTCAACAGATCCTTTCACTAGATAATATAAGCAAATCCTCTCACTTGACCATAAAAAACTGAATACACTTAACTCACCATCATCATTCAGTCAAAAGTCATCTATTGCTGGACATGGGTAGCTCATGAAGTTTTTTAAATTGATTTTTGAAGTTATAACTACATTCTCATCGAACTCAATCCAAGTTTAAATATGAAAACCAAAACATAAACCGATCCACTTATGTTTATTTATATTACATCTCGTTTGGTCGATACAAATAATAACAAACACCGATAACAATATTCCCCCAAATAACCAAAACAAACCGTTTTCCCAAAACATAATAGAAAAAAAACTGGTATTTCTTAACATACGACAGTCAATGGTCCAACACAATATGTATCCTTTCCAAACATCCGGTCACCATTATAAGGGCTAATAAGACTGGGGGCTTACCAGACCTCAATTTATAATAAATCGAAAGCACCGTTATCGTTGGTTTGCACACAATGAAACGACTTATCTTCTTCTACAGAGCAAGGAGTACCAAACACCCTGGGGTTATAACCTTGAATGATGACCACCGATTTGTTAAGACCCCGTCTACCGTCGTTACGACATATTTTCAGTTTTTATTTCCTTTATGATGTTTCATTTTATGATTGTCTGCAATATAAGGAGGATACGTGACGGTGTCAAATATATTTTTATGTATTTTCGTGGACGTTTTGTTCTTTGTGTCACTAAATGTGTCTAAAAGAGATAGTTCTATGGTAGCTTAGATTATTTATTATAAACATAACCCCTTTTATTAAGAGATAGTGATGGTTAATAGCTAAAGTACAGTTACATCTTATATAAGCTATATGAAGCTAGATGCAGTCGATATCACGAAGGTGATTTAATTTAGGTTTAATGTTTATCCGCTGATAAGAGCTATTTGCATTGTAATTTTTAAAATAAATTCAAATGATTTGGTATTTTCATTAACATCATCACCAGCAGGAACCTATGGCAGTCCATTACTGGAATATTTAATATTTTAAACCATCATCAAATTTAAATGCTATTGGCTTGAGCCAAGAGCATATAAAATTTTATTTAGATAATAATTATTTAAAAATAATTATACAAATATACAATACTAATGATAAGCAAACAAAGAATCCACTTGACAATAAATGTAATAACACCTCTAAGTTATACACCATAGTATTCCTTCATCAATCCAACCATCCTCCCCAAAGAGTTGTAACGACCCTTTTTTCAAAACAATTACGAAACTTTTTAGGGGTAAAGGTGACACACTTAGATTGAATAGTAAAGTCCCGCGTGATTTTGTGAGAAAAAAGTTATGACAAGCATTTGCGGTGTTGAAACATCGGTTTCATTTGTAACCTACTAGAAAATCACCACCTAACCTAAATATCTAAACCTATTGTCTGCCTCGTTGCTCTAGTGGTCATCGTATGCGGCTGCTGATCAAAAGGTCTCGGGTTCGATTCCCGGGTCGGACCAAATATTTGTGTGATCCACAAATATTTGTTTGGGAATCTGGGTGTTTTCTATGTATAATATGTATGTATTTTCAAAAAAAAAGTATGTTTATGTATTTATATCAGTTGTTTAGTACCAATAATACAAGCTTTGCTTAGTACGGGACTAGATGATATTGTGTGTAAGATGTAAACACGAAAATTTATAAGTATAGAAGTGTGATTATGGCAAAGAAAACTAAATAGACTTTGTTGCAATCGGGTACGTAGAGAGAGAGAGGAGACTACATCAAGTTTTTCAAACAAAAACAACTATAGCGACACAATTTTTTGAAGCGAGCGAGTTACAAGTAAAAACTACTTATAAAATACAAGTATTACATGAACTGTAATCCAGTTTAAGTAAACGTGTAAACTAAATTTTGTAACAAAAGTTTACCGTGGCAAAGTGTGTCTACGGTATTGAATTTCACGTGTTTACATTATTCACAGCGTGTGGCTTTTGGTCGAGATTTTGTTTTTGTTTAAACACGGAATCATTGAGAGAAATTGCTTTTTGCCACGTGACTTTTGTAACCGTTAGTCAAAAGTACCACATACGATAGTCGCCACAAGTATGTTTGACAAGTGTCCGAGTAAAAAAAATATGCTGCAGTGCCATCTAACGAATGTATTCTGAACTACAGAGTAACCGCTAATTCTGTATCACGATATGTATAATTTCACTACGATGAGCACATAGTAATACCTATAACTTCCTGAAATAAATTATTATCACGCCTGAACGGAAAATTTTTCTCTTTGTGTTGGGGAGATATTATGAGTATTTTGAGTAGACTAGGCTAGAGCGAAAATAATAGGAGCCCCAACTCCTGCACCCTAATCTTAAGAGCCGCTAAAAGATGGCATCTTTTGCTAGCCCCATATTACACAATATGTGGCTTTAGAGGCATTTTATCTCTACTCATATGTGACAAGTTACCTTTATATGACAAGTCATTCTCTTTGTCTCTCTTTTAAAAAGGTAACTCCCGTTTTAGGAATATAAGTCCTATATTGCAGGGGACTTCAAAAACATACATGAAACGGACACAAAAAACACCCAGACTCAGAACAACATTTTGTGAATGACACAAAGTGTTGTCCCATGTGGGATTAGAGCCCACGACACTAGGCGCAGTAGAAAAAGACGACACTTATGAAAATAACTAATATTACATTAGGTATATTTTTATAAAAGTGATTATTATTATTTAGATAATAATACTTTGGAACATAATTGTCGAAAATTGTGCGTGTTAATTATAATTTGCATTTTATGTTTTACAAACTTGGTGTATTACATAAATTATAAATATTCAGTAAACACATTGCTGATAGCTAAATTGCAATGAGGTTAACATATTTTATTAAAATTTTCATTTCCAAATAACATTATAAAATCTGTTTTACCCATTATGATAATTACCTTTTACAAATATTGCATTTAATGCTCACACACAATATAATCGTCCATTAAGAAATATTTAATATCCTAAAATTTTACAGCAATTCGAAAATATCACTTCAGAAAACAGGTAAAATAAAGCACATGATAATTTAATAAAAAAAATTGTCAGGCCACGCATAGAATAGGGTTCCGTAGTCACCCATAATGGTAGGTTGATTTTGTCCTATAGACAATTGTTACAAGTTAGGCCCCTATAACTCCTAAAATAAAAAAAGTTATCTAAACCGCTATAGTTTTCCTTGAAAGTTCAATATATGAGCTACTATTATTTTTAGTCAGCCAGCGGGGGGGGGAGGGTTGTGTTTAAAAAAAAATGCAGTTAAGTTTCAAGTTTAATATAGTTTTAGAAACCTTTCAATTTTATTATTTCATTTAATTTTTTAGAAGAACTATCTAATGATACCCCATATGATGAGGTAGACGCGTGAAAAAAAATCATCCCCACTTTACATACAATGCAGGTGAGGTACCCCAAATAAAATCTTTTTCATGATTTTATTGAAGCACTTTGGCCACGTAATTACAATACATATTCTTACAAAGTTTCATTTTTCTGGCACCAACCGTTTGGGGGGTAGGTCGGGGACGGACGGACGGACGGACATGGCGAATATCTAAGTGTTCCGAGTAACTACTAAAGCGTGTTGCCACTTATTAAAAATAAATAATATGGTAGTAAATAGGTGCTTATGACTGACATAAGTCGCTGTCAGAAAAACGGGAACTTTAAAGATTCCCAATTTTTTTACTAATCACAGATCTAGTAAATATACACATATTCTAGATCTTTACTAATCACCTCTTAAACTTATTGTTTTAAAACCTAAAGGGTTTGGTTTAAGTAACCTTGTTACAAGTTTAAATTTTTTTGACCTTAAAAGTAAACTCTTCATTCGTTAAAGAGTTTGACCCCTAGACTAAATTGGTGCATATATAATTAAGAAAAAACTAACATGAATTCCACGGGAATACTCTGAACGACTTTTTGTATTCGAAAACGATATATTACACTGCAGCCTTTTTTACCTGTAACCGTTTACCGGGGCACCTTTGGGACAGGATAGAAAAGTTCTAAATGGTGTTCGATAACAATGGCTCTTCTAAGCTATCTATATCGATATTTCACTTTTGTTTTAAATATCTTAATTTAAAATATAGCTACATTTACGCTACGCTAGGTAGAGTTACGTTCTCAGTTATCACCAATGTGTAGAACGTATTAGGGTTTGCGTATCGCGGGACTTTACAAATATTTCTCACAAATGGGGACTCAGATAAAAAAAACATGGATTATACAAAATGTGGTCCAGTGTGGGGATAAAACCCAAAATGCTTAAAGCAATAGGAAATGGTGAGATAACCGTTTTAACTACTATGCTTTCTATGCAGTTCTACTTGAGTTTGCAATATTATGCTGTAATTAGCCGATTCCCACGGTGTTTTCCGCATTTATTGGTTGTAAATCAATACCATGCTAATAATATGTCTCCGTGCGGAGCCGGGGCGGGTGGTTAGTAACAAATAATTTATACTTTGTCCATTCGTTTGTTGTCTATAAGACAGGTCACGCCTATAAATTACCGGTATTTTTTTCGTAATAATGTACTACAGCAATGTCGTACTTAAAGACGGGCAGGGAAGTGGCTTGTGCATAGCTAAAAACAACAAACTATAAAACAGTTCTTGAAATACGATAAATCGATTAAACGATTAAAATAATCTATCATATTATTATGATCAAAATAAATTGACTTCATGTAAGTATTGTTTCTGTAAATTTAAAAAAATAAAAAGGAAATTACAATAGTATGACTTCAAAATTGATTATTTGCATGGAATTAAGTCGAAATTTTGGAATTTAAGTTCATACTTAGAATAAAGAACAATAACTCTGTGCATTTACATAAATGGACCACTGACTTAATCTGTATCTACGCACGCGTTAACTTTGAAACGCGTGGTTAATAACGTTTAAATCCAGTTATGAGAAAATACATTTGAAAAATTACATAATACTTACTAAACCGACCTTCAAGTGACTATGTTAGGAAGTTTTCTTTGTTCTGGGCCAATTATATGTCATGATAGTGCACATTTTATTTATTTACAATACTGACTTAAACAATATTATATCGATTGATTTTGATTTCAAATCGAATCGATGACGTATGAGGGCGTCACTAATTTCGAAATTTGTTGAACTGTCAAAAAGATAATAAAGGAATGGACAGAGTATAAGTCGCTATTTACCTGAGAGAACAATCTTTCAAAGTTTTCTAAAAAGAAAATTTCCATAACAATCGTAACAGAACAAACAAATGTCTATAAAGAAATTGTATTGCTTTAGGCTATAAAAAATACCTAGTCAACAATTTATTTGTTGTCTTTCAAATTTGGGATTATTCAGGATTTTATACGATAATCTAAACATTACTTTGAATAATGCCCCTCATTATGTCAGTTCAACTTACTAAATCGGAAACTTTTTAAGACAAATTGCCTAATGTAGAGGAAATCGGTCATTGAATGAAAACAAAGGAAGTTTTGCATCAAAAGGAATGTTTGAGCTTCTTGTACATTAAGTGTTCACTTTACTTGGTAATGCCATTATTTGGAGATTGCCAAGTTATGAAACATAACAGGAGAATTATTCAATGTTATTATTAATTAAACCAATTTAAATAAAGTAAAAGACTATTTTCATGTCAGTTAACAAAATGGAAGCTCATTACATTGTAAATCGATAGTCTTTAACAATCTACTGCTATAAAAAAACCGACTTCAAATAACTACTACTATAACGACTATTAAGAGTACCCTAATCGCGACAGGTATGCCCATGATATTTGATTGATATTCCAGGATCCTATCATCAGATCTTGGTTTCCTTATCATGGGACCACGTGAAAGGCACCAGCTTTCCAACATAAGAAAGAATAATTAAAATTGGTTCACCCAATCGAAAATTCTGAGGTAAAAAAACAAAAAAAATATACAAAAAACGGTCGAGTTTAGAACCTCCTCCTTTTTTGAAGAAGGTTAAAAAGAGGTTGTCTTCTTTCTCTTTTTTCGGTGATGTTGTCCTGCTTAGTTTGCTATATTAGTCGCCTACGGCATCCACCAGACGAACATACTATACTATACTATTTTATTTACAACTTCATGCACTTATATAAATCAGCGAACTTAATGCCCAATTTTTTTACCACCGTACCTTTGGGGTGTATTCTAAATACCAGAATCCATTACAAGCCCTTTTTTGTAGGATAAAGAATCCTACATTATCAGTCGTTGTCAGTTTTTATTCATTTAGCAAAATATTATTGTTTTTTCTATTTGGATAAAATCAACTTCAAAGAGTCTTTATTCATGTTGGTGTTGTCTGGAAAAATAGCCGTGAGCGATAACACCACCAATTGTTACGTCTACAACTTACTTTTTTCATCTTTTGTTATGTTTTTTTATTTTATATTTTCGATTCGTACTGGCGAGTACCTCTTATTACATATGATTGCTTAACTTACATGATACGTATTTGGTATTCCTATAATTAGTACGACTTCTACGATGACACTATTAGCAACAATGACCTAAAGAGCTCTCTATATATGTTTTTTATTAAGTTTTTTTTCTGTTTTTTTTTAGGTGTGGAAACCACATTGGGTCATCACACCGCCGGGGTTTTCTATGCGGGGGGTGGTATGTCGGAATTGAACCGACTAAAATCACACGGTGTGCCACCAGGGATCTGTTTTCTCCTTCTGAACCTCTCCCAGCGCCTGCCCGCTACTGATGCAGCCTCCGTCCCCTATGAAGCTCTTTATATACCTTCTCCAACCTTGACAAAGGTGGGATGAGGTTAGTGTTGCCACAAGAGAAATAGAGTACTTTTATTGCTGATGTCTAATAAGTTAATTAAATCTATTACACAGATACTTATTGGAACATTTGTAAAAAATATAATTATTAATATTTGTATGTTACAAACGATTAAATGATCACAACAACATCTCACATTTCAGTGGCTAGTATCCTAATCCAGTAATCTATTTATATTGTTTATCTGTGTTTTAACAAATATTTACGGTCAGTATGGCTCTCAGTCGTAATCGTATGTCAGGATTTAAGCTGATGTTAAAATAAATACCAAAGGCAAATCCAGCGATGTGCAAAACTGGGGTCATACTGTTAGCAAATAAGCGTTTCTTGAATTCCGTCTTTTTTAAATGATATAGGTAAATGGCAAACGGTCTGACTGGTCACTAAATGGTAAATGACTACCATTATTGTATTATCTACTTTACTTGTAATTGTCATTGCGTTGCCAGGCAACTAGTGCAAGCTTATCATCTTTAATGTCAGCTCTCTTATCACAGAGTGGTTTTTTACGCATCTATGTAAATAAATAAAACTGAAATTCTTTAAATGATTTATACAGCTTTTGGCTTCAACTAATTGCATATATAAATTTTAGTTTTTTGTCGGTCTGACTGTCTCATTTTGATCCGGTTAATATCTGGAAAAGCTGGGTTGATTCTGATGAGACTTCACTGGCACGTTATTGGTAATATAAAGGGTGACTTAACTTACTTTTATTTGAAATTTGTTACCCATGGATTTGTTGGATGCATTACCCATTGATACTATCAAATCTCACTTCAATTAAAACAAATACTTTTGGAATTAGAATTATATTCATAATTCAATATGGAATCTAGTGACTTTCAAGTTCCAACATACTCTTTAAAACCTTTTAAAAACATAACGGAAAGGCATAACTTGCTAGTCGCTCGCCGCTGGTATTATGACCTATCCTTGTTCCAGTTCAGTCGTACGAGTCATGCGATTATGGCTATTACAGCTGATGTATACTGTATTCAAATTTAAGGGTAGGACCATACGGTTTATTTCTATTTTTCTATCAGCTCATAACTGGCCACATGTGAATGTTACATTGCCGATTTCATTGTAAATAAGCTGCGAATTTGTTTATCCTTATTTTTATTCATTTAATTAAAGCTAATATATATTTTACCTCTCCTCGTCATCTCACATATTATATTCATAGCTTTTGTCCTATATATTTTGTAGCGATCTAATTTAAAGTTCAGTTCTCTAATACCTCATTTTAATTTTATAACATCTAAATCTGTACACCTTTAGTTAAAGCGAATAGTGATATAGGCACTTTCTTATGATTATATTACTACTGTACTTGTATCTCTTAAATCGCAATTTAAAACAATTAATCATCTCGCAAGCAAATTATCCTTATATTTTAAAAAATGTATATGATTCAGAAGTTGACTATTTTAGAATTCAATTGACAGCAGAGAATCTGTGTGACACTACTATAAAACGAAAACAATTCTACTATAAGTATATGTCAATCACTACCAGCTCACGTGTTTCCTTCCCACTATGATCCCGGGTCCTTTAAGCGGGGCGTGAAAAAGCATCTCACTAAGCCGCCATAGTGTGGACCGCCATACATTATTGTCTGCATTCGCAGCAAGTGTGGTGGCCCCCACTCTTGGATTCTGCTCATGCTTTCCATCAGGCATGGTAGAGTCACTTTGGATGGCTTAATGTAAAAAAAAAAAATTATATGTAATATGAGTATACGTACTCGGACGTGCTGGGTTTGAGGATGCGTAGCGGCACACGTGCTTCTACGACGAATCAAACCGAGCGGGTACGCACTTCTTCTCATGCGACCGAGCGGGTTGGCGGGTTGCGGATAGCCAGTTTCCGGCTGCGGGACCGACAGTCTTTTCCCTGGCGGTCGGCCCCGCAGCCGGACCCGGACAAGAGAAGCTCCCTGAAGTCAAATCCCAGACCAAGGGTGACCCTTACCTTTATTTCCATGATCCAAATTCCTATAAACTCCCTCCTTCCCTATCATCCCTACATTTTGTTTTGTTCGGTCTTATTCCACTATGCATTGTAGTGGAGTGAGACCGAACAAAGCAAAATTCCCTTCGATCCAAGAGGAGGGGTAACCTCAAATCCTAAAAGCCCACAAAACCCCCAAAAAAATGAAGCACAAAGTTCAAACCAATCCCCAGGTGGGTCCCGGCCAGGCCGGGGAATCCCACACCTATCAGGTCAGTCCCCATCGTAATCTGGGGGGGGACACCTTTTTGCTCCCGACGTCATCGACGTCATCCGCGCTCAGAGCGCGACCGGCAGCTGACACACTAGCGCCCACGACACCGGCTGCGACAAACGCGCCCACAGACCCAAAACCGGCTGCAACACATGCGCCTACCGACACACAACCGGCTGCAACACATGCGCCAAAAACCACTGACCCGGCTGCGACACACGCGCCACAAAAACCCGGACAGAAACCAGGTACGTCTTCCGCGAGTGTCTGGCAACAGAGCCTCGTACGGAAAAGTGCCAAAGACACAGACTTGACTAGGGGTAAGGAAGCCGGCCCAGGTAGTTCCAACCCTGCACCTGGTGGCAAAGTACGCAAGCGTGGAAAAGCTACCAAAAGCAGTAAAGTAGGCGACCCGACGAGCAATACCCGCGAAGGCGTAAGCCAGCGCGATGCTCGAAGGGCCGTTGAAAGAGAAGTATGCGACCAGTCGCAAGTCCGCGAAGGGGCAACCCAGCGCGAAAAGCGACCGGACGCAGAAACGCTCGCGCGAGGGGAAGTACGCGAAGGGGAAACCCAGCGCGAAAAACCCTTGCAAAAGCAGGAACTACCCAGTGGTGGCAACCCACCCAGACGAAAAAGGGGAAGGCGGTCTGGGGCCACGTACAAAGCGTCTCTGGCCACAACACCAAGGCCAGACACCTCTGATCCGCAACCGGGCCCTAGCGGCATGGGAGCGGTAAAGAGGGTGCGCCCGGATGAGACGGCTTCGCCGAGCACTCTCCAGGGCGACGCCAAGCGCGTGAGGACCCAAACGCCTCAAGGGGGGCAAAGAACCTATGCGCTCGCCACAAAGGACATCCCTGCGCGGCTTGCCGTAGCTATTTGCCTCTCCCCCCCAACCCGAGACATGACAACCGACGAGGCTGAATTCATCAAGACAGCGCTCGAAGACCTGGTCATGGACACTGATCCCGGCACGCCCCTCCCGGCTTTCCGTGGCTACCCACGGGTAGCGGATGGCACGGTGCAGATGTGGTGCGAGGATGACGGTGCTCTGGCCTGGTTGACTGAGAGCGTCCCGAGGATTCAGCTTCCCAACACCGAACTAAAACTGACAGTTATGCGGCAAGCAGACATACCGACCCGTGTTAGAGCGGCGCTTTTCGTACCGAGGTATCGGGGGGATATAGCGCGGCTCCAGAGTGTTCTGACCCGTCAGAACACTTGGTACGACATCGGTCGGTGGTCGCTTTACAGAGCAACATCCATCGGTGGTGAAAACCCGGGGACATACCTTACCCTGGGGATCCCACCGGAGGAGGCAGAGAGGGTCTTGGCGGGGGAGCGTCGAGTATCGTACCTTCTTGGTTCGATATACGTCCGCTTCTACCCCAAGAGCCTTCCCTCTGTAGCCCAGACCACGACACAGACGACGACACCGACACCGACACCGACTGACACCAATGACGACATGACCCGACTGGAGGAGGAAATGGCGAAGGCGGCGATGGAGGATGCTGAGACGGACACCCTAACACCCACGTCACCAGGGTGGACGGACCGGCTTCTCTCGTCCTCGCCGAGCGATGGCAGGCGCGAGATTGGAGTGGAGGACGGATCCGATGGATCGGACCAGGACTGACTCCTCTCCCGTGACGCCATCGCCTAAAACCAGCCCCCTCGAAGTCATACAAACAAATCTCCAGCATAGCCAGACTGCCACGGCCAACTTGCGCAGGGCGCTGGAGACAAATCCCCGAACCATCGCACTGATCCAAGAGCCATGGATCAGGAACAACAGAGTATGCGGCCTCAGTAACATCGGAGGTAAGCTAATTCTAAACACACACAGCACAGACAAACCAAGAACCTGTGCGTACATACCAAATGACATCCCGACCACAACACTCACGCAATTCTGCTCCAGGGACCTGACGGCTGTCAGGCTTCAGAATGCCGATAAAAATCCTGACATGGTACTAGCATCAGTGTACATGCCAGGCGACAACGAAAACTGCCCACCGAAAGAGATGGTCGACCTTGTGGATTACTGCGAGGGCGCCAAGCTGGATCTCATTATCTGCACTGATTCAAACGCCCATCACCAGCTCTGGGGATGCGACACTTCAAACACCAGAGGAGAGGTATTGTCCACTTACTTATTTTCAACTAATCTTAATATAGTAAACCGGGGCTCAGAGCCCACCTGGGTCACAGCCCGGGGACAATCCATCATTGACCTAACGCTAGGAACAGATAACGCAACAAATCGTATATCAAACTGGCGTGTATCCAACGAACTCTCTTGCTCAGATCACAGGAGAATTCGTTTCACAATAACAGTAAACACAATAGAGCCAACCCCGAAAAGAAATCCGCGTCGGACAGATATACCTGGCTACAAGCGTCTTCTCGCTTCATTAATAGCTAGTAATCTACCTCTGACATCAATCACAGACACCACACAGATAGAGCATACAGTGACTAAGCTAACACTTTACATCAAAGAGGCATATCACAAATGCTGCAAATTAAGAGTTCCGTACACCAAGTGTAAAACCAACCGATGGTGGAACGCTGAACTCGAAAAACTCAGAAATACACTACGTAAACAATTCAATCGAGCCAAAAACTCGAGACACCCGGATGATTGGGAACTCTACAAGGAAACCCAATATACCTTCAAAAAACAAATCAGACACGCCAGGAGACTAGCCTGGAGGAAGTTCTGCGAATCAATCGAATCAAACAATGAAGCTGCCCGAGTGAGGAAAATCCTATCCAGCGACCACGATCGCAACCTCGGTGCGCTAAAAAAGCCCGATAACACATTCACACAAACAGACCACGAAATCTGTAAGGTCCTTCTTGAAACACACTTCCCAGACTGTAGCCTCTCAGAGGAAAAGACCTGGAAGGAAAATATAGGAATGGAACCAACCAACAATGACTGGACTGTAGCCCGCGAAATAGTGACAGAGGACAGGATTTCGTGGGCTATCAAGTCTTTCCAACCATATAAATCCGCAGGCCTAGATGACATTCTACCGGCCCTTTTGCAATGGGGTATCGAATCCCTAAAGCCATGGCTGGTGGAGGTCTACAGAGCCTGCATTGCACATGGATACATCCCTCTCGCTTGGCGGGAGGTGAAGGTTATCTTCATACCAAAACCCGGAAAAACCGACTACACACAACCCAAAGCTTATAGACCTATAAGCCTGACATCATTCCTATTGAAGACCCTAGAAAGACTGTGCGACAGATACATCAGAGATGGACCTCTACGCATGGTACCGCTACACAAACAACAGCATGCATACTCAATAGGGAAATCAACAGAATCCGCTTTGCATAGCGTGATTTCCAAAATTGAATGCGCTGTAGACCACAAAGGTTCAGCACTGGCTGCCTTCATAGATATAGAAGGCGCCTTTGATAAAACAATGTTCCACAGCATCGACATAGCCCTTAAAAGGCATAATGTGGCCCCAACCTTATGCAGTTGGATAACCAACATGCTCAGGCAAAGGGCCATACAAGTCACGGTGAATGACACCACGAGAGCCATGGTGGCGAAGGGATGCCCACAAGGAGGTGTCCTCTCGCCCCTATTATGGAACCTCGTCGTGAACAGCCTCCTAAGTGGTTTAAACGACAAAGGCTACTTCACCGTAGGATATGCCGATGACATAACAATCATAATAAATGGCACTCACGAAAACACACTGTGTAACCTCATGCGTCAAGCCTTGAAAATTGTAGAGGACTGGTGCAAAGAGCATAAACTAACAGTCAACCCCACAAAAACAGAACTGGTCCTCTTTACCAAAAAAAGAAAGCTGGCAAAATTGCAACTGCCACGCTTTTACGGATCTACCCTAAACCTGACATCAGAGACCAAATACCTGGGCGTCTATTTGGACAAACAACTGAATTGGGCTAAACATACTGAATACATTACCACAAAAGCCAGTATATCACTGTGGCAATGCAAGCAACTGCTGGGCAGAAATTGGGGCATCAGTCCCAAGGCCACGTTCTGGCTGTACACTACAGTTATTCGACCAACTATAACATATGGCTCCCTAGTCTGGTGGCCCAGGACAGACTTGGCTACTTGCCAAAAAACCCTAGAAAAACTACAGCGATACGCCTGCGTGGCTATCACTAGTAGCATGAGAACCACACCAACAGCCGCACTGCAAACTATGCTGGGGCTGCCACCCTTGCACTTAGTTGTTAAAGAGGAAGCAGCACTAGCAGCGTTTAGACTCCATAATGCCGGCACACTGGGAAATGACTCCAGAATCAAACACACACGCATAAGAGAACGAGCGATCACACATCAACCCATGTTGACATCACCCAATGATAGGATGCTGAAGAAATTTAATTTTCAGAAGCACTATAATATACATCTAGAAGAAGAACCACACGACAAATCAGATACAAAAGAACTCAGAATATACACCGATGGCTCCAAAACCAACACAGGAACCGGAGCAGGTGTATTCTCAGACGAACTTAACATCAGGATATCGAAGCCGCTAGGTAGATTCAACACTGTATTCCAAGCGGAATGCGTGGGTATTATTCTGGCGGCCCACGCTATAGAGACAAGGAAAATTACGGACTCACACATCCGTATAGTCTCTGATAGTGCATCGGTACTTAAATCCCTAAATAAAACCCATGTCACTTCGAAACTCATAATGGATTGTCACAACGCGTTAGAACGCGTTGCGACCTCCGGCCGGAATTCAGTGACAATACAATGGATAAAAGGACACAGCGGATCGCTAGGTAACGATGCGGCCGATGAGCTGGCTAGAAGGGGGTCGGGCGCAGCGGTTTTCGGACCCGAACCCGTGGTGCCCGTCCCATTCGGCCAGCTCCGTGGTTGGCTGCAAGAATTTACCCGCACACAAGTACAACACCACTGGCTATCTGTCCCAGGCTGCAGACAATCAAATGAAGCCATGCCACTTCCTAATGATAAACTAACCAAACGCTTATTGCGTTTGGATAGGGACAGTCTGCGGCTGGTGGCAGGAACTATCACCGGACACTGCTCACTAAACAAACACTTCCACACCATAGGCATAACTGACAGTCCCCTATGCAGAGCATGCTTAGGGGCAGAGGAAACGGTGTCGCATGTACTCATTGAGTGCACAGGTGTCACCGAAACACGGAAAAACACACTCGGATCTCCTAAATCTGTTGCACAATGTCTGGACAGACTCGGAGACCTTATCCGCTTCTGGAGGGAGGTGGGCTGGCTGGAGTGATGGCCGCCCTCACGTACAATGGTCCACTTAAAGGACTAAGTGCGGAAACCACCCACATAACATAGAACATAGAACATGAGTATACGTAGTTCTTGAAATTCAGAATTGCTTAAGTAAGTTCTTGTCTCGTACTCAAATGCGTTTAATTGCATCTTTATTGCAAACGGTACACTAAAAGCCAGGATTCCTATATCGAAATACACATAAAACCTTATCTTAGACAATGTGATACAATGTAACATTAAACATAATACACGGAACAATAAATTCGGTAACGACGCCGTAATGTAGCAAACTAACTGTATAAAATTCAGCATTTAAAATTTATCTTTGGAAAATATTACCTACTTTTAGAGGGAGACCTGGCTAAGTCGGTGAACTAATGTTGCAACCAACTTGCCTCGGCATAAAAAGAAACGAGCCAACGTAATATTCCTTGGGGAATGTAATTTCTTTGTGAATAATATTTTTTAAGTGTTTTGTGTCTATCTAATTTCGAGATTGTATTCTTTTTTTAGTATTTTTTGTTGCAATGAACAGTAAGAAATAGTGGGTTTTATACTTTATGTAGTTAGTTAACTTTTCAAGTACTTGTAGATTGTCAGGTAGTGCAGTTACAAAATAAACTGTACCTAAAGATAAGAAATGCAAACACTTTTAATTGAGTATAAGAAAGTAAAATTAAACGAAAGTGAATAAAACCTGGGAGTTTAGGGACTTGCGTGGACATAGTTCCGTTGCTGTTAACGAATACCTTCGTGTAGTATCGCAACAAACTGTATTCTATAAATTTATGTGGAATCATTAATATACTGTTGTTGGAATAAGTAGGTATATTGAAATATATTACCTTAATTTTTTTATTTCCTAATATACAATTTTTGTTTTCGGAGCCTAATATATACTCTACTAGCCTTGAATAGAAGACCAGATTAAATAACAGCATTTATGCTGTCGTATTTTGTTGGTGAGTGTGAGAACGGAGGCCCAATATTGAAGAAGAATCTCAGTAAGTCGCCAAAGTCTGGTCAACATGCTAGATAAGGATGGTGACCAATAATCTTGAATTCTTCTCACGCTTTTCATCAGCAAAGGTAGAGACATTAGGACAGGTCTGAATAAAAAAATTAAAAAAAATCTTTTATATGCTCAAAATCTTAAAAATATATTCTCTTATTCATCAGATGACCAGGTTGCTTAGTTGCCTTTTATACAAGACCAACTTTACAATCGAACATAAAATTTATTTCAAGTAAATTTAAAGTTCATAAAAATTTCAGTGATCCAACTCAAATTTAAAACTTATCAATTCTGAGATCCCTATTGCAGTTGGTCTTAGTTTTCAAGGGTGTTGACTTACAAGTAAGCTATCAGAAACTTGACAGTGTAAGTTTCTGAATTTATATTTTATTGGTCAGCTACTGTTACTTCCAAATTCAATTGTAGTATTACAATTATTATAAAAATATTACAATTACATTTATTATAACATTAAGACTGACTCGTTGGTCTAGTGGTTAGCGTATACGACTGCTGATCAAGAGGTATCGGGTTCGATGCCTGGGTCTCACAAAATGTTTGTATGATCTACAAATATTTCTATTGGAGTTTGGGTGTTTTCTATGTATAATACATATGTATTTACAAAAAAAAGTATGTTTATCAATTCGCAAAGATTTTGAAGACGTACTATCAGACATACTTAAAATAAAAAGTAGAAACACAGAAACCGATTTTGAGCATAGGTATAAAAATTGTAAAGTGATAAAAATTTCTATGCTTGAATTCAAGAAAAAATTTAGTTATGCGAAACACCACTGAGATCAATAAACTTTTTAAATGTTGTTACACTGTAATATGTTTAGTCTAATTGTAAAAATTAAAAGCAAAAAGTTAGCGTCTAACTAAATAATGTCCGGATTTTAAAATTTTCGTGCTGAAACTTCGGTGAGCCGTTTACTTCTAACGACGAATCGGCAGTTTCGGAATTTCACCGGCAATCCGAAATCGATTTAATCACGAGAATCATGCAAAGTTTCCTACAAAGTTTGTTTAAACTTCGCAATTGGAACAAATTGGAACAGCGTGGCTTGCGGCTAGGTATTAATGGTAGATTCATGACGCCTACATTTTAGTTATGATTTTTCATTGAAATAAACGTCACTAGAAATGTTACACAGGTGTCTTTTGTTTTATTATGTTTTATTATTCAAAATTAATGGAATAAAGAGCATATTATATATTTTATGTTTAATTCTGCCTGATGGAAAGCATATGTAGAATCCAAGAGTAGCGGTCATCATCCACACACGCTATGGCGGCCTAGTGAGATGCTTCTACATAATTGGCTTCCAGTCTCTCACTCACCAATGAAATATGACAGCGTTTGTGCTGTTTTCATTGGTCTGATCGGCCCGTTCGTGCTGAAATCAAGGTAGCTCCACTACCTGTTATAATTATTCTTTCAACAGATTCCAAATTATTAAACACTGCCATAAACTATAAAGATGTTCTGATGAACATAAATATTTTTAGTCTAGTTTTAGTTTGTATAATTATAGATGTATTTTACTCTGTAAAATTATTCACTTTTGTATAAAACAATACGTTAAAATATGTATATGTGGTGCATCTATAGTCTCTAGATCATTGACAGTGATTGAATTTAAAATAATAACAACTAGAGACACTGTAGTCTTTCCTATAATAAACGTTTGCCAAATATTATACAGTATGACACAGTGTTAGTACAAGTTTCTGATCGAGTGAAGTATAATTCTTCAGCACCACGGTAGCAGACGGAGATATGAATACTTGCTGACAGGTGAATCACCAAATCCAAAGATTTAAGCCGCAAAGTTTTTGAACGTGACTATTTCCGCTAATCGTATTAGTCAGTGAGTATCCAATTACTTATAGACTACAGTTTTATAAATCACAATTGTCGTAAAACATAGAATATACAACAATTGATAATATAAACATTTCAAGATAATATTATTTAGGTGGTGGTGTACACAAGAGGCGCGTATACGCTCACGGATCTCGGCCGGTTGCTGCTAAACTTAACCACCGAAACCGTAGAGGGTGCGACCTTGACGTTTCTGATCGCAGACTACGTCCATAGCGGTGACGCGATTCCTCGACTTAAGTATAAAAGATGTAAGTATGAAAAGCTTGTAAATAGCTACATGACAATTGTCTGTCTGCCTGGAAGGCGTAGTGGTACTGTACTCGTATGAGACTGATTCCACAGTCGGACCCAATGTTTATATGTATTTTTTCGTGGATTTTTTGCGTTTTCCCTGTTCAGTGCTCATACATATACAAAGAATACATATAAGTATTCTAACAGTCAATTTAACTGTCATAGCACAATCTCTACATAGTTTGAAGCTTGCTTGAGTGTCAGATGTATGAAATAATTAAATCAAAATGAAATGGCCGGTTTTATTTTGATTTTCTTGCGAGAAGTCCTGCATCCTGCATGGCAAGGGTGCCGTGCCATTATCTATGCAGTTCATGTGCCTGTTACTGTTAATAATATCGAGCAAAAACAGCAAAAAAGATCGCTTTTGTTGTATGGAAGCCCCTCTTTAATTTTTATTTTATTTTGTTTTTAATACTTGTTGTTACAGAGCCTACAGAAGTGCATCATCTATTAATTTCAAATGTCATGCTATCACGATTCATGAGGTCTGTTAATGAACAGATGGACGGACGGACGTATAAGCAGACGGACAGCGTAGTAATAGGGTCCCGTTTTTACCCCTCGAAAGGCCTGTGTCCATCAGTGGACTGCGATGGGCTGATGATGATGAAATTACCAAAACTGAATACTATAGAGTCTTCTTTATAAACGGTCTAATCAAAACGTTTACATTCCATGTGTTGCAACAAAAATATACAATTGAAAAAATAAATCTGTCTCAGAAATTTCATCGACAACTCGATTGAGATTCGAAGCGCGTTCCCGATACAAGATCGATAAACGAAACGACCCTTGCCTCTTGAAAAAGTGAGATTCACCGCTTTAGCTATTCAGAAAGTGGACCTTTGTCATTGAAAAATAATACAGGTCGTACTTATACAATCAATTGTGATAAAAAACGAGTAAAGAGGGTTGAGATGCAGGTGCTGTTAAGTATGAAGATAACTGGGACATACTGGGAAATTGTATGACTCTATTTGGTGTGCTAAAAAAGAAATACTGGTATAAACAAATCAAAACAAACTAATAACAAAAAAGCTGCCAAGTGCGAATCGGACTCGCCCATGAAGGGTTCCGTACCAGCAAGTAACATCATTTTCTTATAATAGTGTTTTGATTGAATGAAAGGTAAATTGCGGTTTACGATTTATGACGTATTAAAAAAAAACTACTTACTAGATCTCGTTCAAACCAATTTTCGGTGGTAGTTTACATGATAATGTACAACATACATTTTTTTTTGTTTTATCTCTCTCTTATATTAGAAGTTACAGGGGGGGGGGGGGGGACACACTTTTCCACGTCGCGAAGTGTCTCTCGCGCAAACTATTCAGTTTAGAAAAAAATGATATTAGAAACCTCAACATCATTTTTAAAGACCTATTCATAGATATCCCACACGTATGGGTTTGATGAAAAAATTTTTTTTGAGTTTCAGTTCCAAGTATGGGGACCCCCAAAACGTGTTGTTTTTTCTATTTTAATGTGAAAGTCTTAATGCGGTTCACAGATTACATCTACTCACCAAGTTTCAACAGTATAGCTCTTATAGTTTCGGAATAAAGTGACTGTGACATACGGATGGACGAACAGACAGACAGACAGACAGACAGACATGACGAATCTATAAGGGTTCCGTTTTTTGCCATTTGGCTACGGAACCCTAAAAAGTAAAAAAAATAATTACCAAAACTGAATACTATAGAGTCTTATGTAATATTGGAATTCTCGGTATCGGGCGAAGTCCAGTTCCGTGGCCATTTGGAATGTAAGGCCAAATTAGCCTCAAAGAAGCTTGTTGTGCTTAATAGAGCGAGACGGTATTTCACACCGGCGCACCACCTTCTTCTTTACAGGTTCGCCCGCATGTGGAATACTGTTCTCATCTTTGGGCCGGAGCACCACAGTACCAGCTTCTCCCTTTGGACCGCATTCAGTGGAGAGTGACTCAAATCGTCGACTGCCGAGATATTTCAGATCAGCTTGATCCCTTGGCACTGCGTAGAGATGTAGCATCACTCTGTATCTTCTATCGCTTATAACACGGAGAGTGCTCCGAGAAGTTGTTCGAGTTGATCCTTGCCACTTCTTTCCGTCATCGTCCCACGCGACAGCATTTCTATCTCCATCACGTACATGGTTGGCAGTCCACAACAGTGCGTTTTTTCGGAAATTTCTTGCCTCGCACATCTAAATTGTGGAATTATGTGTCACCTGCGGTGTTTCCGGACCGATACGACCTTCAAACCTTTAAAAACCGGCCGGCAACGCACCTGTAACTTCTCTAGTGTTTCGGGTGTCCATGAGCATGTGTCTATATATATAAAAAAAGTAATAAAATTTAAATGAAAATTAACTAGGACTTACTGGGAAATTGTATGACTCTATTTGGTGTGCTAAAAACGAAATACTGGTATAAACAAATTAAATGAAACTAATAAGATAAAAGTAATAAAATTTAAATGAAAATCAATAAAATACTGAAATTTTCTTCTAACATACTTTATTTTTCCCTTTTAAAAAATACAACTAATATAAATGCGTTGGGGGAGACTTTACAAATATACATGAAACAGTCTTAAAGAACACCCAGACACAGATCAATAATTTGGGTATCACACAAAGTTTGTTCCATTTAAGGTTGGAAACCACAACACTTTAGCGCAAGAGAAAACGGCGTAGTGACCGAAATTTACCACTATGCTATTAGTGCAATCAAACACATTTTAATGCAAAAACATGCATTTTCAATGTAAAATATGCCGTATTCCTATTGAATAACTACTTTATCCCAGTGATCAAAGGATAAAGTAGTAAAGGATAAAACCGTACACGTTTTAGAGGAATGACCATTTTGCAGCTAGATAGGTGGCAAGTCATACAATAAATTAGTTAATATACTTCTCAACGAAACCTATAGTACGGTAAATGGAATGATAATTGTATCGATTATTAAAATATTATATATATTTTAATATATTTAAGCCTACTAAAGTGACTCTACTCTGCTTGATGGAAAGCATGAGTTGAATCCAGAAGAAGGGGTCACCATCCTCATTGTGAGAGTAGGTAGTTCAGCATGGAGACCCATACCATGGCAGCCTGCTCAGATAATTTGGCTTCATTCGGCCTCCGGAGGCCGGGAGAATGATGCAGAATGTTTAGGCCTTCGGTCTAACACTCATCAACGAAATACGACAGCAAGAATGCTGTTATTATTAGGATGGTCTTCTATATGAGGGTAGTACTGCCCGGTCGAGCCTGCCCATTCGTGGAAATCAGCGTGGCTCAACTCCCTACATTATTCCTATTTCCTATTTTCCAGGAAAAGTATTTTTCATTCAACGCAACAAATATTATTGAGAACTTCAGATACAACAAAGTATTGAACAAAAAGTATCTCACAGTAAAATATGTACATTATGGCGGCATCCCCTCATTTGCTTTGATATATTCAGGAGACATTTCTTTGCCATTGAAAAAGAATACGTACATGTCATGCATACTTTATAAGTAACATTTTGATGCAGATCTTCGTACAATCTCTCACTTCGTGTTAAGAAGGTACTGCACGAAATTGTGGGATTTGACGTATTTTCAAATGAGTAATACTGTGCGCTGCATTAATTAAATACATCAAAAGTATTTGTATAGTTTAGGTCGATCCTTGCACAACATCTCCGCCGAAGTTGGAATTTGAAACAGATACATATAAAATTAAAAAACGATACATATATGTTGTGTGTCAGATGAAATCTTAAAAACATTTTTCTTCGAAAAGATAGTAGATTTTACGTCTAGAACAATAATTTTCATATGACAATATTTGTATTTACATCGTGCAGGGTTTAGCCGGTGTATAATTTAATTTAAAAGTATAAATCTAAAAATATTGAGACTTTTCAATTTTTAACACAAACGCCTGATGCACATTGCACATTGCGCAGAAAGAAATATTGCTCTAATTAAATTACTAGGTCTGAAACTTCAAAGCAGAATGGGTCTAATTACTAATATTAATGAGATCAATTTTGTTTTGAAGTTTTTTTTAGACTTATGTCAGTATTGTATTGTGTATCATGTCTATATGTCATTGGTTATACTTACTGGCAAATAAGAAAATTGGAAAAAAATCAAATTTCGAGTCGAATCTGTACAGAGTAATGCGAACGCAGAGCAACAAATGTACGAAACACAATACAAACGTACAAACGCAAATAGGTAAATATCTCAAACAGGTATGTTTAATGTTACTGTTATAATTTTAATGTAAATGCAATGTTCCGTTCACAATTATTCGTCAGTTGCTAATCAATCAATACAAGTAATCAAGTAATCAAGTAATCAAGACGGTAGAGAACTTCAAAACGTAAATATTTACCTTTGATTATAAACATATATTTAATCAAAGGTACCTACTCTTATCAAACTCACTTTATTATTATAGGCCTATGTTTTTCAGGTTACATGTAATCTTATGGTCAAAAAAGAACTTATAGTAGAAAAGGAAAACACAAATGAAAGCAAAGCCACAATTCGGGTACTTGTTTAAACCAAGAACTTACTCACCACAACTCTCCATTTGGTTGCAACTTCAGTAATTTAAAAATCAATGGAGAATATAGAAATTGTTTTCAGTCCTCCTGTTTCATAGTATGCAATATGTGTAATGCAAAATTAAGATTGGAAAATTGTTGAAAACCTAGAAACAGCAAGGAACTTGCAAAGCCACAATTCGGGTACTTGTTTAAACCAAGAACTTACTCACCACAACTCTCCATTTGGTTGCAACTTCAGTAATTTAAAAATCAATGGAGAATATAGAAATTGTTTTCAGTCCTCCTGTTTCATAGTATGCAATATGTGTAATGCAAAATTAAGATTGGAAAATTGTTGAAAACCTAGAAACAGCAAGGAACTTGCACTCAATCAAAATATCGTGAGTAATTAAGTGTATAGATATGGGATTCAGTGCCCTGGAGCAAGTCAAAACTTCTCTTGATATACCCTGCATGTCAGAACATTTTTATGCCAAATTTCATGCTAAAGTATGTGAACTCTGGGAACTGGCCAAAGTAAAAAGCATAGAGGAAGCAACAAAATAAAAATATTAACTGGCTGAAAAAAATAATGACCTTAATGCAGATAGCGTACCGATGATAACAGTTGTATCTGATGCGTATTGGAGTAAGAGGTCATACAGGAAAAACTATACGACCTTTTCAGGAGCTGCAAATATCATTGGCTACAGAACTAAAAAAGTTCTCTACATGACTGTTAAAAATAAAAACTCTATGGTTTGCGGGCGAGCTCAGAAGCGCAAACTTTACTTCAAGTTTGTATTTCTGAGCATGTATGATATAAAAATTACACTCGATCATCTAGCGGTATGTAGTCAACTGCCATAGTAGAAGGCTTCAAAAGCAACTCAAGGTTTTATTTATTCTAAACACATAGATAATGGTGATTCCAGCACCTACAAAAATGTTCTGGATACCAAACCATATGCCGCACTTATTGTCGAAAAGATAGAGTGCTCTAACCACCTCCTCAGAAACTTTTGTACAAGATTAGATGAATTATCAAGAAATACATGTTACCAATTAAAATGCCAAAAAATACAGCTCCAAAACGTGCTACGCGTACGGCGATCGGTGAAAGGTGCCATAAATCACATTGATTCTCAAAATGAAAAATCTTTCGCTGAAAAAGTTATAGATTTAAAACAAGACCTTTTCAATGCACTTATTCACGTTTTCCGCGATCACAGCTCGTGCAAGTCTTATATTTGCAAGTACATCCTCATAAATAAAGGCCATCAAACTGATAAAAACGTATTTGGTGAAATAAAATCAGATGCGGTCTTTGCCACCATAATAAAAGTACTTTGTCGATTGATTAAAAATGCCAAAAATTTTATGGCGAATAAACTATTCACTTAGACAATCATACTCAGGACGGTGTGCTGCATCTGTTGTTTCATTTAATCCCGCAATACAGACATTAGTGATAAAGACTACGGTGAAACTTGCCCAAGGCCTGATTTTAGTAAAGCCGATTTCAACTTTGCTAAATCTACGCATATGGCAAAAATACTGTTACAGCTATCCAATGAGGATCGTCACGCACTTGAACGGCGCACTGTATTAAGCTGATTCGATTGAATGGCTTCAGGAGCGGAAGCTTCTTGAAGCTAATTTTGAAAAAAAAGAACATGTAAAAGGGGCTTTATAAGATGTGGACCGGTCGTCTTTGTCTTCTTCTGAATTTCGTCAAGCACAGTGTCTTGTATATTGATATTTGCTATTCTCCCAGTGCTCGTACCACCTATGCATTCTACCTTCCGAATAACATCTGTACACTCTTATGAATACGCGGTAATCTGGATGACGCGCTGTAGGGTATCTTTCCCTATAAAGGAATGCATCAGCACTTGCGCTACTTCTACATTCACCATAAATAAAGTGCATGTTTGCGTATTCTTGTGCCATATATTGAATACGCGGCATACTGATACATGAAACCAGTCCAGATACAAGCCAAGTCGTCGTAAAATCACCAAACTAAAGTCCAAATCAGTGAGCAAAACGAAGAGTCCAATGATTTGACTCTTACTTAAAACGATGACTTCTGGCTGTTTAGCCAGAAATCGTCGTTTTAACACTGATTGACAATCACAGAGAACTGCAAAAGGAATGGGAACATGCGATACCGAACAAGTCAAGCGACGCACCAAATACTTGCCATTGCTATGTGCCATGGCGCGAGAGAGATAAGGTACAATAGTACAAAGGTACAATAATAATATACTCGTCTCTCGCTCGCTTACACTGTACTTTAGTACTGAATTTATTCACCTATCTCTGTCTCATAATTAACAAAAAATTACTTCGGCCACACTCAGGTAGTAAATAGCGAAATAACATTATCACACGTCCTTTACTACACTAAAAAGGAAGCTTTAATTTTCTCTCTTTGGATAAAATTATGTATTATACCATTTTTTTTAATATAGTTGCTGCTTAGTTTTTCATACATATTTTTTTCACAAAAATCTCAAATTCTGTCATAATTTATTTTGATCAAATTTCATGTTAATTTTTTTCCAAAAAAGTATAATAGGCACTCATACTATTTACTGC
The DNA here is from genome assembly GCA_932526445.1 of Phragmatobia fuliginosa. Classification (NCBI taxonomy): domain Eukaryota; kingdom Metazoa; phylum Arthropoda; class Insecta; order Lepidoptera; family Erebidae; genus Phragmatobia; species Phragmatobia fuliginosa. The sequence goes on along the minus strand of OW052065.1, from coordinate 6,194,179 downwards.
ATTTCTAATAAGATTTTTTGTGAGGAATAAGATAACTTCAAAATTTGGGCAACTATTGGATTTCTTTTGGGTTTTTTTTTTGTACGCTGGATAGCTATACTACTACGTGCTTTAGGATTACCCATTCTTTCTGGGACACCCTGTATAGATGATATACTTATATTGACAGGAGCTGGATGTGAGAAGCCCAAAATCGATCAGAGTGGTTTGCAGGCCTATGTCCAGCAGTGGACTTCGATAGGCTGATTATGAAAATGAATAGATTCTAGAAATTATTACTTTTGAACAAAACTTCCAAAAAAACGACTGAATATTTAGAAGATATGTATTACTCTGTGTGGAGCCTACTCTGTACAATTATTTTACATATCTTAGATGAAATGTTTCACGTAGGAAGCGGCGACGGTGCTGCCTAGCGGCGCTGCCGCGCAACTCTGCTCGTAAATACCTAAACTCGGCGTTTTTTGTTCGCGCAGCACACTCTTAATATCTCATACATTTATTGAAAACAAAATGTTAAGAGTTTGTTTCTTACATACTTACGATTTTTATAATTTTTAGATAAAATGACAATATAATACAGTTATGATCAATTATTCCTAGTTATTTCGACAGAAACATACTAATATGATATGAATTTAGGCATGTAGGTCGAGTACTTTATACAAAATATATATAGGTAATAGAGCTAGCTGATTGCAGCACTAATGGGACGACTCGACCGGGGCAGTACTACCCTCACTCAGAAGACCATCCTAATAATGACAGCACTCTTGCTGTCGTATTGTGTTGGTGAGAGTGAGACCGAATCACTTTGCATCATTCTCCCGGCCTCCAAAGGAGAATGATGCATAAAAAAAAGTTCTACGATGTATGTTATCCACTAAACTCCTACCTATAGCGTTGGTCAGCTTTACGAATGTTTACTCAACGTTTAGTAATTGAACTTTTTTGTTCATTAAATCAAATATTTAAAATACATACAATAAAGTTAAATAGAAATTCGCATAAAATGAAAAAAGTAAAGTCAGTTTGAATGATAATGGGAACAGAGGAAGAATAAAATGAAGACCTCACTTAAACGAGAAGATAAATATTACTTTCATTGATTAAAACAAACAATTCCTTTGCCAAAAATCACAGCCACGTAAAAGTGCTACTGGACTGCGACAAATCTTTTCACCGAGACAAACAAAAAAAACGAATAAAAAACCATTTAACTCCCACGTAAGCTGACGGTTAGCTGGGCGTATGCCAAGTAGCAGTTTCCGTTCGATTCTGACTCTTTCGTTCATAAAATACCGAATCAATGTGACAGGGTACCCTGTATGTCGTCGCGAATAGAAACACCAACCAAACTGCCATAAAGACAATCTTTGTCAGAAACAAAGTGGGGATATTCTTTTTGAAAGTGGACAGCTATATTATGGCAGTTTTCATAAAAATGCAAATCTACCGCAACGTATTGCTGGCAGTCTACGTCTGCAGTTTCTACTCCTTCATTAAATGTAAATTCTTTATCACGCTCTTTTGACTCGTTCACCGTTAGTTATTAAAGCATACAACAGTGCCATCAAGCCAACATCTGTTGAAATTTGCAATGTAACTTGCAACTTTATTGTATTAAGCCTAAGTCTTATTTAGCTTGAAATGTCTTTTTATTATCACGCACGAAAAAATGTACTTACTACTCATTTTATTTGTAGCATCCGCAGTATTTTAATTATTACAATACTTGCATTGTGCCGTGGTTTTTAAAATATTTTAAAAAGTGTTGGATTCAATGCGGCTTAAAGGATTATTTAACTAAGAACCACATCATAGTTGATGTTTAAATATAAAATTTAATAGTAGTAGCCAATAAACCAATTTATTATTGTAATTTTAGCCATATAACCATTAGCCAAACAACATTATTGTGGTAACAATATTTTACATAACACTGTTCATATTCCGCTAAAACTAGTCGGACTTACAGCCGGACCCTATTGGAACCACAAAATTAATAATAATAGTGGCTAGGAAGATGAATAGATGCAGAATATTCTAGATCACAATGTGTACATATAATTCTTTAAATGAATGTATTTTGTCCGCAGTAATACTAATTTATTCAGATAACACCCCTTCCGAAAGTTTTTTAATATTATCTACAGCTTATAATATTGTGAATTTGCATCTTTACTTCACTTCAGGTTATATTTATATTGTTTAAGCCTTTTGTCGTTTGCATTTAATTCTGCGCTTAATTCACTACCTTTACGTATACGGTTCCGGTTAACTTAAACAAAATAAACACACACACAAACCTAGTTACACTCCACCGATACTTGGATACTTAAACCGTTCATTTAAGTCCTAACAATGGACTTCGCAAAGCTCTTGTTCACGTACGGGACTAACTAACTCAGACTGAATTCGTTAAGTGTTACGTAACCGGATTGTAACTTAAATCCGGTTACGTGCCTTAGCAATTAGCCAGCAGGTGAGGACGTGGTGAATCACCCGCCTGAATAATTTATTAGGTATAATGAAATGATTTAGAGTGCTAGTATTGAAAAAGATTGAAAACTTTAAATATTTGACTGCACGGTTGGCCTAGTGGCTTAAACGATCGCCACGCCGCTTCCTACTGCGCCAAGTGTCGTGGGTTCAAATCCCACGTAGGATAACACTTTGTGTGATTCACAATTTGTTATTCTGAGTCTGAATGTTCTTTGTGTCCGTTTCATGTATGTTTGTACACTCCTCCGCGACACAGGAATTTATATTCCTAATGCGGGAGTTGTCTTTAAAAAATATATATGTTAGTGTTTTATAATTAGTTTAAATATTGTTTGCTATAATTGCTATAAACTTGAAAGCATTTTTACGTAATAGTAGTGTGATTGGTTTTTTAAATTACATCTAAAAATGATTGCAAATCTTTTGTTTTTGTACAAAACATGTCATATCACAACAATATCGTTTTAATAGTCACTAAACTATAAAATCAAAACTGTAAATTGAATACATTAATAAATAGCCTATAGATACATAATTAAATATCATGTAATACATAATTCATTACACATAGAAGGTTTTTTTGAAAAATATACCTTGCATAATCATCACTGGATTATCACAAGTTAAAGCAAAAGCTTTAAATTGTGATTATCTCAGTATTTCAGCTGTAAAATGTAAGAGGGTCGTAACTTTAAATTTTACAGATTTAACGGCATACTTAAAACACAAAATGGCTTCCTTAAAACTAAACACGTCATTACTACATGTGACAACACTCGTTGTTATAAAATATAGTCTGACAGTTTTGGGTAATTTCTAGATTAGGAAAATATTAGGTACAAATAGGCACTGTGGGATACGCATGGAGGTTAATGCACATAATCACCATGCTGGGCAGGCGGGTTGGTGATCGCAGGGTATAGCTTGTTGCGATAGCATGCGAGTAGCCGGGGATCGAACTAAGTGGTGTGCAATTGGAGAGACCTATGTCCAGCAGTGGACTGCGATAGGCCGATTATGATGATGAGGTACAAATTTATAGGCGTGGGAAGAGCTGAGACGTGAACTCTTGGTGGCCATCAGGGTAGGGATTATCTCGTGGCGTGTGGAGCGTGCGTGGAACTACGCCGTTTGTACTGTGAGCAAGTTATGCTTGCGAATTAGATGGCGGTGAGGTTCAGAACTCTCCCGGTCAGCTTCTGCAACATTGGGCCTTCAGTCCCACACACACCAACGAAATACATCAACATGAACGCAATCGAGTTTTTGTTTTTATCTATGAGATTTTTGTAAGCCATACTGTTAAACGTGCAAAATAAATAAAAAGTATTTTTAATGGTTAGGTTTGCATACAATTTTCTCGAACTCGTAAAAGTCCCATAATTTTAATCCACCGAGGTTTTACTGCAACAAAGAGCAAAATAAGCATACCCCATTTTATGCACCCATTAACTTTAAATGATAGTGTGTTATCTTGTTATTTTAAGAAATGAAACTATTTTAACGATACTATACGGAAGACTGAATTTAGGGGTGGGTCTTTTGAGAATATTTATTAGATATTTATGCATATTTTATTTCTTATTCACAACTGGAAGGGTCAATACGATCTCAGGGTTATACGAGTCGCAACGTTTGCTACCTAACTATGTTAAAACGTGAATAAATACGTTGAAAATATTTCTATATTCACACGGACTTTTAAGTAGTAGTTTGGTTTATCTATTATTTTTGTAACTATTATGATCTTTAAAGAATTCAGTATTTTTTCTTTGCACCTACCGGATCATATTTTCTACATCATCTGGAACTGGCTGGAAGAGTACGCCGCAATAAGTTATATATATACGCATTTAATTTAAAGAACATTCTGCAACTTTCTCAAAAAATTGTAGATGTTTTATTTAATATTTGTTTGTTAATTATAGTAGTATATTTCGATTTGGAATATTTTTGTTTATCATTGTAACATGTAATCTTACGTTTTTCGAGTGATTAAAATGTAAATTTTAATAAATAGCTCAATAACGATTAAAAAAAATCGAATTCGAATTTTTTTATTTCATCCTACTATAATTTATCTTCACTTTTTATTATTTTAAGAGGCTTCTATCCTGGTCTAATATCAGATTTGATACTTCAAAAAAAATTGAACTTCAATTTTACCGTAACTGGTGATATTAATTGGAAATTATTCTCCGTTTATTTCACAATGGCGATTCCATGTGATAACGTTCCACGTAATCACTGGTGTATGACATGTGGTGGCAAATGCATTGCTAGTGGTCAACGAATAATTTGAGAGCCAATATCTGCGCGACTACTGCCAATGTGGTTAATTTGGACATGGATAACCAACAAACCTGATTTACTCGTTTGTATGAAGTGAACTGGAAAAATTAACAGTAAACAGTGAAATGATTTTAAAGTTAAGCTATTCGTCACTTAACACTTTCGCTGACGGCACGTCGTTGGGCGGGAAATTTAAATACGTTATGACAGTACGTCGAAAGAAGGGCCACTTAGTTTTAAGATTATTGGCAGTATCCGTCATCCAACGATAATTTTTCATATAAGAATTATGAAGAGCAGTATCCACTGTCATATTGAGCAATTTCATGTTTCTTACTGATAACACAGGTATTTTGAAGGTAGTTTTATATTGTTTTCACTCTCGCTCACACACACAAGTTGCTTAAAACCTCCGGTGTGAGAACTTCCGCATCAATAGCCAGCCGATATACCTTCTTGTTTATTCTTTGGATTATTCTTGCTTATGATTCTAGTACCTCAAACGCAAGCCTCTAGTAGGGAGTGAAATATTCAAGTGTTTAAATTCCATTGTCGAAATCGAATGTCATCGCTTTAATAGTCAGAGGTGAAAAAATTGTTAAAATCATGTAATTTGGACAAACCTCAAGTTTGGTTTTTATTTACAGCCTACCAAGATGACTCTACTCTGCCCGATGAAAAGCATGAGTAGAATCGAAAAGTGGAGGCTACCATACTCACTGCACATGCAGGCAGTACAGTATCGCCAAACTGTATTGACCACACTAAGGCGATCTAGTGAAATGCTTTTTCACGATTCGCTTAAAGGAGCCGGGATCTTAGTAGGAAGGAAACACATGAATTGGCAGAACCACAAATAACAGAAGTCGTGTCGTGTTTCGTTGGTGGGATACCGGAGGCCTCTCAGAAGCATCTCACTAAGCCACCACAATGTGGGTCCCTATGCTGCATTACTTCATTCACAATAAGGATGATGACAACTACTCTTGGAAACTACTTATGTTTGCCATCAAACAGAGTAGAGTCACTTTGGTTCACTAAGATATGTAAGAAAACTGAAAATCGGCGTGGAGTATCCGGGTACAAGAGAAATAACAATAAGAAACTGAAGAAATAATTTGTTAATTTAAATGACTTCATTATCAACCCAGAACATCCCACTGCTGGGCTCGAGCCTCCTCTCAGGAGAGGATTAAGGCCATAAGTCCTCACACTGGCCGAGTGCGTGTAAACGACTGGCTAGACCCGTACGGCTGGCTTCGTAATCTTGATGTTTTTAAACCGCCCGAAGGCTTCCAACTAAGATTCTTCTTTAGAGTTGACGTAACCTCCGAATAACGAAAATGCAACATCATGCAACAAACGGTCACCCATCTGACGTTCATCATCTCACGGTACTTTGCTTCTCTCGGTGATCGTTTCCAATCAGCTACGGTCACTTGACTATGAGCCCTTTAAAATAAATAAAATTGTTTAACTTTAATTTAATTGACATAAATTTGTTTAACTAGGTTACACATAAAAACTTAATTTGTATCTATAACAAAATAATAATGTAACAATTGTTTTAAAATTTGTTGTCTAACTTAAATGCATGCAAAATTAACTCGCAACCATGGGGTAAAGATATAACCAAAATAAAATTTTAGTTTTTCAGAACATATAGTTCCGTGTTTGTTTGTTTCAATTTTATTGTATCCATCATCCATCCATCAACAGCCTTTAACAGTCCACTGCTGGACATATTGTATAATTTTAACAAAAAGGAACCGACTTCAAAGAAAAACTATTCCGAGTACCCAAATCGGGACAATTGTGCCTATGATATTTGAGGAATATCCTCGATTTCCTTGGGATCCCAGCATCAGATCCCGATATGGTAACGATGGGACCACCTGTAAGCTACACCCATTCCAATGCAAAAAGATTTTTTGAAGTCGGTTCATAAACGACGAAATTATCGCTGAACATACATAAAAAATAAATAAAAAAAGATTCCAACGAATTGAGAACCTCCTTCTTTTTTTTGAAGTCGGTTTATAAAACAAAGTCGCTTAAACATATTTGTCTCTTTATCTGCTTACTTCTAAACCATGCAAGGATAGTGATACAGTTAAACAACTTGTCAAGATTTTTGTTGGGGATTACAGTTAAGTAATAAGATAGAAAGGAAAATATTATAAAATGAGTTGTAGTTTAGTTTCAGCAAATTATTTACAAGTTACTTTATAAATTGTAAAATTACGATCAAGCCGCCAGATGGTAAATGATTCGGTTGCATTTTATTTATCAGTCAATCAATCAATCATTTGTTTGTGGAAACATAGGTGAGTTACATGCTTTAATCTTAAAGGAACACGTAATGTGGTGTAGAAATATAGATACATACAGTTTCTATTTATTTTTCAATGGAAGGAATTTCCACCATCATACTTAATTTAGAATTATATTTAAATCAAATCAAATCAAATCATTTATTCTGCAATTAGGTTGCATGAACACTTTTGCAAGTTACACTTTTTGTTTTTTTGAGCAGATGAGTTCGGCCTTTCCTAACTGGACTAGCCCTGAGAAGAAAGGACGAAACAAACTCAGGGATCACAGTCTCTTTTAAAGTCCAGACAATATTCTTAAATGCTAAAAGATGATGTAATTAGACTTATCCACTATAGAATCAGTGCTATGATATCGTTACTGAGATATCCTACAGCTGTAACAATTGAAACTGATAATTATTATCCAATACACACACAAACTTCCAAAAGTTAGTAGCGCGTACTCGGAAATTTAACTCGCCTGGAAACTTAGATCCTTCTAAGAAACTGTTTCATTTCTAGCAATTACATTCCTTTTCATATTTGACTTAAACTTTATCAAATAAAATTCTAAATAGTTCGTGAATTAAGGTTACGATGTATTTTGAATGCAGTGTTGTGCTATATGGCACCTAGGTATATAGAAAGTTTCTCCAAATCTGTTATATCTCGTAAAGAAAATAATGGATAAGTAGTGGTAATTGTTTGGATATATTACATAACATTTTTTTCATGCTTCATAGTCTTTATTCCCAATTTTATTTGGGGTCGGCTACTAGTTCAACCAGTTTTACCTGCATATCACTTTTTCACGGAGCGACTGGCATCGGACCGCCGCATCCCTAAGGGAGTACTGAAATTCGAAGGTTGAACTAGTTATACTTGGTAGGAACTTATATTTGAGGGCACTGACTTCCCAATAATGACTGCCATAGATGTTCATGACAACGGGGACCGAAGGCTTACAGTACTCTCCGAGCCACAAGTGTGAACTACATATTAATATAAGATTTGAATAAACAAAAATATGACCTACCTCATCCGGCTCATCACTACATATTTATCGATACCATATTAAATTTTAATCCATTCTGTAATTTAGATGCTAAAGTGAAATTTAATTTGTACAAACTTAAATAGACTGAATAAACTGTGACCCTTGCTTTTGGCTTCACCGTAAGGGATAAAAAGCATGCAAATTCACTAAATATAGCGTTTGACGTTACTTCCATCCGTTGCTTCTGTTTGGTCGTAAGTGTCAAGTGTAACATTTTTTTTCTCTTGAAAGGAAAAAATAAGTGCGAAAGTAATGCATGCCAGCTGCGCTCACTCATGAAAAACATGAAATATGGATAGTAAATTCTTTAGAAGAGAAAACAAATTTTCCAAAGTTTCTTTTATAAAAGAGTCAAGTTTTTACTTTATTGTTCAAACAAAATTATAAAATAGAGGTTGCATGTTCTTAATTTATCGTAAAACAAATGAACGATAAAATTATGTCTTGTTGAACTTAGATAAAATTGAACCATTTGTAATGTCTATGCTATCGTCTATAATATAAGTTTTATTTTGCTGCTAAAGAAGATTTTTTGCCTACAAAAGTAATTCATTGAAAGTTAATAACATTAAGTACTTTTCCATGTCATCGAATTCCGAAATACCTTCATATTTTCTTTCATAATCGTCACTTGAGAATACGCAATTTAAGTTTGAACGTAAAATCTTTCGCCACGTAGTGAAAAATTCATGGTAATCGCTAATATAGCTTGAATTGTAGCCACCATTTGGACAAGTACTTCAAATTGTTAAAATAAAGTTACTCAGACTTTGCTTACTCAAACATTTCATACGTAGTATTTCAAAGTATAACATGTGATACTTAATACATTGATGATATACTGAGTCCAGCAGTGTTTTCTTCGGTTATTTTTATTCTATTCAGCTATTCTAAAAAATATCGTAGTTACTCCTTATGTCATCAGCTGTCTGCCGGTGAGAGTCCCTTCAAAATCGGTCCAGCCATTCCAGGTCTGCACAAACAGACAGACCGACCAAAATTTTTATATGTATAATTTTGTAATGCATTCAGTAAAAACTATTCATTTGATATTAAAAACAGACACTTCAATTCCAATTATTTGTACTTACGATAAAGTTACTATATCTAACCAACTGTTAAAAGAGTTATCACACAATTAATAGTAGTAAACTGTATTCCACAATTCCACCCAAATTCGAATGGGATCGAATAAAACGTAGTTTTTTTTTTCAAATCTGATTCAAATTAAAAAAAAGAATTAAAAAAATATATTCGATTTCAGGACTGCTTACTTTTCTTAATGAAATGGGTGACATGACAAATCCTTATACATCGATGTTCCAAATATTCTTATAGTCCTCATTTTACAACACGTAACGAAATATGACATAGAACCTCCAGGAAAATTGCGGATTTTAATCAACAAACTTGCAAAAATGAAACAACTTTTTTATCGAATATCGATACGAGTTCCATCGAAACTTGGTATATAGGTTATTGTTTTGCCAGTGCAGCGAGAAAATTGAATTCCACCAATCCGCAAGATTATGTTTGAAGTAGCTTTCTCCTTTATCGTATAGTCATTTAAGTAATTTAGATCCTTATGAAGCAGGTAAAAAAGATTAAAATGAAAAAGCTGAATTTATTTAAAAAACTTTTGTATTTAATGTTTTTAATGATTCAAACCAAATCAAAAGTAAGATGAATATTATAACTTTTAATAAAAGGCGGTAATACAGTGAGTCTCAGAATGTTATCCGTATTATAAATTAGAGTGCCTCGGTGGCGCAGTGGGAGCGTCTGCGACTGATGTGCTTGAAGTCTCAATTACGATTCCCGGGTTGGACCAAATGTTTGTATGATCTGCAAACATTTGTTTTGGAGTGTGGGTGTTTTTTTGTATAATACGTATGTATTTACGTAATAAAAGTATGTTTATTTATTTATATGAGTTGTCTAGTACCCATAATGCAAGCTTAACTTGGTTTGGAACTAGTCTTTCCGTCTGTCTGCTTGTTACGCTTTCACGACTAAACTGCTCATCGGACGTAGATTAATTTTGGTATAAACATAGATGGAACCTAGGTGTAGATTAAAAACTACTTAATATCACAATAGCCGACATACAAAACAGCGGAGTATTGTGCAAAAGTCATTGAAAAACAATTGTCCTCTAAAACTGTACGATGTTGTGTATAATCTTATGTATTAACAAAGTTTACAATACTTGACTACAAAAGTTATAATTTGAAATCACCACAAATTCTCACAATATCAAACATTTAAAATACACAGTCTATTAAATTCTTATTTCAAAGTACTTAATACTCGTTGTAAATTCCATTCTGAATTGGCGTAGATTGTGAGTTGCAAACTTACACTGGGCTTATCTATCGACTGGGTTGCATCGAACTTGTTTGGAATAATTTTATATTTTAATAGATAAGGTAACGTGTATCGCATAATACTTGAAGAGGAAATTTTCTTGCAAAACTTAAACTGAAAGGTTTTATAAAGTTTGTGGTACAATGCTGAGGGTAGGGGCAGAATGAAGCCTGAGTTAGATATTGGTTTTTTGAAACTAAGTTAGACGTGGCAAGATTGTCTTCTTTGTGTTTCTTGAGATATTTTATATTTTTATCTGAACACTTTCTCTTTGTTCTAAAATGAAAGTTTTAATAATGATTTATTCAAGGACATTCAAAACGATGTTATAAAATAAATTTACCTTCGCCGAAAACGGGTGCTTACCTATATTTTTTATAAGAATTTGTTTGTCACTTAAAACTTAGATTAATTTAATATCATCTTTAATGATAATTTTATTGATCCTAAGTGTAAATACAGGATGTGATCAAAATAATCATTATCTAGTGTCTGTTTAGTTTTAAATCATCTTTTCAATAAATGCACACACGGTAAGGTACATACATCAAAAATAGTTTTTATTTTACTTTTGTATGTCTGTTTGTCTGCTTGTTTATTCTCTGTAATCTCAAGACTATCAATACCGATAACCTAGGATTATTTGGTATTTGATTATCTCCCGTTGGTGTTACCCACGGTTGTTATTTTGAAGCTACAATACCCAAACAATTATTTTATTATATAAATGTAGGTTTGTAACTTTTCCCAACTTACGAGTAGTGTAATATTATCATAGATCGACTCTACCAGTCTGCCGTCTATTACTTAATGTTGCTAATTCTGTTATTGACAATTATTAAATTTTCATTGTTATGATTTTGTACCCTTGTTAAATCTTTTAGACATACATAACCTACTAATATATATGTTTGTTTCTCTTTCACGCAAAAACTACGAAACGGATTTGGATAAAACTTTACAGTAATATAGCTTATATATCAGAATAACACATAGGCTACTTTTTACTGTAATAATCCAAATACAGGCGGAGCCGCGGGCGAAAGCTAGTTATGTATAATAATTACCTACATCCTTTCCCTTATTCAGTTTTATCCCCTAATTTAGTATGACTTGGTAACGTCCAAATTCTAGTAACTAGTGATTATTTATTTTCTCGGAAGAAAGCAAACTTTAGAAAATACGTACAGCTAATTAGTGGGTTCAATAAATATGAAAATCAAGAAAATCGATTTTGTTATTTGATTTTAGCCACGGTGAAGCCGAAAGGAAACTTTAACAGTCTGTGTTTGTATGTTCCACTTGACCCCTAGACTACCAAACTGATTTTATAAACGAGGGGTCGTAATAATGGCTCGGGTTAAATAGACAATTTAAGTTTTATCAAAGTTTTTCTTGTTAAAATTTACAGTAACACTCTGGAACGAAATCGCAAATGAGAAAATAATGATTCGTGAATTAATATTCAGCTGATGCACTCTAAGTTTGGATGCAGTTTATGTGAAAACACGTTCATGAGAGGAAACTGGTGCAGCAACCTTATCTCAACCACAAGCGAATACAGGCAACTGAGCATAACTGTGTGCATATAAGTATCTGCATTTCCGTGTGCAAGTTCCACAGTTTCTTAGCGGTTTTATTCCGGGTATTTCCACCACGTACTGTTACCCAAGTAAGTTATGAGAAGGTTGCGGTCTAAGGACGTGTTTGCATTAATGTTCAAAATAGTCGACAGTTTAAATTATGAACTTATGAGTTGGAAAAAGTGTGATACATTTTCTATGTTAATCCATATTTTATCGCTTGAAATATGTTTTAATTAAAAATGACATGTGTACCAAATAGCTTAAGAAACTGTTTTAAGCATTACAAGGTAGAAGAGTCACACTGGTGTCAGTAGGAATGGGGCCATAAGGCATTCGAGCTGTCGTATTGCGTTTGTTAGTGCGAGACTGGAATCGCTATGATACAAAAGGATCTCAAAAGTCCGCAATAGTGTGGGTCACCATGCTGCAATCTCTGCACTCACATTGAGAATGGTCTTGGATTCCACTGCTCTTCGATTCCACTCATAATTCTCCATCAAACACAATATAGTCACTTTGGTAGGTTTTAAATTGTAAAAAAGCTAACTCAATAATTCAAGTTTTTAATTCCAAAATCTATTAATTGTGTTTTAGCCCCTATGTAAGTTTTATTTATATAATATATATTTTTTTGGACATCTCACACATAACGTCATCTAGTCCCAATAACCAAACTAAGTAGAGCTTGTATTATGGATACGAGACAATGCTATGAATATATAAACATACTTTTTTGGTAAATACATACATTTTATACATAAAAAACACCCAAACTCCGAAACAAGTATTTGCGGGTCACACAAACATTTGGTTCCTCCCGGGAATCGAACCCAAGACCTTTAAACACAGCAGTCGCTAACGTTACCACTGCGCCAACGAGGCAGTTAATTTGAAACAAGCTCTCGGATATGAAACACTTTTATAGTGTTCCTGGGGTTGGTGATGGATAAATATTACAGTGTGTCGCTATAGAGGTACTATGGTGTCATATAAGGCGACCTAGAAAGCAAATTATGCTGAAAAACATTACAAAAAAGAGAAGTAAAACTGAGCTATTAAAGTTTATGATTTTGATTTTGACAAATACGTAAAATAGGATTACGAAAAAATAAAATTTCTGCACTTCTTTGACTACACGTTTAGCTTAGCGGTTTAAGTGGTCGCCACGCCGCCCGCTTTCTACTTCGCCAAGTGTCGTGGGTTCAAATCCCACGTGGAACAACACTTCGTTTGATTCAGAAATTGTTCTTCTGAGTCTGGATGTTCTTTGTGTTTGTTTCATGTATGTTTTTAAAGTCCCACGTGATGCATATTCCTAATGCAGGTGTTGACTTTTTTCAAATACAAAAGAAAAATAAAAAAAATCAATATCTCAGCTGTTCTGTCACAGGGGCTATATTCTATTAAGTATGAGTTAAATGTTTTAGCACGAACTTGATATTATATTAAATTAAATATCAATACCGCGCTTCGCGGAACTCCGACGCCCCGCCGTCTATAATTAATAGGGATCAAATACTCAATTTGATAATTAAATTTAATGCAGTTCAAATGGAAATGGTTAGTGTTGAAACCGAGATATTTGAAGTTATAATTCTAAGTATAAATAATATATATTCAAAAGATTTTGAAGTCTTATATATTGATCACTGACAGGCAGGCTCCTGTCAGTGATCAATACACGCAAGCATACATACATAATCATTTCTTGTGTCCATATTCTCGGAGGGGTATCAATACTCCCACATTTTGACAACTGCAAATGTTAGTACTACTTACGCAATAGGAGCAAGCCTATTGCCCATTGCCATGTATGGAGTTAAAAGGACATCGCTTATATGGTTAAAGTGTGGAGATGGGCCATAAGAGTTTAAATAAGAATAGGGTTGCATGATTGTTACTAAAGCTTGCTATTATTTCATTTTTTTTGTATTTAAACCTACCAAAATGACTCTGCCTGATGGAAAGCATGAGTAGAATCCAGGAGTAGGGGTCACCATCCTCATTGTCATTGTGAGTATAGGCAATGCAGCATGGTGATGATTGGGCCTCCGGTCTCTCACTCACCAACGTAATAAAAGAGTAAGAATGCTGTCATTATTAGGATGGTCTTCTGTGTGAGAGTAGTACTGCCACGGTCGAGCCGGCCCATTCATGCTGAAATCAGCGTGTCTCTACTACCTATAGAATACTACTACCTATAGAATACTACTACCTACTACCTATAGAATACTACTACCTACTACCTATACCATACCCGAAAAGCTTTCTTAGCTTAATAGTTTATTATCCAGGATTCTGATAACAAATTGAACATATTTTACTAGTAAACGAGTGGTTCGTATTGTTAAAACTATTGGACTGTCACAGTTTAACAGAAAATGTATGAATAAATGTAGTTTAGGTGATCACTTATTTCAATATACCCTTTTCAACTTTAAGAAAGTACAACGCGCTTTCCTTCTCATTTGACTGACTGCATATATTTATCAAATATTTAACTACATGATTAGGTAAATAGTAGTTTCTATGTACAAAAAGTTATCATTTGGTATAATGAAGTTATGAGAAATGTTAACCAAATTGATGACACTGTTTTGCAGTCATTCGAGTTTTGGAATCAATAACACAATTTACAGTTAATTTTATTATTTTATTTATTGTATATATTTTTATTATCTATTCTTATGAAATTTTGTGTATTTATTCAGTAGGTCCGAGAATACGTCATAAATTATTTTTTATATCCCTAGGTAATACAGGTTGGAACAGACGCGAGCAGAGTCGCAGGCATCAGTTAGTAATTATATAGAGTTCACCCAATACTAGAAAATTACAATGGGAAGACAATGCAGTTTGATTACTTTTCTATCGTGAATTTTTCCATTTTGTATCATTGTCAGGTAAGCAACTTCTTTATAAACCCCGATTTCTTAATAATTTTAAACATAAAAATTAAATTTATTTTTAATTGAGTTCGGATGTAATAAAGTTTCAAAGCTATTTATATGAATTATGGCAACCAAGACAATATTGTCCTAGCGACCATAAATAATAATACAATCATCTATAAGCTACTGGCACACAGCAGATATGATTTATAACGTACACCGCACAATTTGTGACCTAACCCTACTTGGGTTATAAGAGTGTCTTAGATATAAATATCTTTTATTGTGTTATATTAAACTTTATACTACTATAAAATTTAATGAGTAATATTACTACTTTATTTATTTATACATTGCACACCAGCAAAGTATAAAATTTTGTACAAACACAGATAGAAATTTACATTTGGTGTTACAATAGGCGGCCTTATCGTTCACGGCGATCTCTTCCAGACAAGCTTTGTTGATTTTGAGTAGTCTGAGGAGTACCTAATATTCAAATAAACTACGTATTTAGTAATACAAGTATTTACAGTAATAGCACTAATACATACACAAACATACATATGCACATGCACGTCATATACATACATACATAAATACACACACATACTTTAAAGTGTACATATTGCGTACACACCAGCAACGGCTAACATTTCCCAGCAGCCTTTACATTGTTAAGTAGTAGTATGTGACTATACTCGTACTCATATGTATTATAAAGGTGAAATACTGTGTGCATGCGTGTTTTATGCATAGTTTGATGAAATTTAGTACGGAAATAGCTGACACCGTAGTTTATCATAATATATACTCTGTCCAGCAGTGGACTGAGATAGGCTGATGATGATGATGATGATGATGATGATACTATGTATTTTCTGATTTAAAAAAATTAAGGGTTTCTGCTTCAAAAATCAAGAATATTGTTTTGAACAGATGTATAGCTTGTTTATTTGCTAAAGTCATTAGAACAAATAAAGAGCAACTTGATAGTGAATAGAATAGTGCAGGCGTTCCCCTCTGTCAAAAGCATGAGTTGAACAATATGCATTATCAAATGTTTTAATGTGTGTGTAAAACTTAGGATTTTTTGTTTTAATTGTTATGTGTGAGTTCATAGTGACAAGCGATAGTTTTTGTATGTGAGACTAAAATGTTTCTATGTGAAGATTATACCGCTATCAATTCTGCTGGTCTGCTTTAATCTATGAGGAAAATCAAGTATAGTGTATAGTTTTCATTGTCAAACGGGACTCTTTCGATATTAAAGAAATTCTTCTCGAATTATTTTAAAAGAATTCGATACTTTCTATATTCCGACGTTTCGAACGGGTTATACCGCTACCGTTACATGGACAGTGTAGATCGAAAAAATTCATAAGAAGGCGAGCCCTTATATATTTAAGATAAGTTAATCCAAGGTACCAATTTTAATTGTGTTTGAAAAACCACAGTGTATTAATTTAAACGGGCCCCATTTCTAGTTAAAAACACGTTCCTAATTAACGATAACTTACAGCCACAATATATTGAAGTTTTAATTAAAATGATACGTAAACACTTCATTAGTAGGTATTATTTCATTAGCATTGTTTCTTTCTTATTAGTCCCACAATCCAAATTATACGGAGGGTTCGCGTTAAGGGGACCCGTATATCGCGCCGTAAATTGCCTACAATAAAATCGTAACATGATTCTTGACATTGCACCAATAGATGTGTTATCAGTCTGTGCTTGGTAATCATTCTGTGAAATTTTGCTTTTCCAAGCTATCCGACCTAAACCGATACTAGTGCAACTATAATAATAGGTAGTAGAGCCACGCTGATTTCAGCACGAATGGGCCGACTCGACCCGGCCAGTACTACCCTCACACAGAAGACCATCCTAATAATGACAGCATTCTTGTGGTCGTATTTCGTTGGTGAGTGTGAGACCGGAGGCCCAATCATTCTGCATCATTCCCCCGCCCTTCGAAGGCCGGGAGAATGATGCAGAATAATCTAACCAGGCTGCCATGGTAAGGGTCACCATGCTACATTGCTTACCCTCACAATAAGCATGGTGACCCCTACTCCTGGATTCTACTCATGCTTTCCATCAGGCAGAGTAGAGTCACTTTGGCAGGCTTAAATATTAAAAAAAAAAAAAAAAAAAAAAAAAAAAAAAAAAAAAAAAATATAAGAACAATAATAACAAGAAAAAGTTTATAAACTACACGTACCCACTACGTAACAATTTTCGATAAAATAAAATAGCCTATTTCATCATTTGAATCAGTATTAGGAATATAACCTAAACCTTGTTAATTAAAATCGATTCAGTACTTTAGAAGATAAGGTAGAACATAAAGGCATATTGCCCTTCCTTTTGGCTATGCCGTAGTCGGGTGATGAAAGAGCAAAATGAGCTGGTGTGGTAACTTTATCTATACAAATACAGTGCAACCTCAATATAACAAATCCGATGGGAACTCGTAAATATTCGCTATATCAAGTAATTTGTTAAACTGAGGTTTGTTATATTGAGGTAAGGTTGGTTAAAAATTTGTTATAAAGAGGTGAAAAACATTTTTTTATTCTACTGTTTACATTCAACTTTCTTCTTCCGAACACATATCATTAAATTTTAAAATTGTAGTCAATGTACTTGCGGGAATCCTGAACTTATTAGCTAAGTCTAATTTTTTCGTTGTAGGATTTTTGTCAACATAGTTGTTGATGTTTCGCTTTTCTGCGACTGATAAGGAACACCTTTTACGTTTCTGAGTCATTGCTACTAGAATCTTCAACAACAGTGCCGAGCAGCACTGTTAACACTACTTTCCATCAAACGACTTAGATTATTTTACGAAAAAAATGTATTAAAAAAAACCTGTTGCGACTGAATCGCATACAATGGGATTATGGGTCATATTGATGGAAACGTTATATAGAGGTTTTGAGTTGACAAAATTCGTTAATTAGAGGTATTTACAGTTATTTTGTTTGTTGAAAATTCGTTATAAAGAGGTTGTTCGTAAAACAATCGTAATATAAAGGTGTTATTTACATTGACTCTTATGGACCATTCAAGGGGATTCCGAAAAAAAATGTTAAATCGAGGAATTCGTTAAATTGAGGTTCGCTATATTAAGGTTGCACTGTATATAGATTAAAGTGTCTTTATTTAATATTAAAATAACAGTTTTCAGTAAATGCATATAAAAGTAAAAGCGGGACCAAAATTTTTTTTTCTCGCAGAATGCTGATAATATAAGGAGAGACGAAGGCAATTTTTTTTCAGCCTAGCTTCGCTCCGCGGCATTACTTGCGACTTACAACAATAACCGAGAGTAACGCTGTGGGAATCAGCTAGTACATAATAATATCTTTGGAATACATGATAACTAATTATAAGAACTGAATTAGGGTAAGTTGAACATACAGGATAGATCCAACATGGGCGTGATGACAAATATATTTTTGACAGAATCTTCATATCTGTTTATCTTCATATGTGTTTATTTTAATTTTAAAATTGAATTTAATAAAATTTACACGGGCATTTAGAAGCCACATCTAGCAAATATTGTTAAAAAGTGATGGCTCCTGCTGAATAAGCAAAAGGCAAATAAGGCAGAAGCGGTGGGTGTAGGGGCCAATGTAATTAATGCTTACGTTTAATTGTAGTCTAAATTGGAGGAGACGGACCCTACAGACGAGTCGCAATGAAAAACAAAGTGGATGATATTGTATTCGTGTACTTGTGTCCAATTGTTTAGTCTGAAATTTGCATATTATTATTCATATTAATTTTTAAGTTTCGTTAGTTGCAACTGCAACTGCCACTAGTTAAGTCTTCTTCTTCCTACCCTTTGTACCCAAGCTTTTACCTAAAATCTCCGGATTTGTAAAAGGAATATTACAATTTTATTTTGAATTAAATTTACCTAATTAAATAAATTTTCTTTCTTACAATAAACATTTTATCTTTTTTTTATAAATACAATAGCATTAGGAATATACGACCTACCTCTCGGGGGACCTTACACAACATACATGAAACAGACACAAGGATCACCCAGACTCTGAACAGTATTTTGTGTATCACACAAAGTACTGTACAACGTGGGATTTGCGCACTACAGTGGAAAACCGCTTAAATCACGGCCAACCGTGCAGTCTGTGTGTCAAACTGTCTGTGGAATACATTTCCGTGGAATAAACATTTTTTCCAGCATACTGTCCCTTGGAGCTTTATGATCTAAGTGAAGTGCAAAGAGTCTCTAGAGGTTAACATTACGGATTCAAATCAGCACGTAAAACATCCCTCGAGAAAGCATATACTTTCCATTTACCATGTATCTAACCTTTAAATAAAAATCTGATATTTTTCCTTTATTTTGTTAAATAAATCAAGGCTGACTTAAGCCGCAAATAATGTATTTCAATCAAACCATTGCAATCGTTGATACACTAAGTCATTTGAAAGTAATTGATTTTAGTTCATTAATTTAGATATTGCATTTAAATATTTTTGGGTTTTGAAAATGTACGAAATTAGCTCAGTTCTTCAAAACAAATATATGATTAATGCAGTAAACGTATAATTTTACTACGAACTTGAATAAAAATTGGATAAATTTTCCAAAATCATATTGTTTTCCTAAAATAGTGCTTACGTGAATAGTCCCTAGGTTATATTTACTTTAATCGAACTGGACTATTAATCTCTAAAATACGTGAGTACAAATTATTACACCAGCCTGTACCGATAACCCTCAGGGGAAATATGGCACGCCGGATACGCAGTCGAGATCAAAAGGTCTATGTTGTTTACGCGGAAGGGTCAAGTTCAGCAGTTTTCTCGCTCAATTTATTTAATTGTATACAAAAACCCAAAGAAAATAAATCGCGAAACTATCTTGTCATTGCAGGATAGAAAAAGTTATCGTGCAATGACAACACTTAATTGGTATTGTGAATATTGTTTTCACTAACAATATTATTAAAGTTTAAGTAGTACCTTCATAGAGATCTACATACACGTACATAGTATACTGTACTGTATATTGTGTGTATATAGCTATCAGAAATAGAAAACTAGATAGTTTGATAGTACAACATGTAGCATCATTATGTAATACAAATTATATACATTTAAAGCAAAAATATGTGAAACACAAATGTGTTTGCGTAAGTTATTTATGTAGATAACTACTTTTGGATCCACTATATCACATGTTAAGACTTATTTGTATTCTCATTTTCATTTTGATAACTCTGAAAAGTTACATAAATATCTGGAATATATTTTAGAGAAGCCCACAAAAGGAATATAATCAAGAAGTGACAATCCACAGCTTGTGTCAACATTAATATTCCTAATCTTTTAACGCCGCGAAGAGAAAGATAATTCATAAATATATACAATGATTTAAATACGAAGTTTCTTCACGAAGGTAGTCTAAAGAGAATGCTAAGCAACGATAAGTAACTTTTACCTCAAAATCTGAATATAAATGCTAATGCCGTCTGATCCATACTTTCAATTCCAACGGTTCTTTTGAGAGATTATTATAATTTTGTCACAATCCTTCGAGTTAAAATCAGTTTAAGAACTGGCATGAATAAATGTTTTGATATGATCGTAATTAATATGATTGCAGTATTAACAGCAATCGAAGTTCTGAATTCGTTGGAGAATAACTATTACTTTAAGGGCTAGTTGGATCATCACACTATCATGATCACATGTCATGACACACTATTTAATAAAACAACAGTCTCTATCCAAAACCTTTGAACTTAAAACCTGTACTTTTCTTACAGGTAAGTTGACATTCAAGGTACCACTTTGCTTTCAACACTACTCTCTCTTAGAAGATAAACCTGAAATAACAGCTGGCGTGTTTCATTCGTAAATGCAAGACCGGAGGCCCAACGATGCAGAAGCATGTCAATATGCCTCCATGGTGTGGATCACTATGCTCCTGAATATGTATGCATTTATAATGAGTACGGTATGTTACCTTGTATGTTGTCTACAGGCCAGGTGAAGTGATAATTTGCGCAAGACGGCTGGCAGGAGCTGGATGCGAAAAGTCGAGGATCGAACAAAGTGGCTTGAAATTGGAGAGGCCTACGTCCAGCAGTGGACTGCGATAGGCTGATGATGATGTTACCCTTAGATTCTATTGATGCTTTCAACCAAGAAGAGTAGAGTTACTTTGGCAGGCTAATAGATAAAAAGAACTAGTCTATCAGTTTTATCAGTAATTGGGCCTAAGTCTTTCTAATCTTCAGATGTATTACTTTAACCATCATAGAAATCTAGTGTAAAGAAATTATAAGAATAGGAAATAAGTTGAGATCCTTTCTCACCGGGCATCTAGGTCCCTTGAGTACCATTCTGCAGTGAGCGGACGTTTCCTATTTGTAATAACATATTAATTTCTATTTTATACCGCTAGAAATTATTTATATATTCTGTAACACTATTAGGTTACAAGTACTTGATTAAGTTTCTTGTCTGTACGTGTTTAGAACTTTGTTACGAACTTTAATATTTTAATGAAATAACGGATTAGCTTTAACTTTCTTCTTTATGTAAATTTAACTATAGAAAGTAGTTTTTTGTGGGTTAAATTTGAATAGACAGACATTGCTAGGCAGGGTAAGTGTTTATAGATGCACAAAAAAATGTATTTTTTATTAAATTTCTGAAAAAAAAAAACGTAACAAATGCATTAATATAAGTGTTTAAATAAGAATAATTAAACACAAATCCCTACTAATATTATAAATGCGAAAGTAACTCTGTCTGTCTGTTACGCTTTCACGCCTAAACCACTAAACCGATATTGATGAAATTTGGTATGAAGATAGATCTGAACTTGGAAAAAGACATAGGATACTTTTTATCGCGAAAATAAAGGTAGAAGGGTTTGAAATAGGGGACGAAAGTTTGTGTCGAAGTTCCTTATTATCAAACATAAAATCATGTAAGATTGTCTACCCTTACCGTGTCGCGCGATATAAACTAATTCCACGCGGGCGAAGCCGCGGGCGGAAGGCTAGTTAATCCATAAAGCATACATTTCATCTCAGTTATCTCTTTATATAGCTTTTATCCTACTGTTTCCTAGCATCACACTAGTACCATAACCGCTTATTATATACATATGAGGTTGAATTGGTAATTTCCTAACCATACAATTTCATTAAATATGTATTATTAACTTTTACCCACGGTTCCGTCCGTGCATATATCGGTTATCGCGGTCAAGGGAAGCTATCCTTTGGCGGCAGGAAGACAAATCCTTCGAGAGTGGCTGGAGAAGAAACACAGAGTTCTCACCTTCCAGATGACGCAGGTGCTTTCCGGGCATAGTTGTTACGGCAAGTACCTGTGTTGTATCAGCCGGGAACCGACGCCACGGTGCCATCAAATTCAAATTCAAATTCAAATTCAAATTCAAATTCAAAATTCTTTATTCACTTAGGATGCAATACATCTCTTGTGACAGGTCAAGATTAATATTTATTAATAGGTAGAGCCGGAGAAAAGAACATGGCAATAAAAACTCGCGGCCACTCCTTTCAAATCGCCAATGTTTACATAGTTTTAATGTTTATAAACCTGATATGGGGGTAAGGTGCTGCCACTAATATACTATACACCATGTTAGAGGACTGATGCAAATTATAGTGATTAAAAATTAGAACTTATGCTAATTTAAAAAAAAAACAACAGCCTCAGTGGGTACAACATAGTAGGAGCATCTACTTACAACAAAGGTAAAAACTATATGTGCTCAAATATTGGCCAAATTACTGGTAACGAAAGATTAAATATAAAATATTAATTATAAGATCAAAAGAAAGAGAAGAATGGCCTTTATTAGTCACGTAGAATCTTTACTTACAAAAGTAAAATCATGTTCTTAAACAATGTGATAACAACATTCACATGAGTAGAATAAAATGATAAGGAGCAAGTAGTCAAATCCATTTTTCTTTATCATTTAAAAATTCGTCAACTGTATAATAACCTTTACGTATAAGATAAGTTTTGACTACATTTTTAAACTTTTCCACTGATAGACTCATAACACTAGCTGGTAACCTATTAAAAAATCGCACGGAAAGACCCATAAATGAATTATGCGTTTTATGTAGCCTATGATATTGACCTACTAATTTATGCTTATGTCTCGTATTCACCGAGTGAACATCACTATTCCTGTGATATAAATGCATATTTTGTTTTATAAACATAATGTTTGCAAATATATATTGTGATGCAACTGTCATAATGCCTATCTCTTTAAACTTTTCTCTAAGGGAAACTCGTGCACCTAGTTTGTAAATCGCACGCACTGCACGTTTTTGGAGAATGAAAATTGTTTGAATATCAGCTGCCTTGCCCCATAGCAGAATGCCATACGACATGACGCTGTGGAAATAACCGAAATATACTAGCCTTGCTGTTTCCACATCCGTAAGCTGTCTGACTTTGCTGACAGCATACGCTGCAGAACTGAAATTCCCTGCGAGACACGATATTTGGGCGCCCCACTGTAACTTACTATCTAAAGTAATTCCCAAAAAAACCGTTGAATCAACAAAATTAATAACTTCATTGTTTAAAACTAGATTTGTACTGATATTCCTTACATTTGGCAAACTAAACTTAATACATTTGGTTTTTTTAGAATTCAAAAGCAAGTTATTTGATGTAAACCAGAATAGAATAGAATAGAATAGAATAGAATAGAATAGAATAGAATAGAATAGAATAGAATAGAATAGAATAGAATAGAATAGAATAGAATAGAATAGAATAGAATAGAATAGAATAGAATAGAATAGAATAGAATAGAATAGAATAGAATAGAATAGAATAGAATAGAATAGAATAGAATAGAATAGAATAGAATAGAATAGAATAGAATAGAATAGAATAGAATAGAATAGAATAGAATAGAATAGAATAGAATAGAATAGAATAGAATAGAATAGAATAGAATAGAATAGAATAGAATAGAATAGAATAGAATAGAATAGAATAGAATAGAATAGAATAGAATAGAATAGAATAGAATAGAATAGAATAGAATAGAATAGAATAGAATAGAATAGAATAGAATAGAATAGAATAGAATAGAATAGAATAGAATAGAATAGAATAGAATAGAATAGAATAGAATAGAATAGAATAGAATAGAATAGAATAGAATAGAATAGAATAGAATAGAATAGAATAGAATAGAATAGAATAGAATAGAATAGAATAGAATAGAATAGAATAGAATAGAATAGAATAGAATAGAATAGAATAGAATAGAATAGAATAGAATAGAATAGAATAGAATAGAATAGAATAGAATAGAATAGAATAGAATAGAATAGAATAGAATAGAATAGAATAGAATAGAATAGAATAGAATAGAATAGAATAGAATAGAATAGAATAGAATAGAATAGAATAGAATAGAATAGAATAGAATAGAATAGAATAGAATAGAATAGAATAGAATAGAATAGAATAGAATAGAATAGAATAGAATAGAATAGAATAGAATAGAATAGAATAGAATAGAATAGAATAGAATAGAATAGAATAGAATAGAATAGAATAGAATAGAATAGAATAGAATAGAATATACTTTATTGCACACCAAATACAGATTTTTTACAGTTGAAAGTTTTTACTAGATATGTACAATCAAGTCCGGCACCAGTCAAGGACTAATGCGAGGGACCTATTTACTTCGTCAGAGTAATCGTTTTTGCGATTGGTTTTGAATATAAGAGAAGTGTCATCAGCAAATAGAACAATATCGCATACTTACTAGTAAAAAATGGCAAATCGTTTATATACACCAAAACTAAAAAAGGACCCAGAATTGAGCCTTGTGGCACGCCCATACTCACTGGTGATCCGGAGGACCTTATTCCATTAATATCAACATACTGTATTCGCTCACTAAGATAAGAAGCAACAAGATTAAGCGCTGTACCTGTTATGCCATAATGCCTAAGTTTCAGCAGAAGTGTACTATGCATCACACAATCCAATGCTTTTGAGAGATCGCAGAAAACACCAATGGCGTCCTGCGAATTTTCCCAGGCACTATATATATGTTTAAGTAGTTTAGAGCCTGCGTCTACTGTTGAGCGACCCTTTGTGAATCCATATTGTTCACTATGCAGTAGATTATTAGAATTAAAATGTGTTTCTAATTGCATTAGTATGGCTTTTTCAAAGATTTTACTAATAGCTGGTAAAATAGAAATAGGTCTAAAATTACTAGGGTCGCTTTTTGAACCGGCTTTAAACAAAGGAATTACTTTACTGTGTTTCATCAAATCAGGAAACACACCGGTATCAACACATCGATTAAATATTGTTGCTATATATATATATATATATAAGGCAGTCATCATTCTGATGACTGCCTTAACGACTTTACACACTGGTGAAATCCCCAGCTTGGGACAACCAGGCCCGAGATCTCATTACAGCAATCGGTTCTTCGGGTAGGGTCTCGCTTCCGACTTTATATTGGAAAGAAAACGTGCTTTTGGATACCAATCTCCGACTAAAAAGTGGCTGGCCTTTGTGCGATGATCTTGAGGAATTCGTCATCCGAGCAGAAACAGGCCCGAAAGGCTGCGCAGTGTTTCGTGTACGATTTAAGGGAACTATGACCGATGGGCGACGGCTACAATGGATGACGGGATCTGTCTTGGGTGAGACAGGTTGTAACCCCTAGCCCCGGTAAAGGGGGGTTTTTAGTCGGCCCTAGCCCTACCAGGGGGAATCACTTCACCGGTGCGCAGTCAGTAGAAATATGAGACATATCCCAGGGCGCCGTTCACAGAAAGAAAACTAAATAAAGAAAAAGAAGAAACTACAAAGAATACTAAGATTATCAATTATGCACTGTGTCGATGGGTGACCAGGGAATTCTTCAAGAAAAACAAAGATTATCTGTTTCACACATATATATAATCAGTATAAAACACATTTAGAGAGTACAGGTAGGCCCTACTACAGAAAGTTAACATTAACAATATAATTTATTAGTCATATTTTTATACTTATAAATAAGAGGGTCAGTAGCTAAATTTAAAGTTCATATTCTCTACCATGCCATAGCCTTATGGGGGCTCGACAGGGATGTGCAGACGACGGGCATGAAAACGAATCCACCCCCACATGGTCCCTGGGGTCTCTCATCTTGTAGCCTCGGGAAGCGCGTGCCGGTGGACAAAATAAGATATTAGCAAGTGATATGATTATTGGATTATAAAACCATACGTGATCCTGTGGCAAGTCAGGGGGATCTATCGTACGGGAGGGAGCTCTCCCGTACCCCGACCACTTCCGCACGCCGGACAGCCCACGCACCGCTAGTGGGACCCGCCAATTGTGCCCGAAGGTATAGCCGAAGGTAGACCACGTTGGTGACGTACGTGTGCGTTTCTTGATGTAAATCTCAAACCAAAACTTGAAATCAATCCTTGGAACCCTAGGAAAAAAGAGGAGACACAATCCTAAGTACGTATTCACACAAACAGACTGGTACAAAGAAATATAGTTTAAATAAAGAAAGCAGATTTCTCACCACTTTGGAGAGCGGGCTACACAACAGGAATTCTTCACGAACCAATATTACAACGGGCAGAGTTTCGCCTAATATCGCAGTAGAACTAAGAATGCTTTTTACGGGGAATCAGGGCCCGCTTTTTATATTACATTTCAAGGTCCCGCTGGAATAAAACTTTTACCCTGTATTCATTAATCAAAAAAACATCACCTGATTCTCATAGACAAAACAGACTTATGACCAGAGATAGCATAGAACACAATTTACCACAGAGTATTAATCTCATCAGTGATATATTTAAGAGAGATGACGCCATCTGACGACTCGCGGGTGAAAGTTTATCTAAAACCAATGAAGAAGGAGTGTAAGAGCTACCGCTAACCTGATAAAGATGGCGCTCACCCAAACACGTCATCTTATTGCGTTACTAATACGAATTATTTTTACTAACTAAAAAAAGTTGTAACAAGGTTTAGTGAATGTCGGGGCTGTTGGAAGATGCAATTGCGATTCTCGCTCCCTGGCTCTTGGCAAGCGGATTTTCGCCGGGTTGGTTTTTAGTCAGTGAGAGTATGATAGACCTCTTCGCTCCCTCTAACGGGTGAAGGACATCCCTGAAGATCTTCCATTTAGTTAACAGAATCAACCTCTATCCTTCCTCAAGAATTAAAGTAGGTATATTCATGCCAAATTAGGTTTAGACATGAAAGCGTAACAAACAGACTGACAGAGTTACTTTCGAATTTATGATATTAGTATAGAGCAGAACTAATAATAATAAATATTTCGGACATCTGACACACAACATCATCTAGTCCTGAGCTAAGCAGAGCTTGTATAACTTATGGGTACTAGACAACTGATATAAATACATAAACATACTCTTTTTGTAAATACATGCATATTATACATACAAAACACCCAGACTCCGAAACAAATATTTGTGAATCACACAAGTAATATTTGGTCCGACCCGGGAATCGAACCCGAGACCTCTTGATCAGCAGCCGTATACGCTATCCACTAGACCAACAAGGCAGTTCATCTCAATATACCGTCACACTGTAGTTTATTCATTCGCAATAAGTATTCTGACCACTACTGTTGGATACTAATCGTATTTTCCATCAAGCAGAGAATATTTGAAATATACCATTTGATTAGCATTCTTATTGTTATTTAGTATCTTGAAAACAAATACCATTAATTCTAGCAGTATATTTTTTCTTCCAAAACTAAGTGTATTTCACTCACACTCTTTAAGGATTCCCGTCGAATTCAAGTTGACAAATAGTCGTTTTTCACCCGAGACATAGCGATAACGTTTTAAAGCGACGGAGAGTAATACCTCGCATGTGATCGAGTTGAAATGGATAAGAAAAAAATATAAATGAACCACGCGTCACCAAAAGGAGATTTGAAAAACCTCGTTATTCTGATAAATGGCTGCCTACAGTTTAGGGATGATTTATTTTGTAGTACACTGTACCACGGCTGAATTGAGAAGAGGCCACACTTCCCTTGTTGCTATAGCTTTTGTAACTTTCTTGGAAATTCTTTACACTGTAATATGGGTTGGTTGATATCTTTCATGGTTGGTATTAAAAGTATCGTCTTCAAAAGTCCTTAATAGTTCATTACTGTACATACTGTTTGTTTCATGTTTCAATTATCTTTCCAGTGCTACTTTCCCATAAAGTTTTATTCTTTGAGTGGCCTCCTACATCACTCACGCTGTGAATAGGGGTGAAAGACATAAACTACTCTTTAATGTAATAACCGACGTATAGGCGGGCGAAGCCGCATTTTAAAGCTAGTCAAAATACTATGTATTTTAATTGAGAGAGATCTACGAAGAAGCGATTCGTTCAATTCACGCTCAGCGTGTAACACAAATTCACTAATTCCAGAATCATTTTTATTATTTTTAACAAATGAAGTCGCTTATTTTTTCTCATTCACTTAGCCATAAAATCTATTCCAATTAACAAGATGATGCCCTATGACGCCGTATTTACTATCGGCACCAGAAATATACCTAATACTAAATAGTTACGTTGTCTACTCAGAAGTTATATTAATATAATACAAATGTATCTAATAATACAGTAAGTACACAAGTAATTAAAAGCAGCGCCCAAGTGGCGGACTATTAAAAGCAGGCGAGCATCGTTTGCCGGAGCGTTTATTCGACCGATGCTATGAAGGACTTAAATTAATTGTTCAGACTGACTCAATTTTTATATTTTTCATTATAAATGCAATTATATTGTGAAGTAATGTCATCTATAAAAGAGGGGTATGACGTAACGTCTATGGGTTTAATAGGGTGCATTTTAATTTATTTAAATTGTTGAATACAAAAGATTTGTTGTTTTCAGAAGCTTTTGAGCGAAAATACACTGCAAATGGCACATTTTTCTGAATTATATAATCTAATTTGTATTTGAATTCAATTACACTGAATGAAACTAATGTAAAAATTATTAATATAGTTTTCAATTGCTACTATTTTTTCTCAAAACTATTTAAAAGTTGTTTGAACAACATCAGTTAGAGCAACAAACATACCTCATTACTTAAAATGTACGACTAACTGGTATTTCACCTTGCCCTCAATTTTACGTACAATCATCATCATCATCAGTTTGTTACTGTCTACTGCTGTGCATATGCCTTTCTCGAGGCATACCTTAGAGCTTGTTCTGCTGCTTCTTGTATCCAATCACCGTTGGCTCTCTTACGCAATTCATCCCACTTTCTGGACAAAGGGCGCTTCACATTACGTTTGTTTCTATTCAAGAACACGCTTATTACAGCGGTTTTCGGTTCTGCGACATAATTTTAATGAACACATTTGCTACTTAATATAAAAAATAACTGACGCGAAATACCTATATTTAACAGCCAAATCTACCATTTCATTCGAAAATATTCGAATGTAATTTATTTGACAATTAATCTGTAGACTTTCTATAGACACGCTTGTTAAGCCTCCGGTCAGGTTCAGCAACAGAACAAAAATACCTGAACCCTGTACCCTTGCTTTTATACTCAAATATGCTTTTATAACTTGTGTTACCTTATATAATATGCCGAAGTAATAAAACTGAAACATTAATTGAACATACCGTTACAAAAGACCCAATAACAGTTATTATAAATTTATGAAATTGGAATATTTGATCGTTCTTTCAATGTAATCTAACGTTATTTGCAATATAAGTATTTGATTTATATTTCGAATATATAAGTATTTAAGCGTTCAAAATGGAAACTCCCCGAGGGTAAGCATCGACGGCGCGGTTAGTATCTAGATGGGTGACCGTTTGCTCCATGATATGTTATGAGCGTTTTCGTGATGGAGGTTATGTTAAGCAGTCGGTCTCAGTTGTTATCATAAGATAAAAGTCGTGAAGCCGCCTTCGGGCGGCTTAAAAAATCCAACGGCAAGATTACGTTGCCACATGTCTTGCCGGTTCTCAACTCTTACTTGGCCAGCGTGGCGACGTATGACCTTAGCAATCCCCTAAAAAAATGAAATTACAAATTTTGTGTTTAGAACTGACTGCTCATCAAGAGGTCTCAAATCCCGGGTCGGGCCAAAAAGTGTTTTTGGGTTTTTCTTATTAATTTGATAAGTGCCTTGGAGAGCGAGTAAAGCCGTCGGTTTTTATTACTGACAACTAGTTCAACTTTTGAATTTCAGTTCTCCCATAGAGTTGCGGAGGTTCGATGCCAGTCGTTTCCTGCAAAAACTGACATATTATATATATAAAGAAGAAAAATTACTAATTTCTTAAAAAATATTTCACCATTCGAATGAAGGGGAAGCACAAAATATAAGGCGCTTTTAAATAAATTCATCATTCCTTCAGGCAGTGAACAGGTTTGTTTCTTATCAGTAAACTGTACAAAGCCTGCTCAAACATATTAATATCAAACGAGCCCTTGAGAAATAACGGGTTTTCTCTGAATTTGTCAACTTTATTCTACACAATGCTCACTCGCAAGGAATGCTTGTGGAATAATGACGGCATCTGTTAAGGTAAATAGAATACGAACTGTATCCATCCGGGATTCACAGTACACCTCTTTCTATAAAACTCACACGACACTTTTATCAGTACAATAGTGACCTATAACAATTTTCTTGATACTATGAAGTTAGACTCTCTGCTTGAAGTATTACGGTTTAAAATTACTTGAATGGTCAAGTACAGTTACTTACATATTTATTTTAAGGGTATGTGTGTTACTCTGAAGCTTTATTACAATTTGTTACAAATTGTAAAACGTGCTAACGCGCATTCTGCACACGTCTGTACTTTGTTTGGTACCTGCTTTCATCCTTTTGAAAGTACTTCTCTGACATGTTACCCTCAAAGTTAGATGAATAAAACGGGCTTGTTAGAATTACGTTTCTGTTGCGATTATAATTTGTTTGTTTAATGTGCACACGAGACATTAGGCTCTTGACCAGTGTAACTGATAGTGAGATTAGTTTCACTGAATCTACGAGCTTCATTGATATTAATTTTCAGCTTTCTGCATCCCTATTCCATGTTAACTTTTCATATGGAAAATTTGATATAAAAAGAGGTACAAAGTTTTCCGCCGCGTCTGTCTGTCTGCCTGTTCGCGATAAACTCAAAAACTACTGATTTGATTTAAATGAAATTTTGTACCCAGATAGTCTAAAGCCCAAGAAAGGATGTAGGCTTCTTTTTACCGTGATAACCGACGTAGACGGGGGCGGAGCCACAGGTGAAAGCTAGTATTTTATAAAAGATGCACTAATATATTAGCGGCTTCAAAGATCACAGCGTAATATTAGGAAAGAAGAAAATTAAATATTTATTCTGGCAACAGCTTACTGAGAAAAAAGCTAACAGTTTTACAGTGTCAAAAATGAGCCTTCTATTAGTACTTTAATCTTGCTAATGAAATCATTCTTACTAATATTATAAACGCGAAAGTTTCTGAGTATGTGTGTTTCTTGCTCTTTCACACAAAAACTACTGAAAGGATTTGGATAAAAACTTTTTACTGCAATAATCGAGATATACGCGGACGAAAGCTCGTTTAAAATTAAAAAGAAACCATTCAGATGCACTGCTTTATGAATCATTTTTATTTGTGAGCGGGGTTTTAATAAATATCTTAAGTATTAAGATTCTGAAACAGCACACACATAAAATCTTATACCTCAAGACACGTGCCCCACTGGCATATTTTAATATAACATTTTATAACGAAACCCGCTGAGCCGTATAGCATTCAAGATGCAAAATCCTCTAAGGAAAGTATTAGAAAAATATAAAGAGTCTGATAAAGCTTGGCAGAATCCCCAGAGTGTCCAACGTTGCGCGATATTTCACGGTATTTTAACAAATTTAACGAGCTACCATATTTACTTCGAAGACTCTTTCAGAATACATTACGTTTAATCATAACCCTTATTATTACTCATCCTCATGTTATGGCCATGTTATGTCTGGAGCTAAGGAAGCAATTATTTAATCTGTGTCGATAAGATTAAATTAATATTTTTCTCAAGGATGTTGATATATAAATGTGTAATGGTTATTTTTTATTTCATTGTAGATATTGTTTAGTTACAAGAGTTAAAAAAAATATGTGAACATACATGTATGTATATACTTAAATTTATTTTCTGTCGTTTCTGCCTAAGACTTATATCGATCCACGTTTTTATATGAAAACAAAATCTTACATGATCATATCTAGGTTAGGTTAACGGGTGAACGGGTTAATAGACCCGTTCACGTTATAACATTTTGAGAGAATCGAAATGTATTGTGCTGCAAATTGTTTTATGTTCAACGTCAGATCTAAATCGGGTGAATGACATTCACTATCACCCGCGGTGTTAACCGCCATAAAACGGCGGATAACGCCACGGGGCGAATCTAGTCTAAAAAAAGGAAAACTTGTCCAAAAGGTCCAGCCGTTCCTGAGATCACTCGAAATAAGCAAATAGGCAGACAGACAAAAAATAATTGTTTTTTTTACGTAGGTGACGAATGTATTTACCTATTTATTTAATTATATGTATAGATAACCAATGGCCGACGGAAATGGAAACTAATAAGCCATCTCCGCGATATACACACTTAAATAAAAAATAATTCCATAATACTTTGAATACCACTAACGTACAGATTTTATAAGTATCTGACAACCTTTGTTCTTCTATGTGAGTATTATAAAATACATTTTATTGTGCACTGTTTTAATAAAAATACAGAGAACATCAGTTGGTTAGATTCTCACGTAAATTCCAAGCGGCGATTAAGGGTTACTACACACGTGCGGCAGGTCAACAGCCTGAATGGAGGGTGGGCAGGGACAGTGTTAATCAACGTGCAAGATTCTATAAAGGGATCTTGTTTGTTGTCTGTGTTGAGGTAGTTAATAACGCGCTTGTTAACTTACACAGTGTTTAGTGTTAATGACAGGTCTAGTTATTGTTTTTCATGTACTGATTGAAATACTACACATATAGCTTTGGCCCTTGATATTTATAGGCATATACTTTTGATTAATGAAAGTTCTTGTAGGCGACTTCATGTATATTGTGCAATTTTTTTATGACGAGGGGTTAGTACAAGCTCTATAACATTGTTTTCTTTTTTTTTTCAGGATACAAAATCATTGCCTTAGTCATCAAGAACAGTTTATCGCAGTCCACTGCTAGACATAGCGTCAGGCTTCGTCTGGCATTTGCTGAACTTGGTCCTATTCTGACACGTTCACGAGGCAATCATCGCTCGGTTGTTTTTTTTTTTCAAAAGTGTATTAGATCTATATATGATGTTGTGTCTTATCGTGTATGTGTCAAAATAAATATAATTTTCTTCCTTTCTTTCTTTCTATATCTTTACTACAACAAAACTCTAAAAATACCAGTGCATATTCTATCAAAAGTAAATCCAGACAGTGAACCGTTTATATAACCTTAAACTTTGTTTTTTTGGTAAATTAATACAAATGTTTCCATAAAATGTAATTGTCTTTTACAACAGTGTAAAACCGTGCTTTCATCTCGTTAAAATTGAATGAACAGCTTTAGGGCACTGACAATAACTTAGAGATAGTTTTTGAAGAGTCTAGACAGCTATTTAATAAAAAAAATAAGTGTTTCGAACACCATTTTATTCCTAAGCTCTGTTGTTGTTTCATCAGATGAAAAATTTCAAAGTTACTTTAAACAATTTACATTTTTACACAGACTTCGCTGTTTTGTTTTTAGTAGTACTAGCTTTAAAAGTCTACTCTAACTATAGACTTAATTAATATAAACATTAATGACTAAAAACTGGTAACAAAAAACATAAAAAATGTAGATACATCAAAAGTTCAACAAGTTTTAAACTGTCACAGAGTTTCGCATTCATTCGGCACATACCGCGTCCTCACTGAAGTCCCAAACATCCGGGCTTAAAGCGAATAAACTGGTCAACCTTAAATATTTCCACTCTTTCATATGGGCTTACATTTTGAATTTATTCAAATATAAATTCATTCATCATTGTTATTTAAGACCGTTACCTCTGTTAGTCAGTTACTCTGTATTTAAAAATATTTTTTTTAGAACTGAATAAACATATAAAAACATGTGAATGAAAATAAAACCCTCTACAGATTCGGTTATATTATATGTAAGTTTTAATTTGTTTTGTGTCTCTTCCATCTAGTATAATCAAACTCAAAAAGGAAAAATGACTTAAAGAAACGAACTTTCATGAATATCATCTTACTAGCATTATCCTTATATGTATGTATCTATGAATATTGTACGTATGTATGCATTTATTAATTTATATTAGTATGAACTATATATTTTTTTGTTGTATACTTTTTTAAAAATTTCATTAGTTAATTTTATTTTACTTTTTATTACTATTTATAATATGTATGTATTTACAAAAAAAAAATATGTTTATGTATTTATATCAGTTGTTTAGTACCCATAACACAAGCTCTGCTTATTTTGGGACTAGATGACGTGTGTTATATGTCCAAAACTATTTATTTCTTATCCTCGTAGCAAAACTGTTTATTTTTCACAGCAGTATCTCTCCATCCTAAGGTTGCCTGGAAGAAATTGCTTTCTAGCGATAAGGCTGCCATTTGTACATGGTCAATCTGTTTATTATTATGTTATTTTATGTATATTGTATTAACTAGTGTATGTACAATAAAGTTTATTGTATTTCTTTTCTAGCTTCTATATATTTTTCTTAATGTTGTTAGACTTTTAATGCCTGTAAAATGTTTGAACATTACTGTACATTCAAATAGATAGATATAAGTTGAAAATGGATATAAAATTGAAAATCTTACTACAACTATCGTAACTATCCGACTATCAAACTGCCTGACACTTTGACACTCCGTGAAAAACTATCGCTCGACGTTTGCCTTATCCACACTACGCAGCCTATTTAGATAGTTAGTGTTTCATGTCAAATCTCTTTTTACTACCGCTAAAAAGACTAAGCGTTGAAAGAGAAAAGTCATACTCACTTATTTGTTAATTTTCTGATAACCTTTACAGAATGCCAACTTGAACAGGGGGCAGTTGACAAAAATAATATCGAGCAAATAATTAATTAGCAGTTGCGACACAGCACATGACTAAAATGTGTTGGGCTGTGTATGTGTGGCTTCTTTGATACTGTTAAGGAATGTAGCTGGAAACTTGTGGGTTGACTCTCTGATTTCAAATGTTGACACTTACCATAACGAAAAACAATAAATAGTGTAATAATCTTTTTTTATGTTCTACCATAGAAATCCTTTCTTACTAACACTCGGCTTATCATATCCTCACATGGATACTAACTTCACTAACTTGGGGATAATATTCTCGTAAACAGCAAGTCATAAAGCAAAAACCTTTTGCAGAGTAGCAATTTATCCTTGGATCACCTGAGGCATGGAGGTCATCAATCCAAAGCCCTTGGGGCTAGTTTTCCAGGAAATTCAGTCTTACACACCCTCTTTATTGCGCAGCTGAATATAATCGGTTGGTGTTGATACGTTTATTTCCATTGAAGAATGGATGTTATATTATGTTTTTTTTTCG
This sequence comes from Phragmatobia fuliginosa, assembly GCA_932526445.1. NCBI lineage: Eukaryota > Metazoa > Arthropoda > Insecta > Lepidoptera > Erebidae > Phragmatobia > Phragmatobia fuliginosa. Next base: position 6,158,449 of record OW052065.1, on the reverse strand, counting down.
GATTAAAACTACCCATGACAAAGCTTAAAAAGGTTTGTCAAAACGATGTGTCGAAAATAGTATGTTCTGTTGATAATTTGTCCTGTGTCCTCGCTGTGTTTCCCAGTTTTCTACAATATTTAAGTATTTAGAAATCATTAACTTACCTTTTTTTAAATATACATCATTTCAATAATAAAATTAATGTTAATATAAAAAACATAGTCAACGAAAATTTACTCATAAAAGAAAAACAAAATTCAAGTCATATAATACTAGCAGCGTTGCCTCCCTGGATTGATTGGATGGAGCAAAAATCACCAAATCTATGAGTGATTCGACAACCAATTTCCGCAATCAGACTTTTGGCCTCCTAACCTCAACTGCCTAGAGTCTCCACCGCAATGTGTACAAAACAATAATGGACCTTCATTGCGGCGTACTTCAGTGTTTACCTATTAGTGATATCCTCTGCCGCCGCCGCTGGTATGCGAACGATACGACCCAGATGCGAGGTCGCAACTATGTTGTGTGTGTCAGATCTGCTAAGACCCGGTGGCTCCAGCATACAGGGTGTATTGGCTAGTATTAGAGCCCTTCGCACTATATCGTTGTAGGCCATGCCCTCATGTGGCAAAAACTAACCCTAGCAGCGACAACAACTCAGTGCATGATGGCCATTGGCCTCTATCATGATACCGCATTTGCACTGAAGCGGTTCACACACCCTTCAGACCAGATGAAAAGCCACTGTAAGACGCACGAAGTCATCTTCCAGCAAGATACTCAGGTGAGGTGGAGGAAGTGCGGGCAACCATATCCCTAATTTCACAAAGCGTAAGTTTACCCCATCACAGTAAAGAGAGGATGCTAAGAAGGCCAGCAAGCTAAGCTCCATTATACGTCTTTGCTTAATACCATAGTACAGGTTTTGCTTAGTTTGAGATCAAGTGTCCGTGTTTGATATGTATGAGGTGTGGATCTATTACGTAAGTTATAAACTAATCATTATTCGTTTATTCCATGATAGAATAAACTAGTAAGAGTGTTCTGGAGACCACGTCTTGGAGGGGTGAAACATGTTGCGGGGATGAATGACATGACAATTTGAGACTTGAGTCATAGAGCCGACGACGACTGGATGCAGAAAAAAACAGACCGGTTTTTTTTTTTTAATTTTTTTTTTCTTGTCAAAAAGACAACTCCCGCATTAGGAATATAAATTCCTGTGTCGCGAGGTACTTTACAAACATACATGAAACGGACACAAAGAACACCCAGACTCAGAACAACAAATTGTGAATCACAAAAAGTGTTGTCCTACGTGGGATTTGAACCCACGACACTTGGCGCAGTAGGAAGAGGCGTGGTGACCGCTTAAGCCACTAGGCCAACCGTGCAGTCCATTCATTCTGTGGTGTGTCTTGCGAGCTTATGTCCAGCAGTAGACTGCTACCAGTAGACCAATCATTATAAGTTTAATCTGTGATTGATTTAAAATAAATTACTTATTTCTGTCATTTTCATTAACTTTAAATTATATCTTAAACCGTAAAATCGATATTAATAAATAACAAGGTTTTTAACAATAAGGGAAACCTGTATCTTGAAAGCCAAATGCTTGCAAATCTTGTAACCGGGTGCGGTAGAAAGGTATAATAAGATTTTCCTACACGTAAATCGAGGATATTAATAAAAGAAAATTGTGAGTTTCAAAATTTTGAAAAAAGCATGCCACAGAAATCCTAGATACCTATATATGCCATAAATATATATACAAAACTTGTTAATTTAAAAGTTATAAAAACGAAATTGTTTTCAATTTAGAGATATATTAAAACACTACGGAACCCTACAGATTATATGGCAGATAAGCACAGCATCAATTTTTATATCTAACAATTGAAATTTATTCCTAGAAATTTCAATTCACCTGATCCTATAACTGAAAAAATATATGTACCTACTAACATTTTATGTTAATACATGTTAAGCATATGAAAGATTTTATTAACAAACAATGCAAAATGCCCATTCATACAAAGTGTACCTTCGTATAATATCATATTTGTTAAGGTATTAATTATGCTAAAAAAGTAATAAAATATTCAAGCTTAAAAATACACGACCCATTAAGTACTGTACAATATTCATAACACCAAAAGCACTCGTAAAATATAACTCTTATTTACAAGAAGATAAAGTTAAAATTTGTAAATGAAGTGTTTATCGTTATTTTGTGTGGCAGTGACGGGCTGTGGAAAAAATAATGGCTGAATAGTCTGAAAACTGTTCTGTCAGTTACAGAGACTGACCTTTGGGAATTATGAGTATGCTCTTGTGAAGTATCATAGAATTTTAAACAGATCCTTCGTAGTTTATTTTTTATTGAATGTTGAGTGACCAACTTTGAAAAAGAAAGGTTTCATTTCAGTTTACTCTTTGTTTTTGTTGTTTGACAACTTCGCTATTCACGAATTGATTTGAAAAAATATATATTTGCTATTATAACAATTGTATATGACGAATAATGTAATCCCTTACTACTTTGTTCCTTTTGGTCTCATTCAAATTTGATTAAATTATGCTATACCTAAGGCTGAAAATAATATTTTGAAAAATACAGCTATATTTTATTAGTACAAGATCCCACTGCTCGATTCTGCAGGTATCTGTTTTTTCGATAAAACTAATTTTAAATGAATGTTTATAGAGTATACAATGGATTAGGGATAGGTTGCCTATCAAAAATTAGCCGCAATTACCTGCAATTAATTTTAGTAAAATTCATTCGCTGATGTAATTTGCAGCTATATGTTTTTTTAACGAATTTTACGTCATTTGAAAGAAAATAATGTTACGAATTCAAAAAGAAATGGTTGCCAGCTCTCAGTCAGCCGCAACGTTAGGGTTGCCAGGTGTAAACAGGCATATTAGTGTTAATTATTTACAGTCACCTGATATTTTTTTAAATATGAATACAAAATAAATACATTTAATTTTTGACATGTATCTGTCACCTTCAATCAAACATTGTGAACGTGAAAATCAAGAAGAAATGAATGTTCCATACACAATTCACAGACCTTTCCAACCTAGGCCTACAAACTTCATTCCGTTTCGTTTCGTCCGTTTTTAGCTACATTCTGGGAAAACGATTTGCTTCAACATTACTTCATTTAAACTGTTTTCATCACTATTGGAGAACAGTTTTCTTTACATCTAGAATGAGAATCTCTAAAGAAAATAGGACTTTCTTTGTTTATTTCTTCAATGTTCATGTACAGTAATGATTATGATTTTATTGGATTAAACACGGCTTTTTATTTTTAATCTTATCAATATTATCATATTTAATTTGGGATAATTACTACACATCAAATCACAGTATTTTTATTAGTCAATCAGAGCAATGACTAACGTCACTTTTTTATGTTCCACTTGCTCTGATAGACTTTTATTTCAATTTTTTTAATTAAAAAAGTAAAAAATATTTTTTTTTTTTAAATTATGTGTTCAAAATTATACTTATTCTAAATGCAAATCCTATAATTATACATGTCTTTATTTTTTCTCATTCATTGTCTATATCGGTGTCGATATCATCTGAATTATATTATTGAATTATTCGATTTATAAGATGTTGTGTCTTATCGTGTAAGTGTCAACATAAATATTATTTTCTTTCTTTCTTTCTTTTCCTTTCTGATCTTTCCTTTAATATAAAACGCAGCTGAATAATCACAGCTAGTAAATGCATGGAATGATGGCAATGCATGACATAAAATTGGGCCTAACTTCGCTGCTAGTTGCGTATTGCGTACAGTTTATAAAAATGCGTTAAGAAATCGGTGTCATTAGCTTTTATTGAAACTTTTGTCTCTGGAGGTGCTTTGTTTATGTGAAATATTATGCGTGTGTCAGCTTCCTCATGATGACAACTTAAATTGATGTCTTAAGCTTTTATGACATGGTCTCCTTCTAGAGGATAGGAAAAGCACTGTTTTCCAACGGTGATAAAAACAGTTTTATCAAGTAATGTTGAAGCAAAACAATCCTTTTCCCAGAATGTAGCTAAAGATTTGACGAGAGCCTCTTTGAAACGGATTTTTTTTAAACTTTCGCAGAAGTTTGTAGGCCTGCTTTGGAGAGGTCCGTGAATTGTGTATGGAACATTCATTTCTTCTTGATTTTCACGTTTACAATGTTTGATTGAAGATGACAGATACATGTCAAAAATTAAATGTATTTATTTTGTATTAATATTTCAAAAAATATCAGGTGACTGTAAATAATTAACACTAATATGCCTGTTTACACCTGGCAACCCTAACGTTGCGGCTGACTGAGAGCTGGCAACCATTTCTTTTTGAATTCGTAACATTATTTTCTTTCAAATGACGTAAAATTCGTTAAAAAAACATATAGCTGCAAATTACATCAGCGAATGAATTTTACTAAAATTAATTGCAGGTAATTGCGGCTAATTTTTGATAGGCAACCTATCCCTAATCCATTGTATACTGTATAAAAATTCATTTAAAATTAGTTTTATCGAAAAAACAGATACCTGCAGAATCAAGCAGTGGGATCTTAGACTATATCAAGATGTAGGTGCTCATTTAAAGGTTATTCCAGTCCATCCTATGCATATGATATGCCTAAAACTTTTTTTATTTCTAGCATTCAATTTCTCTCTGGCGCAAATCGTCACGCTACATGGCAAGTTTTTTTCTTAAAAAAGACAATTCTCGCAAATGTTAAAATAATTTGGCTCCGCATTCCTAATTTCTTTAATTAGGGTTCCTTAGTTCGTGACACGGAACCCTTATAAATTCGTCATGTCCATCCGTCTGTTTGTCTTCGACTTACCGTCCATATGGTTAGTAAAAGTAAATTGATGTGTTTTTGCACGTCGATAAAAGGCTACAATAAAATCATAATAAATATTATTCTTATTTGCGGTACCTCCGCTACACGTAATGTAGGGATAATTTTTTACTCTCGTGACTACACCATTGTGTGGGGTATCGTTAGATAGGTCTTTTATAAACATTGAGAGGTTGCTATGACGCCTTTTTTATTTAGGTATCCGTTTGCGAGTTATTTAACTTTAAAGGACATCTTTTTTGCAAAAACGGGGTGTCCCCCCCCCCCCCCCTAAAGCTAAACGGCTGACTCGAATTTTTTTTAAAAAATATGGTAGTAGTCCATGTGATAAACTTTAAAGGAAAGTTAAAATAACAGCTAAGATAACTTTGTTAGTTCAGGAGTTATAAAGGCCTAACTTGCGAAATACGCTTACTTTAAAAACTTCGTACAATAATAACGACATAACAATTATCTATTAGTCATTGCTTGGTATTGTATGGGACTACGGAACCCTATTCCATGCGTGGTCCGATTTATTTCTTATTTATTTTTACAGAGAGAAAATGAAATTTAAGTCAACTATTTGTTTTTCTAATTCGCATGAGACGGAAATTCAAATACTTAATACAATCCTAAAATATACCACTCAACATTTTCAGAATAAACAAAGCAAAGACACTAAATCCTTTCCGGCATCAAAAATTATCCATGCGAGACTCAACTTCATCTTGAATACAGAATTTCAAGTAGAAGGCACAGTATATTATGTCCTGCTTGACACCGAGACACAATTGGAGGCACATAGCGAGACAGAACACCAGACGTTCGAAATGGTCACCCCAGAATACTGGTCCTAGTAATAACATACTTCATTTCTAAAAATACTTTTTAAGGCATCATATATAAGAACTACTAGGATAGTTACTAGACTACTTTTTGGGTAAATATTTTTTTTGGCATGGGAAAACAAACATACATTAGCACCATTGTAACTATATATTAATACGTGAAGCAAAATTTTAAGAGTATGAAATTTGGCACAGTTAAAGTGAATACAGAGTGTAACCACCCCAATTCATCCCATGGGTGTCGTAAAAGGCGACAAAGGAATATACTACGCAAGGCAACATCAATGCAAAGAGAAGGAAAACTTGAAACAAACTCTATACCAACCCGTCTGGCCAGCGTGGTATAGTAGGCCTAAACCTCCTTTCAAAGGAGAGGCCTATGTCCAGCAGTGGACTTTTGAAGGCTGTTGATGATGATGATGAAAGTTTACAGGGAAAAGGAGTGCAGAAAGCTAAATAAAGGTGAAGGAAAATTTAACTACAGTTGAATTACGGCCAATAACCACGAACCAATAACAACGAACTTGTTTATGACAAGTACCATAAAAATAGACATAAATAGGATTCTACTCATGCTTACTATAAAAAAAAACGTAGTTGTAACTGAAACTTCTGTTATTCCAACTTATTATACTGTGTTCTTACTTGTAACTATATGTTTATTTTATATATATAAGGTATGTTTAATACTTCTGAGGCAAAAGAGGATAATGTGCCTGTATAAAAACTGTTGAAATTGCAAAGGAGTAGAACGACTTACTATTATAATGCGACTTACTTTTATTTTTTAATCACTAAGGCTGCCTTAAGATAATACTGCCGTTGATACCAAGGACATATATAGCGCTTAGTTTACAACTGACGATGCATTAGTTACATGAAAGGATTCAAATATTACTTGCAATAATAATAACTTAATATCTAGTGACAATGAACTCAATTTCATGTATTGTAGAAAATGTTGAGGATAAAAAATTTGGTCTAAATCTATACTAATTAAATTTTATTCACAATAACAATCATTTGCGGAATAAAAACTCTACTCTACCTGATAACCTGGTGGAAAGCATAAATATGGTGCAAAGTAAACATAAGTAAGCCAAGAATGGTGGTCACCATCGTCAATGTGAACGTGTACCATTGTGACATTGTATGGTGCCCCATACTTATGGCAGCCTTCTGAGATACTTTTCAAAAGCACGACCACAGTATTATGCGTATTAAAACAGCTACCTAGTTAGATAAAAAAATACCTCAATTAATCTTTTTTCTCATAAACTTTTTTCGTTTTTAATTTTTTTATTAATAAAGAGTAAAAAATAAGTAAAGCTTAAAGAATAGTAAAACGTGAAAAACATGGACAAGTCTAAGGTAAAACAAAAAATATAAATTTCTAATTATGTAGCTTTAATTAAAAATGCCTAAAATAATTATTAGAAACTCTATTTTAGCTTTACTCTTTGTTCGTTCGATAGCTTGTTGCGTTGGGTGCGTAGGTAAAATAGACGTAAGACTTTATATCGTGAACTCGTTTAATTAATTTAAAATACAAAAGTACAATGCAAACATGTATCTACTGCGGTTGTTAAAAAGCAAGTCGAAAAAGGGCGGTACATAACATCAATTTATAAAAATAGTCACTCAGTCCAAACGTCTCTCATTGGCGGAACACATATCACGTCATTTACACGTGAGTTGATTGGTGCGTAGACATGCCCCCGGCCTTGGAAGAAGCAGCTTCCAACGGGAACAATGGACAAAGTTTTGAGAATGCTCGCCTCACAATGCCCTTCTCTGTGCGTACATCTGCCACCCTTGAAACACCGTCTTTGCCTGGATAAGTTGTCACAACGCGTCCAAGTTGCCACTTTAGCGGTGGCGTGCAATCCTCTTTGATGATGACCAGTGTGTCTTGCTGTAAGTCCCGGCCTTTGTGATTCCATTTACTTCGAATTTGCATTTCTGATATAAATTCTGTGCTCCACCTATTCCAAAAGTGTTGCCGAATCTGTTCAACTCGTTGATAGCGAGGAAGTCTGCGCATGTCATCTTCAGCTATATTTGAGTGAGCACATAATGGAGAAGTAATCGGACGGCCTATGAGGAAGTGAGCAGGACTTAAAGGAAGGAGATCATTTGGATCATTGGACATGGGTGTTAAGGGACGAGAGTTAAGTATACCTTCAACTTGTGTGAGTACTGTATTGAACTCTTCGTAGGTCAGATGTGCATTACCTATAACCCTCGTGAGGCAGTGCTTAGAAGATTTAACGCCAGCCTCCCATAAACCACCAAAATGAGGGGCATACGGCGGAATGAATTTAAACTGAATATCTTCACTATTAGCGTGTTCTACGATATCTAAAGAACATGATTTCAAGAAAGTTGCAAAATCATTCTTTAAGCCTACAAAATTCTTTCCGTTGTCGGAAAATATCTGTTGTGGTTTTCCACGACGTGATATGAAACGCTTAAGTGCTAATAAATAAGCTTCGGAAGTTAAATCGGACACCAATTCCAAATGTACAGCGCGTGTAGCAAAACATATAAATAAACAAATATAGGCCTTAACCGTCTTAGCCCCCCTACCTCTACGGCTCATTATGTACACGGGGCCGGCGTAGTCGACGCCACAGTTATAGAACGGAAAATTAGCAGTGATTCTTTCCACGGGTAAGTTACCCATGAGTGGGGTAAATGTTTTACCCTTAAAGCGAGTACAAGTAACGCATTCATGAACTGTTTTTCGTGCTAGATTTCTACCTCTAAGTGGCCACCATGTTTCTCTTAAATTAAAAAGAAGTGTCTGGGGTCCCACATGTAACATTTTTTTATGATGAAAGCGAAATAATAAAGTAGTAAACCAATGTTTACTGGAGAGTAATATAGGATGTTTTTTGTCAAATGTAAAACACTCAGAGTTACATATGCGGCCACCTACACGAATGATGTCATTTTCGTCAATGAATAAATTAAGTTTTGACAAATATGTTTTGTTGTTTAAGCAGCCCTTATCACTTAATATTTTATGTTCATTCGGAAATGATTCTAATTGACTGAATTTGACTAAAACTAACTGTGATTGTCTCAGTTCCTCCACAGTGAGAATTCCACTACGCCTGTTAGTTTTGTTGCGCGTATTATAAATAAAACGTAGTAGGTATGCGCATGCACGTATCATACGGTGGAATTGAGAAAATCTATGAAAAGGAAATAGCGCGTTATCTGAAGAATTATTATTATTACACATGAAAGTATGTATTTTTACTGGTTTTAATTCGGGTAACTCGTCATGTTGGAGATTCGGTTCCGACGTCACGTAAGCGTTACTGTTAAACTCGATATCGCGAAGAAAAAGTGGTCCCTGCCACCACGCATCACAGGAGATTAAGTTATCTAAGCTGACACCCCGCGAAATTAAGTCAGCCGGATTGTCTTTACCCTTGACATGACGCCATGGTAAACCTTGAGTTAATTCCTGTATTTCGACGACACGATTTTGAACAAAAGTTTGTAATAGACTAGGTGCCATTCGCAACCATCCTAAGACAATAGTCGAGTCCGTCCAAAAGGTTACCGATTTAAATTTACAACGCAGCGACTCATGAACCTTGTGAAATAGTTTAGCGCCTAATAATGCACCACACAGCTCCAGTCGGGGTATGCTTACAGGTTTAAGTGGCGCCACCTTGCCCTTCGAACATAGCAACCTAACCGATATAGTTCCATTATCACTCACCGTACGTATATAAACACAACTGCCATACGCTGTCTGCGAGGCGTCAGTAAATATATGCATTTCTAAATACATAGGGTTATTAGGTATAACGTGTCGTTGCACACGCAAAGTATATAGAAACACTAAGTCATTAACGAACTTACGCCAAATTTTAATAACCTCTTGTGATACTTCATCATCCCATCCTAATTTTAACAACCATAACTTTTGTAAAATAATTTTAATAATCATTATGAAGGGACTCAGTAATCCTAATGGGTCATATATTTGTGAAACCGACGACAATATAAGTCGTTTAGTGATTATTTGGTCACTGTTCGTAACTAATTGAGTGGTGAAATATAATTCATCTGTTGAATTGTACCAATTTAAACCTAACGTTTTGCTATGAGTACATTCAGCAAGTGACAATGATTTTGAAATATCTAGTGAAGTTTGTGATGTATCGCATTTAAAGTTGAATGTCCATTTTCGTAATGGAAAGCACCCGCCCTGCAGGACGTTGGAGACCCTAGTACATAATTGCAATAAATCGTTTTTGTTGTCCCGACCCGCTATATAATCATCGACATACATATCCTCACATATAGATCGGCTGACCTCAATATCGTCACACTCATCGGCGAGTTGTCGAATACACCTAACTGCTAAGAATGGTGCTGACGCTGTTCCGTAGGTGACGGTATTAAGTTGATACACACCGAGCGGTTGAGAAGGATCCTCGCGCCAAAGTATTAATTGTAGATCTCGCAGGTCAGGGCTGATTAGGGCTTGTCGATACATTTTTTCGACATCACCACATGCTATATACCTATACTGCCTGAAGCGTAAGAGTATAGAAAATAGATCCCCTTGTATGGGCTGCCCGACAAGCTGGATGTCGTTACACGACTTACCAGTCGTTGTGGCGGCACTTGCATCAAAAACCACACGCAGTTTTGTGGTTGTACTGTGCTCGCGGTACACACCATGATGCGGCATAAAATAATGAGGATTTGAATGTGTGTGTACTCGAGACATGTGGCCTAAGGCACAATATTCGCGCATAAATTCGCAATAAAGCTGTTTGTATATAGGGTCGCGTTGTAATCGTTTTTCTAATGCGTAAAAACGACGTTCAGCCTGTTCCCGACTGGTCCCTAAAACTCGAGGAGATTCCTTAAAAGGTATACCTACAATAAACCGTCCGTTAGAATCGCGCTTTGTATTTTCTAAGAAATGTTTTTCGCAGGCCTTCTCCTCTTCCGTGCGTGAGTCATACGTTTTAGGAATCTCTTCGAGTTCCCAAAACTGACGTAGTTGTGCATCTATGGACTGAGTAAAATTGCAGTGGATAATGCTGCTATCCTTACGCGCCTCATGGTGGATAGGTCCCGAAATTATCCATCCCAACTTCGTATCCAATAAGAAAGGTCCATTGCGTAAACGCACTTTGTCTTTTTTGAGTAAATCCCAAAATATGTCCGCGCCTATTATTATATCTATGGGTTGCGTTTCATAATATGAAGGATCCGCCAGCTGACATTTATTCGGAATCACAAATTGATCGCGATTTAATGGCATAGTCGGTAGTTCAGACGTAATATTCGGTAAAACGATACACTTAGTGCGCTTAGTATAATTGTTGTATCGCGACCGAATAGTTACTTCGCAATTGTTTGTTGACTGTATCACAAAACTACCAACGCCTCGTATTTCGTGAGTGGACTGTACTAATGGAAGGTGTAGTTTTTTACATAACGAATCCGTAATCAAACAGCGTTGACTACCGTTATCGAGGAGCGCACGTGCTACGTGAAATCCCTTAAACCGGTCCGCTATCTCAACTAACGCCGTAGACAACAAAATAGAATGCGAGAATGTACTGCGCTTAGATGTTTGAATGTTATTGACAACAGACAAATCTATAGGTACGTTTGTATACTCGGCGCTAACAGCTGCCTGTGGCGAGTGCATCTTTGAGCTCAAACCGGTTTCTCGGTTGCTCGCATTTGTGATAAGGCCCGTAATACTTTCATTAGTTGTGTTATTGTTCGTGTGTAGTAAAGAGTTGTGTTTTTTGTCACACAATCTGCAAGTACCGAACCTACACTCCTTTGGCGTATGACCCGATCGTAAACAATTTTCGCATAACTTGTTATTGTGTACGAACTCGAGTTTTTTGTTAGTTGACGCGTTTAAAAATTGTTCACATGAATAAAGCGAATGATTAGACTTGCACATTAAACACTGTCTGTTTCGTGATGAGTGCCGATCAAACTTATTGGTTGAAATGTTGCAGTGTACCTTTTTATTGTGTTTATAACTGTGTAATACCGACCCGTTGTGATTTGAACTTAATGTGTCTAACATATCCGCTCGCGATTTTATAAAATCAAGCAAATCATCCACCTTAGCCTTGTTATTCAAATCGTTAGTATTTTTAAATTTTATATTTTTGTGCTGTTCCCATTCTCGCTCTGTAATCTCGTCTAGTTTAGTGACAATAATGAAATTAATGAGGGTGTCCCACGACTCCGTTGGTTCTCCTAGTAATTTTAAGGCACGTAAATTTTTCAAAATAGAATCGATTAATTTTCGTAATAAGATAGGAGATTCTTTTGTTACCTTTTGAATATTGAATAATGCTTTAACGTGATTATGTATTAGTAAATCATTATTGTTATATCTGTTCTGAAGCAATTCTAACGCAATGATATAATTGTTTGACGAGAATTCTAGTTGTTCTATCACTAAGGCGGCACTTCCTTTTAATGATGATTTAAGATAATGAAATTTTTGTATATTTGAGAGATTCTGAGATTCATGAATGAGTGACATGTAGGTATCTCGGTATTCAAGCCAGTGTTCACATGAGCCGTCAAATGTAGGGAGCGTAATTGTTGGTAATTTTACTGAGTCGATTCTAGAACTATGACTACTAGAACTTTCGCCAACCTCCGAATCATTCATTAAACACTCCGCTTGAGCTACTATACTGTAATATGTGCTTTCAAATTGATCGCGTTGATCTAATTGCTCCTCAAGATCATTTTTAGAAACTAATTCCTCTATTTTTGTTTGAAGGTCGTTAAACTCCTGAAAAATGCTACCAGCAGTTTTAATGCGTAATTTTAAATCAACCTTCTCGACGGGAGACAATACACTAGCACTTTTTAAACTACATATATAATTATTCACTCTAGTTAATCTACCCTTTGTTATACCGCGTTTTCGAACAAGATTATTATACATGTCTTCGTCGCCTGGAGCGTTTAATTTGACCGGCGATCTGGCCCTACTCGTATCAGTTGACTCTAATGTGGGCATGTTGTACTAATAAAGCGAGTTCACTCACGTTTATGATGTCTCACACTGGACACACTGATAGGCACTGCACACCTAACTTGTAATGAAATATTGGTTAGACACACACAGAATTGGAAGGCATACAGCAATGTTTAGGGAAGGAAAGTAAGATGGATGGCCGTACCGTATGATGATGATGATGCGCAATGATATGATGTAAGCCACCTCTTCAAGTTCCAGCTAATCAAGCGTTGGGTAAAGCGAATGTATGCTGCCAGCTGCATAAGCGCCAAGTTTGTCCACGTTAATAAGTCCACAGGTCGGTAGCCCACTTGCGTTGGTATGTCCGGCTTGCAAAAGGACCATATGTTCGTTCGATAGCTTGTTGCGTTGGGTGCGTAGGTAAAATAGACGTAAGACTTTATATCGTGAACTCGTTTAATTAATTTAAAATACAAAAGTACAATGCAAACATGTATCTACTGCGGTTGTTAAAAAGCAAGTCGAAAAAGGGCGGTACATAACATCAATTTATAAAAATAGTCACTCAGTCCAAACGTCTCTCATTGGCGGAACACATATCACGTCATTTACACGTGAGTTGATTGGTGCGTAGACACTCTTTAATACCAGTGATGTTTAGTCTTCGGAATGAAATATTTACCAAAACGGTCGTAAATAAGTCTTAACCCAGCTTTTGTAGTATAAATTCTTGAGACCAGTTAGGCTGTTAAATCATTTACTGGTATTATAAACTCTTAGGTCGAAGGCACTAAACAAGTTTTAGTAATCTGAGTTTATTGAAGAACAATTAAGTAAGGACATTTATACATCCAAAAAAAAATCTTAAAATCTATCTGCTACATTAAAACCTACTCTTCAAATTCTTAATTCATCTTATTTTCGTGACAACATTTTAGAAAGGCCAAACGTAGCAATAATGCGACTAAACATTTATGAGTAAGAATTTTAATCTACTCAGTTTATTTAAAAAAAAAAAGGTTTAGTTAATTTACAGTACTAAAACCTGGCCAGCGTGGCATAGTATGCTAAAACCTAATTTCAAAGGAGGCCTACGTTTCGTAGCAGATTATTGAAGACTGTTGATGATGATTAGTGGAAAAACAATCAACACAGTGGCAATCAGCACTAAGGCATATCGTATAAACTAGATTACCACTGTCCTTAAATGCGTATTACAATAATTCCATCATCATCATCATCAACAGCCTTTAACAGTCCACTGCTTGACTTAGGCCTCTCCTTGAAAAGGAGGTATTGGCCTACTATACCACCCTGGCCAGACGGGTTGGTGTAGGGTTGGTTTAAAGTTTTCCTTCTCTTTACATTGATGTTGTCTTGCGTAGTTTATCCCTTAGTCGCCTTTTACGACACCCGCGGTATGAATAGGGGTGGTGACACTCTATATTCTTAATCCGTCGCCACACGGACAATAATTTCAAATGTTTATAGTCAATTAAGTATTATGTTATTTTTTCTTTTATGTTTATATCGTGTGTGTGATATTTAGAACTGGACTTCAAAAAAAATTGTTCAACTGTATTACTTTTAAAATGCCTTTTTCTTTTGTGGTTTGTATTTTTTTGCTTATAAGTGGAAGTATATAAGCATCACAAGTAATATAATTTAAATACATACACATATTGAACAACTTGTGTAGTTTAATTCAATACAACGATTAATTAATGAAAAAACTTTCGATTTTAAAATTACAAACTTTCTAAATGTTGAAAAGTTATATATTGAAGTAAAAAACTTCAAAATATAACTGCTTTCAACTTGAATGATCTAATAAATATTCCATCTTAACAAATAAATAAAAATCAAATCAACTGTACAGAAATAATATTTCAAGCTCGATAAACAATGGCATCCAGAGTCCCATCGTGGCTCACCACGGCAAAACAATAAATGTTGTACCATAAAACATCGTTTACTATCCAATAGTTGTCTACGGTACACTTCATACAATATTTATGCGTCACGAGATGTGCTTCTATTTGGCCCGTTTTATTTTTTAAACACTTATATTATTTATTAGATTCCGAGTGGACAGAGGTGGAGTGGAATCGAAAAAGCGCGGATTTTAGGGTGCCTACTGTTATTGAAAAGCATTGTGTTTTCATTTTGATATAGGGCTGAAAACTTCTGAACGTGTCAGTATTTTTAAGTTTATGAATAGTCATAACCTAAAAATACTGACACGTTCATAAATAGCACTCACGAGTATGATGTAAAGATAGTATATTCAAATTTATTTCGAAGTTTATTTGTGTAATATTAAAAGTACTGCAATTCTAAGTACTTTGCAAAAAATTCTATGAAGACTAGATTTCCTCTCAAATATCACAATAGGTTGTGAGTAGCTACCAGAGTCACAACTAATCACAGCGTAGTGATAGTAAGAACTTCATAAAATGCTGCTTAAGGAAAAATAATATAAAAAACAACTACTTTAAGACATTGTTTGAGAAAAGTAGTTTCAATATTCGTTAATCGCCTTTTTTATTAACATGGTTACACCGTGAATTTAAGTAACGAATAACTTTCGACTACAGGAATTACCTGTAGTAGAATTTTATACTTAACTTAAAAACTTCTAAAATATTTGATGATTTATATATTATAGCAATACTGCGAACGACTTCCTGCTAATCATGTTTAGAAGTCCCGTCTAGACATAGCATGATTGGACAATCGCATTTGACTCCTTGACCGCAAATCGCTTCTCTCGTTATATGGACTATCGTGATATTTCAATTCAAACTGAATAATTTATATTTTCTATTTTGGCAAAATAATTAAAACTAAAAACAAGTAAGATTTTGGCGTCGATAGCTTAGTAGGTAGCTAGATGGCGCTATCTGGCAAATATTCGGAATTTTATGAATAATATTTCTATGAGACTTAAGAAGTAACACCAAAAAGATTGTCCACTGTCTAAGTCTGCAATTCGCACAAGCAGCATTTAAATCAAACTATATGACTCTAAGATTGCATTATACTGTGAGATGAGTAATATTACCTGGTAAAATAAAAAGGGAATAAATTGCGGTTCACTATCTTAATAAATTAAGTTTTTATTCATGAACTAAATGTAAAAGACTTTTTGTGGCAAAAAAACTGATATTTGAAAAGTGAAGTGAACTTAGGTCCTGAATAATAAGTTGCTGACGAGTTTTATATCGCATAATAACTAGATACGATATCCTAATATCAATGTTAGAAATCGGATGAACTTGTAATACTAAGGCTTCGTAATATTATTATCGTGAAAGGACGTTATTTCCCAGCTCAGCTACTCCCATTCGGGAAAAAATCTTTCATCTTTATCATAACTAAGGATTTATAACTTCTAGTATATTTCGTGTTTCCTTATTACAGTAAAAAAATATGCCTTATACAAACTCCAGAAAGCAGTTAGTCCTTCAATTTTAAAAGCTTAGACTCTGCAAAAATATTATCAAATTTAAATCATTTTAAAAGTTTGGTTAAAAATTAACAATTTTATCCTAAGCCTTTTACGTTTCTCATCAGCGTGAAAATCAAATTTCCGGAAGGAGTTTACGAAAACCCAAATATTTTTTCAAGAACACTCATTCCTCGTGTTAGCCTCCGGGAAACAATTTATTTGTTTTATCTGAAGAACCCTTTGTTGTTCCAAAACTCGAAAAGCTACGAATAAAGCAGTTACGATTTAACTAAATGGACCATAACCGTTTTCTGAAGAAGTAGTGATGGCAATTAAATTCGCGCTCGAAAAGATAAAAAAGGAATGTAAAAATAAATTGCTTCGAAAATTATTCTCGAAAACATCTTAGGCGGTTGGATGTTTCCGTCGTGTGGTCGTCTTGATGTCTTGTGAGATAATTTAATAGAATTTTAGTTGAGCGATTTTATTTTGTTTGTGTTACGAATACCATTATCCAGTAAACCTTTTTTTATGTGGAATAATAAGATTTCTTTTCTTTTCTTAAAAAGGTAACTTTTATCTTATTTTTTTTATGCTACTCTGTATTATTGTTTTTATATGTACTTTGTTTCTCTCTGTATATCAAATAAGATAAAATCGAACTGAATGTTTTCGAACTTTATTACAATTTGAAGTAGGTATGCAGTTACTGTAAATTTCAATTTATAAGAAAGATCTGATATAGTGAAAATTACCTTATGATCATATCAGCGGAATAAAAGTAGGACACTGAGGCAAGAAATGAGAACAATATTTACAATTCCCGTCACAAACTCATTTCAGTTTATGAAATAAGATTCCGCAATATTAATATTTATGTGAACGTTACTCATTGAAATGAAGTGAAGAGGATTATTTCATCTGGTAAACTCGAAGATGACTATTGCAGTTATATTATGAGACAAGGATTAGCTATATTACAAATTAAATATTAGTAGTCACAATCCGACTTTCATTTTAGTACCAATTTGATAGCCATATTGTTCTATTTCGTTCGTTCATCATAGTTCATATTGCACACTGTGCTATTATGGAAATTGTTTATTAATGCCTGAATTGTACTTAAGAAATAACCGATATTTTAACACGTAGTAATCATTCTATTTTCAAAAGAAGAATACATATCCTAATTATAGTGTTTTACACTAGGTATTCACATAGCTCCTTTCCTCGGCCAGACTGTGTAAATCTATTAGATTTCTTTGTGACTTCGCTAAAAGTAAATAGACTCGACAACAAAAATACCTTTCTAATATATAAGTTCTGATGTTTTAAAAGATAGCTGCTTCGTTTCAAAGCCATTGGCCAAAATTGAGGTAAAAAAATATTATATCAAACTGAAAATTAAACAGAGTATTTGTGTATGCGAGATTGTGGGGGAGATACTGGGAATTAGGGAATTGGAGTTGACTTACGTGGTAGGTGGCTGTAAGGTCTTCTTTTCCTTCGGTGCTGGTTCTAGAGTTTTTCTTCTGCATACAATTCACGTTTTGCGTTGTTTGCGTTAAGAGTTCTTAGCGAATATCACACGCGCACTTCTATTGTTTTGATAAGCGGGGCCCGCGCTTTTAGTAGTTGCGAATTAGCGAGAGACGGTTGTCTTGAGCGCGTGCGACTATGCCTGGTGGCTGCGAGGCGGTCTACATACGACCGCGCGCGGAGATTGAGTGGAGAGGAGTGAGTGGAGAGAGAGAGTGACACTGGAGAGTGACTCAAAGCGACTGGTGCCATTTCAAAATGGCTCCAGTATATGCGAAGCGGAAGGAAACGGGCGGGGTAAGGATGCGTGTTTGTTGCGTTCAGAAATGTGTAAGCGTAATAGAATAAGATTTAAATATAAAATAATATACTTGTATACGTGAGTAATAATCGGCGTAAACAACCCCCCCGGCCTAGAGGTCTTTCCTCTAAATAAAGCGTAATGATAAAACTTATATCTAAGAGTAAGAGTTAAAAACATAGCGTTGCGTTTATTGTCTCGGAAGAGGACAAACCCTAACTACTGGGCGAATAAAACTACCAGCAGCAGTGCGAACTTTAACTGTGCGAATTACTTTATCCTTTCCCGGATAAATTTCCTCTACTTTGCCCAACGGCCAACAGAGAGGGTGCGCGTTATTATCCTTAATTACCACCACCGTACCTAATTCTATAGGATGCGAGGGTGTGAGCCACTTCTCCCTCTGCTGAAGAGAAGTTAAATACTCTTGGCTCCAGCGACGCCAAAAGCTTTGAGAGAGTTTTGTTATGAGTTGAAAACGAGTTAAGCGGTTATCCAGTACCTCAGAAAGATCTTCTGCAGGTAGGAATTTAAGCGGAGTCACGTTTAAAAAGTGATTAGGAGTTAAAGCGCTAATACTTGAAGGGTCCGAACTAAGAACACATAGAGGGCGGCTATTTAGCATTCCTTCAATCTGAACGAGGACTGTGTTGAGTTCCTCGTACGTGAGTACTTGAGTTCCTATAATTTTATATAGGTGAGTTTTAACACAGCGAACATTAATTTCAGCGAGACCATTAAAATGCGGTCCGTACGGTGGACTATGCTTAAATTCAATGCGTTGTTCAGCTAATTGATTACCTATGTAATTTTTATGCGCGTCAGAGTCTAATAGTGCGTATATTTCCTGTAGCTTGCGTTGAGCTCCAATGAAGTTGGTTCCTCCATCACTATATAACATAGAGACGGGGCCTCTTCTACTAATAAACCGTCTAAACGCGGCAAGGAATAAATCGGAACTAAGGTCCGAAACCAACTCAATGTGAAGCGCTTTCGTAGTTAGACATACGAAGATACAAATATATGCCTTTTGGCTTTTGATTCCGCGGCGTCGTATGTGTGTAACAAAGTACGGACCGGCGTAATCCACAGCGGTAAAAGCGAAAGCTTTAGCTTCAGTTACCCGAAACTCCGGTAAGTCTCCCATGAAAGGAGTTAGCGATTTAGGATTGAGTCGGAAGCAAATGTTGCAAGCGTGAACTCTTTGACGCACTAGGTTTCTAGCGCCAAGAATCCAAAACCTCTGACGAAGCAGTGCGATCAAAAGCGTGGGACCTGTATGTAGGTTAGAGCAATGATAGTAATCAACTAGCATTTCGGTAAAGCGGTCTTTAGCGGGGAGCAGCATGGGGTGCTTTTGACTAAAATTTAATTGAGCATGCGTAAGTCGTCCACCGACGCGTAGAATATTATCATCGTCGATAAAAGAGTTGAGTTTTAAAAGAGTTTTATTTAAGCGTTTATTATTTTTTAATGCCGTTATGTCATTAGCGAAGTGTTTATTTTGAACATAACGTACAAGGTAGCGTTCAGCGTAATCATAGTCAGCGGGAGTAACCAAACCTTTGGTGCGTAAAAGCTTTGAAAAGCGTAGTACATAAACGGCGGCGCGTAGCAATTTTTTAAAGGTTGAGATGCGGTTAATTAAGCGTTGTAGCGGATGTTCGTCACTGTGACTTGAACTTAGTAACGAAGTGAGCGTTATTGTTTTACTTTCAAAACTTTCATCTTGTGTTGAACAAGGCTGAAAGGGAGCGATAGGCCATGCATTAATAGGCTGTGCAACCCATTCTGAAGCGCAAAACCAAAGCCTATTACATGCCAAGTTGTAAGGCGTGACAGGGCGCGATATAATATCTGCGGGATTATCGGAGCCACCAATATGATACCAGTGTTTAGCGTCGAGTTTAGCGTTAATTTCTGTAATTCGATTTGCGACAAATGTGTGAAATTTAAACGAGGGCGAGTGAATCCAAGTCAGCGTGACTGTGGAATCAGAGAATGCGAATATTGAGTTTATTTTACAGCGTTTAGTTAATATATTAGTTACCGACTCAATTAAATTAGCTAAAAGTAGCGCGGCACAAAGTTCGAGGCGAGCGAGTGAAATCTTTTTCAGCGGTGCCAATCTAGACTTAGAAGCGAGTAGCGAAACAATGCCCTTCGAGTTGTCATCGGGACTAACACGAATATAAACCACGGCACCATAACATTGCTCACTGGCATCAGCGAAACCTATCAGCGAAATGTGAGCGTTAGAGACAATACCGATATGTCTGGGAAAAACTAGTTTTGACAGATATTTCAGCTCCTTATGAAACTGTATATATTTTTTGCGTATAGAGTCGGGTACTTCTTGGTCCCAATCAAGCGATAATTTCCAGCATAGCTGAACTAAGAGCTTCATGAAAGTAACAACCGGGCAAATTAAACCGATCGGATCGTACTGACGTGCGGTTGCGGCTAGTAGAATTCGTTTTGTACACGACTGTACCCCGGTATCTGCGGTAACTTGAAAGGAAAATATATCCGCGTCAGGCTGCCAAAGCATGCCTACAATTTTCGTAGTTGTTTGAGTAATATCGAAATCGACAATATGCGGGCTTTTAATTGAGTTAGGAATTTTATTTAATAAATCCGAGCTATTCGAGATCCATTTCACCAATTTAAAACCTCCCGCCGAAAACAAATCTATCATTTCTTTGCATATTTTCTCAGCGGCTTCTACAGAGTCTACTGATGAAACGTAGTCATCCATGTACATGTGATTCGCGGCCTCGTAAGCGGCAAGCGGCCACTTTGCGCGCTCGTCGTCTGCTAGTTGGCGCACGACGCGCATTGCGAGGTATGGAGAACTAGACAATCCGAATGTCACTCTATTAAATTCGTATTCTTCAATATCTGAAGTAGAATCAAACCTAAAGAGAATGCGTTGAAAAGGTCGGTGACCTGGCGTGAGATGTACTTGAAAATACATTTTTTCTATGTCCGCTGACATGGCTATAGAGAACATGCGTAAATTAATTAATAAATTAAAAATGTTTTGTTGAAGGTTGGGACCCGTATACAACAAATCATTAAGCGATTTTCCCGAAGTCGTTTTAGCGCTGGCATCTAAAACAACGCGAATCTTCGACGTACTTTTATCTGGTCGGTAAACGGCCCGGTGCGGTATATAATAAGGGTTGCGAATTTGAGTATCAGAGTTGACTTTTGTTAAGTAACCCTGATCAATATAATCTTGTATAGTTGCGTTATAATCATAGCGTAATTCGAGTGCGTTATCTAATTTTCTTTCTAAATTTATTAAGCGTTTTTTAGCGATATTATACGAGTTTCCGAGTAAAAGGGGATCATATTTAAAGGGAAGCGTCACAGTATATCTACCTGTCTCGTCGCGGGAGTGCGTTGCCTGAAAGATACGTTCGCAGACTTTATCATCAGGACTTGTGTGAATAGTGTCTGGTACCCTTTCGAGCTCCCAGAAGCGTTGCGTTAAGTTTTCTAAACTTTGCTTTTGAGCAGAACAGAAAAATGATTTATTATTATTATTATTGGTTTGCGTGTCTAAATCGGGGTCATCGCACTGAGCTCTGCCCATCATTATATAACCGAGCGTGGTTTCCATGGCAACAACGGAACACGGCGGAAAACTAATTTTATTGTTGCGAATTAAATGCGGGAATAACTCGTTACCTAACAAACAGTCTACTTCCGAAGGAATGTAAAACTCATCATCCGCTAGTGGCAAGTCGCAAATACCAGCTAGCTGCGATATATCTACGTGACAGTTAGGTAAGCGATCTGTGATGCTATCTATGACAAGAGCTTTAATATTATAATTACAACGTGAGTCAAAGCGGGATTGAATTTTAAATGTAACAAAACCATACGAGTTACTCTCGGAATGGCCTATGCCTTTTACTACACACTGGTTAGGTGATATTTGTAAATTTAATCGTTCACAACATCCCTTTGTAATAAAGTTAGACATAGATCCGGTGTCTAGGAAAGCGCGTATCCTTTTTCGCTGTCCGTTACAATTATATGCGTAAACATTAGCAGTTGGTAACAAAACAGTGTTATTCTTCATATCTCCGTTAGTATGTATAGCTGACAGAGACACATTAGCGTTTTCAACATGCGAGACTGAGCCTTGTTTGTTAGAGAGCGAAGGCTCTAAATCGTGTGCGCGCGCGTCTCGAGTTGAGAGACTGTTTACATTAGCGGCGGTGTCGCGCGGGGGTGAGGGACGTGTGGCCGCTCGATGCAACATAGTATGATGTTGTCGTAAACAAATTGAACAACGATTTTGCGATTTACAAAAATTAATTGAATGAAATCCTAAGCAATTAATACAATAGTTATGTTTCATTACAATTTGATTGCGAGTTTCTATGTCTTTATTTAAAAATTCAGGACATTTAAATAGCGCGTGAGCAACACTTGATTTACAAATAGAACAATAGTTATGCGAGCGCGTATACTTGTTATGACTAACCGTACGATTCGGCGTGGTGTTTACTATAAATGATTTAGTATTTTTCGAGTTTTTAGTTGAGTTTGCGTTATTATTTTTATGAGATTGAGTTATATTGAATTGTTTACTATGCGAATATGATTGCGTCCGTAATGTATGTATTTTATCCTGCTCTTTTATAAACTGTTTGAGATTTTCAAATGTAGGTATTTTGACATGTCTATACGACTGTTCAAATAGCGTTAGGGTTTCTTTATCAAATTTAGATAATGCGATATGAGTTATGATGAAATCCGTGAGATCATCTATACACAAGCGTCGTAGCGCGGATTCGGCTGTACAAAACCGTTCAATAAAAGCGTCTAATGAATATAATTTAAATTTTAACATCTGTTCTAAGTACATAGAAGCTTGAACTCTAATGTCTTCATATTTTTCAATTAATGCGTTCCAAATAATGTCATAATTCTCACCAATAGGTGGAATGCCAGAACAAACTGATAACGCTTTGTTTGAGAGATTACCTACGAGGTATTGAACCTTTTCGGCTGCGGTTAGTCGGGGATTTTCATGAATGAGACTTTTAAAGTTCTGATAAAACACTGCCCAATTGTTAGGGTTACCATCGAAGCAGGCTAATTGCAGTGGCGGTAATTTCGGCGTGATTTTTATTTTCTGCTCGCAGGCGGACGGCAGAAGCGAATTCTCAACCATTTTAATATGACAATACAAATCATCAAATGCGTTTATCTCCGAGTAGGTAGGTTTGACCTCTTTGTCCTGTTCCATGTACAATAAATTCAAATCATCTACCGTTTCTAAAAATTCGGTTCTAGTATGTTCTAATGATGTTATACGCGATAAGAATTTAGTTTGCGAAATATGATTGGAAATATTTAAACTGAGATCGTAAGTTTCTTGCGTTCTTTGAAATAATGCTTCTTTTTTAGATTGCAATAAAGAAATCTTACGAAGTAGTTGAGCGGCCATATTTAAAATGAACAAGTATGAATGGATGCGTCTGAGAAATAATTGAAGTTAACTATTAACTATTTTGAGCGTATTTTTATAATATAATATCAATATATTATTGGATATTATAAACATATACTATTAATAATAATAGAATACGTAAATAATGTGTGTAGCGTTAATTAAATATAAGCGTTGTGGAGAAATAAAATGGCGGATGGGTGCGTGTCTTACAATTGAATTTTGTAAGATGAAAAATATGCGTCGTGTGAGAAGTATTTAATAATATAACATCATTATATTATTAAATAATATATATATGAGCTATTAGTAAGAGTAGAATGCGTAAATAGGGTGCGTAGCGAATATATAAGCGGTTTGGAGAATAAATATGGCGACGTGTTTGTCGTCTGAATTGCGTTACAAATAAAATATATATTTTGTGTATATTTTTGTGTAAATTGCGGAATGCGGCTATGAAGGACCAGTAATTGTATGCGAGATTGTGGGGGAGATACTGGGAATTAGGGAATTGGAGTTGACTTACGTGGTAGGTGGCTGTAAGGTCTTCTTTTCCTTCGGTGCTGGTTCTAGAGTTTTTCTTCTGCATACAATTCACGTTTTGCGTTGTTTGCGTTAAGAGTTCTTAGCGAATATCACACGCGCACTTCTATTGTTTTGATAAGCGGGGCCCGCGCTTTTAGTAGTTGCGAATTAGCGAGAGACGGTTGTCTTGAGCGCGTGCGACTATGCCTGGTGGCTGCGAGGCGGTCTACATACGACCGCGCGCGGAGATTGAGTGGAGAGGAGTGAGTGGAGAGAGAGAGTGACACTGGAGAGTGACTCAAAGCGACTGGTGCCATTTCAAAATGGCTCCAGTATATGCGAAGCGGAAGGAAACGGGCGGGGTAAGGATGCGTGTTTGTTGCGTTCAGAAATGTGTAAGCGTAATAGAATAAGATTTAAATATAAAATAATATACTTGTATACGTGAGTAATAATCGGCGTAAACAATTTGTTTTATTTTTAGTTAAATTTTTAGTATTAGGTATTAGTGCCACTAATTTTATGAATATTATCACTACTCATACTTTAATAATTTCCTTTGTAAATTATAAATCTGAGATAAGTATTACTTAAATAAACATTCGTGAACCGACTTCTACATGCAAAATTTGATCAAACTGTACTGAAGGTCTCATCTAATTTGTACGTATAAAGGTTCATTTTCCAACTAGAACCTTCATGAAAATGTATTCTATCAGGTATACACTGTTTTATTATTTTTTCTGTTTTCGTGTTAACTAAGTGTTCGGAACGAATAATTATTTTCAGTGTTTTATTAAAATAATGCAATTTATCTCTTTACTTTGTTTTCCTTTATGCACTTTTTATAATATTAATAGATTATTTAAAGTTACACAACGAGGAGCTGCCTTGCAAATATATTTCAAATATCAGAATATAGTATAGTAAGGTAAAATGTAATAACTGTTTTTAAAAAGCCTCAACTATTTTACGAAACTGTTATTGGATGGAAACCTTTATAAGAATGCAAATTTTATTGTTTTTGAACCGAAACTAAGGCCCCAAGGTGCACTCTACTCCTATAGTTTGTTCCCAAGTAATGTTCAAATAATACACTGGCCGAACATATTCGTGACCCTTTTTATAACTTGAAACCATTTTACACTATCATTGCCAAAGTGGTTTTTCTAGCTATTTGAATAGATATCATCAAAAGTTTTTATAACGTCATTTTGTTAGATTATGTAAAGTATACGCAATTTTATTACATCGCTTACCTTTTTTTTAACGTTTGTTGAAATAATATTGACACCGATTATAAAATAAAAAATTAAATATGAAGTAATCTGTAAACTCATCATCACATTATGACTTTTCGGAGAAATACAATTCTAACCGATAATATATGATGAATAATGTTTAAAGAACTGTTTTTGATTTTGATTTGATGTTTTAGGACTACCTCGTTGGTCTAGTGGTTAGCATATGCGACTGCTAATCAAAAGGTCTCGGGTTAAAATTCCGAGTCGGGCCAAAAAAGTGTTGTTGGATTTTTCTTACAGCAAATTCTTAATAACAGCCCGGAGTCTGGAAGTTTGGCGGTGATTCACGCCCGTGCCTTGGAGAGCACGTTAAGCCGTCGGTGCCGGTTGTCATGAACATCTATGGTAATCGTTATTGGGAAGTCAGTGCCCTCAAATATACTGACAAGTAGTTCAATCTTCGAATTTCAGTTCTCCCTTAGGGTTGCGGAGGTTCGATGTCAGTCGCTCCGTGGAAAAACTGAAATTCAGGTAAAACCGGTTTCACTAATAGCCGACCCCAAATGAACTTGGGAATAAAGGCTAGGAAGATGATGAATGATGTTTAAAGAATAAATTTTTTTGATTTAAAGTACTATTGTTGAAATGGCGTTTATGACCTTCAAAATTCATCCCAATGGTAGGGCAAAAATTATTCAACATATCATTGCAGTAAAGAAGTAAATAAAAAATAAATAAAAAATATTTACTTATGAGAGAACGTTATTCTGTTCATTTTGAACAATCGCTAATGCTTTTGCAAGCGTATTTGTGATCAATGTTGAAGATAATAGTTCCTTGTTTTTCTATCTATTTATAATGATCTTTATCTGTATCAAAGATATTCCAAATGTGTGCAGCCTTTAAAGCATTTATACTCATACATCCTAAAATAACTAAACAATTATACTTTTACAAATATTGGATATATTTATACACTACTGATCCATTGATAAAGTTTTTAGACTATAATATGAAACTACTACACACAAAACCCGTTTATTACGTCTCGAATGTCCACTGATGTTGACCTACTAATTGAGTATTTTCTATGATAAGTTACATTTTGCTATTTGGTCATGCGAAAAGGATCAATGAAGGTCGATACACTAAACGGATTTATCGAGGACTCGTAAGTGGAAGGTAGTGTAAGGACGATATACGAGGGCAGGGTAAGTTAGAGATGCCCTTTGTAAAGGTCAAAGTCATACAGAAATATAGCTGGTACATATTATGTAAGTTTTATAAAATATTACGGTTGTTTGTTGGTTTGAGCGACATTTATTTGTTTTAGAGAATGATTGTAGTTATGGCAAATAAGTTAGTTTTAGTTTACTATGTGTATGTATATCACATTCATATCACTAATACTGATTTTCATGTGTTCACCACTATATAGGTATTTAGTGCTATGTTTATATGCGTAATTTGTACAAAAATTTGTATAAAAATAACATTTGTATAAAAATTTGGTTTGAAAATTGTATTTTTGAAAGGTC
This sequence comes from Phragmatobia fuliginosa, assembly GCA_932526445.1. Lineage (NCBI taxonomy): Eukaryota > Metazoa > Arthropoda > Insecta > Lepidoptera > Erebidae > Phragmatobia > Phragmatobia fuliginosa. The sequence continues at coordinate 6,131,670 of OW052065.1, read as the reverse complement.
TGTAGTAGATATATATTAGATTTGCTGGTGTTCTGCTTCAATTCAGAGTTGTTCTATAATATCTATCACAATCCGTACCTAATACCTAACTTATTCCAAACAGTAAAAAATATAAATAAATTACTGAAAGTGATGAAATATTTTCCTAATTTTGTTTACTACTAATTTTAAGATAATAAAAAAGATATGTCACATAACTTTTGTCATCCTCAAAATAATTTAATGGAAAAAATAAGGAAAAACCTAAATAATTAATGGTGGTATCTGTTGCGTTTGGTTGCTTGATTAAAAAATATATTCATTATCAAATTGGTTTTTTATACAGCCGAATAATATTAACAATTTCTGCCAATGTCAAGTATTTAACGTCTTCAGTGTCGTCGTCGTAATTAATCTAATGGAAAAAAGTGGATGAGATGAAATGGGGACCGTCTTCCGAAAAAACAAAACATGATCCAACCATAATTACACACAATTTATTCCGTACATGATAGACGAATCTGTGGTAACTTCCACATAGAGCGAAAAATATACAACAATGCCATCTACCGAAGAAACATAGAACCACGAAGAAATCACGAAACTATCAATACGGAGTAACTAGGTACTAAACCTGAATCGCGAAAGAGAAATTCTCACACCGATTATCATAAATACAACATCCCAACATCAACCGTTGGGCAGTGGCCCACCAGGCATGATCACCTCGCCTGGACGGAGGGTCTTCCCTTTGTGATGGAGGAACACTACACCCGTTCCTCCACAAATCAAAGACAGTTACCAAAAGTGACGGTCTTAAATAGACTGATTCAATTAGTAACTAGTAATGTTATATCAAAAATGGTACCTAAATACTATCTTCGTCTGGTAAAAAATCCATATCACTCTAGAATTACTTCATATAACGTATTTAAGAAACCTGTAGTAAATTGTTTTCATATTAAATTTCTAAATTACTCAAATATAAAAGTAAAAAAGCGGCCAAGTGCGAGTCGGACTCGCCCATGAAGGGTTCCGTATCAGCAAGTAACATCATATAAAAGTTCTTGTGTATTGATTGAATGAAAGCTAAATTGTGGTTTACGATTTATGACTTATTACAAAAAAACTACTAACTAGATGTCGTTCAAACCAATTTTCGTTGATAGTATGCATGGTAATGTACAATATATTTTTTTTTTAGTTTTTCACACACACATTTTTCCACTTTAGAAGTGTCTCTCGCACAAACTATTCAGTTTTGATAAAAATGATATTAGAAACCTCAACATCATTTATGAACACCTATTCATAGATACCCACACGTATGAGTTTGATGAAAAAAATTTTTTTGGGTTTCAGTTCCAAGTACATGGGGACCCCTAAAATGTATTGTTTTTTTTTATGTGAAAATCTTAATGCGGTTCACAGGTTACATCTACTTACCAAGTTTTAAGAGTATAGTTCTTAAGGTTTCGAAAAAAAGTGGCTGTGACATACGGACGGACAGACAGACAGACGGACATGATGAATCTATAAGGGTTCCATTTTTTGCTATATGGCTACGGAACCCTAAAAACTGTGACTTACGTTTCAATTTTTTTCAGGAACAGATCTAGTGAAAATAAACTTAAGTGGTAGATCTTAACGAACTATCACCTCAGTAATGTCTAACTATTTCGGACCGTTCTAATACAATTGTGCCGGTAGCAAAGTTGAGTATAAATCTGAAGGCACTGCAGTAATATATCGCACTAAACAACCAATTAATGTAATATGTATTACTTGTGAGATACATTGTGTTCTCATGCCAATCAATCGAAAATCAATGCGATTTCCAAGTCATTCTATTTATTTAAAACATAATAGAATTTTAATATTAAGACGCTGAGTGCAGCCAATGACCTTGAGCAATGGATACACCCCTTTTTGTTCGATAAAGCAGCGCCGCGTTTGAGACGCGGTTCGTTATCGGTACTACCACAGTCTCCGAGAACTATTATGCGTCTTTGAATTTGCACTCTGATTTTAACACAGGGCCTTAGAATATTTTAGATAGGGCAAAATAAAAATGCTATCGTAATGGTATGATAAAAAAAGTCATGTGGCACTCGGAGACTGCCGCGGTAAAGCTATTGCATAGCATTTTTTATCAACTTATGCAATTTAATTATTTATTTATTTTTTATTTATATAGTATTTTTTTATTTAATATTAATCCAAGTTTACAAAACAATATACACTGTCTTTTTACCAACATACATTCTAAACAATATTATTGCCAAACAATACAGTCATAGTATATAATATGAAACTATTCTGAACGCGACGATACCGTCAGAGCTCAGCGAGAATGTGATTCGTGTATGATGCAAAACTACATTCTGCGGTCCATCTCCTTCAGAGCTATTTTCCAATGGTCTTCTTTTGCTGTAAATAATATAGTCTATGAATTGTTAGTTAGATTTGAGTAACATTTCAAGACGTGCAGTATTTTACACTGTTCTTACCTTGGAACTTCAGAACATTGAACGTTTTGTGAGAATTCCACATTTTGCAACCTGTGATTAAATAATAGTATTTATTTAATTTAATATCTTTATTACTTAATTATTATGATGATAATATTATGCGGTTAGATCATCTTCCGAGCCTTTATTCCCAAGTTCATACACTAGATACACTATCAAAAATGACTATGCATAAAATAAGGCCATCATATGATACATTGTGAGTCTACGACTTTTGTAAGTGTATGTACGTTACGTTCTTCAAGACTAAAGCTGGAAACACATTATCGGACGCGGCTGACGGACGCGGCTAACAGCCACCACCAAATTGTACATTATTTTATTAAAACACTAGTAGAGTGCCTTGGTAATATATTTTTATTCAATGTATTAAAATATTGACTCAGTAATATAATTATTTATGATAATTAATGGATTTTAGTGGAAAAATAAGTGTGCACAGTCGGACATTCGGACGCTCAAGGTCAGTCTGTCCACGACTTACGTCCGATAGTTTGCACAGCTGAGTGTATGTTCATACTCTAGATCACGGCTATCAGCCGCGTCCATTAGCCGCTTCCGATAATGTGTCTCTAGCTTAAGCTTGTTCCACTACACAGTTGACAGTTTTTAGGGTTATGAAACTACATTACGTCTTTGTAAGGATATCTAGTTATATAATCTTACATGTCAATCAAACTATAAGTTTATTAATAAAATAAATTATTCTTACCTTATAGCCTCCATCATAATATGATTTTGTTTTGTTTTTTAATAAAGTTTTTTAGATTTATCAGCTAAATATAGCGCGCGAGTCGAGCGACATAGGTCCGTTTAGCAGGGCGCCTCAGCGCTCACTGTCGTTCTCCATAGGAGTGACAGAGAAAAAGCGCTTGAAATAGAAGGGCGTAAGTGCCAAACCAGAAAATTCGTTATTTTTTGTAAATGTTGCAATTTAAAAAAAAATTAAAGTTAACCATTTCCTTCAGTTACATATGATACACAATTTTACTTAATTTCATTTACATTACTTAAAGCACAACTGTGTAAAGTCAAAATTTAACTATTTTCAGAGGCTACTTTGATTATTTTTTTTAGCGAGTGAAGTTTTTCAAATCGTGTTTTGGAAATAACCACTATGTGAGGAATATGTTCAATTTTAAAGACATTGATTTTGGGAATGATATGAGCGATAGGTTTTTATACAAAACGATCTTTATTTACCTCTATTTTGGTTTTCAGCCCCTTAATATGGTCACTATAAGAGGTTGTTCGTTTAGCTAATTACGTAATAATTTTAAACTGAAGTTTCCTTAAGTAGGGACTGAATAAATTAGCCGACTACAGGAATCCTACAATTATTTACGGTAGATAGTCTCGACTTTTTTTTAACAAGTTATACTTTTCATGGCATCTTTAATTTTACGTAAGCAGCGGATGGGGCTAGTATCCTACGATTGTACGGGAAGCGAACTTTCAACTCCAGAACGAATTTCGTCCGACACGCTGTCAGCGAGCAGGTTTCAACCTTTACAGTTCGTGATTGATTGCGCTCACCAAGTTAGGGCCACAGCACACTAGCTACTTTTAGCATCGGCGTTCGGCGATTTTGCAACTGCATTGATGCTGCATCGCGTTTTAGCGACTTCCTGCGTTCGATCGCGGTATCAAAATCGCGCGTTATGTTACATCAGCCGCGACTTACTGCGTTTGAACGCGGTATCGGAAACGCGCGTTTTAACGAGTGCTCAGATGCCTGGATCGCGTCGGCTGTAGTGTTGTCTATGATTTTCCGACGCCAAATCAATGCTACTGGCATTCGAATGTGTGCGGAGAGTAGCGTTCAGCTGCTGTGTCGCGCTTCTAAAAAGCGACACAGTCTCCGCGTTTGGCGTTTTTAAGTGTGCAGTGTGGAGCGTTCGGTCGCCGTATTTAGCTTCTAAAAAGCGACTAGTTGCCGATCGTCGATGCTAAAAGTAGCTAGTGTGCTGTGGCCCTTAGCGAAAGCACGTAGCCACTATTGTCTTACTTTGTAAGTGAAAAATATACAAGTTATTGATTTAAAAAATAGTTAAATAAGATTTTTTTGTGATAACGATTAAAATAACTTTATTGACTCAATCTTGTCAACGTGGGCCCAATTATAAAATTTTCATAGTTCCTGCACCATGTTGCCGTTTTTAAACCACGCCTCCTATCGCAGAGATGCTAAATGACTCTGGTGATGAGGGTGATGACAACGATGAAAACGATTTTGACAACTAAGTAAAAGAAAACCCCGAATATACAAGTTCCTTTTCTCCTGATAGAGCCGAAGAACGTGGTGACTATAATACCTATAAGTATGCAAACAGAATAGCAGAGGAAGCCCTTCAACGGCAAGCTCTTCCAGAAGATTGTGATTGGAATTCAGGAGATATCAAAACTCCATACGAATATATCGAGAGCTGTTTTACTATTAAGCTCATAGAACAGATGGCTCTCATCACTAATCAAAATTATAGGGTCAATACTGGTTTAAAAATAAAACCTGTTTGTTCTTTACTGAATACCAAAACACTTTTGAATGGCCCTCCAAAAAAGAGACTAAGGGATGATCTGGAATTTGCTGATATTCCTACCTCTTCCAATTACAGAGTGTAGTCTATTCCTACAGTCGACTGACAGTATGATGTGTGACCCAGTGTGATTTGATTGTGACTCTCACATTTGTACGTAGGAAATAAAGGGCCTAGTTTGTTTTAATTGTTGGTGTAGACATTTTCATCATCAACACTTTTACATCTAACCACATCAAAAAATATTTTATGAAGTAGTTAAATACTTAAACATGCATATAATAAAAAGTTGTTAGTTTGGAATTACAAACAGAAACTTCAATTATTTTTCATTGCATATATACAAAAGTATACGCACCACTATGTTAAGACATACATTACAGCTGGTACTGTTGCGTATAACACAAATATGTTCATACATTATGAATCCAACATATTGCAGCGTAGCGGAACGTTATTGTCTCCTATAATTTATAAACTGCAATGATATCCGTTTCCTGTTGAATGTTTGAATAATACAGAATTTGGTTAGCACTGATAATTAAATCTGGTTTTCTGTTTGAATTATTGAACGTAGACGACATTGCTTATAATTGATACCAGCTACTAGCTAGATTGAGTTCGCTACGTGATTGTTTTACTAAATCGTAGTAGGTACAAGTCAGTTGAACTATGCTGATACAAGGTAGTAGTACAGTACAGCCACGCTTATTTCATCAAGAACTGATCTGCTGGACCGGACAGGTACTACCCTCGAATAGAAGATCAATCTAGAATGACAGCATTCGTGCTCTCGTATTTTAACCAGATGCCCAATGATGCAGAAGCAATGAGGACGGTGACCACTATTCTTGGGTTCTGGTACTTTTAATTGGTACTCATGATTTCTATCTGATCATTTTGGCACGATAAAATATTTTGACTTAATTTTATTTGACTTTGATGAGACTTTCACTGGCAGATGCCTGATGACAGGAAGTAAATTAGGTAAAAAAATTTACGACTACTTTCTCCCCGTGGCGTCACTTGCGGTTTACAACTACAAACACAGGACTTTGGTACTAATAAAACATTTCTAAATTGAATCTACATTTACTTAATTTTCAAATCAAAACTATATATTGTAACTATATCTTATGGGAAAACTAGGTGAAACTGATTTAAGTTATATCTTACTTTGCAATTCCCTTCTCGTATACCAACATACACAATTAGTTAACTATCCCGACAGTCAATACAATTGGAACCATGTAACGAAATTAACGCCCTACCAAATGAAAGTCAATATGTGTTAAGGTGCTGACTACCGGTAATGTACTTGAAGCATTATTTTATAGGCGCAAGTTTTTATTGATACTGAAGAGTTCCTCCACAGTATCAATAAAGGGGGGATAATAATAATAATAAATATTTCGGACATCTGACACACAACATCATCTAGTCCCAAGCTAAGCAGAGCTTGTGTTATGGGTACTAGACAACTGATATAAATACATAAACATACTTTTTTTTTGTAAATACATACATATTATACATAGAAAACACCCAGACTCCGAAATAAATATTCGTGAATCACAAATAATATTTGGTCCGACCCGGGAATCGAACCCGAGACCTCTTGATCAGCAGCCGCATACGCTAACCACTAGACCAACGAGGCAGTCAATCCTCCGACCTGGCGAGGTGATCATGTCTGGCGGGCCACGGCTTGGCAGTTGATGTTTAAATGTGGTATATATGCTTATCGGCACAAGAATTTCTCTATCGCGATTCAGAATTGGTAGTTACTTCGTATAGTTTATTCCGTGTTTTCTTCGTGGTTCAGTGTTTCCTTCGATAGATGGCGCTGAGGAAGGTTTTTTGTTTGCTCTGTATGTGAAAGTAGCCCCAATACCATCTATCTTGGAGGGACCCGCATTTTAGATGTTGTCAAGTATTTAGTGTCTTTGACGTGTCTAATGTGTCTAAATTTGCCGCGGTTGAGCCTAAGTTACTTCATAAATCGTTACATAAGTGTCAGTGAAAGTTTTGTCAAAATCAATTGAGCTGTTTCAGAGAATAGAAGAAACAAAAAGAAGACAGCTGCCACGTCCTTACTATATCATCCAAAGGTTGGCTGCTAGAGAATGCCATATGGCATTAAATCTGCCTCATGCAAATGTAATGCAGGAAGTATTCATAAATTAATTAAAAGTAAACAGTTCAATTGTATTTGTTTGTATGGACTTACATAACATTGTGTTATCAGTATATATAGAATCAGTAGAAGAAAAAAAAGCTTTTAAGAAGGGAAACTTACCCATAGCGTTTTATGTAGTAAATGATGTTAAAGTAAACTAAAAAGAAACAATAAAGAAAACTTAAGATACAAAATACTACTGAAAATATTAACAATATTTAAATATAAACATCAAGAAATTTCTCCGCATCGTCCCTACTGGTAGCGTACCCAAAAGACTGGCAGCATTGCCACGTTGAATGGCAATGCTAATTCTTTGTGCTAGAAAAAATTCAACCTTCTGGTCACGAAAAGCGTCTAACAATTGCAGTATTAGCAATAATTACCAATGTGTATTGTAAGTGCGTCAACCCCTTAAGAGACTCAAATATGTGTCCGTGCGATAACTTACAGGTTGTGACAAAGCCTCCATACAAGTAACAATATTTACTTAGGCCCAACCCCTGTTAAATTATTCACATCGTTATACTAACATATTTATGGCATGTCTGCGGTCACCCCATTATTCTTTGTTATTTTTTGTGATCTCTAGACTTTAAAACGCCAGCGGCGTTCCAAAAACATTCTCTTAAAAAAATGTATTAGCAAAAGGGGTGCTTAGTGTGGAAACATTTTCTCAACAGAATTATTTCGTTTCATTTTAATGTAAATGGTTTTTGTGATCGTGACATTATTTGTAGTTGAAACTGACATCTATTTTTAATAATTGTTTTTAAAAGCTTTGAAATGATTTGCTAAGTAAATATATTTAAGTTAATGGAGTAGGTTCATCAAACAATGTTGCGCTTGCTCATTTTATGTCTTATTATAAAATTCCGGCCAAGGCCACGCACAGGAAAGGGTTCCTCGGTCACCCATAATGGTACGTGGATTAGAAATCGTATTCAATGGATAATTGTTATGTTTACGTATTAATGCGTTAATTTTGTATGACGTTTTCCAAGTAAGCGCATTGTAAAAGTTAAGCCTCTATAACTCCTGAACTAACAAAGTCATCTAATCCGTTATAGTTTTCCTTTAAAGCTCATTATATGGACCACTATCACGAATTTTCCCAGATTTTTTAGCCAGCCGTTTTGCTTTTAGAAGGGGGGGGACGCCCTATTTTTATAAAAAAGTGGCCTTTGAAGTGGAATTTCTCTCAAACGGATACCTAAATCAAAAAATCGTCTCAGAAACCCTTTAGTTTTAAAATACCTATCTAATGATATCCCACATGATGGGATAGCCGTGAGAAAAAAAAACAACCCCACTTTACGTGTAGGGGAGGTGAGGTACCTCAAATAAAAATATTTTTATAATTTTATTGTAGCACTTTGTCGACGTAATTACAATTCATATTCATGCAAAGTTTCATCTTTCTAGCACTTACCGTTTGGACGGAAGTCGAGGACGGACGGACGGACCGACTGACATGACGAATCTATAAGGGTTCGAAGTCATAAACTTCAGAACCCTAAAAAATGGTGATTCATGCCCGTGCCACTGAGATTCACACACGAAAAGATTCTAACTCAGATTAGCAGATCATAAAAACCATTTGGTTGGACTTAGGAGTCGAGCGTGAGCAAGTAGTCAAATACTATAACACAAATATTTGCATATGAAATGAGATTATTAGCGCAGATCGTTGACAATGTTATGATATGATGGAATGGTTTCCATTTCCACTGTCTCCTATGTTCTGGGTGTTCTTTGTGTCCGTTTCATGAATGTTTGTAAAGTCCCCCCCCGACACATTATTTATATACCTAATGCGGGCGATGTTACTAAAAAGAATGTGTGATTCTGATAGCAACGGCGCAATTACAAAACAGTAAATCTCAATTATATTATTTTTATAGTAATATAATAAAGTATCTCAAACATTTTTTTTCTTAGAAGATTACGATTCACTTTACAGTCAAATAGATTTTATACGGTTGAGGAAAGCACTTGAAATAAATTTCTCTTACACAGCTTTATAAATACTACCCTTGTTTTAAACCATGCCTATTATTACCGTTGTCTACTGAAACAATTTTTATCTCGTCTCTGACTGTATTCACTAAAATTTGTGTAAACGTCACCAACAGGGTCACCAAAATTAGGAGTTTGATTAGGACAAGTCATAATTATTTATTCACAAATATGAAAAAAAAAAACAAATTCATTTAAATGATTTTTGATAGGTATATCTGTTAATCATTCATGAGTATAAATAATGTTTTGAATCAGATTTTCACGTGTTTGGAACAACATACGTGAAAATCTGATTGCTGTATCTTGTACTTTATGTAAGTAAGCCACCGGCTTAGAAGTGAAAGCATAGCAGACCTACTGACAGACAGACGGATTTACTTTAGAATTTATTATATTAGTATGAATTGACATGCTGTTGGTAATAATCGTATAATTACTTAATGATTAAATGATAGGAAGTGACAGATTACATATTCATTAATTTAAAAATGTTCGTAGATGCACGACCAATTTCTAAAAACCTATTTTAATCAGTCAGTGCAATCATTTCTTTTGCTATTATTTTTGAAATACAACAGTTTTGGAAGTTCTTAATGTTAATAGAACACGGGACGGTTTTTTTTATTTTCATATCTCCAAATGAACGACAATAAAGTCACCCTACATCCAGGTCTCATTGTTCGTGTAACACCGGACGGCCACAGTTAACCGCACGGCAATTATACTGAACATTTTCTGTCTTTCACATCTACGACTGAAAACTTAATTTCCTTCGGCTTGTTCATTGTTTCACTGTGAATGATTTTGTATATTTCTGTTTCATTCAAGAAATATTTTAGTTTTAAGTTATTTTATGTGTTATTTTTAATAAGTTTAGAATTATTAATATCTGCAGAAATATATAATTTATAAATAACATTTAATTTGATTGCCTCGTTGGTCTAGTGGTAAGCGTATGCGGCTGCTGATCAAGAGGTCTCGGGTTCGATTCCCGGGTCGGACTAAATATTATTTGTGTGATTCACAAATATTTGTTACGGAGTCTGGGTTTTTTTTATGTATAATTTGTATGTATTTACAAAAAAAAAGTATATTTATGTATTTATATCAGTTGTCTAGTACCCATAATACAAGCTCTGCTTAGCTTGGGACTAGATGATGTTGTGTATCAAATGTTCAAAATATTTATTATTATTAATATAACTAGCTGACCCGTGCCCACTTCGTTGGCCATAACTTAAATATAAAAGTTAGACATATGCTGTCGTTGACAATTTTGTAGGCATTTTTGAGCTCCACATCTTTTCTCTAGAACTCAAAAATATATCTTTCATAGTTAAGGTAGCGTTCGTAAGAAACGCTTTCATTCGACCGTTTTTTCTCCGATTCACTTTGCAAAACGGACTTCCACGTAAAAGCCTTTTTATTTTTCGGTTTTTTATATAACCTATGACACTCAGCAATAATGTGGCTTTCTATTGATGAAAGAATTTTTAAAATCTGTTCAGTAGATCCCGAGATTACCCCTTACAATTTAACAAACACACAAACTTTACTTCTTTATAATATTAGTATAGATTATACAAGATAATTATAAATGAAAAAAAATAAATGTGGTATTTTTGTTTATTTTATAACTAAATTCACTTAAAAGTGATTGAACTAGTTGCTGACCTCAAATAATTTTTAGAACAAAAAAACACGATTATAATTTTATTTTACGGAAATTTTAAATACATCTAATGGCATAATTACAGAAACTAGGCCTGAGTCTATATTCGGTGATTATTAAAAGAAAAACATTAAATTATTTTACAATTTAGTTTCGTTTATAACAAATTTAATACCCGATTTGCCATTCAACGTGGCAATGCTGCCAGTCTTATGGGCATGATGATTGTATTGTAAATATTGTGCATTTTCTTTTAGATGATGCCGGATACAATTGTAGAAAAGAAAGCTTATGTCGTGTACATCCTTAAACTAATGAGTTCATGTAAAAATGGTTAAAAGTAAGTTTTTTTTTTCATTATTACTTTTACTGGTTAATTCTACTAGTTAATCATTATATCATAATAAAAAAGAAACTAATTTTTAGTACCCAAACATTACATTTAAAGAGATATTTTACTTTCTATACATTTAAACTACGACACACGTGAAAATTCACAGGAATATCCATCAGAGAACAGTCAAATAACTAGAATACCTGTATTTATTCCTGTATGTTTTTCCTTTGTACGCGGTAAATTAGCGACGCGAACAATGTTTGCGATTCGACGACTGCTGCATCCTGCTAGTCACTTTGTAAGTGAAATGGGACTCGAATGTAAATAATACTGTGTTCTAGCTATATTAGTTTGAAGTTGGATAATGGAAATTGATGCAATCGTTTTGAGTATTGGTAAAATATGTACTGTTTTATAAGTTTAGTTACATATAGTAGTTTTGTTACATATATTTCTTATGGCACATTATAATTTTTTATTTAATCTAATATGTATAACATTGCTTTGCAAATATATACTTATACACGGATTTTTGGTGAAGGCATCAATGCTTAAACGACTGTATCAGTTTCTATCATTATTTTATTTATTTATTAAAAGCGTGTTACAGCGTGTTGAGGCATTTTCTTACAGTTGACCTTTGGGTGATGTAGAAATAAAATGCCAGAACTTTTTAGTATGTGTTGGTTCATTTTCTGAGGAAGATTATAGATTATATAGCACGACGCTAGGTTCAGTAAGAGTTAAGCATCAATGATAAGAGACGCATATGAAGTTGCGTGGGACAGTTAGTATTTTTCGCACGCTTGCCGGTCACGAGAGTTTTTAGCAGGGCCATTTTCAGTACACTATTTATCTGGTCAGAGTATGTCTTTCGAGACCTGTTAATACGTTCAGATCTCTCCTAAGAAAACGCACGCTCGCCTTGTCTATGTTTTGGTATTTTGCTCTACGCTCATTCTTTCACTGTGCCTGAATCTTCCTTTCCTCCTATAAGACAGAATACTAAAACAAACGGAAAACTCTTTTGAAATGCTGAAACTCTGTTCAAACAATAGATGCTAGTTTCAGCTCCAATAGCAGTGTTTGAACCGCGAAACGGCACCAAGGAGCACATAATGCCTCGTGTAAGTTACGATTGATTGGACAAACTACTGACTACGAACTGTTCGTCTTAAAACCGTCTGCGCTATCTAAAGTGAGGAGAAATGTTTGTGCTTCTTATTCGAATATCCGATTGGAATCAAACTTCATGTGAAAATTGTGTTACACAACCTAGGTAAATTATTTCAAAGTAATTTTATTTATTTGTGACCAATAAGTACGTCATAGTATATTTTATCAATATTATTTATTTAAACATTTACAAACATTTTCTTACAGTAATATATTAAATAGTCCAAAAAGTATCAAATTTTAAAATGAAAAAAGTAGCCTGTTCCAAACATTAACCGAAATTGCATTAGAACATTGACTTCTTACAGAATCAATAGCCCATTCGAATTTCCTTTCCTGACACCTCCATAAATAGAGACCCCAAGTAATTGTTGTACAGTGACCCATCTTTAGACCATAAAATTCTTTCTTTTAGGGGAGGTGACATCATAAATATGTATAGTGGGAATCAAGCATGCGTCGCGTATAAAACGCCACCGAAAATGCGATCTCGCGAGAGGAGGTGCTTCACAGTAGCTTAGAGAATTACTGGAACCGTTTTTGTAGAGAATAATGTATTTTCTTATACTTTATTTATTACTGGTGAGGGTTTTAAGAATAGTATGTTAAAATTGAAAAATAAAACATAATAAAATTTTAATTTAATCTAACGTTTGAGCAATCTTCCGTTACGTATGCAGATAGAAAAAAAAAGGTTCTCTTTTTAATTCTTTTATTTCTTAATTCATTATATCTTAATTTAACATCATTCAAAGAGTAGTTAGTACTTTCTTTATAAGTAGTTTTTTATCATAATTGAGTTTTGAACTATTATTTATGTTAATTTTGATTAGGTATTTTCATCGAAATGAGAGGTGAGAATACGAGTATTTCACATAGGAAAAAGGTTTATTAGTTGATTTATTCACTACATGAGAATTGTGAAAGTTCAGTGAAGTATACTCTCATGTCTTTTGCTATACGGTTTACTATAATTTCACTTTCTGTTGAAAGTGTAGTGTAGTTTTCAAATAATTTTAATATTTTTCAGCATCAACAGCCCTTAATAATTTTTTTAGATGGAACGTTTTGATCTACAATACTATGTTAGACACACGGATTAGTATTAGCTTTTGATTCAAGTTTTCCTTCTTTTGTAGTTGTTTATTATTGTTATTCTACGTAGTTTTGCGTTTCTAGTTACTTTCAGTTGGGTTTATGACATTACACATTTACGTACCTAATATTATGATTAGGTACGTAAATGTCGTCGTACGTAAGTCTTCTCAACATTAATGTTAAGAAAGCTAATTGGTTGCTACGAAAATGAATAAATATAATAATAGTTTACAAATATCTTTTAGAAAACCCTCACTATTGTAGACCTGTAGACTTCATTGTCCAATAAATTCTCACAACCATATCTATACGCCCTAGATCCCATCGCAACTGACTCACACACGGTTTATTTGCCCCTATTTGCATAGAAACGTTTTTTGTGGGCGTCCTTGTTTGTATAGTGGATAGGTGGAAAAAGCTTTCCCCAAGACTAGAACTTCAACGTCGTGAGGCAGATTTGTTTGTATTGAAAGTAGTGTGTTATTCTTCTTTATTTTAATCCTTTTCGTTGCAAAAGATATTCGTTTTCTATTTGATGTTAACTCTCTCTTTATTTTTTAAGCACTTTGGTTGTATTAACTTTGTTGTAGTTTATTGTATAGAGTTATTAGTCACCACCCTCATTGTATGAGTAATGATGATGATGATGATGAGTAAAGATCATATATGTTTACCAAATAGGATTTTATTATATAATTCCCTTACGTACCTTTTTTATCTATGTTTTAGACAAGATATATTTCCCGCGCCATTAAAGAAAGTGATTTTCACGTACGCCAGTGTATAAGACTATAGACAGATACGATGTCAGCAACTATAGACCGATAGCTGTACTCCCAGCTTTTTCAAAAATCCTTACTTCTACAATTCTTACTTACTGCATCAAAAATGATGGAAATAGAACGGGCACAACGAGCATTATTAAAAGTAATGCATTTAAAAAAAGGTGATTCCCAACACAAAGTCTATAATTTCTATATGATATTAACAATGTTCGGTTGGTACGGAAACTATACATACTACACAAAATACTTATTAAGCATATAATTATAACTTCTAATTCAAGCACCGTGCCAAAGAGAGGACCAGGAACATTAATATTAGAACCGAATTTGCAAACAGATAATACAAAAGACTGTCGGAATATTTATATAATAAAAATTTTGAAAAACGTTAACATTCACACAAAACTTCTAAGAGACTAAAAAATTACTTACCAACTTTCTAGCACTCTTAAGCTATGATCAAATGGAGTCCTTCTTAACTTCTTGGCGCATGCCTCTAAAAGTATACATACATACTCACACACACACACATACTTCGTATGTTAATCTACATACATTTAATTAATTTCATTTTATGTTTCAATTTAATGCTTTTGATGAATGAATGTTCAAATTAAATCACTGCTCTAAGATTAACAAAATAACACAACTGCTAGGGAAATGTGCAGTGACGTGCTAAAGGCATTGTTTGCATAAAGTCCGACTTGTAAAAATGTCTGAAAAGATTTACTTGCAGAAATAAATATCATTTATCATCTTTCATTTATTATCTATTTGAAGTGCAGAACTAATACAAAATATTAATTGAATTATTTTCTAGGTATTATTTACGAATGGTAACTGACGAAACGAAATAAATCCATACAAGAAATTCCAGTCGTAATCTACTAATAATACAAGTAAACATTTTTATTTCTTACTAGAAACCGGTACAATATAGCTCTAACTTATTAAAACCTCCATTTTCGGGTAGCTAAGTACAGGAAATATTAATTAGCTCCTTCCTAACATAAAAAGTGATACATTCTTGTGTCAACATTGTTAATTCAACACGGCACAACGCCCAGGGCCAAACCTTCTTTATCCTGGGCATTTGTAGCGTAATCCCTTGAAAATTAATTACCTTCAGAATACGTCGTAAGGTGCACCGTGAATTTATTCGACCTTTGCTGGGATTATCATCATGTTGAACCTGAGGATATTGGAAAGTAGAGGCTTAATCTGGGATTTGGGAAGATTTGTCTACTTATATAACTGGACACGGCTATTTCATCGAATCATCTTTTATTATGTAGTCATTAATGATCATTCCCATTTATATTTAGTAATATTTGAAAGGTTAGGATTTTTTTTCTTGATTGTTCAATAAAAATATCTGTAAATATTAGGGACCTACACATCACATTTTCAAAATAAAAATATTATAGTAAACTTATATATTATATACACATAGTACAAGCTCTGCTTTGTTAGGGAGTTGACAGCTTTGTGTGCATATATGTAGTTTAATATCGTTAATATGATAATATTCCGTTCGATCCGAGATTCACATAGCACTTTCTTGGCTTACCATAGTAGTGAAATCTCCCTTATAAATAGTTATACAAACAAAAATAAGAAATAATTCTAGAAAGTATTAGTTATAAAGAAATGACACAGCTAGGTATCATATTTGAAAATGTTATATTTTATCAGACTGGACCTCACTGATGCCGATACATAAAATGAATGACTGATACTGTACCGCTTCTAGAATACACTCTGGTAAGGGTTAGAATGTTTGGTGGGAAAATAAAAATTTAAAACTGAAAGATAATAATATCATTTCTATATTTTTTTAGTTTTTTCTACTAATACAAAACATATTTCATTAAAACAAATGATAATAAATATATACATATATATGTATAAATAATATTTATAGAAACCATTGTACGTTTTGCAAGAAATTATACTAGAACCCAGCCAATTTCCTTCGTTAAAAACAATTCAAGAGCCTTTAAATACTTAATGTACAGAGATTATGGCGAGCAAGATACAAACCTCGATAAACTCGCGAACTATGAAGCTTCTACTGAAACTTTTTAATAATTCAGCTGATTTGATGTAATTTTACTCCGCAACCGCATGCGAGTGTAGCCGCTTCTTGCCCGTTTGGATTACTCTCATGAATGTAGTCGCTTTAGATCTATTTTCAGATATTTAATGGTTTTTTGATTTAAGTCTTTAATTTATTTTTATTTATGATTAGATGGCTCAATGAATTCTTCATTATTTAGTTTTCCGTAGTTCATGACTCGGAACCCTTATAGATTCGTCATGTCCGTCCATCCTCGACCTACCGCCCAAACGGTTGTTGCTAGAAAGATGAAACTGCGTGAATATGTGTTGTAATTACGTTGACAAAGTGCTACAATAAAATTGCGAAAAATAATTTTATTTTGGATACCTCCACTACCTCCCCCTACACGTAAAGTGGAGATGTTTTTTTTTCTCGCGTCTACCCCATTATTAGATAGGTCTTTTAAAAGTATTACGAGATTGATAAAACCATGATATTACGGTAACCGTTCGCGAGTTATTCAACTTTATAGAGCATTTTTCTGTAAAAATAGGGCGTCCCCCCGCTCTAAAAGCTAAACTCGAAAAATCTGAAAAAAATCATAACAATAGTCCATATATTGAACTTTCAAGGAAAACTATAGCAGTTTTGATACTTTTTTATTTCAGGAATTATAGGGGCCTAACTTGTAAAATCTAAGGGTCAGATTTGTAGGTAAGGTAGGGTAAGTCAGATTTGGAAAAGTTCGTACGAAAATAATTAATAATAAGTAAACGTAACAATTAACTATATGATTTTAAATCCTCTTGACAGACAGAACCCTATTTTCTGCGTAGCCTGACACGCACTTGCCTATTTTTTTTAATTTCATGATAAAATATGAAAATGATTTTGAATACATAATTTATGATGACAGTAAATGAGTTTCTAAAAATAGAAATACTAAGTTTACAAAAATAGTATGAAACTTTATCAAATTATAATATTTTCTTATCTTTTTCTCCTAAGCTTTTTAAAATTACATGTAAATATACTTGTTCTCAAAATATTATATTGACCTCATTATACGAAATGTAGTGATTTCATAGTCCTTATGTCGAATATCGGAAATTCCAACGTCCCTCCGGAGCTCGATGTCTGGCGAGCCTCTTAGAGGCTTCCGCCGTTGAAAGGGTGTGTGGTCAGGCTCGTAGCCCTAAACTTACCTTGAGAACCAATTTGTTAAATTATTTAACAGACCCCTTGAGAGAAGATTGGCGGCTTTTCCTATTAAATTGATATAATACTTGCGTTCCACTACGTTACTAGATTTCAAAAGAGCCCTTTATTTATTAATTGAAGTAAAATGTTTTAGTTATTATGAATACTAATATTCCGATAACTTTTCTGTGTTTTCTCATTTCAATTTTAATTATAACGATAACATTATTTATTGCAAAAACTGACCAAATACTACTAATATGGTTATGAACAGTGGTTCACACATAACTGTAACCGTTTTTACATTGCAATGTGCCTGTTTTTATAAAAATAAATCTTATTTTTATACATAAGATTTTTTAATTTTTTGTTTTTGTTTGTATTTACATACGTTTTTATTTTCGTATTACCAAAATAGAATTGCAAGTGATGAACGCAAACTATTGTAAACCCATCGATCTATTACATCTATGCGTAAACCTTAGTTTTTTAAGCGCAGTGTGGACTTCTGATCATTGGGTATTGGCCAATTAAAATGACCAAAGCCCTTGGCCGTTTTGCACAGTGACCGATTCAGATGTACAAATCAATGTTGTTTATACGTTTAACTGGTATTTTTTGGATGAAACGAACTCCACAATTTTTACATTTCTTTTTCTTTTACAAATTATTACCATATTTTGTAACCTTAATATCTATCATAGTACAGAAAATTACCTACCTATTAAACAATAAGATGTTTGATAAAAAAATAAGAAAAAACAATAATATTCTTTTATTTAATGTTTTTATTCACTGAAAAGTGCAATAATTACAAATATTTGTTTCGGAGTCTGGGTGTTTTCTATGTATAATATGTATGTATTTACAAAAAAAAACATGTTTATGTATTTATATCAGTTATTTAGTATCCATATTACAAGCTTTGACAAGATGACGTGTGAAGACGTCCGAAATATTAATTTATTTGTTTATTTTATAACTCAAATTGTTTATTTATACTTTCAACTATTATTGTTCTCATGAAATTTAAACACAGTGTTATTACTACTTGCTGTCCCTAAAAAACGAAGAAAGCGGGAAAGAAAGTATGAAGTAATTATGGAAAAGCTACACCTCTCCATACTATATTAATGAAAGTCATTAAAAATTCAACATTTTTTCCATCGCAATGATTTAATCACGAGGCTGCACAATCTCATTATCTGATTCTCGTCTCACCACTCGGCACGGCACGCCATCAGCTCAGTACGGCACGACATAGACTTTTCCGTCAATTTGCATACGTAATTAATTAACTTTTTTCTCCAAAATGTTTTCTTTTTTCAACAGCTGGACTGAGATAAAAGTATTTTCTTTAGAACAGGTATAGATATTTAATTTAATTCGTGTAGGATTTTTATACGGTAGTCGGTTTTTTATGGCACTTTTTTGAATGTGCTGTTGGTCATATCATCGTAGGGCTTTATTATAATGATAATTTCTATAATTTTAACCATATTAGGGTGGATCTAAACGTGATTAGTATGCTTATTTTGAGGTCAAACTGTTACGTGTGAGATGTATGAGGTTATTACTATCGTAGGTACATAATTGTTTATATGATTCATATGATATGCAAAAACAAGACTGAGAAAGTTAAAGTTCTCTTACTTTTTGAATAATATAATACTCCTGTGTACAAGAAATACTTCCTACTTTTCTTAAAATAAATAAATAAAAACAGATTCAAGGCTTTAAATCCCTCCATTTCTAACTATTTAGAACTCAAAATATGTTCGCTTTTATGACCACATCTTGAAGCTTTTTAAAGTGTACTCCAGTACAAAGCTGAACGGATAGCGCAGTCCATCCACATGTTATGCAAAAAATTGCTCTTAGAATGTCGCAAACAAATCGCCGTTTAACGTCCCTTTCATTTTGGTCTTGCCTGATATTTTTAGGGACCCGTTAACCATAATCAACTGAAAAATATTTTTAAGCTATTGCATAGCTTTTATCGCGGACTTTGAGCGCGGCGACCGAATCAAGAAATTCCGTAACGAAAATAACCTAACACCCCTTGATAAAAAAGGATAGAGAATATGATTGAAACTGTAGTGCGCTAAGGACATATATTAATCAAATAGAAGGGATATCGTAGGCACAGTACATAGCGTGCGCGTCCTCCAGTACCGTCTATTTGAATCTTAGTGTTTTTTTATTCCATAGATATGCTCATATTACTAGTATTTTTTTTAATGAAATAGATGATATCGTCGATAGTCCATTACTATCCACTACTGAACGAAAATCTCTCCCCTTAGATATTAAATCATTCAATTTTTGTGCATATTCTCCATGCATACATATCTAAACATTTGCCAAATAAAATTTCCGAAATATAAAAAAAGTAGGCAGTGGTAGCTACTTGACATAAGGAAATGCCGTCTATTTCATTGTCATTTTTTTTCTATAAAAAGTAAACGGATGATAAACTAGTAACTAGAAAAAATCCTCTACAAAATAAAGATACGGCGCCCACTTCACGATTGAAACTTGCACTTAACCATTTTTTTTTCATGTACATGCAACTGCTGAATGGAGACCATGCTCGTTACACGTCATTAAACGATACTTTACGGCAGACGGCCCTCGAGACTGCCAGTCCCTACTACCCGTCTATATGCCTCCCACGTTTCGGCTTACTAGATGCGGTATGGATTATTGCGGTCTGCTGGTTAAATGTTCATGAAGACAATGAGACTACGAATAGGATTGGGAGTTGTTTACTTAGTCGTGATATATGGAGACGTTGATGAGGGTATTATGTACTTTGAACCTTGTTCGATTATTATTTGAGAAATATCCTATTGTTAAAACTTATTGAATGTCCTGTAGGAGAAACGATTTTTTTCTTTATTTAATACATATTTATTACCACGTTTTTATTAGCTTGGGTTGTATCTATGTAATGGAATCTTTGAGCATACTTTTCACCAATTTCCAGAAGTTTAATTATTTTTGAATGTTTGCTTTATATTTATCCAAAAGAAATATGACAAAGCATATTTACATAAGTTGCAACTCAAACACTCACACTTTATTTAGTGTTATCCCAATTAGTAGATTAAAAGTTTTTTGAGAATAAATGCAAACTGGATGGCTCATCTAGCATCCAAATATCTTTACCACAGAGTCAGTAACGTGATTTTTGTCAGACTACCAAACGCATGGCACATTTAATAAAATTCCGCACGTACTTAATTTCAGCGAATGGAGTATCGCCGCGTATTACTCGTAATTAAACTCAACTTAAAATATTGAATGTATGAGCCATGTTGATTTTTAGGGTTCCGAAGTTCATCACTCGGAACCCTTATAGATTCGTCATGTCCGTCTGTCCGTCCGTCCGTCCGTCCGTCCGTCCGTCCGTCCGTCCGTCCGTCCGTCCGTCCTCGACTTACCGTCCAAACGGTAAGTGCTAGAAAGATGAAACTTTGCATGAATATGTGTTGTAATTACGCCGACAAAGTGCTACAATAAAATAATGAAAAATATTTTTATTTAGGGTACCTCCCCTACATGTAAAGTGGGGATGTTTTTTTTTTCTCGCTTCTACCCCATCGTGTGGGGTATCATTAGATAGGTCTTTCAAAAACAATAAAGAGTTTCTAAGAAACTTTTTGATTTAGGTATCCGTTCGCGGGATATTCCATTTTAAAGGGCACTTTATTGTAAAAACAGGGCGTCCCCCCCCTCTAAAAGCTAAAGGGCTGGCTCAAAAAATCTGGGAAAATTTGTGAAGGTGGTCCATATACTGAACTTTGAAGGAAAACTATAAGGCATTAGATGACTTTGTTATTTCGGGAGTTATAGAGACTTAACTTGTAAAATGCGCTCACTTGGATAACGTCATACAAAATTAACACATTAAAGCCTCAATCACACAAGAGTTTTTTTAACGGACGTTAAAAAAGCGTTCAAGTATGAAGTTGCTTAATATTATGGTCTATTTCCAACGCCCAAAGTTGAAAATGCAACACTGCTCGATAAAAAAGCGTCGTGTTTTAAAAACGCTGTCGTGTGAACATATACACTCATTAGCAAAAAAAACGGGAGGTGTCGATTTTCTTCCTGGCTGAAAAAAATAAAATACCAAAAAGGTTTTAATCATTTGAACATGTTACTGGCCAGTTATAAAAGTGCCATAATGTTTATAAGATTACCTTCCAAATTCAAATTTTTGACTGAGCCTGGTTTTCAAAGAAAACAACTTTTAACTACATTTTGTGGCGCGAATTCCCTATAGTTAATATCGACTCTAATTAACTTTTTGTCAATTTTTATTAAATTATCTGATGTCCTTGACATTTAAAAGTATTGTTATTGCTGTTTAGCAATCTCGAAAATGGTAGATAAAGTGATAAAAGCGAGCAAAATTATTGCGCTGCTTGAAGAAGGTTGCAGCCAATGCTTCGTCGCTCAGAGGCTAAATGTGAGTCGGTCGACAGTTCAAAGGACCTGGCAGCGCTATCAAGAGACCGGTTCCGTCAAGAGAAGGCCTGGTTCTGGCAGAAAGACATGTACCGAACCACGGGATGATCATTTTTTAGTTAGTCAAGCGTTGAGAAATCGCAAATCTTCTTATGTGGACCTCAAGAACAGACTCGAAGTAGTAAGAAATGTGCAAATTAATCGATGGACGGTCAGGAGGAGGCTTCTCGCTGCTAATACGCACAGTCATCGCCCGGCACGCGGCCCTAAAGTACTCCGTGGACATCGAGTTGCCAGGCTTAGCTTCACTAGAAATAGTGTGTCATGGACTCATGAAGACTGGGATAGGGTATTGTTTTCCGATGAAGCCAGGATATCTCTATATGGTGAAGTCCGACGTCGGCGAGTGCTTTGTAGACGAGGAGAACGCTTTGCAGAGGCATGTTTTAAAGAAATCACACCTTATGGAGGAGGCTCTGTAATGTTTTGGGCAGGAATAAATTCTATGGATCGTACGGAGTTAGTCTTCATCGAAAACGGTACACTGACTGGACACCGATACATAACGGCAGTTCTAATTCCTTATGCACAACCCGCTTTAACCGCTCTTGGCGAAAACTCACTTTATGGACGACAACGCTCGCACCCACCGGTCTGGCGAGGAGGAAGCGTATATGCTAGAAGTTGGAATTCCTCGTTTGGACTGGCCAGCCAGAAGTCCGGACCTCAATCACATAGAGCATGTCTGGGACGTTCTGAAGCGAGGAGTGAGATCAGTGCAGCCGGCTCCGCAGACCATCAGAGACCTAAAGAATGTGATTACCGCGGAGTGGGAACGTATTCCCCAAGAAACCATATAAGATATACTTGCTGTATATCTTTTAACATGCCCAGTGGTTAGCATGCCCAGACGAATGCAAGTCGTGATTTCAGCAAGAGAGGGTCACACTCAATACTAAACTTTTATCTGCTTTTAATGTATTCAATAAAAACAAAGAAATTAACGCGTTTAATTTTTATTCAGCGAGCAGGTACAATAATAGTGTTTTGAGCTCAAACATAATTTAATCTAAATGTTATGATATAACTGATGGAAACTATTCCTTCCTAATTAATTTATAACATTCTGAGGATAACAATACCAAAATTTGTCAAACAAACAAATAGTAACTATAAAATAGTTCTTTGCTTAAGTGCCCGTTTTTTTTGCTAAAGAGTTTACTTGGGAATGCATTTGTTGAATATGAACGCTTTTTTAACGTCCGTTTAAAAAAGAGTGAATGAGGCCTAATACGTAAACATAACAATTATCTAGTGGATACGATTTTAAATGACTGAGGAACCCTTTCCTGTGCGTGGCCTGACACGCACTTGGCCGTTTTTTTTTAAATAAAATTATTGCCAACATTCGTGTAATTTTTTTGCCAAAGGTGTTAGGCGCAAGGAACATATTCAAATGGTTTCTTGTTTTTAGGGTTCCGTAGCCAAATGGCAAAAAACGGAACCCTTATAGATTCGTCAAGTCTGTCTGTCTGTCTGTCTGTCTGTCTGTCTGTCTGTCTGTCTGTCTGTCTGTCCGTCCGTATGTCACAGCCAATTATTTCCGAAACTATAAGAGCTATACTGTTGAAATTTGGTCAGTCGATGTATTCTGTGAACCGCATTAAGATTTTTATATAAAAATAGAAAAAAAACAATACATTTTGGGGGTCCCCATACTTGGAACTGAAACTCAAAATTTTTTTTTTCATCAAACCTATACGTGTGGGGTATCTATGGATAGGTCTTCAAAAATGATGTTGAGGTTTCTAATATCATTTTTTTCTAAACTGAATAGTTTGCGCGAGAGACACTTCCAAAGTGGAAAAATGTGTGTCCCCCCCCCTCTAACTTCTAAAGTAAGAGAGTCATAAAACTAAAAAAAATATATGTTGTACATTACCATGTAAACTACCAACGAAAATTGGTTTGAACGAGATCTAGTGAGTAGTTCTTTTTTTATACGTCATAAATCGTAACACGCAATATACCTTTCATCCAATCAATACACTAGTATAAAAACATCGATGAAAGTTACAACGAACTACAAGAACTTTTATATGATGTTACTTGCTGGTACGGAACCCTTCATGGGCGAGTCCGACTCGCACTTGGCCGCTTTTTTTCTCTTATTTTTAATATTCGGATTCATATAATGAAAATTACTTTTGAAATTTTAAGCAAGATTGCATTTTTTTTTTTCGTAACAAGCAACTACTTCTTTAAAATAATGTTTTGTGTCAAAACAGACTTTAAAACATGCGTACTTACAGAATATGTTAACAAACAACATCTAGGTTTTCCAGTAATTATGTTTCCAGGATGAGACCTACGATAAAAATATTTTTCGTTTATTAATAGTATCAATATAGTAGAGCTACAACAAATTTCAGCACGAACGGGCCGGCTCAACTGGTGTGTGGTACTCTTACTACTCTTACTCTTGCATAGCAGACCAATCTAAAATCGGCATTCGTAGTGTCGCATTTTGTTGATGAGTGCGAGAGCAGTGGCCTTCCGATGCAGCTGCATCTCACTAAGCCGCCATAGTGTGGGTCGCCATACTACATTGTCTACATTCACAATGAGGATGGTTGCCACAACTGATGCTTTCCATTAAGCACAATAAAATCGTAAACATATAAATTATAGGTCCTGTTTTTTATGAAAGAAAAGAAAAAAAATCCATTTTTTCTTTATTTCGCTTAAGAAGAAGACGAGCTGTTCATACACAAATGACTTTATCTCATTCAAAATGTCTTAACCCTGTCATATTCCTATCCTTTATTTAGATTTATTTGAGATCCATGCAATGTTAGTAAATTCACATATACTTCTAATATGTATAACTTAAAGTTTAGTTTTGTAACACAATTTTTTGCTACAAAAAACTTAAAATTAAATTTCTCATGCTAAATTATCATGAATGAAAGTCAGTCACATTAATTTCAAACTTAAAGAAATAAAAGCCTCTAACTCAATCAAGAAATACTTTACTTCAAAGTTTATAAAAGCTTATTCTAAATTCGAAAATGTATTTATTGTGCAGTTTCTGAATTGCTTATTTCGGTTAATTTGTGTCTTGCATTCAAATGAGTAGCTGCGCAGCATATCAATGCAGATACACGAGCAGGAGTCTTTATTAAGTTTGCCTAACTGTATACATAGTTACCGCTTCAGATAAAGTTTATATTGAAACTGGTGACGCCAGAATGCCGGTGAAAGCATCGTTCTAAATTCAAATAGAAGATTTTGTATCTATACAAATACATGAAATTCGAAGAGTCTGTTTGCTTTAACTCTCAGATAAAGTAGCTTAGAGTTAACCATGGTTGGTTTTATAAAGGTAAACAACTGAGTAATACCGTGGGGTTTAACAAGTAACTAACAAAATACCTGGAAATTATGAAATATTAAAGAACTCAGTGTAATATCTAAACATTTTGTATATTACAACTCCAAGAAAATATCTTTCTGAACACTTTCTAACGTGATAGACACAAACCTATTATACATAAACCAAACACCTTATCAAAGTACTGCAAATTTAATGTAACTTCGTCTTACACCATCTTAGAGTGCGAGTGTGCCACAAAGCGCTGTCACTATAAGCCCTAAATTAATATGAATCTCTAATTTGAGCGTCACACGTGTTGCGAGCTCACAACTTTGCAGACTCCGCCAAATTGGATAAACATGTGCGAGGAACGGGGGAATACTGTAAAAATATACTGATAAACATTGTGTACTGGAACGTTTTTACTTCATAGGTCCTCACTTAAAGAGCTTGCACTACAATGTTTATTTATTTATGACATAAGCCATAATACAATTAAGAAAACGATAGCTTTTATAAACAGCTGAATTGATAGTGATAATTCGCGCGCTTTTGAACAGGCATTCTTGGACATCGATATGTTACTGACTTTGACGATGAAACCTATATACATACATATATATATATATGCATAGGATTAAAACAGTATCGCCGCCGCACCGATACCGTGAAGTCTATTGTGATGTTGATGGTCTAAACATGTGATATTTATAAATAAGCTTATATAGATTTCAAGAATATCCAGAAAACTCTATTATGAACTTTAATTACAAATAAACAAAGGTAAAATCTATATTATAAATGATTTAAGTAATCAACAACGATAGTTCGTTGAAATATGTATGAGCTTATGAATCTCGTACATAAAAAAGGACATATGAAGTTTATGTTCTAGAGAATTATTACTATCTGTATGAAGTAGACCGTCGATTTGGGTAATGGTTTGTGAAATACCGTTATATATCATTATTGCTATCTGCGCTTGGTCACTCCTTAGGGTCAATGGAACTGTCCTTTTCATTGGGTCAAATACAAGTATTTTCACTTCTGAATAATACAAGAAAACTTTTTCTTACTTTGTTTTTTTTTTAATTAATCGCTGTAATACTCTTAAATACACTGCTATATTTATGGAAAATATTAAATACACTACATTATCTTTAAATATTTGTCAGCTTTGTCAAATTTCGTTAACTAGTTTAACCAATCTTTTTATAAATTTAATCGCGGCGTTTTGACCTGCAATATTTAAATAAGATGAACTGCAGTTGCGATTCCTTAACGTGTCGTATGTTTTAGTGCTCCGAGTTCTCAAATGAACGTAGCTTATGGTAATTCTAAATATTGCGTTTATTGTTATGACTATACAATTCTAGTTACATTATGTTTTTACATGAACATCTGGAATGCAATACCTACCTAGTTACATACCTATATGTCTAAGTATCTTGTCTAGCATCGAAGTAACTCCTTAAAATCACAATGCAAAAATACTAAATGTAATCGTATTTAATATACATACAGCTGAAAATAAAAAAAGTATAGCTGCGTAATAATCTAGTATTTTTTGCTGATTATTGCATCTCACCGTCTCAGACTTGCCAGGCACAGATTTCGTCTGCATTTGTAAGTTTTGTTGGAACTATACTATGTAGTATTACAGTATGTTTTATTTAAAGTTAAAATGTTACCAGTCCTCAGCATTTTTAGGTTTCTACTACAAGTAATATATTTAGTGTTTCTATTTAAAAACTTTTTTTGAAATAGTTACAGATTTTTATTAATTAGTATTTCAGCTCCTTTTCATATTGAGTAGCCGAGGATCTGGTGTGCAATTGGAGAGGCCTATGTCCAGCAGTGGACTGCGATAGGCTGATGATGATCATATTGAAACATAGTAAAGATAGCTAATAAAAAAAATAAAATAAAAAAAATAAAATAATATGAATAAAAAATAAAATATATTAGATCGAAAAACTATAATTAACTGTTTCAAGTTTATATAAACGTTATTTCCATGTTAGATTAATTTAATCGGCTAATAAATTCGTCTTTAAATGAAGACGAATCGCATTAACGTTTGCGAGTAAAAAATGCACTAATTCTCAAGTAACAGTGGCCTTGCAGACGGCGACTGCAATTCATTCTCATTATCCTGGGCAACCTTTCGTATAACACGATGAAAATCACGACAGAGACGCTCATTGCAACTGTTGGAGAACCTCTTGGGTATAAAAGTTTGAAGAGGTATTATCATATTTTCAGTGGCTCTTCTAAAACCTAAGATTGTAATGTGAAATCACGTTGCTTATCTAGCATTCTTTTCTTGAAAATGACTTCGCGGTTCTACACTCGTTTTGATTGGTTTTTAGGGCAATACTTAAAATATGAGATTTAACTGTACTTTCTTTAAAAAGTTGATATTTTGAACAACTAAATTAACAAACCTAAAAGATTTTTGTCTTATTAATTTGTAGAATTGCCATATTGCTACTTTATTTTGTAACGAAGTCAAGAAAAGACTGCTCCATCGTTTTACCCAGAGATCCCTGGTTATTGTAATTTTTTAATATAAGAAAGAGAATTAAAGCAATTATACTCAAGAATGCTGTAAGAGCTCCAAATATTCTAAGACTCGAGACCTCTTTAAGCCGTAAATCCCTTTCCTTCGCAGGTGCAAGAAGGTCTATCCAACTAATTAAGGTGGTCACGTAAATCGACGAACGTCTAAAGTCCGTTTAAGCCTACAATTTTCAGAGTAAAGTTATTTTGGAGTTAGCCGCATTGCTGTTATTTGCTTATAAAACATAATCTTGAATATAATCATACCATTCATTTAACATTGCTGATATGTACTTCTAATAAAAGTTATATCAGATCATTCAGTGAAACTTTTGTCATTTATTTATTTACAACAGAATATTTTACGATACAAATGTTTAAGATTTACTACTTCTCATCAAAGTTTTAAATCAAATATGACGTATAAATACATTTGCCTTTATCTCAGACCTCTGTTTTTAAACATTTTCAATTCCATATATATAGACACTATGAAGAGTCTTCTATTCATAGGGCAACAGCAAATCGAGTTTTCTTCAGTAAAGAAGTAAGATAGTGGCCCTAAGCACACAGTTACTATCATATAACTAAATTGAACATTCCATTAACAGAGTCGACTTCAAAGGCGTCTACGGTTCGCCATTCGGAACCACAAAACGTCTTGCACTAAAACACGCCTGTTAGGATAATTACCCACCGTGATGAATCGTTTGAGGCATGTTTTTCAAACACCGTTTCCCTCGTGCGTTTATATGATTGATGGTAAACGATGACGGTTAAAAAGCTAAAATTGTTTTGTCGAGTGACTTGTTATTAGTTCTTAATGATGTGTGAATCGGGTTAAAGGGTATATTAACAAAAACAGTTTAGCAGTCATTTATATAACGACTTTTTGGAGTAGCTATTTAGAGAGGAAAAACATAAATTATATTTTTTAGAATCATCTTTGTTAAAACTTATAGTTAGAATAAAATGTATGTCATTGAATTGTAGTTTTTTATTTTTTTTTTGAAAATGGAATCTTAAGTCTAGAAATCTTATTATTTTTGAAATTTTAGCACTGATTTTCATTTACACAGGATAGAGATACACAGGTATTCTTCGACGGGTGAATTAATTTATTGTAAATAAGTACTGTTTTAAAATCAGTAAGGTAAAAAAGGCAAACATTTTAACATAGAACTCATTGAACTAAAAACGACTAAAATCCCATGAAATGAATTGTTAAAGATTAATATGGAGGAACGGGTGTCGTGTTCCCCTAATATAAAGTAATGATCCTCCAACCAGGTGAGGTCATCAAGCCTGGCGGGTCACTGCCCAACGATTGATGTTGGGTAGTTGTATATATGCTAATCAGCATGAGAAATTCCACACCGTGATACAGGATTAGTTCTCACTCCTGGAAGTCACCATAATAATTGCTATATGTTTTGTTTATTGGTTGATAATAATTACAATTAAACTTTATAACTTCAATAAAGTTAAAATTTATGTGACTGATTACGATAAAAAACCTTAATTTCTGTTAACAACGTAGCTCCGCGGGCTAGTGCTCAAGATTAATACAAATATTAGGGACAAATAAAAAGACGTCTGTTTAGGAAATAAAAATTGTTGATTCCATTGTGTTGAATACAGAACGGCTTCACTAAAAAAATGGCCCAAACTATTTATATAAAGGGTGCAACATTCGTGGATTGAATACTACTATTTTGCACATTGTATCACTTTCCGTCCGACAGGATGGATTCATATGAATTGTGAGAGCTTCTTGACATGCAAAGGGATACATAACAGGGGTATTTGTCGCAAACACACGGAACATTTCCGATCGTATGGGCTAGTTTTTTGAGAAGTCTACACATTTGCTATGCGTTATGAGGAAAGTGGATTTTCCCGAGAGACGTAGTTTTTCTTTACTGAAAGAGAAGATAAATTACACTACCGCAGGGACAAAAGCATCTGTGCGACATAAAAAAGTTGCATAAACGGAGTTAAGTCGTGACGTGAAGAAAATTTAGTTGGACAAAGACTGATAAACTTTATTCAGGTCAAACAATATTACTATAATAATAAAACAAAATGTTCAGAAAAACTACTTATAGCTACAGTACCTACGTACAAAAAAAAATAAACATTATTGATATGTGTTGAACACAAATGGATGAATGGATCACCACATCAGTATGTTGCTGTCTGTCATCAGTTACGATGACACTCAGTACTGGTTTTCATATGGCACCTCTCGACGACGTCACGTAACCTTAAGTGAACAGTTTACGCAAACGAAAAAAAAACAGAACCAAATCACAACAAACGAGCAATGTTATATTCATCATACTTATATAATTTACTAATTTAATAGCCAATGTCGTGCCGTACTTAATTTTAATCAACTTCAAGATGTTTTTTACTTAAATACAAGACATACAGTAAATTTATATAAAAAAAATGTACTAAACTTACACTAATGCCAATTATAAGCGGACCCTGAACTTCAAAGTAAAAACTTTGGAAGCAACCAGGAAGAACGCTAAGATGTTGATGATGAAAACAATGCCAGATATGTTTTATAATCATACGTTAAGAAACACGACTATTTAAAATTCAATGTTTATTGAAAATGAAAACTAAAACACATATAGTAACAATGTATTTATACTTAAACATTCTTATTTCCCACATTAAAAGTAATTCAAGCGCTTATTTCCATCACTCAACCACATCATAGTCCCTAAACGCTTCACAAAATCTCGTTTTGATGCTGAAGAGGTGTTTAAGTCTGCAATCAGCTTTATATAGGAGCGTATGAATATTGTATGAACTGCCCCGTGGGAGGCGTCTCGCGGATAAACGCCAGTTTTAAAACGTAAACGGTAAGAATTTTTCAGTGACATATAGAGATATTGTGTGTTCATACTTACTTGGTTATATAAACTGGAAGTGTGTGCTTGCTCAAAATTTATATATTCGCATTGCTATTCCGTAGACTTAGCCTTAGCCTCGAGGTTTTTATGAAGGTTTATGTTTTAATGAGCCTTGAAGTCTGAACATCAGCGATAATGGTTTGTTGAGATGATTTTATGTATAGGTTATGTAGTGTTTTACTCAGTGTCATCTTCCAGGCCTTATCAAAATTTTGTTTGCAGTCGGTGTAATGTAGGACTATTGAGAAGTAATAAGTCGAGGATCGAACATAGAGGTGTGTAATCGAAGAGGCTTACGTCCAGCAGTGCTGCTATAGGCTGATGATGATGATAATGAAGTATACTTGCTGGTTAATACTCATATGTATGTACGTGTATGTGTGCATATTTCTTTAGCAGCGTCCATAGCTTATCAGTATAGGCAATATCCATATGTATAGGGAAATTAAGTCTACCTATTACAAAATTTCACGAGCACATAACTTTATTTATTAAAGTCGGGTTCCTTGCTTTGGCAGCATTCATTTAATATTGAATCGATTTTTGAATAAAGCTAAATACATTTTATCAAAATTATACACACAGCACTGTTATAGTTTTTTAAACTATTTCTTGTTAAATAATAATTTACACAATTTGTACATTGTAGTTGTTGTAAAAGTTTAAAACTACAATTGAAGCTGAGGTGTTGAACATGAAATATTATTTTAGGAACTCACTGCAGTTCACAGTTTTATACATGCACGTGAGCAGAACTTCTATACCAAAGTTGTAGCGAAATTTTCAATTATTCTCGAGTTATGCACGAAACTACTGGTTTCTAATTTTAGTACCATAGACAACGCTGACGTTAATTTTCTGTCTGTTAGAGTCTAACGTACTCTGTAAATCTCATTTGCCGCAGGGCTCAAGTTATTTTCTTTGCGGGGAAGCCCCTCTTCATTATATTTTGATTTGTGAAAACAGATGTTGCTGACATGTTTGCTCTTATTGATAGGGCAAGTTATTTGCAAAATCAACATTGTCCTTGTATTGTTTGTTTTATTTTCGGTTGTAAACGTTTTTAGTTTTGATAATATCTATCTTGGTGTTGTCATTAAATTTTTATGTGCACAGCCATATAGTACTAAATATATTTAAGTCAATCAAAATTACGGTAGACTTGTTCAAATAAACATAATTGTCTGCAATGATAGATCAAGTAAGGCCTAAAATATTTTTTTATTTCAATTTCAATAAAGACTGGCGACTTCGTAATTACTATCTTATAATCTATATATATAAAAAGAAAACAATGTTTCCCTTGGTCACGCCATCACGCGTGAACTGCTGGACCGATTTCGCTTATTCTCTTTTATAAAAAATTACCTGATAAGTTTTATTGGAGGGGTTCCGAGAATACAAAACAGTTGAGTGACGTTGAATCGACTGTTAGGCGGTACGAAGTTCTCGGGGTCAGCTAGTCACACAATAATTTAACTATATTCTAATATTTTATATTAGCAATATCCACAGCTGGTTTGGGGCACACCAAATTAAATTATAATAAATTATATTATCTTCTATGAGATACTCATGGGTTTGTCTGAAATTAAAAATTGCAAATTAAAACATAAACTTTCGACAGTTAAATTGCTGTGAGTAAATTAAATCAATGGTACCACGACTGCAAAAAAAGCCTTGACCGACATTTGACACAGCAGCACAAAACAATTTTACACGATCGAGTAGACAACTTACGAGCTTGTATGTATTTGTATTAGATTTTACTTCAGAAGTGAAGCTCTTTTATCTGTAAGCGAAACTTCGCCCAATTTATTTTGTTCATTGAACATTAACAATTTGGAATTAAACTTTTCGACGCTACAAAGGAGCCGTGATAACGTTTTCTAAATGGCATTTTTCTGGGATTGAAAAGAAAATACAATTACCCCAAAGATCAGTGACTCTCGCATCAATTTCTTTCAACATCTTATCTTTTTTACTTATACATAGGATTTTATTAACATACTACTATATTTTATACATACTACTTGTCGACACTTGTACTTAAATTGAAACATTGTATTGTAAAAAAATACACAGGAAGTTGATTGACAGCTTTTATTTTTACATAAATATTAATTGTAGATAAGATCTTATTATAATCTAATATATAAAATTCTCGTGTCACAGTTTTCGTTGCCATACTCCTCCGAAACGGCTTGACCGATCTTTATGAAACTTTATATGCATATTCAGTAGGTCTGAGAATCGGCCAACATCTATTTTTTATACTCCTAGGGCGCGAGTGGAGTCGCGGGCATCAGCTAGTATGTCATATGTTGCATGCATAGCATGTCATATAAACAAAATAAAAGTACAGTTTTTTTTGTTCATTTGCTAATATTGAAAAGTAAACGGCTTGTATGTATGTGTGTGCTCCTACCAATATTTTAAAAACCGTACGTGATAAAAATAATAATAATTTGTTTTCACAATTCAATATGAAGTACAAAAGTGTTACTCAACAAGTTAACAAAACAAATGTTTATACATACAAACATAAATGAACGACACTTTCTTAGATAGTTTATATGCTTAAGGCCATAACTGAAATGCGGGCAAACGATAATGCTATCTAAATTCAGCAGCGTCAGTGAGCGAGCTACGTCTCAACGTGAACTTGTATATTTGACAGTAATATTTGTGGAGTCACAGTGATAGCGTTGTAATGTATTAAAGTTGAGCGGTGTCTGGCAGGGGGTAGCAATCATAATAAGTATCTGGCAATGAATGACGTGGTTTATAATATTGTCCCGTAGAAAATAGTAATCACAACTCAAACTCTATAGTCGCTGATCCTTCTTATCAGTGTTTGAGACATGAACAGAGAAACTTTTATAAAATGACAAAGCTACGGCCGTCGTAGACTCTATAAGAATGTGTTGATTATCTGAGCTTCGTAGAGAAGAGTTGAGAATTGTGGTAAAATAATCACATTTATTCAACACGTTCATGTTAACATTTTTGAACTACAAAACGATTACTCACTCCTAAATTTGACGTTGAATGCGAAATTTTAAGAATTACTTTCAAATCACATAACACATATAATCTCCCTATTTTACAAATTTTCTTATTAATCAATTAAAACCCAATTTAGAAAAGTGACTTGTCAGAGTTGTTAAATATATTTAAAGCAATGCAAAGATTTTTACTAGCTTCTGCTATTTTTGCTGTAGTTTGAACCTAAATATTCATATACTGGAATGACCACTTAATCAGTCATCTCTTGGACCAGAACCCTATAAAGTTTTCAAGGTATTTTCAAAGCATTGGTATGAACATTTCACTCGCTTCCACTGAAACCCCAACTCACACGTTTGACAGTAATAAGTCTGCTTCCCAGAGGTCCTCCAAGTTGCTCGCCTCCAACTTCTCATGCCTCCTTTAACTGGTAACTGCTACTACTCGAAGCAATTACACCAGGCAATACACAGTCCACTAAGTTTCTTTTACAAGTTTATAAATTTATATGATGAAAGACGTCTTATGAACGTTTTGAGAACAGTTTAAAGTTGATTTTATGTTAAAATAATGGGCATCTTGTAAAACTTTTGTACAACTTCAGAGCATTTTTTGTACTGTTTAAACCTAATATTTTTTCCCTTTTTATTTTTCCAATTTAACTTTGCAACGTTAATGGGTTCAATAATATAATTAAAAAAATCGGCCAAGTGCGAGTCGGACTCGCCCATGAAGGGTTCCGTGTCAGCAAGTAATATCATATAAAAGTTCTTGTAATTCGTTGTAAGCTTGATTGATGTTTTTATAATAGTGTATTGATTGAATGAAAGGTAAAATGCGATTTACGATTTATGACGTATTATAAAAAAACTACTAACTAGATTTCGTTCAAACCAATTTTCGTTGGTAGTTTGCATGGTAATGTACAACATATATTTTTTTTAGTTTTATCACTCTCTTATTTTAGAAGTTACAGGGGGGGGGACCAACATTTTACCACTTTGGAAGTGTCTCTCGCGCTAACTATTCAGTTTAGAAAAAAATGATGTTAAAAACCTCAATATCATTTTTGAAGACCTATCCATAGATACCCCACACGTATGGCTTAGATGAAAAAAATTTTTTATAGTTTCAGTTCCAAGTATGGGGACCCCCAAAATTTATTGCTTTTTTTCTATTTTTGTGTAAAAATATTAAAGCGGTTCACAGAATACATCTACTGACCAAGTTTCAACAGTATAGCTCTTATAGTTTCGGAAAAAAGTGGCTGTGACATACGGACGGACAGACAGACAGACAGACATGACGAATCTATAAGGGTTCCGTTTTTTGCAATTTGGCAACGGAACCCTAAAAACGAGTATTCTTCCAAATGATTTTAAAAGTAACACTGTTTTATTTTTTTACATTTTTCTGTGGTTACCACAGAAAAAAAAAACATTTTTACAACTGATAATTTATGAAAGAAACGAGTTTTTTTTATTACCTGCCGGAATTGTTGGATCATAGTTTCAAGTGAAGAGAATTGTATTAAAGAGCATCAATTTAAAACAGCTTTTTACAACTTTTTTACACCTAGTACTAACACCGTTTACCCCACCTACATCATAAAACACGCTGAAGTCTACTCTTGGGTAGACATATACCTATCTAGATACATCCCTATCTATCAAGGTTCCCATGAATTGCTTCCGGCTCCAGACACCCTTTTAATCCCAAATGTACATAGCCATAGTAATTTAGATCCTATCTGATGGAACCATTGAATCTATGGCGGAGCAAAGGGTTTAAAGTGTAGAAAAACGTGGAAAAAATACAAAATCAAAGACTGCGGTGAAAGGAACCACTCGAAAGAATATTGCAAGTGGGATGGTGGATATTTGAATCTAGTGAGGCGAGGTTTATTCTGAAAAGGCATCTTAAAGCATACTTCCTTAATGCAAAAATGGACTGATAGACTTATTATGTTTAGCTTGAGATTTTACGGGCACGGTGTTACCGGCGGCTGTTACGGTTGTACCCGAGAATAACTAAGTTTTTAAAACTGCTATTTTGTTGGTAGTGGCGTACACATTTTCATATACATTGACTTAAAAACTGTTCATTTGATATTACAGACACTTAAATATATATATTTTTATAGATTACAGGGCAGTATTTACGCCAACAGTTTAACTACGTTTCAGTTGCTATGTTGCACTACCGTGCAGTTGTTGGAATACCTAAATAAAACAATACTCTAGACATCTACCAATCAACAGACACAAAAATAGTTATAACAAAAAACGAAAAACAACCCGTCAATGTAGAGACAAACGACCGAGTGAACCTGTTACGGATCAAATTCAATTTGCGCACTGTGCGATTGAGGAGGGTTCGAAATGACGGGTGAAAATGTTGGTGTGACGGCCCCGGAAACGCGCCGATGGACGACGAAATAATAATGTGAGCGATCGCATTGATATGTATGTTGAATGACCATTCGAGCGGCCGTAGGGTTGAATAGAGAGGATTATGTCGTATGACTTGAAGTGGTAGTAAGTCAATTTTGTTTCTCTTTTATGCACAGAGTACTTTGCCCAGTTATTATTTCTTTTACCTTTTTCTAAACGTATTCACGCCCGTGCTTCGGAGAGCACGTTAAGCCGTCAGTCCCCTTAAATATACTGACAACTAGTTCAATCTTCGAATTTCAGTTCTCCCTTAGTGTTGCGAAGGTCCGATGCCAGTCGATTCAGTTAAAACCGGTTGAACTAGTAGCCGACTCCAAATAAACTTGGGAATAAAGTCTTGGCAGATGATGATTTTTCTATTTGGAGTTTGATTTAAAATATGTACATGACATTGTTTGTTATGTCCAATGACGACAAGAAGGCCGCGTAAGTAGAACGATGGGCACAAGCAAGTGCCCCATATATTACGAATGCACTGTGCGTAACTCGTATAACTCAGACTAAAGAATTTTTAATCTACCAACTTTGGTAGTAAATGCGTAATATTCATAACGATGTTAGCTTCGACCCTTTATTAAAACTTCTAGTAAGCTATACAACTATAAATAAATGTATACTTCCCTGAAAACGAGCACAGTAAGTACATAGGAAATATTTTTATTTTTTTAAAAGTCATAGATAAATAAAATAAACCTCGAAAGATATAGATATCGAATAAATCAGAGAAAAGTAATGATTATGTGTTACGGGAAATAAACGCCTAATAATACGTTTCCTGATGGAAAGCATGAGTAGAATCCAAGAGTAGTTATCATTCTCATTGTGACTGTAGACAATGAAGCATGGTGACCCACATTTTTGCAGCCTATTTAGATGCTTCTGCATCATTTGGCCTTCGGTCTTGCACTCACCAACGCAATACGACAGCATGTCAATCTTGTCTTTTATTTGTTTCTATTGGTTGTTCTTCTGCGCGAGGGAAGTACCGCCCCGGTGCTAATTGTGCTCTAATCATCATGGCTCTACTATCTTGATTACATCCAAAATTAAATTGGTAAAATTCATCATTTATTTATTGGCATGCAAATTAATGGAAAATAATTTCACGTAATTTTTAGAAACTATTATAACGAAAACATGACAGCAATAATGTTACATATTCACTCGTAATCTTGTTCAATATTAAAGTAGTCATCACATCGCTTGCTATTTTTATCTTAACTACATGATACAAATGAAAGTGCTACCAACTTACTTTCATGACACCCAATTGGTTTTAGCTTAGTTGTCACGCTGATTTCAGCACGTATGGGCCGGCTCGACCGCGGCAGTACTACCCTCATACAGAGGACCATTCTAATAATGACAGTATTGTTGCTGTCATATTTCGTTGGTGAGTGTGAGATTGGAGGTCCAATAACTCTGCATCATTCACCCGGCCTCAAGAAGCCCGGTGAATGATGCAGAATTATCTGACCAGGCCACCATGTTTTGGGTCACCATGCTACATTGCCTACCCTCATAATGAGGATGGTGACACTTACTCCTAGCTTCTGCTCATGCTTTCCATCAGAGTAGAGTCACATTAATAGTCTTTAATATAAAAAAACTATACACTGAAACAATATTTAATCAAATCATATACCTATCAATATACCTACATATTTCTCTAAATCGAAATGTCAGGCCACGCATATCACCCCAGAAGTATCCGGTAATGTTAGTAATCAAATGCAGTGAGCTCTGCTAATGAGACACGGGGAGGAAACGAGTTGTCCATAATCCGGGATACTTCTATCTCGGTAAAACGTTAAAAAGATAAGGCAACATCTTTCTATGTCCAAACTATATTTGACAAAAAAAAGTAGTAA
This sequence comes from Phragmatobia fuliginosa, assembly GCA_932526445.1. Classification (NCBI taxonomy): domain Eukaryota; kingdom Metazoa; phylum Arthropoda; class Insecta; order Lepidoptera; family Erebidae; genus Phragmatobia; species Phragmatobia fuliginosa. The sequence goes on along the minus strand of OW052065.1, from coordinate 6,093,415 downwards.
TACACCACAGCACAGCTTGTTAATGAACTCAACGTTTGTTAAATAAATCGAATATTTTAAATTTATTATCATTATTTTTGACTAATAATATATAAGGTAAATTGTAGTATTTTGAATCCTACTAACATTATTTATTCAGTCGACATTTAGTTTACTGTAAGTATTATATAATTATATCATCACAGCTATCACAAATCCAACAACAGTAGATCACAGTTATTGAAATTTAGATATGTATTAATTGAAGTAATCTGTTGCCTTTGATAATGCTATAAGGCGAAACCGGTCAGGCAAAAGTTTTAAGTTCAGTAGATAGTGGAATAGAAGTATACGTGAGTTTAATTTCAGCCATGTATTCAACTAATTAGAACAAAAAATTAAATGATATAGGGATTATTTTTAAAGTCAACGAAATAGAAGTTAACTTGAAAATATTTGAAGTCCTAAAAAGAAAATGAATACTGCTAGATAGCTGAATCGAGATAGCAATTTCTTTTTATAACATGTCTATATTAAGCTTAACATTTCTAACATTTACATTACATAGACTTGCAAGCTGGCAACTATTCTAAAAGCACTTGGGCGATCGCCATAATAGTTTAGTTAAGAACATTCTCCACTAACTGCAAGAGGAACTATAATGAAGTTAACTAAGCGACACGGGCCCAAGTCCCGGCGATACAATGCTAATTAATTTACTTCCTACATTCCCTCCCTTTTTGTTTATTTACTTACAGCGTCGAAGTTTTATTAGAACTACTAGTACTAATATAGTTACAAGATCTTGCTTAAAATACACAGAGAATAAAAATGTTCAGGTGATGCACTTAAAGGAGGAAGCTATCTGTTGATAATTATTATTTATTACTAGACACATTTATTAGGACAAATTTATCAATACTTTCTTTGACCACTGCGCTCGTGTATGGCGTATATCAGCGTAATCAATTTATAATGGTATACACATTAATGGTATTGGTAAACAAATCAAAGTCGGATAAATAGATCCATAGATTACATTTCTCATCATCATAATTATCACTATTGAAAGCCTCTAACAGTCCATTGCTCTATAAAAGCATCTCCTCTCCGTAGAAAAGAGGTTCTGGCCAGCTTTATCGCACTGGCCAAACGGGTTGATATAGGGTTTTATTCAAGTTTACATCTCTTTGCAGTGATATCATCCTTCGAAGTATATCCCTTTATCGGCTCTTACGACACTTAATTAATGAATAGGGGTGACACTCCGGGTGTATTCTTAATCTGTCACACGGACTCTCAACAAAACTATTTACAAGTGACTAATTTTGTCTTCAGAAATCATATCATACAAAATGTTTATATAAGCTTAATACCAAAAGTGGAAACACAACTCAGAATCAACCTAACCGATTACTTGTAACGTCAGCAATTATCCTTAATACATATATATGTGACAGTTACAACGAGATGTAATAAAACACGTCCGTATACACGGTATTACTTCTTTATCTTCACACCGCAGTCCGCTTGCCATTTGTCGGGCTCATACTAAAGGAGGATAGATAAAAGTTTTGATGTCACTTGTTAAGCATTTAACATGGAATTAAAACATTTAAACGAAACATTTTAGTTATGTTGTCATTAAAAATCAATAAATAATGACATAGGCCAAAACCTCCTTTCAAAGGAGAGGCCTATGTCCAGCAGTGGACTGTTAAAGGCTGTTGATGATGATGATGATGAAATAATGACAAATTGAAAGTGATCGATTGGAACAGAAAGGGTTAGAGATAGATTATTTATAATGGTTGTACGGCATAATAATGATTTTAATTGAATTCTATGTAGCAATTGAAGCAAAAACTTTATATCTCTTATTATGAAAATTCTGTGGACGGAAGAGGAAGAAATTTCGCAAACTTGTTTATGTGGAGGATATTTAATATGCATAAAAATACATTGTCAGATGTCTAAATAAACATTTATTTGGTAATGCCATTTATACATAAATTGTATTCCCATTTCCTAAATTGTCTAAAGTAAACTGCATGAACATTAAATTCACCGAAGTATTTTAAAATGTGTTTAAAGGTAAGTGTACAAAACCGTTCCCTCTTTTATTAAGAAAGTTTAATAGAGAGTGGATCTGTAAATGGACCAATCAATACTTTATTGTGCTTTTGCAAGCGCCCCGTTACAAACTGTACGAAGGAGGGAGGAGAAAGGAACAATATATTCGGAACTCCCCTCCTTACAACTGTTGAGAAAAAGTTATTTTTCTTTATTGCATTTGTGTAGGAATGAGATATCTTATTTTTATACGTGTATGCCTTTATTATGCTTACTTTTATTTACTCTATTATATTTACAAACCTATGATTCACGCCCGTGCCTCGGAGAGCACGTAAAGCCGTCGGTCCCGGTTGTCATCAACATCCATGGCATTATTGGGAAGTCAGTGCCCTCAAATATACTGACAACTAGTTCAATCTTAGAATTTCAGGTCTCCCTTAGGGTTGCGGAGGTCCGATGCCAGTCGCTCCGTGGAAAAACTGAAATTCAGGTAAAACCGGTTGAACTAGTAGCCGACCCATAATAAACTTGGGAATAATGGCAAGGAGGATGATATTTACAAACCTTTGGTTATTAAAACAATCTACAAAATATACGTAAGTCACATAATAATGGCTAAGTTCCGCGGTGTTACTCGCAGTTATTGTTATAAAAAGGAACGCCACGGAGCGAAGGTGGTCCAAAAATTTGCCTAAGTTACTCCTTAGGTCATCAGATTTCTGCCAGTGAAAGTTCCAAAATCGGTTCCGTTCTAGAGATTACCCGGAACAAACAGACGGACAGATGAACCAAATTGCGTTTTGATATAAGTAACGTATTTACTTTAATATGCCTTTAATACAAAAATGTTAATTTGGAATTACATACAGGCAGTTTATTTATTTGTAAAGATTAAATTAATAAGTTTTTATTATCTAGTTAGATAATGTAATGATATGTTTGTGTAAGATATAAAGGGATTTTCATGTCACTAGGTAGTTATGTAATCTAGAATGTTTGTTATGTAAAAACTGACAGTTTTGGTAACCACATTAGTGCTCTAAGTTCAATAGTATGTTCAGTAGTTTTAACGTGAAATGGACTGAGTGTATTTTTGTATTCATAAAATTATTATTAAAAATAATAAGGAAGGAATGATTTTAAGTTAAACACTAATCTCACTAAAATAATAATATGTAGTAATCATTACAGTTTGATATACGACTATTAATATCATAATGAAATGAAATTTAAATCCGTAATTATTTTTAAAATATTCAAAACCTTCAAAAAGTTGACCTACACCTGACGAGATTTTATTTATATTTACATTCGTAGTAACAACAAGCATACTGATATTTAATAAATACTAACACAAAATAAATATTTCGGACATCTTACATAAGACGACACGTTATCTCGTCCCAAACTAAGCAGATCCAGTATTATGGTTACTGTTACTACACAACTGTTATAAATACATAAAAATACTTTTTTTGTAAATACATATATATTGTAGACAGGAAACACCCAAACTTCGAAACAAATATTTGCGGATTACACAAACATTTGGTTCGACCCGGACCTCGTATATGCTACCACTGCACCACCACAGCAGTCAATCAATCAAAAATAACAATGGTTCTAAGGAGTTTTCAAATTTCATTTTCTCTAAATCAAATCCACGATAACAATAACCAGCATTTCTTCAGTTTCAATATATAATTTAAAATATACAGACAAAGGAAAACTTTAAAATACTTTTATGAAGTGAGCGTAATTTTGAACGAAAAAGTGAGGTCAAAACCAAAAAATTAACAGAACCGAAAAATATTAATGATTGCAATAAGAGAAAAACCACGGAATCTTAGACGGAATGAGCTTCCCGTCTTTTGCAGTTATAAAAGGTAAAGAAAGAGGTTGCATTTAGTGAATACCCATTCATACTTGGAGGTAAATTCAGAGCGGTTCAACCGCGTATTCTCAGTACTTTACGAATGCAACTCCTTTTGATGGAATCCAACTTTTTTTTTGACAATCAGACTTTCAGTAATTTATTTTTTGCTAAGACCGCAAACTTTAGGATGGTAGATCTCTTGGCTCTTGATTTTTATATATTAAAGTTTTGATCACTGGAAAATGCATTGAATAGAAATTGTTTGACTTGAAAGTTTATATCGAACGAATGTTAATGTAATTATAATTTATCAGAGAAGAAGTTAGTTTCCTAGCATTCGTTTATAGAGTAATACATGAATCTTACAATTGTTCTAATACGCACCATTGTTTATCTCCGTTTGACATGATGTGCATGGCGCGATTGTCAAAGTGGTCGACATAGACCTATTGAAAAAACGCATTTAGTGCGACAATGACCATTTTATAAATGAATAATGTCTTATGATTTAGAAGTATTATCCAGATGTATGAATTCTATCACTGTAAAGTTGATACAAATCTGTTCCGTATTTTTTGCGTTAACTAATGACAAATATCCATATATGCTCATTCATTTTCGCATTTAAAATATTACTCATATAGATAGATCCTGGAAAACCTGCCACTCAGGTACAAGTGCGATTCCAGCATTTAACTAATCACCGCCGGACTTAAAGAGGATTGCCCCGTGTAATCTTACTCATTCACCTATTCATTTTTCTTGACTGCCTTATTGTTCTAGTACTTTGCGGCTGCTGATCAAGAGGTCTTGGGAACGATTCCCGATTTTTTTTATGTATAATATATATTATATCAGTTGTTTAGTACCCATAATACAAACTCAGCTTAGTTTGGGACTAGATGACATTGTGTGTAAGATGTCCGAAATATTTATTTATTTACTTATATTCACTTATATACACACCTCTACTACATTTCTAATAAAATAACAAGATTGTTGTGTATTTTCAAGTGACGACTTGAAAAAAATAAAAACAGATTACTAATAATTATGACTCTGTCAAGAGCTTCCTACTTTTATATTATCTAAAACGAGCAAATAAAGTTATGCTACTTACTTAGTTTTATCTTCATGCTTACGGCAAAATTCTAAATTGTGTATCGCGAAGAAAATACTTAACGTAATATAATATTTAAAGTAAAAATTGCAGTCTCCATTCCTCCACCCATACTAAAACTTAAGCCGACACTTGCAAACTTTCAACGCTACCTAACTATGGTGCTCTAAGCCTTTCACCAAAACGTTTCAGTAAAATTCTCAAGATCAAAAGACTTTCCAAGTGGTTGGTTGAAATTCCCATTATACTTCCTCAAAAGGTGAATTTACATTGCCCTGTGGAATAATTTTTGATTTAAACTTTACGAGAGTTTGAAATGTATATCATTTTTATATAAAAGTGATGGTTAAACTGTAGTTCATATTTTTCTTCTCCCCGGTATTTTATTGTATGGCACTATAAAAATAATAGTTTAAATATAACGTCGACTGTTTTATTTGAAGACTACTGTCTCCTTTATTTTTATCGTGTAATATTACTTAATTTATATTTGTGAAGTATTCTGAATTGAGTAGAAATATTTTCTACAATAATTTTACATAAATTATTTTACTCGTTTAGTTTCACACGTGTAAAAAAATAACAAATATCAAATTCTAAACAGTTGTTTTTGAAAGTTTTACGTCCATGTAATTTACGAAACTACCAAGTCCCACTGTAACCCGCGTTTATTGTTGCACATCACAAGTAACGACGCGTGGCGAAGCTAGTTATAAACACCCTAAGTTACTCCCTACGCGATTAACTATCTGCCAGTAAAAATCCCGTCAAAATCAGTGGAACCGTTCTAGAGTTGACTTGCAAAGAAAGAGGAGGAATCAAATGAACAAACAGTAACAAATATGTATTTATGCATAAGAATATAATCATAAGTATAAATGATAAATAACCTGAAAAACCTTGACCTCAAAAGTACATGAAGTGAGATCTATAGATAACCTAAACTGAACATGAGTAAAATCGAGAGAAACACCAAGTTGTCTAGTATAATAAATATAAAATACCTACATCATCGCATCTGTCAATAGTACGCTTCTTAACTAACCGAACATCTCAGTTCGGACACGTTTCTGTTTCGTAAATCTAATTTTTCCCCCCAGCGGATTCCTTTTGGAGAACTATCCCTTACTAGCTTCGGCTATATTATCGACAGTTCCGATGAATGTTCTTATATGTTCTGTTTCCAAACTTTTTGTTCGATGACCGCCATGTTGTATAACTATAATTTGTTGTTTTCACCATATTAGACCATTTTGTATAGTTGGTTGAACAGATATTTTTTTTTGGAAATTATAAATAAAGGTATTTTGAATTTAAGAATTAAAAATTGGTTTTAATTTTAGATCTTGATGTTGAAGTATGATGACGTGGACATAGATGAATAGAAGTTTTAATAACTTGCTATAATTTTAACCATCCTCAGAGGTCATATTAATAAAATATTTGTGAACTAAGCTAAGAAGTTTTGAAGCATTTTATTGAAATAATAACAATAAGTAACTTAAGGTTATTATTTTTTGATATAAACTAATAAATATAAAAGTTGATAAGTTGATATTAAATACTCAACAAAGTCTGAACTCACCCTTAGGCTTAGTATTGTTATTCAATGATATTTCTTTTGGAATTAACAGAAACCAATTTACCTTTTCTGTTTTATATGTATTTATTGTGCCTGTAGTTTATACAATTCTGCGTAATTCAGTTTCTACACAAAACCATTTTTTTCGTCAAATTTGAGTAGAAAGTTTGTTACTCTTTATAATTGTTTTTAGAATGAAATGACGTAGCCAGAGGCACCTCATTTCTGAAACAGATTATTTTCAATGAATCTAATATGTAACAGTAATCTTTTAGTAATTAATTATTGATTATAATAATAAATCCATGTGTATTGATAATTTTATCTAAACATTTTGTATGGGTATGTTAGCCTTATATACCGAATGCTTAAGAACAATATTCATTATAAAGACGCATATGCACCATAGTACAGATATATTGAAAACTGTATCTTTATTCGAAACATCACTTTTGTTGAAGTTGGTGGTAATTTCTCGAATTTGATACAATATTTTATAAGCCGCCTTGCTAGAGAGAGAGCTATATCTAAGAGTGGACTAATAAAGGTGTGATAATGACGATAAATATGAATGATGATATTTTTATCAACATAGAACATCGTTTTTTGCGATTCCACTTGACCACCATCGTCTTGATCATAAAATGACATAGGTATTGAATGTAAAGGTATGTATGTATTGAATGTTAAGGAACGTAAACTTTATTACCGAATAAAGACCAACTTCAAACAAAAACTTTTCCGAATACCCAAATCGCGACAGGCATGTCTATGATATTGAAGTAGTTCACCGATTTCTCCAAGATCCTATCATCAGACTCTGATTTCCTTATCATGGGACTACATGGGAGACACCAGCTTTGAATTAAAAAAACATTAAGAAAAACAGTCGAGAACCCACTCCTTTTTTGAACTCAGTTAAAAAGAGAACACTTTGGTTGTTTTTAAAATATACCTACATATATGAATGTCTCTTGTACGAACTCAAGAATTCACAATCAAAGAAATTAAAATTAAAGGTAGTCATTTTATATCTTGTAACGCCGCTAATATAATCAGCATCTCCTAAGGCTTAGATATTTCATTAGATTTCCTAGAAAAAACATTACTATTTATTAGATAGCTGGTTTACCGCTAAATATATTATTACAACAAATTATCCTTTTAATCACTACATATTATAAAATAAAGTCCTCCGACGCGGCTGGCTGTCTATCTGTTCGCAATAAGCTCGAAACCACTTTAACGCACCGACTTTAATGAAATTTTGTACCCAAATAGTCTAAAGCATGAGAAAGACATACGCTTTTCAGCTATTACCGACATAGACGAGGAGCGGAGCCGCGGACGAAAGCTAGTAACGTATAAAGTAGTGCTTCGCTTGCAATACGCTATGTAATTTGGGATTTTGTCTGCAATTTTTTTACAAACAAGGTTTAGTATAAAAGTTTCAATGCTTTTTGTTATTTCAAATCAGTCAGCTTTAATTTAACTACCTTAAGCCTTCCCTTTCCCTTTAATCAAAAGAAGGTGAAAATCGGTCACATAGTTTTGCGAAAGAGGGTAGACCGATATGTCTGCCAATAAGATCCCACCCGCAAGATCTTCAGTTACTAGCGCCTAAATATCGGATAATCACTAACAAAAAGGTACATGTTAGCAATCCCGCAGATTACTATTTCAATGTTACTGACCATGAAAGTTTAAAACAATATAAATCATTTTGTACAAAAAACAAATATATTATCATACATTTTCTTCCAAATCTGCGCATAGAGCAGTACACCAAAATCAAACTCAATCTCTCATCCAGTATTCTTAAGTCATACCGCACAAGATAACAGATACGACAGCAATACGGAAAAACAAATTGGCTTGAAGAAGAAAAACGGCCAATAGGTGCCGAACCCAAAATCATAAAACGATTTTCTATTTCGGAATCCATCCTTGTTTTTCTCTGTATCCAATTTGGACGACAGTTTCAAGGGTCTTTTCTAATCAAAAATATCCTTCGTCTAGTTGATATTATTATATTGGTTTATAAATTATATTCAGTATGGATATTTTTTGGTGAAAATATTTTTTGAGGTTCACCGTCAATTATGATTAGGATGTTATAACTTTCTCATCACATTTAAAAAAGTTTAAATCGTAATCTGTGACTCCATGACTGAAATAACATTTTGCTGACTCAACCGGCCTTTTCGTTTAGAGGATAAAATTTAATGTGAAATGTATTAAATGTAGAGTTAATAAAATATACAGAAATCACTTAAAGCTTCTGAAAATTAAGAATTGCATTTTTTTCACACATAACCCTTCATTTCAGAAATAATACCAATACTTCATCTAAATTAATATTATAAAGATGTAATTTTGCGTGTGAGTATCTGAGGGGATTCTAGGGGAAATCTCTTTATTTGCTGAAGAGTGTTTAAAAACTCTAGAAAGCCATATTATTTGTGAGTGTCATAGGTTTTACTTAAAATGATTACCACAATATCCGATGTATATACACGAGGGCTGAGCCGCAGGCTTACGCTAGTCTATGCATATAAAAATGAATCGCCAAATGTGTTGATAAGCTTAAATCTTGAGAACCGCATAAGGAATGTTTTTATGGCAATAAAAAACGTGAAAATTGGGCGGATAATAGTAAAAACCAGCACTTTTTTTTCTCCAAGCAAACCATAGAGTAAATTAAAATACTGTTGGATTTTTATTGGACTTTCAGTGGCACATATCTGATAAGATAATGATTAACATAAGCTGAAGATAGTCCTTCATAGTTGCGCAACTAGTAGTATATAAAAGTCGAGATAGAATATATTAAACAATGATTTTCTTGCATCATTATACAATGTAAGACCCTAATTGAAATAGTTTATACAATATAATCAAGTTCAAGTTTGGCTACCTTCCCGGATGTGCTTCGAGGTTAATTGAACATCGCCGTAATTCAAAACTTCGCAAGTAGATATGAGAAGTTTTAAGCTTTATTTACTTTAGAGTTTGAAGTTTTTAGTGTTATGTTTTGTAAATTATGATGCAGTTGCAATCTTTTAGACCGTGTAAAAGTTGTATTTATCACATTATTATGTTGGTGTTGCTTTTTGAAAAATTAATAATTAAATCGGCCTCATCAAGTAAATTTAAATTAAGTCTTCTGTTTTTTAGTAAAAGAAAATTAGAGCTGAATAATACGAGTTATAATTAACCATTATTTAAGTGCATTGAAGTAGATTATTCTTTGTTCTACAAGTAACTCTATATAACCAATTGTTCAGATCTATTAAATATTTTTTTCACAAGCTTTTGCCAGCGAATCCGCTCGCGTATATTGGTTATTGCAGTAGAGAGTATTGCTATGTCTTGCTTTAAAAATAAAAATATCTCCATGGCAAACTTCATTGAAAGCGATGCAGTGGTATGTATTTACAAAAAAAGTATGTTTATGTATTTATATCAGTTGTTTAGTACCCATAATACAAGTTCTGCTTAGTTTGGGACTAGATGACGTTGTGTGTAAGATGTCCGAAAATTATGTGTAATTGTAAGTAGTTATTATTATTGATATGTCAAGCCTTCAACCATGAAGATCTTAAACTAAATGTTACATAAAGAGCGTCAACCAAAAAAATACTATTCTCCTTTTATCAGTCGTATGCTAATCGAAAAGTTTACATCGCATTCGCCCAGTTTCTTGCAGCAACGCGTACAGTAACGGACACTCGAGATTTTAAAAGTTTCGTAAAATATTGATAAAAGTTTCTACGATAGGATATTCCCCTTTAGTTTGCTTGTTAAAGTTGGAGAATGGAGTAGTTAAGTGAAGAATGTTACATTAGATAAGTGGTACGTTTAAGTAAGATACGATTAAAGTAGATCCAACTGTTCTTTATTAGAAAAGTATATTATAGTATGAACGTTTAATAACTTGATTTTCTTTTTACTGTACATTATGTACGTCGTATCTTTGAGTCGCCAGTACCCCAATCACTAACACAGTTTGACAGTGAACAAACACTCTTAGACACTTTACATGAAAATGATAGCCTTAGACTTAACACATTCAATGCCAACTACACGGCGCCGTGAAGATGTATATGGCCGAGCACACGGCGCCGTGGAGGAGCGGGAGGCCGGACACACGGCGCCGTGGTTTGCGACTGTGTTTTTTCTATGCATGTTTACCGCTCCGACCGTTGCGATAACCGTACGTGATACATGTGGCCATACACGTCAAATAGCGATCTTATAATATCAAGTGTTGGATTAGGGTTCGCGCGATCCGCCTTTTAAATACAGACGTTTGAAATATACACTTTTTACACTAAAATGACTGACAAGCCAGGTCCTTCTTAACGCTGCGGTAACGTATTAACTTCGGGTTCCCTTTCTAAAAAAGGACGTAGTTTTAGTGCTGATAGTAGTTTGGATGATTTAGTGTTCAAGCGAGGAAGCTGTATTCTCTCAATGTTGTGATGAAGAGGATGAGGGTGATGAAGAGGAGGCTAGTGACGACAATTTAGATAGTATTTTTGATACCAGGAGTCGTGTCATACACAAACGTATGGACATATTTCAGTCACCAAGTCGTCAGAAAACTTCAAAACAAGTACCCGAAGAGACGTTTACCCGTCCAATGTCTCCAGCTCGGCACATGGCAACCTCACCTTCTATCATACAAGATTATTATTATTTCTAATATCCTTCTATATCAAACAATTAAGCCAAAAAGCATGAATAAAACATCGCACAATGAAAAAAAAAGCAATTACACGGCGCCGTGTGTTTGGCTGCCCATAGGACCGTAGGCCAAGTACACGGCGCCGTGAATGTGCATTTTTTTTTAAATAAAGGTATTTACGTTATAATTATTATCACAACTTATACATAATACTCAATTACAAATAATATAAACACTCAAAATGTATGGCCACAGCAGTACAGTCATTACCAAACACTGCATAGGTACAGAGATGCATCTCGTAATGCAAGTGGCATTGAATGTGTTAAGCTCTCTTCATTGCATTCAGAATGTGTTGAGGTTACCAATGCTCGGGACAGACTACAGCTCCTCGTTGACTCATTCGACACCTGCAGGGATGAGTACGAGCAAGCTCTGAAACGCATCAGAGTTTTAGAACGCCAGCTATATGAAGCACACTGCACCATTACATCTTTTGAAGACTTCAAGGACAGAATAGTAGCTGCATCAAATCAGAGTCTATACGAGGAGCTGGTCGCTCCCAATTCACCATTGGTAGTTAACAACCATAATTCAGCTATGGTTATAGATCTTACAGATGACAATGACTCCTTCAGAGTTAATAGATCTCAAAAAGTCATCAAATGTAGTAAGAAAAAATTAAAAAAGTACATTCGTGTCAAAAAATTTATTACAAAAACAAAAAAGCTTATTTATAAACATAAGTTCTTCATAGATAGTGTAGCATTGAATAGGCAGAGGTTGCACTTAATTGATCAGGTTAATATGTACTCCATAGAGGTAGATAACATGTCTTCACAATATTTTGATGACACACGAGCTCTTCAAAGAGAAATAGAAAAACTTGAAGAGCAACTGAGAACTATCAATAGCAAATATGAGATTTCTCAGAAACAAAGTAGGGAACAAGTAATGGCAATAGGTAAATTAGTTAATTCATGCAATTGCAGGAATGATTCATTGTTTTTTGATGACCAAAATGAAAGCACTAGTTCTTTGGACAGTTTGCCTGTAACATGTGATACTAGTGTTTTGACAACTAATAACAATAATGTAATTAATATACAAAATAGCAACAAAAATATTCGACATCAATTATACTGTAGCAATAATAATATAGTAATGTTTAGCGATGAAATTGGTAAAAACATGGGCCATGTTTTGTGTGAAACTTTGGGGCAACCAGTGACAAACTACTGTAGCCCTAATGCGAACTACTGTCAAATATTGTCTAAAGTAATAGAAAACAAAAAATTTTATAATAAAAATACTACCTTAATTATACTTATTGGGAGAAGGGGAAATGCAAACATAAACAAAATTAAATATTTATTTGAAAAACTTTCTTATTTAAATGTAAAAAAAATAATTTTATTTGCCTTTCCTTACTGTAAGGGCTTGCCACAGATTAAAAATAATATTAGATTTAAATACAATATTAAATTACAGACAATGACATATTATAATGACAAATTTGAATTTATTAATAGTAATGCTGTAATCCATAGTAATTATTTTACGACAAAAGATAATTATTATCTTTCTGGATATTTTAGGCGACAAATAGCTTCTTCGCTATCCTATTTTATTTTTAAATCAGCCAAGATGTTGGCTGTGACTTCTGCTTCTATTGAGCAGAACAATACTAGCTGTAGTAGTGTATTCTTGACATCTGCTCCTATTGAGCAGAATAATACTAGTTGTAATAGTAGTAGTAGTAATATAGTCTTGACTTCGACATCTGCTTCTATTGAGCAGAAAGATAGTAGTTATAGTGTACATAACCCTCCATCTATTTCTAGTCATTTAAACCAAAGATTACGACAATAGAGTGTACCTCTAGCAACACTGTATACACTAAAACTTTTTACAAAAACTGTATGAACAGTAATAAAAATTGTTTAAACCTGGTACATCAGAACATTCAAGGATTGATGAGTAAAGAATTAGAATTAGAGCTATATCTAAACTGTAATAATATTGATATTTTATGTTTAACTGAACATTGGCTTAGTAGTCATCAATTCTTGTTTAATTTCAATAATCACCAGGTTACTAGCTCGTTTAACAGAACAAACATGATACGTGGTGGCTCATTAATAATCACAAAAAAGAGTATTAAAGTAAAGGAACGGTTAGATATTGTCAGTCTGTCTGTTGAGCGAACTATAGAAATAGCTTGTGTAGAATTTGAGCGGTTCATTGTAATGAGTGTGTACAGGCCCCCATGCAGTTTATATGATATATTTGATAAAATCCTTGAAGATGCATTATTTAGGGCTACACAATGTAATAAAACGGTTGTTGTCTGTGGTGACTTCAATATAAATATTCTCGAAAAGTCGAATATAACTGTAAAGTTTTTAAATTTATTGAAGTCATATAATCTATTTAACGTTTTCTTTGAACCCACACGTATTACAGCCAGTAGTGCCACTTGTATTGATAATATTTTTACAAATGTGAAACCAATTAATATGTGTATTATAAGTGAGCTAGATTCAGATCATTGCGGGCAGTTCGTTACCTTTACGCGAACAAAACCAGAGGTTCAAAGGAAGCGCATTAGTTACGTTCCGATTACGGAGAGCCGCATGAACCTGTTCAGGAATAATATGGCGGATAAGTTGTTAAGATTGCCTTATGATAGTGACCCAAATCAAGCTTTCGCTTTGTTATTTAATATGATTAACAATGAATTTAAATTAATTTTTACATCAAAAACATTAACGATTGGTGATCGTGTAGTATTCAGTGACTGGGCTACTGTGGGTATCTTTAAAAGTCGACAACGGCTATATGAGCTGTATTATGAAAAAACATATAATCATAACTTAGATTTTGTAGAATATGTCAAAAATTATTCAAAGACGTTTAAACGAGCCTGCCATGTTGCCAAATCTCTATATTTAAAAAACAAAATAAAATTATCTGGAAATAAAATAAAAACCACATGGGATATTATAAACGCTGAAACCGGAAGTTCCATTGTACGAAATCATGACTTCCATTTAAAAATTAATAATGTAGATATAAAAGCGGATGTGGAGGTTGCGACTGAGTTTGAACATTTTTTTACCAACATTCCGATTAGAACAACCAAGTCTCTCTCGTCATCCTCTGTCTCTGCTTGTTGTTTATTAGAAAATAGTGTAAACCGGTGTGATGCAGGTTTGGAATTTTCAGTTGTTAGTGTAAATGATGTTATCAAGGCTTTTAAAAGCATAAATGTAAAGAAGACAACTGATTTATGGGGACATTCAGTACATACTATATCTGCAATAATTGATATGATATCCCCATATTTAGCAACTGTTTTCAATTCTTGTATCGCATCTGGTGTGTTTCCTGATCTTATGAAACAAAGTAAAGTGATTCCATTGTTCAAATCTGGTAGCAGTTCAGATCCATCTAACTTCCGACCTATCTCAATACTTCCAACATTGAGTAAAATTTTTGAAAAATTGCTTTTAAACCAAATGTTACAACATTTTATTAAGAACAACTTGCTTCATCAAAAGCAATTTGGTTTTACTAAAGGTCGTTCAACTACGGACGCGGGCGTGGAATTGCTAAAACATATATATGGCGCCTGGGAGGATTCACAGGATGCGTTTGGTATTTTCTGTGACTTGTCTAAGGCTTTCGATTGTGTCCATCATCCTACACTCATCAGGAAGTTACAACATTACGGAATAAGAAATAATGCTCTAAATATTCTAACGTCGTATTTGAATAAAAGAGTTCAAAAAGTTGATATCAATGGCAAAACATCTTCAGGATCCCCGGTAACAATGGGCGTCCCACAGGGTTCTATTCTAGGTCCATTTCTGTTTCTCATATACATAAACGATCTAGCTTATTATGTAAGTGACAATCATGAGATTGTACTGTTCGCGGATGACACATCCTTAATTTTTAAAGTTAGGCGCCAACTTGACAGTTTTAATGAAGTCAACAGTGCACTCTTAAAAGTGGTACATTGGTTTAATACAAATAACCTTCTCCTTAATGAGAAGAAGACTAAATTCATTAAATTTTCTACACCAAACGTTCGACATGTCACAACCAATGTTCGATTGAATGGACTGGAGTTGGATCCTGTGGAATCTACTGTATTTTTAGGTATAACTATTGACGCTAAGTTACAATGGGGTCCCCAAATAGAAAAACTATCCGGTAGGCTAAGCACAGCGGCCTTTGCTGTAAAAAAGATTCGACATTTAACTGATGTTGATACAGCTAGAATAGTTTACTTCAGTTACTTTCATAGCATAATGACTTACGGTATCCTACTCTGGGGTAACTGTGCAGATATTAATGCCATATTTGTTTTACAAAAACGTGCCGTACGAGCCATTTATAAATTAGGCCCTCGAGTTTCTCTCCGCTCCAAATTTAAAGAGATAAATATTCTGACTGTATCTTCACAATATATATACGAAAATTTAATTTATGTTCAAAAAAATTTAGCAGAGTTTCCTAAACTCAGTGATGTTCATTCGGTAAATACCAGAAACAAACAAAATCTTTGTGTTCACGTCACTCGTCTCCACAGAGTAGGCAACTCGTTCATGGGACAATGTATACGCTTTTACAATAAACTCCCTATTGCTATTAGGAATTTGCCATTGCGGAAATTTAAGAATACTATTAAATCTAAGTTATCCGCAAAGGGGTATTATACCATAGCAGAATATATTAATGATAAAAACGCCTGGGATTGAGCTGCCCATTCTGCACATGCTGTTTATTTTGAATGTTTAATTTATTTTAAATTGTTGCCATTGT
Organism: Phragmatobia fuliginosa; assembly: GCA_932526445.1. Classification (NCBI taxonomy): domain Eukaryota; kingdom Metazoa; phylum Arthropoda; class Insecta; order Lepidoptera; family Erebidae; genus Phragmatobia; species Phragmatobia fuliginosa. Next base: position 6,077,259 of record OW052065.1, on the reverse strand, counting down.
TGATATTTTTTAAATTATTATCTTTAATTATTATAGTTGTGACTCAAATTGTAATTATCACTTTTATATGTGTCTTTTGCATTTAAGAATATTGTCTGGACTTTAAAAGAGACTGAGATCCCTGAGTTTGTTTCGTCCTTTCTTCTCAGGGCTAGTCCAGTTAGGAAAGGCCGAACTCATCTGCTCAAAAAAAAGTGTAACTTGCAAAAGTGTTCATGTAACCTAATTGCAGAATAAATGATTTGATTTGATTTGATTTGACTAAAGACCAAAGTATTCAACCTACTCCTACTCGTAATGACATTTTTTATTTTTTTTATAATAAGCCATCCAAAGTGACTCTACCCTGCCTGATGGAAAGCATGAGCAGAATCAGAGCGTGGGCACTCACCATCGGACTGATTCACTCGTTTAAAGTAGGATTTCTAACCCATGTTCCTCTCGATGGTCCAATCTATCTGGATATCGAAATTAATCCAAATCGGTTCAGCAGTTTAGGCGAGTTTTTTATGAAGTTTTAATAATATTAAAAATTATGTTATGGATTATTATGAATCATTAATTACCTTTTTCTACCAATCCAAAGGATAAGTTTTTTCTGAGTGATTGACTCAGAAACAACTTATCCATAAAACAATGTGTCGTTTTCTTGATGTATACAAGCACTGGAATTTACAAGATGGAAAATGAGCTGCAATCTGCCGTCTTATCGCTCTTGCATAACTTTGCTGGTAGCTATGGAAGATTTATTTCTGGCGTATGCTGCGGAAGTTTCCATAAAGGATTTGCGGGAGAAACATTTTATTTGTTGCTTCTGTTTTTTTGGTGCTTTACTTTGTAAGGATACAGATTAAGGTGCGAGATAATTTATGTGGTAAAATGTATAACTTTGTAGAAGCTTTAAAAACGAGATATCTCACGGATTTGTGTATTGTGGAGATATTGTTACTGTAACTAACGGTATTTGAAGATAAATTCGTTCATGATAAGATAAGTCCGTCGTTTAGAGATATAAACACAATGTCAAATTATTATAATAGAAAATGTTTAATGAATTAGATTTGCTAATGCTAATTTGCTTACCGTTATTTTAGATGCGTTTAAAATAAAGAATTAAAAGTACAGTTAATATAATTTTAAAAAGAATAAATAAAAAGTTATGTTGCTAGTGTAGGGGTAGTTTCCCTAACATTACTGATAGTTGCTTTTGATAAATGAGTAGACAACTTTATCGAAAGATAATTTTATTGCTACTAAATAATGTACAGAATGATGAGCTACAAGTTAAAGCATAAAGTAATATGAGTACAATACAAATGTGTTAATGTAAGCTAATTTCCTTAACTGTATAAATGTACGGGTTTGCTCGTACATGCTCCCACGCAGGAGAGAGGAAATTAACTGATATAAATGATCAAATGTAATTACAAACAAAGTAAAAGTATTCATTCTTCTATAGTAAATTGGTTTTGTTTAGTTAAAAATGAAATCACAAGGCACAAACGATTATTTTTGGAAATTATTTATTAAAGTAGGTATCACAACAAGTCTAATATTTTGATTACGAGTTTGAAATTTTCCTACATTTTTCTAGACTTCATCACGAATCGTATAAGTTTTATACATCATACATTTCATTACAAAACCTGTTTACAATTCAAAATAAAACCTTAACTTATTCCTTGAACTACAACAATAAACAATTTTCCTTTGAACATGTAAACCAACAATCTCAGGTAAAACGTATTACTTAACTGAAAAAGAAGAAGCCGACGCACTACCAAAAAATATAGTCCATAATTTAATAACGTCTAAAGGGTAGATATCTTTTTTAGAGACCCAACGACAAAAAGGCGGTGCCCTTATTGAATGGAAGGCCCGCATTATTCACACATTATATTCGGACGACAGTATAAACGCGGGACATAATGGGATTAAGTTTTATTTTCCTGCCGAATACGCTCTCTGTTATAGTGTGTAAATAATGTAAGGAGTAGTGGTTTTGTGTGAGTTTTTGGTAAATATAGTCCTGAGATACTATCATATTAGGGTCGTTGTCATAGGCAACGATTGCAACAACACAATCATATTGTAATAGAATTACAATTTAGCTAGTAATTGTTTTTTCTTCTTTGAATCTTGCTTGATGAATAATAAACATTCAGTCAGTAAAAAAATCTTTTTAAGCTAATTTTATAGTATGTGGCAAACTTCTTTTCTAAGAACAGGACTTTTGTTTTAAACAGACTGCCAAATTGACTACTCTGCCTTATGGTATAGTCGTCACAAAATAAGAAGCTCAGTTTGACATTTGTCATCGTGGCGTATCTAATACGATTAATTCGTGTTTTTGAGTGCAATTTTTCAATATCAAGTTGAACTTGATGCTTATTTATGATACGCTTTGTGATAGTGTATGGGTAACATAGTAATTAAATAGGATTATGAATTTGATTTTTAATTTCTTACATGCGGCATGTCAAATGACAAATGTCAAAATGGGCTTCTTATTTTGTGACGACTATAAGAATGAACAGAATCTTAGAGTAGTGGTTACCACACTTATTGTGAATGTGGACCATGCAGCATGGTGACCCAAACAATGACTGGCTAATAAGATGCTTTTGCATCATTGGACATCCGGTCTATGTTCAGTAAATAAATAAATAAATATTTTCGGACGTTTTACTCACAACGCCATCTAGTTCTCAAACTAAGCAGAGCTTGTATTATGGGTAACTAGAAAAGTAATTTAAATACATAAACATACATTTTTTTTGTAAATACATACATATTATATATAGAAAACACCCAAACTCCGAAACAATTATTATAAACAATACCTTAAAACTAATTATGTAAACTGTATGTTTTTTTTTATGTTCACAATATATAAAATATTCATAACACAAACGAACTAGTGAAATCTCTTAGAACATTGGACTGGTAATCCAAGCTTAGTGCAACGAACGATTTTCAATCATGTTGGAAAATTGCATTTTTCTTCTTTGATGAAGCACCTCACTATTAATCTTTCTATACGAAGACATAATCCAGAAGAAAGGAACGGTGAAATGTCAGGAATTTCGATGAAATAGAGGTGAGTATTTTAGAATATGTTTAAGTTACAAATTTATTGAAGGTTTGTAGTAAGGTATTGTTTTTATTCTGTACATCTTCAAATTTATTAAATAACTGACTTTTTTTAAGAAAGAACTTTACAAACAAAGAAACCTACGCGCTTAGATATAGAATAACAATTTGTGAATCAATTAGCATCTTCCCTGTCGCGGATCACAAACGACCACAAGCTTAAACTACTAGGCCAACCGTGCTGTCAATTGTTACTTTAATTATGTTTTAAAACCATGTTTTGATATTATATTACACGAAAATGTAATAAACGCTAAAAACTTACAATAAAAGATAATGTTGTTATGAAGCGTGAGATTTCATAATTTTAAATTTAACTTTCCAACAGTCTACTGGTACTGAAGATTCAGAGCTCCATGGAAGAGTAAAACAAGCACCTTTCTAATAAAAATATTTATAAAGATCTATCTACATGCTTATATCTTTTTTCAATGACATAGACCGAAAGCCCAATAGGCAGCCATATATATTTATGATCTAAAAGATCTATAATAATGATCTAAAAGACTTATACTGACTTCTATCTATCTATCTATATCAGCCTTTAATATGTTCGTCTTCGAACGTAGGCCTCCTCTCCATCCCTCCACTGGTATCTGTCCTGGGCCACGGCTTGTTGCCGGATGTCATCCGTCCATCTCTTGGGTGGTCTTCCCCGTCCGCGGGTGTAAACTGACTTATTCCTGAAAAAATGCAGAGATATAAGTTTCTTAAAGTAAAATAGTTTTAGCACTTCAAATTCAAGCATAAGACTACCTCAGATAGAGATTCTTATCCAAGTCTCGTAGGTAGTGGTCGTACGGCTTTTATCTTAAACGACGATCGATTCTAAAGTAATAATTACAGCGATAATGGGCGAAGAAACAAATTCAATCAGTAGACTAAGATGCTATATGCAGTAAACTGCTTCCTTAATTTTCAGCAAATGGTAGAATCTAAATAAATTTCAGCATAAAAACCAAGCGGTATACTTAAGCTCGTAAATACCTCTGAACCTATCAAATCAGAGTGATTTTATGATTCCCATAAAAATACGGTCTATTGGTTTCCTTTAATAATTTTAATATAAAACTGTAGAAAGTGGGATCAATTAAAATTTTACTCGGCCGATGCGAGTTCTGAAAAAACCTATTAACATAAAACATTCGTTATTTTCAAGGCGAAGAAGGTTTATGGTTTGTAAAATATTGAAGGCATAAATAAAGTAGCTGTCTTGTTTAACAGCACGTCCCGCACCTCGGTTCTACCTACCGTCGTATTTTATCTCGGATTCTCCTATTCTCGAAAATAAAAATATGAATGTAAAATGGCTTACGAGTACGTGCAAGTTTAGATACTGGATTGTGACTCTCGAGGTTAGTGCTGTAATTGGCCATAGTTTTTATGAAAACTACAGTAGTTTGGAGTACGGTTTTTGTGATACTGAGATAAATAACTTACGTACCTTTTACGGCGGCCCCTTGGGACGTGCACCGAAAAAACTCGTATTTCTTGCACCTTTCCTTTCCTTATGTGGAAGACTTTCTCCCCTTAAGATGTAAGACCGATGACGCACGGGATACCTACCTACTGTCATATAAAAGTATATGATTTTAAGGATCCTTCATATTTTAATGTCTCATTGATTAGTATTGGATTTTATATAGACGATAAAAACAACATAATATGTTATCATCATAAGGCTGCACATCTTTGACTAGTTAATTTTCTAAATCTAGTAAATATTAGTTTCATATTAATAACTTTTCACTAAATATTCACTAGACTTTCACTGGGACATAGCTGATGATAGGCATTACCCGTGGGGCTTGGTTCTGCAAACCGCGGAGCTAGCTAGCTAGTTCCAAAAATCTATTCGAACAATTTGTATAAGTATTGTAATAAGAATCTAATGATTCCCTTGCATACAACAAAGTCTTTATGAATAAAATACCTAAATCAATTTTAAAACTCAAGAAACATACGAACGATTAAGTTAAAGTTTTGTTTTACTGCAATCAATTTATTCCCATTCAGAAGCTTACTGACCGCTTTAGGTCTCTAAAACCTTGTGGAGATTTTGACCTGGAAAAACTAAAATTGTACCTGATTTGAACTATAGACCTCAGCATTTGTGATTTAAATGGTCTGTCCTAAGAAAATAGAGATCGACTGTCGAGAAATTTAGATTTCGTTTTACTGTCGTGATTTGCTTGTATTTCTGATTTGCTTTCAAAATTGGTTTTATGATAATTTTGTGATGTTGGCGTTTCATTGACAGTAATTTTTAGTACTTGTAGAGCTTTAAGTGGTAACTTAATTTGTAGATGTCTCATTTTATAGTACCGTAATAATACCAGAAGTGCAAAGCGGTTGTATCAAGGGTCCAGAACGAATTAAACTTAGTGCAAAAACGGAGCGTGAAGTGTTTTAGTAAATAAAAACAATATTATAAATGTAGCTACTTTATTTCAACCGGTAACACGTACTTATATCTATTAAAATTTCACCAAACAGACATAAAACAATAACTATACATTGTATCAAAAGTAGTTACATTGAAAACTGCACTTTCACGATCCTATCGTTAATTTCTGGCATAAAACTGAGTTGTGCTACTTCCCCCCGACTTTACAGTTTGTGTTAATTACAGAAGCTAACCGCAGGTGTTAACAATGTATGATATCATTTGTTATAATTTATTTATACAGAATTCAGGTTACCACAGTTTGTAGGAACGAGTTAATGTTCAACTTGTTGGTTATATAAACGGTTAGTACTTAAGTTTGTATTTCGATTCATAATATTATGGTACCATGCGCTAAAATTGTTATTTCGTGTGAATTCGACTAACAATCGCTTGGTCGAACTTAACCGGAATATATTCTCGTATGTATTAAATAAAATAGATCACATTTAAAACAACGCTTATTTATTATTTTATAATGCAGGCTATCAAAGTGAATCTACTCTGTCTGATGGAAGGCATGACTAGTAGAATCCAGGAGAATGGTCACCATCCTTATTCTGAGATACTTATACAGCATGGTGACCCATACCATGGCGGCCTGTTCAGATAATTCTGCATTATTCTATGTATTCTAGAGAATAGTCTGTCTGATGGAAGGCATGACTAGTAGAATCCAGGAGAATGGTCACCATCCTTATTCTGAGATACTTATACAGCATGGTGACCCATACCATGGCGGCCTGTTCAGATAATTCTGCATTATTCTATGTATTCTAGAGAAATGTCTTCGAGAAAGTAGGAGTCGGGGCCCATCAAGAGGTCAAACGGATTGCAGAACATAGACAGGAGTGGCGATTGCTCCACCGACATGGGCCTGACCATTGAATTGTAAAGAAGAAGGTTTTGACAATCCCATTCAGCAAAAATAATGGGATTTAAAGAAGATCAACAGTCAGATTACACGGGTATTCAAGAGTACCTACTGCTGAATACGGCTATAATATAAAAAGCAGTACAACATTTCCCAAGACATAATTTTTTGAATAGAGATATTAATATTACATTATTTATTGTAACATTTGAATTATTCACCGCTTCTAGGCTTATTGAATATTAAATCTCTCGTATACAACCAACTTATTCCAGCGTAATTAGATACAAAAGAAAGACATTTATAATCTCTATATCATGTGATGATACCTAAACGTTGTTACTGCTTGGATTTTATTGCATCAATTTGAGGATACGAGCCCATAAAGTAAATTAAGTACAAATGAAACACCTACCGAAAATAAACGAATTATATTTGTTGTTAGTACCGAGATTGCTCCCCAGTAATTGTGTTATAAAAGTTTTATTGAGCTTTGATAAAGAAAAATATATATTAGATAATACTGACATTAGTTTTTTTTTTTCTTAAAAAGACAACTCCCGCATTAGGAATATGAATTCCTGTGTCGCGGGGGATTTTACAAAAATAGATGAAACGGACACAAAGAACACCCAGACTCAGAACAACAATTTGTGAATCACGCAAAGTGTGAACCACGTGGGATTCGAACCCACGACACTTGGCGCAGTAGAGAGCGGCGTGGCGACCGCTTAAACCACTAGGCCAACCGTGCAGTTATTTATTACTAAACCACTAGTGGTCATGAAACACGCTATAATATATTCTTTAACACGCAAGTGTAAAGGCTCATATATGAGTGTTACCCGTGCTTGAGCATTCGCTAATGTATGCGTTAGCTGCTGCAGTTACAGTTAACAATACGAGCATGAGTGCCAGTAGCTTTTTTTAAAGGTAAACATGCTTGATTATCCTTATACCTACACTTGCTTACATGTTCTTCGTGAAAATATTAAGAAAAAAACATAATAACATGCATCATTATATATATATATATATATATATATATATATATATATATATATATATTTTACCAATTACTTAATATAAAATATGTTTTGTGGTTAATTATTCAATTACCGCAAAACATATTTTTACCCTGGAAGAGTCCAGCTTCGGCACATATACAGCCTTGTTCACTGGGATTGTGGCCCGGCCCGGCCCCGTAGAAAACCATTACTAGATATATACATACCTAATACTAGTTTTTGGCCCTAATTCTTGCCTCTCTTCTCAGTAAGTAAGATATATTGCCAGAGCTAAAATCCTACTCTCCTTCTGACTTTAGGTCAGACTCTCGAAGAACGGTATCTGTAACGGTAACGGTAACGTTCCATAAGACAATCTGTTTGTTTTTTTACCCTATATACATATACCATAATATCGTTAAAATATATTTTATTATAGAAGTAAAAAAAACAACTTTGATAAAAATTAAACAGCTCGAATGTAGTAGTACGTTACCTGTAGGTATGTCAAGAAACTTATAAGAAAAGTAAGGTATCCATATTTCTATTGAATCTAAGCTAGTTTGCTTTAAGTGCGATATTTTAAAAGCTTCAGAAACCAAAAATATGTGCACTAAATTGCTACAAATAGAAATGCAGTGCTCTATGTTTTCTATACAGAAGGTTTGAGAATGTTTAAATATCAAAGTAAATAAAATATTGAATTTTATTATAAATGTTATGTTATTTTTATAGGGTAGATGATTAAAAAATTTTAACATCCATCATCATCAACAGCAGTTTTAAACGGTACACAGCTGGGCATAGGCCCATAGAAAAGAGATTTTCGCCTACAATACCATGCTTACCTGACGGGTTGGATAACAAGTTAATCACACCGTTAAATTATATTTCAGGAGTTCTTAACATTTAGAAGTAAATACTCGTATGATAATCTGCTAAACTCTTTACAATACATTCAAATTTTACAACTTTTGAAAGCACTATTATACAATATTAAAAGTATTCCCAATATAAATGCAGCACTTTCTTCAAATAAACTAAAATTATAACCCACGTTATGAATTTTATATAACCTACAACGTACAACCCTATACTATAACACTCCTCAAAACGCTACGAAAAACCTAAGATATAAGATACTTCTGAATAGTAGAGCTGAGCTAATACCAAATTTAAACAAGTTGTGAATTATTAAATGAGACATTAAGCTATAGGTTATTTATCGTTGTAAAGATTAACCTATTTTCTTCAAAGTTTTATTAAAATATTTCGAGTAGATTATCTATCTTAGCTAGAGACAAAGTTACTTTTTGAATTATAGTATTACTGTGTGTTTAATATCATGAATATATGTATATGAGTTTTATTAAATTAAATGAGTAACATTTTACAAACGTTATATTTCGTTCGTTCTATATATCACAATTTCATTTACAATCTCCTTAGTAAGACTTTACTCATATTTAAAGCCAAAACATTTAAATATCTCTACAATATAAACAGTCATAATTGAACATAACAATATCTACAAGAGGTATACACCATTTTATACCTTTAAACATCCAACGCATTCATTACAAACGCCATTCAACTCGACAAAAATCTTCCTTTATCACCTTAGATAAAAAAATAACACCGAATACCTTTGTTAGCGTATCTCATTGTAGCAGCTTCGTCACTATAGTCAAAGCCTCGTAAAAAGTTCCAACAAATGACATTGTCTTTAAAAAGTATTTTAATTCGATGAAGGAAGTTCCTGTAGAGCTTCCATCTTGGCGGCAATACGTTGTCGGACGATTTGCATTTTTATGAAAACGTTCACGGGTCCGACTTCTTAGGTCCTTACTCTCTGTTGATGTTGAAACGACTTACTATATTCTGAAAAGAATTGCGGTCTAAAAATATAAGTTGATGTTTTGTAAAATGCTGTTTTAATGACTGTGTGAAGTTTTCTCGGGGTTTTAAAGTGCACTTTATTTTTTACATTTTAATTAATGTGAACGTTTTAAATTAAAAATGATGCATCCTACGGCTATTAATAAGATATTTATCTTTTTTATGAAGATGATCACGAGCAAGATCTACAGTTTCTTAAGAAATTAGATCTAAAGATTATGCATTTTCAGTTAATAAAGAATGAACATTTTCAGTTATGTTTCTTGTTTACCTTTAATACTTAACAATAATAATAAGCTGGGCGATATTTTTAGACACTTTCACAAACATTCGCTCTATAAATTTCTATCGTGGATTTTCTATCATCCATCATCTTTCATTTATTTGTACTAGTTTTGTATTGTTTTACTATAATTTTCATATTTTTAATTAATAATTAATTAATTAGATATTAGATATTAATTAATAATTAAAAATTAATATCATATTTGAATTCTCTTAAGCTTTACAAATATGTATACGTATCTTTTGAGAACCAAAAAGGACATTCTATATACATATATTATATTACTATCAACATCAAACTGATAAATTACGATGACAGAGGTATAAATCATGCTATAAGACATAATATATTGATATACAAACATAATCAATCAACACCAAAAATATTCGAAGTTATGAGATCATAGCGATACGTATTACTAAAGTGAATTTTTTGCTTTTCTTATAATATTTTGTTGTTATATGAAATGCATTTGTACTAAGTAATTATAGTAAAATATTGTTTATAAATAGGAATTAAAGTGATTTATAAGTATTACCTTTTAAATATCTGTCACAGACGAACTAACACGGGTATATATATATATATATATATATATATATATATATATATATATATATATACAAGAATATAAGATGACTAAGATTGTATATTCTTTTGCAAACATGTTGACTTGTGGTTTATGTTGAGTATTCACAAATATTGCTTAGTTTACGTGCTGAAAAAAACTACTTACTTACTTATGTATAAAATACGAAACCGGTTATAATCAGTTTTGTTTTTTGTTTATAAATATACCTACACATATGAACCTGCTAAAGTTACTCGACTGTGCCTGATGGAAAGCATGAGCAGAATCCAGGAGTAATCGTAACCGCAATCATCGCGAAAGCATGGTAACCCACACTATTGCGGTCTATTGAGATATTTCGGTATCATTGTGTCTCCGTTCTCACACACACCAACGAAACACGTCTGCACGAATAATGATATTTTGTAATGAATGTGTACACTAACAATAACAATGTAATTTTATATAATAAATAGTATACATTGGCCTACATACAAAAGTTAAAAGGGATAAATCTTACTATTAAAAATAATAAACAACGATAAATAACATCTAAAATATAGACCTAAAGGAATACGTAGTGTATAAAATAGCAAAAATATATACTGCGACAAATAGAATTTATGTCAGTTCTCCCGTATTACAGTATAACGTTTAAAGTTTTTATGAGGCACTACCAACGTGTTTTATGTAAGTATAAGACTTTTCTTTTATAAATTAGTAGTAGTAGTAATACATTTCAATGAAAGGACTTATATACGATTTTTTGTGAAAGATTATTTTAATAAAATTCGCGTGGTAACGGATTAAGAATACAGAGTGTCGCCACCCCTACTCACCACCTTATCATCAAAAGTGACTAAGGGACAAACTACGTATGACACCATGACTGCAAGAAGTAAAACTAGAAACAAACCCTATACCAATCCATCCAGCTAGCGTGGTATGACGTGCGAAAACCTCCTTGCTAAGGAGAGACATATATATGCAGTTAAAGGCTGTTGATGATGATAAGATCAATAGCATAATTAAAAATCACAGTTTAAAAATAACTTTACTTGAAAATAACTAAACACTTGATTTTATGTATACGCTCTACTTATGAGGTTTTAAACAGTAGCAAGCACTGTATAAACAACAACCATAGTTTTTAGATATCATTTCAGACCATCCTTGCATTAAATTCACGTTTTATGTGTAAAATGGGAGGCATCTTGACCGCGCTTCTAGGACAAATCTTGTTCATTCGCTTCACAAAAGACGCTTTTCCATCTTTCCTACTTTCGTAGTGGACCTGAATTGTTGTTCGCGACTTTGAATACACTGCAGAAATTGTTTTGGGAGTGGAAAATGGTTGAATGTAATGCTTACCTACGTCATCTTGTGTTTTCTTCTTTTATATGTTCGACTTTAGTTATTGGATGGTAAAAAAAATATATTCCATTTATTAATAAATTTAATTTTAAAAATTCGAAGAACCAACTTATAAAACATTTTTACAATAGCAAGTCTTGAAAATTCGTAACATTACTTTAAGCATATATGTATATAGTTAATCATATTTCAGGAAACATACAAATTCACTTTCTACTTATGAATAAATACTTTTCATTTGTCCAATATACATAGTCTTGACGCGTATTCTCAAACCTAAGAAGATACTGAATAGAAATACCGGCTTTATCCCTTGATAAAAGGCCTTTATCGGGTCCAAAACAAGTTATAATCGTAAATATTTAAATAATATCCCAGTTGTTATTATAGCACGATTTTTTTTACTCAGGTTTGTAAATATTTGATGCCAGTCACTCCATGGAAAACTGATATTCAGGGAAAACCGGTTGAACTGCTAGCCGACCCCAAATAATATTGGGTATAATAAAGACTATAAAGATGATAAGAAATTAAAGTTTTTAGTATAATAAATATTTGAACCAGACTTTTCTTACATAGCACTAGTCGAATGCACTAATACAACAGCTTAAAGTCGTAATATACAAAGTATAGTTTTGTGATGTGTGTTAAATAATTTAGTTAAATATTCACAATATGTACTTATCTCATACACAACTGGCAATAGTTTAGAGGAATAATAAGTTATTAATCATTCATTTTTTTTTGTCAGATGGCGTCGCATTTACCGAAACCCTAATATTCTTTATTTCGTTAAATAAGTTAACATAAAAGTTTAGTATTTCTTATAAATAATATTATCGAAAAAATAAAATGCGATAAAATACTTTCTTGTCTAAAAAATAAAGTAGAATTTAAATTAATACGTATATTAAGAATTTTTATTCATAAAATTTAATTGAAATTTTTCATGAATCATAAAATTTAATTGAAATTTTCCATGAATCATAAAATTTAATTGAAATTTTCAATGAATTTTCCGATTTCGGCCATGGCGAACACTTCGACCCCATAAAGGGCTTGGCATTGATGCGCCCCGAGATGCCTTATATAGCTGATTTTCGCAGCAAACTCCCTTGTACAAAGTGGGCAAGTGAGCTTGCCGCTCTCATAATTATAGTGAATGGCAGCGAGTGGGTGGGTTTTAAGCTCATCGCGCTTGGCGTCGAGGTGAGCTAAACGCTATTCCTCAAATTCACGGATTCACTTCTTCACAGTCTCGCGCCATTCCGGTTGCTGTGCTGCCAAACTCTCCCAGCAAGAGGGCTCTATCGTGCATCTTTTCATGTGACGCTATAGAACATCTTTATATCTGAGGAGTTGTCCTCCATGCTTTCGCTTGCCCTCCTCTAGCTCAGAGCCAAAGATGCGCTTCGCTACTCTCTCTTCCGCCATCTGTGATACGTGACCACACCACCGAATTTGCCGACGCATCAGGTATGCCACATTGCCACAATGCCAAAACATTATCGCGTCTTAGAACTTTCGGTATTACGCACCCGATTGGACCATCTGATCTTTATGATTTTCACAGGGAATTGTAATATTAAAGTCTTTTACTAACTAGTATAAAAGGCTCTTACGTGAAATACCTAAACATTTTTTTGCACCATTGCAGTAGTAGCACGCTTCACTCATATATATATTTGTTTTCCTTTATATTCCAATCTCATGGCATTCGGAAAATTACAAACAACTTCAAAACAGTCTTAGGATATTTTTAATAGTAGTCTACTATTTTAACTGGAGTGCGAAGAGATCCTGAACTTAAGCAATTAGTGAACTCCAGTCAGACAGCAATTAACGGAAAATGCCATTTGAGAGTAGAAAAGGTAGAAATAATTCAGCCAATAAGGGTGTTTGCCGACTTGACTCGTTAACTAAATAATTCATTAACTACTAATGACCGAAATATATCAAGCCTGTGTGAGAAAGGGTTATGATTAAGGGGTTCGTTAACGTAAGGATGTTTATGAAAATTTGTCGTGCTACAAATGTTCAGTCAATGTGGGGTTATTCGAATAAGAAGAGTGTATTAACATAATGATATACATAAAAGTAAGCATTAAAGTCCTATGACATGTTTTGTGTGAAGCTCGGAAATATTAATAATAATGTAATCATTTTTACAACTTCTATGTAATATCGAGATCGCAACTGATTGCAATGCCGTGAGATCGACATCGCAGTATATAGAAATAACCATTCCATAAAATCTATTAGAAATGGATTAGAATTGTCTTTATATTTGCCAACACACTCTTGCTTATCGATTAATAAAATTCAGAAGACAATCGATATAGAATACGCATACATACATATTATGTAAACATATGTTATGTATAATTATGTTAAAATTGCTAAATTAAATCAATTCATTTGTATTTTACGAATGAATTGATTTCATCATCATCATCAGCCTATCTCAGTCCACTGCTGGACATAGGCCTCTCCCATTGCACACCACTTTGATCGATTTTGTGCTTCTCGCATCCAGCGAATTAGTTTAGCAATTTTAACATTTTAAAACTTAATTTCAAGCTCCAAATAATTCATGACCCATAAATAAGTACTAAAGATCGCCTGACTATCGCAATTCAACTGTTTACAATGTTTTATTTCATTGTCTAGTAGAACTTCAACAGTACTCGTATAGAGTCAGTAACTGACACACTCAACATCGTCTACATCAGCGCACGCCAGCAAAACATACATTTTAGAAAACCTGAAATTCGATGAGTAAGTTTCAGAGTTCATCTTGAGCAACGTAACATAAGAATTATATGGAATAGATGTACTAAGAGTGTTATTCAAATACATGTATATAAATAATAGTAAAAAAATGATTTAAATTGTTTTGTACAAAAATTAAAAAGCGAACAAAATTCTCCGGACATAATTCACAACAAAACGGGCATTGGAATGTAATTAACTGCCGTAGTCTGCACTGTAATTAAGTTCAGCGCAATGAATCCTCTTTTCGAGTACTTATTTATAAGAAACTGTTGTACAGGAAAAGTTTCTGGTATTAATAAATTTAAATAATAAGGAACATTAAAATATCTACTCTCAAATCGTGGGGGTGATATTTGCTTTTTATAATTTCAACAAAATAATCATAATACTCATATTACGTGTGTTAACAAACTTTTTAAATTGAAACGCATTTCTCGAATATTTTGAAATCTAGATTTTCATTAAGTGTATGGGTGGTGCAACGCCATCTATCTAAAACGGAATGAATACATTGAATGAAATGGATTGGTTCTCGAAGCGTAATTATGGTATTTTTTTATAAATCAACGATTAGATGGAAATAATGATTAAAAAAACTTGACAAATTTTCAAAAGCTTTTGAAGTAAGCAGAATCTGTTGGGTGGTAACAATAAAGATGTTTTATAAATACTTGTGTGACAATAACAATTATGAAAAAAGAATATAAAAAAAACAAATATTTTAAAAATTCAACGAACGATGTTGTTTAAGTTATGATCATAAGCCACGAAGCCACTCGAGTATAAAAATAAAAGTGTAAAAGATTTTGACATTATGATTGTTTAATTCTAATGTATAAATAATTTAACATATTTAAAAGTAACAAAACCCTGAAAAATAAATTCTAAAATATAATGATAAATAATATCTTTACTAATTATCCCCACCTCACCAAATGAAATAATATAAGGATAATGGTAAGGATAACGTGTAAGTTATAAAACAAATCGTCAACAATATTGCAAAGCCTCCTTTCTAAGGAGATACCTACAACTAATAATAATAATAATAAATTAATAATGCTGTCGATAATGATGAATTATTAACCTTCAATGTTTCATCAGTTGCCTTATCTTAAAAGTCAATACTTATCATTAAATAAATCAATCTAAACTAAAAGAGCCCAAATCATTAACCTATTCCTTAGTAAAGACTCAACAATGTGTAACTTAGCAGAATGAAAGCAGGTCATATAGTCCAGTCAATTAAAGCTTAACTTTGCCATTTTGGTTGAACACCTGCAACCAACGCCAAAATTTCCGTGAGTCTTCGTAGATTAATATACTAAAATTGCAGGGTGCTGCAATACCGGCAAAGGGTGCAAATACATTGCAAAAGGGTGCAAAAACAACATTTTCGTCTATATCTCGCGATTGGCTGGAAAAATAAAAAAAGATCCTACTACAAACTTGTAGGAAATTAAATCCCCTACAAAAAACTGAAAACGTATTTTCGCGTATCTCTCATAGTTTTTGCACAAAATGCATTTAAATGTGCAAAATTGTAAAAATATTATTATTAATCTTTTTTTTTCATTTTGAAGCGATCCTACATGTTTCCTTGGTATTTAATTAATATTTTTCGGACATTTTTGTTTACTTATTTATACCTTTTTTTATATACCTAATAATCTTGGCAAAAAATTCATTTCAATTTTATTAAATGATATTTTTATTTTATATTTTTTTTATTCCATCGGATTCAGCGCAAATTCGCAAATTTTCAAATTTGGGAGGATGGTCATCTAATGAACGGGAGGCATGTAATATGCCTGATAGAAATGTTATATACGATGGTGATACAAGAGGTGAAATGCCTAAACATAGTTTACTAGGATCTGCATAGGTGATGTTTTTTAATCCAGAAGGCAATCTCTCATCTTACATCTCATCGGTGATATCTGTTGTAGATGCTAATTGCGCTGCAGATTTTTTTACATTTGATTGGAGTTCTTTTATATCAAACACTACTTGCTGGTGTGTACACTGCTATGCCTCCTAAACAATGAAAAGTCTCCTGACCACCTGAGGTTCTTATACAAGGTGTGCCAAAAGAAGTCATCCGATGTTGTTCGCCTCTCAATTTTTTCTAAATAAAAAACTTCGATTTTATTTTTTAGATTGTTTATTTGAACCTTTAGAATTTTAATAGTGAAGTCGAGAAGATGATATCGGCCAAATGGGCGCAGCCACAATCGATTGCTATACGGGCTCATTTTAAGGCATTTTTCATCACTTCAGCGAGAACTTCGGGCGACAGATTCTCGCACTCATGTGCTCGGGCTTGTTCACGTAAACACGAGACTTCAAAAAACCCCACAAAAAAGTCTGGAACGGTTAAATCGGGAGATCTTGCGGGCCAGTGCAAATCGCCAAAACTAGAGATGAGGCGACCCGGGAACGTTGCCTACAGAATATCGGTTGTGTCTCACGCAGTGTGTGCCGTTGCTCCGTCTTGTTGGAACCACATGTTCTCCAGTCTTAAAAATATTATTTTGCTCGAAAAATCGTCTACTTCGTCCTCGAGATTGAGAATCGCATGGGCGTAGGCTACATGCGTTTGGTGGTCGACAGGCAGCAGCTGATGCACGGACATGCGCAGGTCTTTGACCAAAAGTCACCTTAGGGACGACCGGCTGATGGCTAATTGCGAGGTACGGCGTCTGGTTGATGTTTCAGGCGACAGCTCGACATCCTCAGCAACAGCTGCGATATTCTCGGCAGAATAGGTGCTCCGGGGCCGGCCACTCTTGGCAGCGTCTCTTGTAGTCCCTGGCCAAACGGCCCTAAAAGAATAGACACGATTAATCCGCATTCCGCGGGGAGTGTATCGCTCCATGGCTTGTTCACTTGTATTCTACATCTGTCTAGTTTACAAATGTCGAAACAGATTTGACATTGGCCGCCATTTGCAAAAATAAGAGCATCTTTCAAAAGGGTGATTTCTTTTGGTTCACCTTGTATTACGGTCAGTATTATCAAAGACATATTAAAGGAAAGCATCAGTAATTATAGTCTTCTGAGGTTAAATTATTGATGAAACTTCATGAAGCTAAATATTATGGTATGATATGCAAACACCCAGTTTGCTTAGTAGATTGATAACTAACATCGATCCTGTTTTTCGATAAATGTATGTCTCAACAGCTAGTTGAAGAAACGAATGAAGGATTTAGGACGAAGTGCTGAAATAATACTATAGCCAATACTATCTATTTTTGGGATAACAGGACATAAATCTGACACGATATTTTCATCATTTAATAATAATTTATGTAGGAAGCAAGTTAATAGTGGAGGTATTTCTGATACAACGTTATCAGGGAATTTGTCCGGTTGTAGATAACTTTTTGTTACGTAAAGAGTTTCCTTTATTTTGTCCTATAAAATTTCTGCGCATACAGTGATAATTATTTTCTTAGCCATTTCACTGCGGTCCTCACTTTTACCATACCAATCACTACAATCAGTATGCAATCCTGAGAAGATTGCATACTTTTCACAACCATTGTTGCATCTAACGTTTTCTTCATACAAATAGAACATAAAAATGAAGGATTCATTGTTTCATTTAAATTGAAAACAGTGAATCAAGTTTATTCTGCAAATAATCACTTTTGGACAGTTAGAAGCACAAAAACGAAATATCCCTGAAACGACAGTTTGGAGTATAGTGACAGTAAGTGACAAACAGTTAGTTGAGCATTTTCTGCTGCAGTCTTACTCATTGCACTCAGCGATATAGAAAAACAAGCGCATGTGTGTGTGTTATCAATGGTACTATTTTCGTCGAGCGCAAGGTTCTCATTTTTGTCTAAATCTCTATCTCTTTCGCTCTTATTAGGAAACGTATGGTCTTATTCGAGCACATGGGTCCTATTTTTCGATCCTATCCTATAGATCTTGAATGGGACTATTTACGTCGAGCGCAAGGGTCTCATATTTGTCTTATTCTCCCTATTCACTCTTATATTGAAGATTCTTATATAGAAAATTGGAATCAGTGGGAGCAAAAGAGTAGAATAGTAGTAGAAAGAATAATATAAAATATACCACGCTCTTTCTCCGCCAGTGATATATTATTATAAACGTCCCCCTGAAATGAAATTTATAATAGCTCAGGTAAATGGAGAGGTAATTTATACTGCAAATATACGTTTCAAATGCTATTTTGCGCTGAATCCAATGGAATAAAAAAAACTAAAATTAAATTATCACTACATAGTATAAGCCAAAGTCGCTTCCACTCTCTGTCTGTCTATATGTATAATTGCTTCGATCTTTCAAACTACGCAATGGACTTCGACGCCGTTTTCTTTACTACATAGAATGATTCAAGAGGAAGGTTTATATGTATAATACATGCATAAAAGTAGAGAAACATTGATAATATTAGAGGTTTTTAATGTGATGTCGTAAATAAACCCATTTTTTACGCTTACATTGCAAACGCTGGCTGTACCCTACGAGATAGATCAACTGTGGCGACAACGAGCGACTGTGGCGGTACCAGCCGGGGCCCGTTAGGTGGCACTGTTGTCAATTTATCAGTATCAGTTAATAACTAAGCATAATATTTTAATGATTATTCTGAGGCGGTACGAAGTTTGCGGGGTCAGCTAGTCATATAATAAAATTTAAATGTTTTTTTTTGCCAAGATTATTAGGTAATTGAAAAAAGGTGTAAATAAATGAAAAAAAATGCCCGAAACATATCATTGGAATCCCAATGGAACATGTAGTATCACTTCAATATGAAAAAAAAAAGATTAATAGTAACATTTTTTTCATTTTGCACCTTTTAATGCATTTTGTACAAAAACTATGAGAGATACGCGAAAATACATTTCCAAGTTTTTGTAGGGGATTTAATTTCCTACAATTTTGTAGTAGGATCTTTTTTTATTTTTCCAACCAATCGCGAGAAATAGACGAAAAAGTTGTTTTTGCACCCTTTGGCAATGTATTTGCACCCTTTGCCGGTATTGCAGCACCCTGCAATTTTAGTATATTAATCTACGAAGACTTACGGAAATTTTGGCGTTGGTTGCAGGTGTTCAACCAAAATGGCAAAGTTAAGCTTTTATTGACTGGACTAATATGCGTACTTTCAAGGACTAACCGAAACAGCTGAAATTACGAAATTGTGCGTCCATTAACATTACCTGAAATAACATGTGATTCGAAGGATTTACTCAAATTAAAATTTACCCTGCCTAAATAGGAAGGCTAGGTGTAAGTAGAGAAATGCCAGCGAACAAAATTCACTGCTGAGAGTATTGTTTTAACAGGAAACGGTAATTGGAAAGTTAAATTAATTT
Organism: Phragmatobia fuliginosa; assembly: GCA_932526445.1. Lineage (NCBI taxonomy): Eukaryota > Metazoa > Arthropoda > Insecta > Lepidoptera > Erebidae > Phragmatobia > Phragmatobia fuliginosa. The sequence continues at coordinate 6,057,514 of OW052065.1, read as the reverse complement.
AATGGTGTTTAGGATTTTCGAGTTTGAAAGCATAAAATTTAATTGTAGTAAACTACTGTAAATTTAAATTAAATTTAAAATTCATGTGTTTAGTACATTTGATCAGCGAAGTGAAGCTATGGGTAAATTTAACGATATTCTTCCTTAGTATGCTAATGATCTAGTCTTCTATTTTATATTTTAGCTGCATAAATGACTATACTTTGCCTGATAGAAAGCATAAGTGGAATCCAAGAGTGGTGATAATGGTTTTATTAAATAACCCTTTCTCGAACTCATTGTAATTTAAATTAGAATCATTTTAACGAGTTTAAAAATTAATTTCTCCAAAGCACGAAAAAGACTCTAAAACTTATTCAGTATCACTATCGACTCACTTTTCCGTAACAAAGGAATACCTTATTGAAGCGTATTCAAATTTAGAAAATATTATTGTACAAAAACTTACATGAAGAAAACGACACGCTCGTACGAGCATTCGATTAGTCTTCATTAAATAGGGAAATATAAAATTATATTTTTTTACTACACAAGTTACCTCTGTGTTACTCATCTTATGACTTTTAATAAACATCATAAAACTAGAATTTGTGTAGTAAAATATCGCTTTATATTATTCACTTGACTACACATGTTCACGCACATGAGCCGATGTATGACGAGCAACATACCAGGTGGAATAATGTGGACATAGACTTTTTAATTGCACGCCACTTGTTTTAATCACCGGCTTCTGTAAATCTCGCATCAAGCTCAGGCCAGCCGTTTTATGCAAATCATCACACCTTCTGGTTTACACACAATACTACGTTTGCCGAGACTCGGTCTCCACTCAGAAATTAAACTATAGTCAATACTTTATTTACACTTTTATGTAAAATGAGAAGTACAACTGATTTTATATATTATGTATGATCTTGAATGGAAATGAACAAAATTATCAAATAACCTTACTTCTGCAGTCGCAGTGGTTTAGTTCGAGAGCTTATGTCAACCACTCTGAAGCGGTGGCTTCCAAGACCAGCGCGTGTTGTCCTGTATAGAAAAGGGGAAGGGGGACCAGTTGGAACAACTCTTCAAAACACTCTCAATGATGTAAACGATAGAGGACTGCCATGGAGGCGACATTTCATATATTTTATTGTATAGTTTGTTTTGCCTTACATATTTCCATAAATAAATATCAACATACCTTTCTTATGCAAAACAAAAGATATTATTTGCAAAGTTAACACAGTTACAAAGTTGCAACCAAATATGCCTGGAATAGAAAGCCTTCTAGATAATAGCAAATCTTTTAAACTACCTCTTTGTCGCGTACACTACAGCTAACACTTGGTACTATTTATTCTAAAAGCGCCGTGGCGGCGTCTGTCAATATTTGCATAAATTTATTCAATGCAACAATGCAGTCAGGTATTCGAAATTCAAATTTATTCGTTCTAATATTAAATTCATCTATGCAGAGTTCTTGTATCAATTCATTGCATTTTTTTGCGAAAACTGGCTTGTTAAAAAGCGGTTTTAAAAAAACTTAGCGCTATGGGCTTTTTTGAAAGGACATAATCTATCAAAACTCCGATTAATTTAAAAAAAAATAAACAAATAAATCTATTAGTGAGCTCTTGTCTATTTGACGATATGGTACGAATAACAAAGGACGCTTACAAATCGCCGCTCATGAAATAAAATATCGTTATTTAATTAAGCTTATTCCGAAAGGCTTTAAATCAAAACTAATTTATTATCTTTCTAAAATATTGGCGGTTCTAAGCGGAGTAATACTATAGCGTTGTACTATGATTTATATCAGGCTCGTGGAGTTTCGCGAGCCCATGTCAAAGCCGATTCCAAGAGTTTCAACCATTAATATTCATTAAAAACATCAAGTCATTCGTTTACTTAATTCTATCACAACTACTTTAAATACATTTTCAGATGTAATTAATTGAAATTGCCTTAGATTTATTCTTTGTAAATAAAATGAAATATATATTGTTAATTAAGGAGCACAAACTTAGTTTGTGCAACTATTATTTTACTATAATAGTTTCTTCCAATATGGGAGGCAAACGAGCGGTTGGTACGTCTGTTACCTGATCAAGTTAATAATAACTGCCACCCATAATATGACCCTTTTAAATTACAAGTACCTGTTCGTAATTCAAAATAGGCGCCCTATATGCCTGATATACAGGTAACGATACGTCGTTGCAATTAATTGGTGCACACCGATTTGCGCAGGTCTGTTGATCAGCGATCGACAATAAGCTGCAACGATTTCTCAAATACCGGTTTCATGAATCTGCGCAAATTGATCTACTCAGATTATTTTTTATATGTGATTAATTTTTAAATTATATGAAGGAGAGGCAAAGTAATGAAATAACTACTAAATACCGATTATTGACTTTGATTTGATTTGACTGCCTTGTTGGTCTAGTGGTTAGCGTATGCGGCTGCTGATCAAGAGGTCTCGGGTTCGACTCCCGGGTCAGACCAAATATTTGTGTGATCCACAAATATTTGTTTCGGAGTTTGGGTGTTTTTCTATGTATATTATGAATGTATTTACAAAAAAAAAGTATGTTTATGTATTTATATCAGTTATTTAATAACACAAGCTCTGCTTATTTTGGGACTAGATGACGTTGTGTGTAAGATGTCCCAAAAAAAATATTTATTTAAATATTTATTTTTTTAAGCCTACTAAAGTTAATCTACTCTGCCTGATGAAAAGTAGAATCCAGGAGTATCATCACGGCGAAATCGGCCCACATCTGTGGTAGAATGAGTCTCTCCCACCAGTAGCAGTCTACGCTTCGTCTTAAGTATAAAAAAACAGTTAAATTCTTAGTCTTTCTTACAAAATGTATATTTTAATATGTAAAGATCACAATGGCTACCTTTTTAGGGTTCCATAGCCAAATGGCAAAAAACGGAACCCTTATAGATTCGTCAAGTCTATCTGTCTGTCTGTCTGTCTGTCCGTCCGTATGTCACAGCCAATTATTTCCGAAACTATAAGAGCTATACTGTTGAAATTTGGTGAGTCGATGTATTCTGTGAACCGCATTAAGATTTTTACATAAAAATAGAAAAAAGCAATACATTTTGGGGGTCCCCATACTTGGAACTGAAGCTCAAAAAATTTTTTTTAATCAAACCTATACGTGTGGGGTATTTATGGATAGGTGTTCAAAAATGATGTTGAGGTTTCTAATATCATTTTTTTCTAAACTGAATAGTTTGCGCGAGAGACACTTCCAAAGTGGAAAAATGTGTGTGTGTCCCCCCCTCTAACTTCTAAACTAAGAGAGTGACAAAACTAAAAAAAAAATATGTTGTACATTACCATGCAAAATACCAACGAAAATTGGTTTGAACGACATCTAGTGAGTAGTTTTTTTTTAATACGTCTTAAATCGTAACACGCAATTTACCTTTCGTCCAATCAATACACTAGTATAAAAACATCGATGAAAGTTACAATAGAACTACAAGAACTTTTATATGATGTTACTTGCTGATACGGAACCCTTCATGGGCGAGTCCGACTCGCACTTGGCTGCTTTTTTTGATGTGATATTTATAAGCTCACAAATATTCATATTAGATCTTTTTCATGCTAGTAAACAGCATTCGAATTCTTACTGTGAAGTATAAAAATTCACAAAGCTAGTATGTTTTGCCCACATAGAATATTCTGTACCTCACTAGAAATACGAAATTCGTACACCACCAAAGCTTCTTCCGATAAATTTCAAACTCAGGAGATTCGTCCAACCCGCTGTAAAAAAAGTACTGCAAAAAGTATAAAACATAATGTTACCTGTAATATTTGTATTTCAGTTGAATGGTAATTTACCTAGATTTGCTTACATGTATTCTTAATTGAACGTTAATTTTCTTACTACATTTATCACGAAATAAAAATTATAATTCATCATTGTTTCTCACCATGAAGTTTTTATTGAACGAAGGTCTGACGAAGTATATAGATAATTAACCAAATTTATAGCTTAAATGTAACACATATATCGGTCCATTTTAGAAAACAAATGTTCTTTAGAATAAATTTAAACTATCTGGAAGAACTAAATTAATCAATTGTAATAGTAAAACAGTCTCTCAACAACAGTTCAAACCCCTTGTCTTATCCCCAAATTGTTGTCTTGAATCTGGATATTTCTTGTGTACGTTTCATGAGTATTTGTACGATCCCACATGACACCGAAACATATCTACATGCCTTGCAGGAATTGCCTTTTTAAAGTTAGCGATAGCAATCTCAAATATTAGATGTTTGAGTTTTATAACTAAAAAAACTAGGAGTGTTACCAAAAGCCCGAAAGCCAACAAATACCTGCCACATCTAGGTATAATATGGTTCGGTCACTTCCCGCGCGGTTTCCGCTTATTCTTCAATTTAATTTGATCCGACCCTCGTCTCATCCTCCAGACCGCAACATGGTATGAGTGCTTCTTATAAACTCCTTCCAATCCTGCTGCCTTGACTTTACAATGAATTGTATAAAGACCACTTCTTCGTTTTATTCGTTTCGATTTCTTCATTTTGAGATAAAATCGTTTCAAATCTTTCGATGCAGTTGAACACATTTGTTGTATACTAGAAATAAAATTACATATTATGACTTTTTGATTGATCCATATAAATTATTTCAGAAATATACGTATGACTTGTGTTATGGTTACTTGACTGCCTTGTTGGTCTAGCGGTTAGCGTACGCGGCTGCTGATCAAGAGGTCTCGGGTTCGATTCCCGGGTCAGACCAAATATTTGTGTAATCCACAAATATTTGTTTCGGAGTCTAGTTGATTTTCTATGTATAATATGTATGTATTTACAAAAAAAAAAGTATGTTTATGTATTTATATCAGTTGTTTAGTACCCATAATACAAGCTCTGCTTAGTTTGGGACTAGATGACGTTGTGTATAAGATGTCTGAAATTATTTACATTTATTGTACTTTTTTTAACTTTAGAGCCTGCAAAAGTGATTCTACCCTTCCTGATGGAAAGCATGAGCAGAATCCATGAATAGTGGATCCTAGCTCATTGTGAGTGCACATAATATAGCATGGTAACTCACACTATGGGTGGTGTGTTTGTTCTAAAATACAATCCGTTTCATGTTGAATGAAAACTTATTTTTCTGAACCGGTATATATAAATTCTAGGTTTTCCCTAGACGATATTACGTGGCTTAGAAAAATAGATGCTACGTTTACGAGAAAATATGTAATCCAGTTTGATGACTGTAGCTAAAATATATATTTTGTATTTTTTAGGTGTGATTAGGTAGTTTTACCCAAAAATATACTGTTACTAATGTAAAACCTTACATGTAATCTGAAGCTGTTCGTTTTACGTTCGTTATTACGTTTGACGCGAGACATGAAACAAAATATTTTTATATTTATTAGCAAGACATCAACATTATATTTGTTTTTTCTCAACACGAATACCTATGGAGTCAATTACTGAAATGGCCAAAAAATACAAATTGAGAACTAGCGTAACAAAAAATATAAAAAACAGGATATCTTTCGAATACCGTAGGCTGTCACTGGGGAAATTATGGAATATATTTATGAAATCGTCATTTCGCCAAATTTTTTGTGGTTTTCTACTATATTGCGATAAAAAGTGAGAGTACAACACGAGTGGTGTACTTGTCTATTAAACAAACAACTACAGAAGTTATATGTTCATTTGAAAACGCTATGATTTAAGATACTGAAACCAAGATTATTTATCCTTACTAATATTATAAATTCTAAATTAACTCAGTCTGTCTGTCTCACTTTTACGCCACAATTACTGAACCGATTTAAATGAAATTTATCACACAGATAGTCTAAGGCCTTAGAAAGGAAATAGGCTACCACTACAATGGAGATACATGCGGGTGGAGCCGCGGACGAAAGCAAGTATACTAAATTTAGTGTGTCAATTTCTGTTAACAAAAGTTATCAAAATAAGCTGTACTTACTTACAGTGTATTTATTGTATTTACCAGAATGCTTTCATAATTTGAAGTTACATATTGAAATAATTTTTAAAATACATCTGAGGATTAAGCTCAAAAGGTTTGTTTTAGAATGTATCTAGTTTATTTTTATGATCATAGATAGAAAGACAGCTTAAAGCTATGTAAATATATAAATAGACGAACCAATTTTAATATCAATGTAAAACAATAATATTTAATATTACTGTTATATACAATAACGATAAAATAAATTCAATGTGATGATGATGACTGTTTAAATCGGATACTTCTTTGAATAATAAATAAAAATTTCTATGTAAGTAATTCATGAAACTTTAATACCATAGTTCGATGCTTACAAACAATACGAGGAATACTCTGTTTCCGGTAAGTTTATTGTTAGTTATAAGAGTAGTTCGGCTTAACAGTTTTACTTTAACTCAGCTTTAATAAATATCCATTTAATAAAACTGTAGGTATATTTATATTCACAAAAGATTTTTCAAACTGCTTTTGGAACTTTCAAAGTGAATTTTTTAACAATGAAACGTAAATCCTGAAAGTAAAGTCGCTGATCTATATAAAAAAGTACAGTTAGTAACGTTCAAAGTCATACTAATAAATGGTTAACAGTTTTTAATATTTACACACTTTAATATCTAGCAGTTTTTTTTTGTAAATAAAGTGTGATATTCTTTCAGGACCTTCAGCATACCAAGAATCGTTTGATGCTTCGAAAGTAAGATAGACTAAATAAAATAAAGTCTTGAAATAACTATAAAAATAACAACGTGGAATAAAATGTATCATGACCCATCGTCAAACACTGAAAGTAAAGAGTTGCGACCGAGTTAAAACTAAACAAACTTGTTTTAAAGTCAAACGCGGACAACGTACACAACACATAGACCATAGACACTATATTTGCATTTTTATTGGAAACGTTTAAAGAAACAATGGACGGATCGGCTGAAACGCTTGCCGTTTGGGAAATACAACGTCCTTTTTTCTTTTTGAAGTTACGGTATAGGCGTCCATCGATTTTATTTCGGTATAATCTTAGCTGCGGTTTTTGTTTTGGTAAATAATCCATTTTGTTTTGATTTCGCCTTTGATGTTATAAATAAACGTGTTATAAATAAACGTGTAAAAAACCGTACTCTTAAGAGTACGGTTTTTGAAACCATAATTTTAGTTTTCTTTGCATAATGAGTTATATTTACACGGTATTAGCACTAGATTTGATTAATTCAATGAAACAGTTATGTAAGTATAGTACTGCTTTTTACTTTAATTTTTTTGTAGTTATTCTACTTTGAAGTTAGTGAATTTTAGATCTATATTATATTAAACCAGTAAAGTCAATCAATATTCAAATCACAATTGGGTAAAAACTAAATTTTATTTTGACCATAAGGACAACAAACTTTGTGTACAAAACACAAACAAAATATTTATTACTAAACTTGTCGTTCTTCGTTTTTATTACCCGTTCAGTGGACAGTGAACACAAACGTACATCGATTGTGGCGGAAACTAAATATTCTATCCAATACAAAAAGATTTTTCCTAAACCACTTACATACATAGGTAGGTGCACTTCAAAAATAAACAATAGAACAGAAAAACGAACATTGAAATAATTAATGAGTTTGCTTTAATTAAAAAACCAAGTTAAGTTACGATGAATCAGTTTAAAAAAAAACTTAGTCAATCAGCCATATATTTAAAAATGAGTTTATAATCTATTCTGTAAAGCACTCGATATATGTTTCCTTATAAAATATTAAAATGTTTTCGTAACAAGTTACTAGCACGTATATTTTAGTTTTAAGTTTTTTTTTTTTTTTTTTTTATTGTTGTAATGGAATAGGCGTTTGTCTTCCATCTCACCTGATGGAAAGTGTAGATGAAGACGAAGATGGTACACGCCCATCCAAAAGAAATCTGTTCACTCTACTCTTAAAGGCTCCAGAGTTCAACTCATCAGGAAAAACTGATTGTTTAAGCAACAACGCACTGCAAGAAAATACAATGCTGTTCTTGCATAAAAAATATCACGTTTATTCATGTATGAAACAGAAAATATAAACAGAATCTCTTTGTCTCTAAACCAAGTACATGAGCACGTTTTTCGCTTCTTCAAATACCGTCACATCACTAACGTCAGCCAACAATGGAACGGTCCACTTGACGTGACGGAGAGTCGTAGCATCCAACTCTTTTTGGCAGCACAATCCTTCAAAGGCAGGCTCTCATCTTAATATCCCTGTTTTAGTCTTATTTCGTGTGACATTAGCAAGCCCTCTACAATCTACAAAGCTATGAGTGATTCTGAAATTTTTAGACAGTGTCGAATATTTAGTTTTAAAAAAACGGAAACCTTATAGATTCGTCATGTCTGTCTGTGTCTGTCCGTCCGTATGTCACAGCCACTTTTTTCCGAAACTATAAGAGCTATACTGTTGAAACTTGGTCAGTAGATGTATTCTGTGAACCGCATTAATATTTTTACACAAAAATAGAGAAAAAAAAAAACAAAAAAATTGGGGTTCCCCATACTTAGAACTGAACTGAACTGAACTATTTTTTCATAAAAACTATTCGTGTGGGGACCATTTTTGAAGACCTATCTTTAGATCTTCAAAAATTTTATTGAGGTTTCCAATATCATTTTTGTCTAAACTGAATATTTTGCGCGAGAGAATTTTTTAAGACAGTTTCTCACTGTATTTAGGCGGCTGCCGAAATGAAATATCAGACTCCGGTCCAGCTAAATATTATTTTGAAAAATATAAGCCACTATTGATGGTGGGATGTTGTATATATGCTAATCGGTGCGAGAATGTCTCTTTCGCGATTCTGAATTGGTAGTTACTCCTTATAGTTCGTTCCATGTTTTCTTCGTGGTTCATTGTTTGTTCGGTAGATGGCGCTGTTGTATTTTTCGCTTGCGCTGCATGTGGAAGTCACCACATATGCATACAAAAACAAGAGTTTTTTAATACCTCGTAAGTGATGTGAGATTAGTAATGCTAATGAAATTGAAAAAACTTGTTTTATAATCTATAAGTGCTAAATGAAATCGTTTGAATTTTATCAATTACTACAGTCCGTGAGACCTCCGGCGGCGTACGTGCCGGTTATTGCTTTAAAAATATCCTATCTCCAAGATCAACACTATCTCTAAATTTCAGCTTTCAGCCGTGTAAGAGTAATTGACAGATAAACAGACAGTATTTTTCGAATTTATGATACATATTAGTATAAATTATCATCAGACGTTGTGATCGACAGGACAACGGATTTTCCTGTTTATTGTTTTTTTAGACGTTGAGTGATATATTATAGGTACTGGATATTTACGGTTATCTTTGATATTTATTAATTAAACGATATACATTATATACATTCAAAGTAGGTTATCATTAACTTTGCAACAATTAATTTCGCTGCAGGCTACAATTATATCGGATACAGAATTTGCACGTTTGTTGATTAATCTATTGGATTTTAATTAAAAGCTCCTTTGAACTATTTCAACTTCAATTATTCCTTATACAAATTAGACACAATGAAAATCCCATATCATTGAAATTGTTTAAGTCATAGGATGAATACAACCCAACAATTTTTATGCAAAATATAACATCTAAACAAATAAATAAAATATAGATAATATTCTATTTAGTTATTCATCCAAATTTACTTTAGTTAGGTAGCTTTTATTCAGAGTGGGATTTGTTCTTTAGGTTTTCTTTTAACATTAACTGTTTGCTATTTTTCAGCAGTATTTTCTCAAAATTAATAAAAAAACCGGTGATAGCTCTTGGCTTAAATACTCGTTAAGGAATCTTTCTTTCAATGTTGAATGTGATAAAACCTGAGTTTGCATCATAATGTTATGTAAAAAATATTTTTCAAGCTGAGTGTTAATTTTGGCTATCCAATTATTATTTTTATAAACATGCTTAGTAATAACTATTATTCTTATGAAAAAATCATAATTGAAAATTATCAACTTCGTGGTAAAATAGCATTAAACTTATTTAATAAAAAAATAATAATCGATGATTATCACCGTGAATGGCGCATTCTACTATCGGAGGCCAAGACACACTATGTTACTGTGGGTCACTAAGCCAGCGAAGTTTTTAATAAGCTTTCAATCTTACAATTAATGTAGTTTACTGAAGCGTAGAAACTTAGTTAAATAACAATAAGTTAAGCTTGAAGTAAATCAAAGGCAAGGTCCAAATAAACATTGCTCACTCAGGATTTGGGTAGTAGTTAAACTTGCTATAATTTAATTTCACTACAGTGAACTCGCTCCTGTGAAATTATATAATTGAAGTGGCGATCTATACGAGAGGTTAATTTTCAACACTATATATTTACAACCTGCTACGTTCATATTAGTTTAATACTAGGGCGGTGAAGTGGTAATAGGTAATGTGCATTAAATTCAAATTTTATGCCACTGAATTTGATTTTCATAATAGCGAAGATTGCTCTATTACCTATAGATAACGAGGTACAATAGATTTGGTTTAAACTTGCTCTCATATCATTAGATAGCTCTACTAAATCAATTTATGTAAGATTTTAGTGCTACTAAGAGTTACAACATTGAAATCACGAAACTGGAAGTAAGATGTAAATCAGAGGATTGGTTCACGAGATAATAGTTGCGACAATAGATTACAAGAAATTCCGTTTAGACATGTTGGTAGATCAAACTTATCTGCTGAAAAAATATAACCTGCAAAAGTGTTCGTATAATCTAATGTAAAAAAAATGATTTCATTTCAGTGATATGATCGGGTGAAAAATTTTATAATTAATTGAGACATAAAAAATATTTTTCTAACTTTTTGCAGAATAAGCATTTGGGATATACCGAATGCAGACGATTCTTGTAACACGATGCGATATCCTTTGTGTGTGAATATGAAATGCATTTTAGTCTCGCGTTACCTTCACCGGCCTGTAATGAGGTTCTCTGTAAATGGTACTTCATTCACATGCACACTCATGCACATTATGATCTGTTTATACCGCGTAGTTAGTATTGCGCACGTTTTGTCTTGCTATATAAGCAATGAACCTTTTTGTTAGGCTTATTAACGAACTATTGTCGTTGTGCTTGTTCATCTTCTAATTTAGTTTAGATTATGACTAGATGCGACTGGATTTTTATTGCAGCCGTTACTTTCAGACATCTTCTATTCTTTATTTTTGTTACTCTTGTTATCTTTTTTTTACTAATTACAATGTGATCCTTGCTACAATTGTACAAATATATTATGAATCAGAAATACCTTGGCTTGGAAATGTGTCTTTGAAATAGATGTATTGCATAAAAACATTTTGGAATTATATAGAACCCTTTTGTATTGTCAATTAATTTAATGCGTTTTCCTCCTGAATATGTCATATGCTTTCTTTGGTTTTTTTTTCTAGTTTTACCTGGGTATTTATCCCTACTTGAAGTTTTTAACATTTACATATTTATTTTGAACTTTCAAGTACAGGCATCTTTAAAAAACTTAGGATTGGACTGATCAAATTTCATCACAGAGATCAATCAGTTACCTTAAAAGATTAAGAAAATACTCAACTTAATCGTGTTTAACAAATTTATCAGTCATTAACATGACCCACAGCCACGAACTACCAATTAGTGGCCAACCTTTGTTTTAGTAGTACCAACACTGCCAACAATCAACAGTTTCCCCAACACTGTCAAATGGAAATGTCTGTGTGCGAATTTAACACTATTCCAAACACAAATAGATGCATTATTAATAAAACAAACAGCCTAATCAGATAACAAGAACCTGCTAATGAAATATTCTAATGACCGTAATTGTTTCTTGTTTTGGGTGGTTCATTAGAGGGAGAGAATTTAACTCCTGGAACAGGGATTGATTTTTAACTTTGTTACAGTAACAAGTTTAAACAGACAAGTTTTACTAAAACAGACTGTTTTCATTTCATCGCAGTGTTTGTACACTGCTGTAAATAGGCCTCTCCCGTTGCACACCAATTCTATCGGTTCTTGGCTTCGCGCGTCCAGCTTCTACCAGCCATCCTGCGCAAGTTGTTACTGCACATAGCCTGTGGCCGTCCTATACTACATTCGCGGTCTCCACTTTAAAATTCTCTATCCCAACGGTTATCAGTTCTGCGGCTAATATAGCCAGCTACTGCAAATTCAGCTTACTAATCCGGTGGGTTATGTCGATGACCTTATTTCTCTTACGGATTACCTCATTGCTGATACGATCCCTTAAAGAAACGCCGAGTATTGTCTTTTCCATAGTACGCTGAGCGACAAACAAAAACATGAAATTATTCAAAATACAAAAAGAAATGATTTTGGAAAATTTTGTTATGTAGGGGTTAAAGAGAAATCATTGTTTGCATAATATTCAATTGAGAAATCAAGCATTAGCTATTTTGTATTAGTGCCAAGGAAAAAAAAACACATGAGTGTGTGAAGTGAAATCTGTTGAACGTAACAGTTCTATTTACACTCAACACTCTGCAGGTTCTTCTATTTTTTTAATAATAAATTTAATTCTACTCAGGCAGCGATAGCTACCATTGCCTGAGTAGCTATCGCTATCGCTTCGTGTTCAGAAAAAAAACAACAACCAAAAACGACTGGCTTAAATTTTTATTGTAAGATTCTTAAATATAGAAAATAACATTCCAACAATTTACTGAAGTACTCGTTAACCAAATCTACTACGTAATTGTTTGGCAACTTATTTTTTCGAACATAGTTTGAACCAACCTACCAAATATTCTAAAGAAATAAAAAAAACAGTTACTCCTACATAAAAGGTAAATTGTGCAACTGCAATGCGACTTTTTAATATTTTACTCCATTAGTCGCATGTGGTTTTGCACCTCTGACACATCAGTTATTTGGAAACCATTACAATATCCACAGCCTTCATTCAGTGGTGCCAACACTACTAATTTGGCTGCAAAGTCTAAAAGTCCGATTTCAAAGCCGAATTGCGTGCCAAATACCACCCGAGCCTTGCATTCTTCTTGCCAGCTTGTCTCGCGACTTTCTGTAATTGCATCACATTATGTTAATAAGTTTCTATTCCGGTTTCTGAATCCCATTAATTGTGTCAGAAAACTTAAGTTTTATAATAGATGCTTAAGAAAATATTTTCAAGAAAGTAAATGAGTACTTATGTAGATAATACTTTCAACTACGAAGAGCTATGCTTCACCACATATGAACCAGGCTCGACAAAGTTAACACAGGCTTACAGAAAACAGATGCTAACAATTCTTTAATGCTTTCTACCGAGTGAATCAAATCCTGGTGACGAACTAAAAATACGAAGTGTCATCACGTCCGTTCATACATTTTATATCGTGATTTCTGGCCACATCACTCTAAAGAGAAAGAAAACTTGAAGCAAATCCCATACGAAGCTAGCATGGAGGTCAGAACTTCCTTTCTACGGACTAGCTTATGTTCGGCTCTGGACTTTTAAAGGACGTTGAAGAAATCCTTCCAATAACTGATTCTGACAGAGAAGATACACAACCTTTGACTCATCTGGGTAGCAATAGCCACTTTGCACCAGGTGACCTATATTCTCTTTTGACAGTATGCCCTTTAAATAATTGCTTGATTAAACTTACTTTTGTAGTAGACCGGCAAAACCTTCTGATATAAATGCAAGTTTCTAGCTGTAGATTCGTGAGCAGTTACTGCTATTATGTGGCAAGGCGGTGCTGCCTTTGCCAGAAGTCTGGCCGAAGCGCCTGATGTCGTCAATACCACTATGGCTTTAGCTTTACAGTATAGTGCTGCTGCGGACGCCCCAAAAGCAGATGAAATTGGCGCGATGACTGGTGTCTTCACCTGTGGTGCAAAATTGGTGAGGAAATAATTGTTTAATGCATAAATTAATACACACATGTATATAGGAATGTGTCTGTCTTACATTGTCAAGTACACACTTGCGTACATATTTCCGAAGAAGTAAACGAAATAAATTCAAGTCACTCTGATGATTGAATTTTATTTTGTAATCTCTTACTTTGAAATTTATATCAAAATCCTGTGCTGATACATTCACGGTAGAAGCGGTTATATTTTGTGTTAGATTATACTTACATTTTATGTTTATTTTATATTACTTATTCTACCTATCTTCATCTATACATATTTACCTTAAAGCTCCAATCAAAATATTCTTTACGACGTTTAATATCTTGCCGTGCTATCTCTGTGGCCCTTACAATGGCTCGAATCAAAGTTTCTGATGATTTTCCAGCACATTCCACAATAATTACACCGTCTAATCCATAATTTGTTATATTGCTGGTATGACTGAGAATTTTACGGGCCTGTGACTGAGAAGTGTCATTGAGATAGTCTTCTACCATGTTAGACTCAATGTGAAACACTGGTTTGAAAGCCTGGAAGATCATAATTTATAAAAATAATTAAATTAATAATTTTAACTGCACCGGTGGCACAGTAGTAGCGTGTGCGACAAATTTAATGCTCATTGTAAGAACTCACACTCACACATACAATTTAAATATTTAAAAAAACCACCCTGATGTGGCATGTGATATGTTTTATAAACCCCATTATAAAACAAATATTTGTGAGTGTGAATGAATATGAACTTTCATTGTTTATTGATTATATTATATTTAAAAGAATATTAGATAAAGTTTTGTTATAAATAACATTTATGAATTTGTCATATAACGAAAAACAGAAAACTAGTGCATTTATATTCTGTTTCATTTAGCGGTAATCCTCGTTTATACGTTCGGTATGTTTCATCTCTAAATTTTCATGATATTCCACATTACATAACAAATTACATCATAATACAAGTTAGCATTAGGTATAATTGTATTTGATGACTAAAGGTCATCATCTTCCTAGCCCAACATTATTTGGAGTCAGCTACTAGTTTAACCGGTTTTAATAGAATATCTGTTTTTCCACGGAGCAACCACTACCGCAACCCTGTGGGTGATCTGAATTCGAAAGTTAAACCAGTTAAAGTAATGATAAATAAAAATAAAAAACTGCTACAGTAAAAATGGTCTATTTTAAGTCAATAATCCTTCTGAGAAGTTCGTGACTAGGGGAGAGCTGTCGGGATATAAAATAGGTGGTCACGTAAAGTGGCTCTAAGGTTCTTACTTTCTCTAGCGTCGTTTGAATTGAAGTACAACATCTATTGTATCAAAAGCTAGAATGGAATACAATACACTTTGAGGTTTTTGTTAAAAAATCACTTCTCGTGAGATTGTCAGTGTGTGACCTTAATATAATTTTCTGATATAATAAAATCTTATGAAAAATTCAACAAAGGAGTTTCGTTTATTTCACAAAAACAAGTTTCATAAAAGCGTAATTAAATACATTTTATAATGTTTATACGAGTGCTTTTTATTTATAATGATAAACCTATTTGTAGTATCATACCATGTATACCTAAGTGTCACGGCTTCACCAACAGCTCTAGTGCTATCAATGTCTCTTTTTGACCGACTTCAAAAAAGGAGGCGGTTCTCAATTCGGCTCGTTTTTTTTATGTTTGTTACCTCAGAACTTTCGATTTGGTGAATTGATTTCGATAACCTTCTGTTATGACTCCCATGTGGTTCCATGATAAAGAAACTAAGAATCTGATGATGGAATCCTGTAGAAATCAAGGAAACTCCTCAAATATCATAGGCATACCTCGTTTATCGCGATTTGGTTACTGGGAATCGTTTTTCTTTGAAGCAGTTTTTTTTTAAATTTCGAAAAAAGCTTAGTCAAGAATTCATCAAACCCATTGAAAATCTTAAAATCAAACTGAATTCAGTTCAGATAGAATTTCAATAAAGCGTTCTCCAATATTTCAATCAGACTCTCATTTTGTAGAAAAATCCACGTAATCTCATCATGTTGCGAACACCAACCCTTTTCCTCAGTATGGTAATAAAATAAAATGATCTGAGACTGATGTTTCATTGAATCTGAATCTTGAATATGAAATAGATCTATTCTTGGCACAATCTATTTATTTTTCAAGACGCATATTATTAAAAAACAATGGACGACCTTATAGCAGTCTAGAACAAGTCAGGTGTTCTACAAGTCAATCCTGTTATTCTCGAGTTCTAAACTTTTTATAATTTTTGCAATTGCAGTACTAAAGAAATTTATTTTTTTGTGGAAGTGAAACATACGCTCTTGACTGGCAGCCTATTGAACCGACGAAAAAAAAACGGAGGAGGTTCTCAAGTCGACACGTTTTTTTTTTGTATGACCACGCACAGCTTTTTACAGAGTAGTCCGATTTTGATGTCTTTTTTTATTGGAAAGAGTATATACCCCGAAGTTGGTTCCATATTAATTTTTTAAACCTTCGTTTGAACAATAACGTCTGCATGTTATTATTTTATTACTGTATAACTTATAATCAAATACGAGATTTTATTTATATGGTAGGTACAAAGTGTACTGTTAAATAATTCTATTGGGAATCATCATTTTTTTTAGTAAGTGATTTTTTTTGGTATACTTATCTAAAGTATCTACTCATTTTTCTGTGTACTAAAACATCTTTCCTATGAATAAGACATAAAAATAATCTGATAATTATACCTCTTTAGCAATTTCGAGTATACGCAAAAAGTCACCCAAATTACTATCCAAAAAATTCTTCTCCAAAATAATTCCAGCAGACCTCTAAAAGAAATTATAATAATTTAACAACCAATTCTTTTGTGTTTTTTTAATATAAGAGAATTTAATATCATATCTACCTTGATTAATTCATTAAGATCGTCAATTCCATAATTTGATGGCCATATTAAAATTGGCATCGATTTCAATTTCTCATTTTGTTTCCGAAATTCAAGCAGTTCTTTCATCTCTTTAATATACTTTAAAATTATAATATCGACCTGAAACAGAGCTTTAATTAAATATGTTTACTCTTGAAAGTAACTTTCTTTGATTAATCAAAGGTAACTTTGAGGAAACAATATCAATGTTAATTGTTTTTTTTCCCATCTTAAATCTGTTTTCATTTTAAGAGTTTTTGATTTTTTTTGGATTGTATTTTCAAGCTGTAATCTCAAGAGCTTGTAATCATTATTAACAAGTAATTAATATGGGAAGCGACCATTATAAGTAGTTATTCCTAATTGCGTTGTTATAATGTCTAATTCTCAATCGCTGTTCCATTTTATTGTGTACACTATGCACCATCTGGTCAATTGTTTGCTATGTATCTTTATTTTTACAATAAATAAAATAATAATTTGAGACTTCAAAACATATTTTTTTATGCAAATTTGACTAACCCCATTTAATTAGAAAATTCCTAAAACGTTTTTTTTTATATTAGCTGCCAAAATGACTCTGCCCTGCCTGATGGAAAGCATGAACAGAATCCAGAAGTGAAGGCCACCATCCTCACTGCCACAACGTACAGTGCAGCACGGTGACCCACACTATGGCGGCCTAGTAAGATGCTTTTTTACGCCCCGCTTGAAGGACCCAGGTCCAGGTGAGTTCCAGGTTTTAACTGCTCGGCACAGAAAGGAAGAGCCGAACCGTTTAGTTCAAGAGCGTATGACAACCACTCTGAAGCGGTGGATTCCGAGGCCAGCACGCGTTGTCCTGTATAGGAAAGGGAAAGGGGGGACCAATTGGAACAACTATTCAGAACACTCTCCATGATGTAAGCGATGGAGTACAGATGAACACAGTTGTTTTCCATAAGAGCAATAGTAATCAGAACAATACCACTTATGCAATATATTTTAATATTTCAGTACCTACTTTCTTAAATAAAACACCAGACGTGTATGTGAAAACCGCCACACACAAGAATTTATACTTAGTTACTTTCCACGTATAAGTTTCATCCACGATACTGTCATTTTGTTAAAAGGTTGTCATAAATTGTGTACGCATGTTGGAAAAACAGACACACGCCCTAAAAAGGGCTCACACTTTCACAGCCCCTTTTGCACCCATAGAATAAGACAAAGTGTGTCGCTTTATACACTTTTGTTATTTAAAATAACTAACCCTATCATCCAATTCGTAAGGTTCTTTCACAGAAATCGTTACAGATAAACCGATTGGCCTGTAATAGTGATGAGAATATTGTTTCTCAATGTTCTCACATAACAATACAGATTGTTTGACTTTTCGGAAGAACTCCTGATCGTGTTTTGTTAAATCCACATTAAAAATATTTACACCAGAATTTGATAAGATGTGATATCCATAGCCGTTCACAACAGGATCGTCTGAAATGATAGTTTAACAGAAATTTCTGTATACAATATTATACGAAAACAACATTCCACTGAAAAAAACATATTTAAATATTTGAATTAAACACTATAACCGTATAATTGGTACGTATGTTCATGCGAAATCACAGTCTATAGAACTCTTACGGAACTCTTATTGATGCAACTATCAATAAGAGTTCCGTTACCGCTATTTTGGCAACGAAACCTTAAAACTAGTCTACTTAAAACTTTATAATATCCTCTCTCAATTTTTAGTTCTTGAGATTTTTATACTTTCTGAATATAAGTGGTTCTATAAGATTGCATTGACAATCTAAAGAGTTAGAAATCTATTACCTTCCAGGTCGTGAGGTGAATATACTCAGGTGGTAAAGATATGCGATCCAGGACTCAAATGATTATCTTTTAATGTGAAATAAAATGTCGTGGCATATATAAATGTATACTCACGACAGTCGTACATCACATTTACGGTTTGAATGACCATATCTGGCACAGATTTGAAACAGAACCACTCCTGAAATACAAATTATAATAAGTTAATATTTTTTATGTTACTCATATGCATTTAGTATATTCTATATTATAGGGATGAGGCAGGCAGAAAATTATTTATTCTTTGAATAACTTTTAATGGGACACAGATGTCATGACATGATTACCATTGATTAAGGGTAGTAGGGCTGTCTTTTATATATCAACAGCCTTTACTAATCAACTTCTGGAGTGATTTCCATATACAGCTCAACGAAGAAAAAAATTTATAGTCAAAAGATAACATACCTTTATTTCATGTTTACTTTTATTGGTGTGCGTAAACCAAACCATTTTTACCATCGACTTTGAACTTCAATCTGTCATTCAAATCATGACCTATGCGTTTTTTATAACTTTTTTCGATTTGAATATTTTAAAGGTCTTGCGAATAATATAAAATTTTGGTAATAAAATGTTATGAACAATGAGCCTAAGTACACATAAGAAGGGTCAAAGTCAGTTAAAAATTAAAAAGCTCAAAGGAAATGTAATTTGTATCGAAATGACTATTTCATTGATTTAAAAATAAATGTAAACAAATTAGTCAAAAATTTTTTTTACCATTTTGTATATATATAACCTATATATTTCTGTCTACATAAACAAATAATATTCTATAAAATACTTACACGTAAGAGTAAATTTACTTATTTAAAGAAAGTAACTAAATTAGAATCTAGTTGTGCCTTGTAATACTAATTTCATTTTAAAACAAAGTTCATAAAGGATCATGTTCTGTAGTGTAAGAATGTAGCAAGCATTAATAAAATATTAACCAACTTACAAGAATCCTCGATAAATAAAAAGCAACTGCAAAAAAAGTAAAAGATAATCTATAAACAGCAATAGATAAGTAAACATATGCAGTAAAATATCATACTCAATCATGCAAGTCAAATACATAACAAATTTTAAAGAAGCTCTATTTATGAGTTAAAATGTGGCTACATCTATCGTGTAAGGGAGAGGCACTTCAATTTATGTGCGTAATTAAGTGGAGTTTGCGTTGGGGCTCCGGGCACTTTCTACCAGTAAATGAAATTTACGTACAGCTCCTTTCGAACGTATCTTCAGTTTTTGAGGTCCAAATTATAAACGAGAGCGATGTATCCACACTCAATTACTAAACAACATAATTAATCTTCATTAAAACGTTAATGTTTACAGTGTTATGGAGTGATGCTAACTTCTAACCTTTAAAAAAAATATTGGTCAAGTGTAAGTCGTACACGTAGATATTTAAACTCATTCCCATTCATACTTTTAATAAACTTAAAACAAACAATTAATAACTACTATATAACACATTACATGTATTTGTATATTACTTATTTATTTTTATGAAAACTATATGTCGACAACATTAAGTTTGAAGTAACCAAGAGCTATAATTAAAGGTAGAGCAAAAATAGATTAATTTTAGTATTCCTAATGATTAGCTGTCTTATTTAATATGCGCTGATAGTACTGCGGGCCGATAGTAAATAAATAATTTTAACAAAAAGGAACCGACTTCAATTGTGCCTATGATATTTGAGGAGTTCCATCGATTTCCTTGGGATCCCATCATCAGATCTCGATATGGTGACGATGGGACCACCTGTTAGCTACGCTCATTCCAATGCAATAAGAATTTTTGAAATCGATTCATAAACGACGAAATTATCGCTGAACATATATAAAAAAAAAAGAAAAAACAAAGATTCCGACGAATTGAGAACCTCCTCCTTTTTTTTGAAGTCGGTTGATAAAATAATGAATAAATATTTCGGACATTTTTACACACAACGCCATCTAGTCCCCAATCTAACCAGAGCTTGTATTATGGGCACCTACTACCTACCTACTACTACACCTACACTAGGACAACTTATATAAATACACAAACATTTTTTTTTGTAAATGCATACATATTATACATAGAAAACAAACAGACTCCGAAACAAATATTTGCGGATCAACAAATATTTTGTCCGACCCGGAAATCGAACCCGAGTCCTCATGATCAGCAATCGCATACGCTTACTACTAGAGTCTAGTAACTAGACCAACTGGCACTCCAATGAGAATGTAGCTAATAATGTTTTATAGCTAGTAGTGAATTAATATTTTCTAATGAATTAATTTAAATTTAAACGCTATCGCCTATCACTTCGTCCAGATTGAGGCTTTTAGTCCATGCTGCAAAAGAAAGGGGTTGTGTAAAGATGCTGACTGCGCTCAATCACATTATTAATCTTTAGTTTAGCGTTAATAACTAAAATTTATGTTTGTTTTATATATGTGGTTAAATATTATTATTATATTATTTTATAGACACATAATATCTGTTCTGGCTAACAAACCAGAACATATGAAGAAGAAAAATGCACATTACTTGTTCATTTTTCTCCTAATTTTAATCTTTTTCCTTTCTGAATACTTTAAGTTGATAGCTTTCGTCCAAATTATAGAGTTTTAGTTACAAAATCAAAAAGTAATTATCAAAGACCCTAAAATTCGAATTCGATGTTGGAACTTGTTGTTAGTACATTTGAAGGCACTGACTTCTCAATAACAATTATCATAGATGTTCATGACAACAGAGACCGACTTCAAACACCCTAAAGGTATTGTTAAGAATTTCTTGCCACAAAAAACAATTATTTCGTCCCGACCCATGAATCGACTTCGAACCCGAGACCTCTCGATCGGAAGTCACATACGCTAACTGCTATCCCCACGAGGCAGTCTTGCATAGATACGAAAGAATACGTATCAAAACTTTTAAGTTAAATAAAGCAAAATGAACTAAGAAACACACACACACACAACAATCACAATAAGTTTTTATTGTTCCACTCCCAAATTTATGTAAGTAATAAATAATGAGAGGGTGCCAATAAACAAACAACACCATTAGTTATAAGTTGTACGCAAAATGTCGGTTTAAAGTTCTTCTTGGTATAACTGTTTGATGTTAATTAAAAATAATTACATTATTTTGCTACTTAAATAATTTTCATTTTAGATCATAGTTATTCAATTGAGTCACACATTTCATAGAATGAAATAAATAAAAGTAATTTACATCATCATCATCATCATCATCAGTCTATCGCAGTCCACTGATGGACATAGGCCTCTCCAATTTATATATTATTTGCTTAATCCAAACTAATTGCAAGCAGAAATAAAAGCATTGCAAGGAATCTTAATGACGTCACAATACTGTTTTGAAGTCCCCAATAAAAATATCCGAGACAGAGTGAAGTTTTTTTATATTTAAGGGCCACAGCACACTAGCTACTTTTAGCATCGGCGATCGGCAACTAGTCGCTTTTTAGAAGCTAAATACGGCGACCGAACGCTCTACACCGCACACTTAAAAACGCCAAACGCGGAGATTGAGTCGCTTTTTAGAAGCGCGACACAGCAGCTGAACGCTACTCTCCGCACACATTCGGATGCCGGTAGCATCGATTTGGCATCTGAGCAGTTGCTAAAACGCGCGTTACCGATACCGCGATCGAACGCAGGAAGTCACTAAAACGCGATGCAGCATCGATGCAGTCGCCAAATCGTCGATCGCCGATGCTAAAAGTAGCTAGTGTGCGGTGGCCCTAAGTCTACCAAAATGACCCTACTTTGCCTGATGGAAAGCATAAATAGAATCCAGGAGTAGTGGTCACCATCCTGAATTTGAGGGTAATCAATGCAGCTTTGTAACCCGTACCAAGTTACAGTTAATAATAACATGTGCTACATAATACAATGTTAACTAACATATACACAAGATAACATACTAATAATAATAAGTAATATCAAAAGTACACATATTGCTCACAATCCATGACCTTTAAAGTACTACATGACCGTGGAATATTTTACGTGTTCAAGTAATCTTTATATGTATAATTCTTGTGTGAGTGTGTATGTCACTGAACTTCTCTCAAACGACTGGACCGATTTTGATGAATTTTTTTGTGTGTGTTCAAGGGGATCTGGGAATGGTTTAGATTCGCAATTGGACCCGGTAGGGGGTGCTGCGATCAAGTTCTGGAATTTTAAAGTTGGGCGGTACGAAGTTCGCTGGGTCAACTAGTAATTATATAAAACTAGCTTTCCACCCGCGGCTTCGCCCGCGTAGAATTCGTATATATCGCGCGACGACACGGTAAGGGTAGATTCAACAATCTTACATGATTTTATGTTTGATAATAAGGAACTTAGACACAAACTTTCGTCCCCTATTTCAAACCCTTCTTTCTACCTTTATTTTCAATCGGTTCAGTGGTTTAGGCGTGAAAGCGTAACAGACAGACAGACAGACAGACAGAGTTACTTTCGCATTTATAATATAAGTAGGGATTACACCATCGGAAAGTAGAGATTTCATCAAACAGAAAACACCCTAATTTTTTGAAAAAAGTAGACGGGTGAATTTTCGGTAATAAGTCAAAATCGGGTGAAAAAATAAATATTTCAAATCAAATAAATTACAGAGTATTCGAGACATAAAAGGTAAGTTTTCACTAAATTTCGTTTAAAAATAATATTATTTGTAAAAGATAAAAATAAAAAACCATAAACTTAGTTTTTTGAATTTTTCACATATAATTTGAGGTTATGTGAAAAAAGTGTAAATAAAAAATCGGCCAAGTGCGTGTCAAGCCACGCACAGGAAAGGGTTCCTCAGTCACCCATAATGGTACGTGGATTAGAAATTGTATCCAATGGATAATTGTTATGTTTACGTAATAATGCGTTAATTTTGTATGACTTTTCCAAGTAAGCACATTGTAGAAGTTAAGCCTCTATAACTCCTGAACTAACAAAGTCATCTAATTCGTTATAGTTTTCATTTAAAGTTATTATATGGACCACTATCACGAATTTTTCCAGATTTTTTGAGCCGGCCGTTTAGCTTTTAGAAGGGGGGGAACGCCCTGTTTTTACAAAAAAAGTGGTCTTTAAAGTGGAATTTCTCGCAAACGGATACCTAAATCAAAAAATGGGTTTAAAGATCGTCTTAACAACCTTTTAATGTTTTTAAAAGACCTATATAATGATATCCCAGATGATAGGGTAGCTGCGAGAAAAGAAACATCCCCACTTTACGTGTAGGGGAGGTACCCTAAATAAAAATATTTTTCATAATTTATTGTAACGCTTTGTCGACGTAATTACAATACATATTCATGCAAAGTTTCATCTTTCTAGCACTTACCGATTGGACGGTAAAGAGGACGGACGGACGGACGATAAGGGTTCGAAGTCATAAACTTCGGAACCCTAAACATTGTAGATCTTTTGATTACCTACAACTTTACCATTTAACTTTTTTCCATAGGATTGTAGTTTTGCCGGAAATCGAGATAAACCGTTCTTTACCCTTTGTTTTATATATTTAGCCATCCAAAGTGACTCTACCCTGCCTGATGGAAAGCATTAGCAGAATCCAAGGGTTACCACACTTCCTGCGAATGCAGACAATAATGTATGGCGGCCCACACTATGGCGGCTTAGTGAGATGCTTTTTCACGTCCCGCTTAAAGGACCCGAAAACCTTCCCGACCTCAGATCCCCCGTAAATTATTTTTCCTTTCATTTTTATAATATTCTCCTCCTTTTCCAATAGGTTTCATCTTACTATAATTTTATTTGTTTTCAAAAATTATCTGCCCTGGACTACTGGTCTATATGTCATTGTCAAACTATCAGTATGGTTGCTATGCAATTGTGTTATGCCTAGCAACCTGTGAAGTTTTAACAGGAGATAAACAGTGATAGATTTTGATACCTACGATTTATGTATTTTTATAATCACCTAGCTTTGGCCTTTGTATCTCGATTATTGCAGTAAAAAGTAGCCTATGTCCTTTCCCAAGTTCAGTTCCATCTTCATACCAAATTTCATCAAAATCGGTTCAGTGGTTTAGGCGTGAAAGCGTAACAGACAGACAGACAGACAGAGTTACTTTCGCATTTATAATATTAGTATGGATTTTAGGCTGCAACCATTTAAAAGTATTTTACGAATTCTAAATATCACAACAGTATGTAACATGAGCGAATTTATCTATATCGATAACATCTGTAATAATGAAATGAAATGTAATAATGACTGCACGGTTGGGCTAGTGGCTTAAGCGGTCGTGACGCCGCTTCCTACTGCGCCAAGTGTCGTGGGTTCAAATCCCACGTAGGACAACACTTTGTGTGATTCACAATTTGTTGTTCTGAGTCTGGGTGTTCTTTGTGTCCGTCACATGTATATTTGTCAAGTCCCTCGCGATACAGGCATTTATATTCCTAATGCGGGAGTTGTCTTTAAAAATAAATAAAAAAATAATGGTGCCAGAAGAGAATTAATTAATCATTAGGGACATCGTTTTTGAAGGTTTGGGGATATTTAGCATTTCTAATCGTCTCAGGTAGGTTATTACATAGTCTAAAAGCTTGCATCGAGAATTTATTGTCAGTAAATTTTGCAGTGTACTTATAGTGTGCACAAATTCAAGTTTAGATTTTTTTATTGAACTCAGAAGCCTGCAATGTAAATTGTCAAGGAACTTAAAAACTATTATCATGTTATAACACTCAAAGTAAACAGTGATGTATTGATGTATATGTACAGTATGTATTAAAATTAAATAATTACCTAAACTAAATACAGGAACACCTAAACCAGTTCAAACTTCCACAATCACGTACACTTGGACGTTAAACTTGAAGCGATTTCACTAATTACGGGAAGTAGGGTATAATGAGAAATTGTAGTGCTGACAGAACTATACCTATAAGGTACAAGCTGAGTCCACGGTGTTTTTGTAAAATTTGTAAATCATACAAACATTTAGTCCGACCTGGGAATTGAACCCGAGACTTCAAGCACAGGAGTCGTATACAATATCACTGCGCCACCGAGTCAGTATATACATTATTAAAGATATGATCTGAAGACCCTATTACTCAATTACTTGATCCAACCCTAAATATTAGAATTGTATCACTCAGAAACTCTGTAAATGTACTGATAGCCACCTAAGCCTAGGCTACTATAGATTTAAATCTATTCTGAAATTATAGTCCTCATTCATTGAAATTAGACCAGAATCTATTAATTAGTCAAATTTATACCAAGCGTAAAACTATTTTTGAATGTGTACTAGAACAAGTGGATTTATTGATAAATATCCGTATACATTACATGCCCTTTTTCTAAAGAACGACTTATGTCCAGCAGTCGATTGTTAGAAGCTGTAAGTATATGTAGTTTTCATTTTTTTTTAGTTTCTTGTTTAATTGGAATTTCAAAGATATGAGATACATATTACATACTAGCATTAATTCTTGTATAGAGTACACAATTCTTACAAATTCTTGTATAAATTGACAGTACGGTTGGCCTAGTGGTTTAAGCGGTCGCCACGCCGCTGTCTTTTGCGCTAAGTGTGGTGAGTTCAAACCCTACACGGGCAAACACTTTCTGTGATCCACAAATTGTTTTTCTTTGTCTGGGTGTTCTTTGTGCCCGTTTCTTGTTTGTTTGTAAAATAAAAATAAAAATATATTCCAGATGCGGGAGTGGACTTTTTATGAAAAAACAGTATCACATCAAAGACGCAAGTTTATAAGTAACGAAGTGAAGTAAAGTGAATCTTTATTTGAAGAAATAATATACATGACAACATTGAAAAAAACTATTTATAATATTGTTTTTTTTACAGCTGAGACGAGCGGTGTTTTTCTTGGTGTAAATTGTGAGTAATGCCATGGAGAAAAGCTAGTCTATAAAAATACTTTCACTGGTAGAAAACTGATCTTATAAGGAGTAACTAGAAAGAAAATAGGATCACTGAAAAATGTATCGTTTTGTATCAGCATACCAAATAATTCTTAAAGAAATAATATATTTTTAAAACAAATACACTTATATAGTCATAAAATAAATAAACGCAAAGAGTTATAATCATCACACGAATCATTGACGTACTAGAATATCGCTAATTACTATTATATGAACATTTATTTCACGTGATAAAATCATTTCATTCAAGGTTAATTTTATTCCTATTCAGAAAAGAATAACAAACCACACAAATTACATTTTCACATCAACACACGAATACGCCAGACAAAAACGAAAACCCAACAGAATAGTCAAGGCAAAAACATTCCATTAAGTAGTAAACTACTAAATGTCCGTCTCCCTCATTATCTACGACGCCGATTCCTTTTCTGAAAAAAGCTTTCAGTCGCCAGTCTCACATACGTTCTGAAGGCCTCTCAAAAATTCATCGCCCGTCTACGAGCTGAATAGGTTCCGGAGTCGGGGCCGACTTCCCGCCGTTCCCCGTAATCTACTTAATAAGTAATCCTGTAGGGCCCTTACCTCTGTTAAGCTTAGATAAGACAGCTGTTTTCTTTGTTCGATATAGTTTGGTACAAAAGTCTGTATTAGAAATACTAGCAGTGAAATTGTTTATGTAATAACAGCTATTGAACATAAATCTATTCGTGAACATGTATTTTTTTTATAAAGAAAATAAGTACCTTTTATATGTACTACAGAGCGGTATTTTAATAAACGTAAGCATTTTTTAACCGACTTAAAAAAAAAGGAGGAGGTTCTCAATTCGTCGGAATCATTTTTTTTTTTATATATATGTTCAGCGATAATTTCGTCGTTTATGAACCAATTTCAAAAAATATTTTTGCATTGGAATGGGCGTAGCTTACAGGTGATCCCATCGTCACCATATCGAGATCTGATGATGGGATCCCAAGGAAATCGAGGGAACGGAATAGTTTTTCATTGAAGTCGGTTCCTTTTTGTTAAAATTATTTCAAATACCTATTTATTTTTACAACATGGTATGCAAACGTACTGCTAAGTAAGTATAAGAAGTATAAACTTATGAATAAATTATATTTGTTAATTAAATACGATGTCACTTCAAAGTACCTCCTTCACGTAGATACGTAGTAGTCCCTCAACCTTCTCTCTGTAATACGAATGGCTTTCATTTTTAATACGTATGATACGACTTCAACAAAGTACGTCATGGTTAAAACAAACATTTCATTATCTCGCTATTCATATTTCGCTTTGGTTCCTATAAACGAGCGTTTAATCAAAATAATTTATTATTTTGATTAAACGCTCGTGCTTATACGCGATTCAATTATTTATTCGACTGCGGTTTCTGTTAACGCAATAACATAAGAGATTAAAACTCTGTTATAACTTGATGTGAGACTGAAGTTACAAAGATGTAACTTTGTTAGATGTGTCTCATTTTCATTCAATTCTAGTGTGTTCGACCTTAAAATGCTTGAAAGCAAAGTTAGATCTTGAACATACATGTCTGCGAATGAAGAAGAGCTCTTCTATGTGTGAAGCTTTGCGTGAGTTCTCTCTGAAACATGAATGATCGTGCCTACGAGTCTTTTACATCTAAATATTAATGAAGAAAATACCGCAGTAACAGAAGGATCTTTGAATTAAGAATAATTTAAGCCTGTACATAGAAGACAAGAACAAAGCTAAACTTCTACACAAATGAATATAAATTGCAAATTCATTTAGCTTCTCCCGTCAAGAATAGGAAATATTAAAATTTTGGTTTCATTACATTTATTTGATTATTTGTATAATAAGTGTGTAGATACATAAACAAATGTCTAGTTCGCATAGTAAAGGATCTGCTTGGTTTGAAACTATGTAGCAGATGTCTAAAAACTTACGATCAAAGCGTAAAATCGTTTCTTTTAATTGAGAATTTGAACAGCACGCTTGTGAAAAATAAATAAATGTACGGATATATGCACTTTTAAATAGACTTATATAATGACAATGCTAACAGCACTAAATACTGATATTGTTCTAAAACAATGTTATCATCAATAATCCTGACTACAGAAACAAACCTCATATAATAACTCACATACGATGAGACTCCCTCCTATGTGTAAATACTCATAAAAAATACCACACATAGGCAGAATAATAAAGTTCACACGATCACCAGCAATCATAATTCATCAAACAAAGTCGCTTCAGACTCATGCCGAACTGTATGCAAATAAGTTTTCTTTTTTCACACGACACCGCCGCAGATTTTCATTTGAAATTCGAGCCTGTCTCATACGGGGCTCTCAAAAATTCAACGACGCAAGCAGCACACACCTATTCTGTTTATTTAGAAGATGACGATAGTAATGTGATACATTAATGTAATTAGTATTTTTGTTTGAAATAAAGCAGCTTGTTAGACTTCAAACATTATACGTGAATGGATAATAGGGTAGGTATTTGGGAAAAGTCAATATGAATTCGATCTGTTTCGATGAATATTAAGGTTTAGTTATGTTCTCCTTATTTATATAATGAATAGAAATTTCACTCGTCTTATTCATGCTTAAACATTACTTTTTAATTCGATTAAATTTTCCAACAAAAGTGTAGTTTACTAATACCATGATGTTAGTGTTGTGCACTAACATCGTTATATTAGAAAACTACAATTAATATTTCAAATCAAGAGTTAACAGTCAGAATTGAGAATTAAATTCATTATTAATAAGAAGACTACTACTTTATGAGACAAAATCAATTGATTGATGATCAATTTTGTTTTGTTTGTTGTATTGAAGTGATATTATTACTCCTTATTCAAATTTTTAAATTTCAAGTTAAAAACAAAATAAATAATGATAAACAAGAGAATAATATTAATAAATATTTACTTACTTTTGTAAGTAAATTCTAACTGTAAATATTATAAGTTATTTAGTAGTTTAAATATAAAATAATAAACGACTATTTTATTCTTCTTTTGTTTTCTTTCTCGGTAGTCACTGCGTAAATCGTAAAAATAGTAATAATCCGGTTAGAAGAACATTTGCGTGCGGTAGTCAGGTCTCCAGACGGTGACTGATGAATATTTCACTTCATTATAACAGTCTGCTGTGGGCTCTTTATGTAATATTAAACAAGATTATGAACTCAGAATTGTGAAGGTCTTTATCATGCGTTTTCGTATTTTCTTAACATTACACAATTACACAAACAGTACGCAAAAACATTAGCAATCGGAATATCTACTTATAAGTTTAGAGTAATGTATGTTTAGCCATGGTTTTAAAGGATCCAAGGTAATTATTGTTATTACACACTAGAGACAATGGCCGGAAAATGATGATGACAGTGCAAAATCGTACATTATCTCAATACACGATATTTTCTTGATGAACAGATTGATCCGGCAATAATTTAAGAATCTACTTAGAAATTA
This sequence comes from Phragmatobia fuliginosa, assembly GCA_932526445.1. Taxonomy (NCBI): domain Eukaryota; kingdom Metazoa; phylum Arthropoda; class Insecta; order Lepidoptera; family Erebidae; genus Phragmatobia; species Phragmatobia fuliginosa. The sequence goes on along the minus strand of OW052065.1, from coordinate 6,027,345 downwards.
AAACACTCTTAACATGTTGAGAACAGAAATTTTCTATACAAAACAAACATAAAAATCATAATATGATGACTAAATGGCCAAGAATATCCTTGGCCATTTAGTACGCCTATTGCATAATCTATAAGGCTTTCTAAAACTTTTCGGTTTACCTAAATACATATTATGTACATTACTTATTACTTGTCTATCTACTTTCAAATCTATTTAAATATGTGTTATACACATAAAACAATGTGTTATAAATTTTGTAAATAAACAAGATGAACCTTCTCTGATTATAATCCATATTTGTGTTTATCTGTGAAGCCTTGTGAAATTAATTACATGGGTCGGGCAACATTAACCAGAACCTGAATAATAATCAGTCTACTACTCTCCTTATAGTGACAGTGTAATTATAACAGAAGTTAAAGTGCAAAAGAAACTTCAATTTATAGCTGTAGTGTATGTGTCACTCAGTCATTCATTCACTTCATCTACTTGTGCATCTTTTCCTCTATAGCCTTCTACACTGTTCTTTTTTGGAAAAGAACTTGAGTTACTCCTCGTCGCCAAAATTACTTACATGTACAAAAACTTACTTGACAATAACTCTCCTTGCCAGTCTTTATTATTCTTAACATTTATGAAACTTATTATTTTTTTCTAATATGTCAGTTCCACTTACTTCTTATGTTACATACATAAATTGAAAAACTTTATAATTAAAATAGCTGAAAAAAAATCTCCCTTATAGACAACTCAATAAATATCTAACAATACAATTAAAACTATAATCAGTTAAGATAAATAGAATAAGAAATAATAATTTAGTTAAATGCTTTTATTTGCTTCTTTCCTGCGTCATCCAATGGTTGACCAGTAGAGAATGCCGCAGGCATTAAGTCGGCCATTACATCAAATGTGCATGATGTGTAAATAAATATTACTTGTGTATTTATTATTAAATGTTAGTTACTTACCTAGTTAACAAAAAAAAACATAAATTAGACTAAGTATTCTTAGCTATTTTGTGTTGTAGGATGTTTATGTACAAATTAAATGAAGAAAACTTGCAAGATAATTTAATAAAATGAATATAGTAAAACAAACTTAAAACAACATACTACTAAATTTGGTTACAAACGAACACACAAACATACAGGTGAAGCTAATAAAAGTGTATTAAAAACGATCTATATATACAGATCGATTGATTCTTCTGTAAAACGTTTTTAATGTGGTTGTGTTGGTAAACGCAATGCTTGTGTTCGGTTTATTCATTAAGTTGTTTAAATGACGTAATGTTTACTTGTCTTGAGATATTTTCGCAAGTAAGGTCAAATTATCGAAGTTCTCAAGATATTTATTTTTTCATTTTGAAGACGTCCAATCTCACATCTATGTATGGGTGAAAATTTGAGGGTTGATTCTTTTAGTTTTGAAGTAAAGATGAAGATAACAGTCGTGAAGCTTAGTTGGAGGCCTTAGGTGGCTTAAAACCATCCAAAGGCAAGATTACGTAGCCTCAACGTGTCTTGTCAATCTCAAACCCGCACTCGGCCAGTTATAGCCTTAACCCTCTCCTGATACCTGGTTTTGGGTTGTTGATGATTGATGAATATATCGCATATAAATTTACAATATTTTAATAAGACAAATACTGTTAAATTAGTCCTTGACTTTTTTTAAATCAAATATATTACATTACATATAATTAATAAAATTGCATATCACGAAGGCGATGCTAAACTCACATCAGTCTACCCGTGACCACGAGCGGTATAACCCGTTCGAAACGTCGGAAAATAGAAGGTATCGTAACCTTTATAATATTATCGCGAACAAGTCCCGTTTACAGTAAAAACATGAGTATGTGTAAAAGTCGCGAAAGTCTAAAAAGAGTAATTAATAAAATTTCAAATAAATAAATATTTCGGACATGTAACACAAGCTGCAATAAAAGCTCCTTTGACTGAAATAATACTTGGATACTTTTGAAATTAGGTACTTTTAGATACTTTGTAAATCCATTCAGAATATTTAACTTTTTTGTGGTAACTAGTCCTTAGATCCGTGCCATAAGTTGGTAATAATGTCAGCCTCTTTATGTTTGCATAAGATTAACATGTGCTAAGGAGGCTATTTAAATAAAGCAAACCTTAAACAATTTTTATACAAAGAAATGAAAACAAAATCAAAATACCTTATATTCTGTCTATTAAACCTCGAATGTCGTTATTAAAAATTATTGGCCTAACCAATAAATCCGCAATAATATTGACTGGACAACAGCCTTTCCATCCCATTAATCTCCTAAATATACACCAATGAGTAAATACTTTCCTTCGTCAATGTACTCGATAAAGGTTGACATCTATTGACCCTCAGCCTATTCATCACGACCGGATCTGGAAAACAATTCGGGTAAAAACAAAGGGACAGTGTCAATCAGAAACGTCCTATAATTGCCTCCACTTACCATTAGGACACCCTCAAAAATAATAAGGATCTGTCGTTTACAGAACACCTTTTGTCATTAAGTATTGGCTTTGTAAAAAACATTTACCCAATATAATATTTTCAATAATATTTGTATTTATTTACACTGGTTTTATTACCTTTACTTTTGTTATAATCTATTTCTTGGCAATAATGATCCTTTTAGGAGGAGTATATTTTGCAGTTATGGTAACTCGTCTAATCAATTTGATATTGATTGATTCAGTTGTTAAGCGAAAGAATGTCAAGTGTATCCTGCTTACTACATACTTAAGAAATAAATTTACCCGTGGATTTCATTGAAAACCGTGAGTCCCGGAGTGAAGTTAGTTTAAAAAAATTGCCTTAGTTACTTCTTATAAAATCATCCAAGCCGTTCCAGAGATTAGTAGAAACAAACAGACGGACACACACAGAAACAAAGATTGCTTCTTTCATGTAAATACTGTTTAATATACTTTCATATGCATTTAGTAAAAAAAATTCATTTGATATTAAAAACAGACATTTAATTTTAATTTTATTTATTTGTTCTGTGTATAGTTTGCTTGTATTAAGTATACTGGTATTAATATCAATAATCAACTTTAATTCATTATTCACCTTCTGCATTGTTTTTTCCTCTATTTATTATTAAGGTGAGTACCTTCATATTTTTTATACTATAATATTATTTGAAGGCGTGAAAATGACAAAATAATGTACATTTACTGTGTGACACTTTCTTTACCACATTACCTGACACCCTTAAGACTTCAAGTGAAGACAACATGTCTGAACATTTGTATGCGTGGTGGTGAGTCCAGCCTTGAGGATACTCCAAGGTATTTTTTCTTTTACATTTTATACCCTTAAGGTTATGACGCGCACTTGCGTCGCTGCATGTGTATCGTTTTTAACAAGCAAGGATTTCTTTTTGAACGAGAAATTTTCAGCATCCAAGATACATTTTATTTAACTCGTGTTTTTTATATTCAAATTTGTGTTTAGATTAAGTAAATATGCAAGAAAATAAAACTAATACCTGCACATTTATTAGCCTTACTGTTTTTTGTTAAAATTACATCTTTGTATAGTAATATATACATAAATAAATATTTTGGACATCTAATACACAGTGCCAAATAATTTCAACCTGAGCAGAGCTTGTACTATGAACGTACATTGGCTGATAACATCCTTAATTATACTGTTTTTGTAAATGCATACAAGCTATACATAGAAAACACCCAAACACTGAAACATATATATGTACAGGGATTCGAAACCTCAAGCACAGCATTCGCATACACCGCCACTCCGCAACCAATGCAGTTTAATATATTAACTATTTTCACTCACTAATCCGTACTTCTTAACGTTATAAATTCGAAATTGATCCATCTGTTACGATTTCGTCGATTCAAATGAAATTTGACATAGAGATAATTTGATTCTCAAGCAAGAACATAGACTTCTATTTCTAGCTTGAGTTTCTGGCTGCCTCGGTGGCGCAATGGTAGCATATGCGACTGCTCTGCTTGAGGTCGCGGGTTCGATTCCCAGGTCGCACCAAATATTTTTGTGATCCACAAATAATTGTTTCGGAGTTTAGATATTTCCTATGTATATATTATCCAATTTTTATGGTCAATGTTTATAATATATTATATACTATATATACTATGTATATATAGTATTCTCAAACTTATCAAACCAGACATACGAACTATATACTATATATACTATGTATATATAGTATATAATATATTATATATATTATATACTATATATAAATGGTTGAGTTGAATGGTGCGGATCCATGCGTCATGTTCGTGAACGGGCGCTGTCAGTTGTGACTGGTCATCTCTTAGTTGCCACGGCTTATTTGAATTAATTATTTTAATTTTCAATTGTATTTTTGTTGTACTATGGACACTTTTAACGTGCACGTCTTGCTACATCGTTCTCACATAATGTACCATCTCAACATGAATGATGTAACCAAGATTTTGTAAAAAACATTTTGATTTAAAAGAGTGTCCATGGAGTTTCTTGCCCGTTCTTCTCCATAGAGATCTACGCTAGGGAATGGGCAACTACAGTACTTTCACAGTTTTTATGTCTTGTGACTGGGACTGTAGCTACATTTTTGTTTCGACAATTCAAAAGTGCCTGTAACTGGCCTACTTGAAATAAATGCTTTGATTTTGATTTTGATTGATGTATTTACAAAAAAAGTATGGTACTGCTTAGTTTGGTACTAGGTCGCATTGTGTGTAAATGTCCGAATTTTTATTTATTTTCTGCAAAAATACACACACAAACACACTCTCTTTAATTCAATTCAGCATTACTCACTAAAAAAAACCATTCAATATTAACGCCAAGTAAGAGTAAACCAAGTTGTGTGCACTCTAAAACTTGAGAACACTGTAACAAAATTATCAGTCATCAAGGAGAGTCTCTCGCACCCATGAGCTACGAAGCAGCACTAACTCGATTGCTAAATAGTTAGTGACTTCTCAAACCAGACATACGAACTGGACCAATGGTATTACCCACTATCTGTGAGCGTATTACTTGCTAAGTGTACCAAGTAGCTTCAACTTTGAAACTACAACAAATTCTATTTATATTTTAGTTCAACTAAAATTTTGATAGATTTTCGGTTCAGTTCGATCCACCATACCATACACCTGCGGCTGTTTTTAGCGACGTCTACTAAATTTAAGACGCCATTTAGAGACAGTTATGTAATCTGTAGTTATATATTCGTTTTCACCAAACTTTAGGGGACTCCTAGTACTTTTAATAATACCATGTCAAATGTAGGGGTTACCTACATTAGGCGGCTCTTAGTAAGAAGACAGTATAAGTATACTTGGTGAAAGTGGGTACTAAGCTTTTATCCCCAATAATCCTTAGATTTACGAAATCATAATATATGCATATTCATCATCATCATCAACAGCCTTTAACAGTCCACTGCTGGACATAGGTCTCTCCTTTGAAAGGAGGTTTTGGCCTACTATACCACGCTGGCCAGACAGGTTGGTAAAGGGTTTGTTTCAAGTTTTCCTTCTCTTGGCAGAGATGTTAACTGCTTATTTTGTTCCTTAGTCGCCTCTTACGACACCCATGGAATGAATAGGGGTGGTGACACTTTGTATTCTTAATCCGTCACCACCCAGATAGTATGTATGCATATATATGCATATTATATTATACTTATTCCAGTTAGAAGACAATAAAGCGGCGTGAAAACTCTTATAATCCAGAAAATTAAAATGTTTTTCACGCAATTTAAGCTGGGAGCATTTTCTATGAAATAATTATATTCTCCGCTGTCGTATTTCGTTGTCAAGCGTAAGATCGGAAACTGTGTAGGTCAACATTATTATGATGATGTCCCCTTACTCTTGGATTCAACGCATGCTTTACATCAGGCATAAAACATGTTCAAATTCAAATACAAACAACTGTCTGGCTAAATACCCTTTCATCTACAGTGCTTTTAAATGACCTCAACAATTTATTACGTATAAAGTGATAAATTATCAAAATTTTCTTTACACTTTTCTAAGTGATTAAAACTACATTTGTCATTCATCTAAAAACTTTTCTTGGAAAATTGGCAATATATTTAAATTTTTAAACAATAATCCTTCTGGTTCTCAGAGCTAGCAAAATGTACATCTTTTATAAGTATGAATAAAACACAGCCTTAATAACGTCAATCGTCACTTAGCTGCGTCTCAACGACACGAAGTCGCCCAAAATTCGCCGTCTTCCCTTAACAATACGTCCAGCGTATATTCTCCCTAATTATAAAACACTAAGGGTCGTCATTAAAACAGTACTTAAGGAGTTACCATCTCCTCTAAAAGCTTTACTAAAGCTTTTGTAGGAGTTTATGCAGAATGTTAGACCTTTGTGAAATAAAAAAAAGTTTAAATTATGGAACACTCATTGTAATTAAAATTACGCTTAATAGCTTATTCTTGGTTTAGTAATAGCGGCGTTTTGTTTTTTAATTATGAACAGTGAATTTTTATGGCCAATGTTTTTTGCATTTGTTGTAAATATACTTTATGAGCTTAGGGATTAAATATTGCACTATTTACAATGCCCAGGCAATATGAATAATGACAATGACAATCAAATCGAGCAATGCAATTACTGATTTACCTACATAAACTTACTTAATTATTTTTTTAACATTACTAGATTTTTGGGCCAATATGAAGAAAATATTATTTGGTGGGGATTTTAACCAAGAATATAATACCAATAATAAGTTTACCAAGCCTGTCTGTGGCCTTATGACTCCTAAACGCAAGAACCGATTATGATAAATATTTTCGGACAGTTCACTTCAAAATCTTACGTATCCAATCGAGCATTTTATGAAAGTTCCAATCCATGATGCTATATTTTATTTGGATAAATTATAATATCAAACAAATGAGAAATATTAAAATGGTACAAGCAGTTTTACTAATGTAACGTAGACTAACAGAATTTTGCGAAGTTTGAAATAAGTCAGCAATCGGTGAAATTGCTAAAATCCACAGAAACGACACGTCAATTTAGGGTAATGCGTCGCTAGTAGGAATCAGTGGGATTCCATTAATTCTCGATTTTCAGCTATTTCTTCACCGACAACTGACCGACATTGAACTGAGGCAGCTTACGTATCATTTTGTTCTGGTTTTTTGTATGATATACGATATGCTCTCTGTTCAATCGTTCTGGCTTGATAATGCATACATAAGTATTTACAACATCTCTCATAAAATGTATTTAGTCATGTTGATGGCATTAGCATGGGTTACTGTGACCTTTGATAATACTAAAAAGCAGTGTTGGATAAATTTCAATGGTATAAACAATTTATGGTTAACATTTTATGAACTTTTTTTTGACTGCCTTCTTGGGATAGTGGTTAGCGTATGCGGCTGCTCGGTCTCGGGTTCGGTTCCCGAGTTGGACCAAATATTTGTGTGATCCACAAATGTTTGTTTCGGAGTTTGGGTGTTTTCTATGTATTTATGTTTGTATTTACAAAAAAAAAATATGTTTATGTATTTTTATCAGTTGTTTAGTACCCACAATATAAGCTCTGCTTAGTTTAAGACTAGATGACGTTGTATACTTATAAGATGTCAAAAAAAATTACACCATAACAACTTACAACTATTCATCAATTGTAATTGTGACTATACTGACTGACTGTAATGGAAATTCAACTAACAATTAAGTCGATGTTAATTGGAGTGGCAGCAATTAATATATAATTAATTTCTTAATAGTGAATGGTACAGTTAACAAATTATTAATTGTTAGTTATTATAGGAAAAAAATCATAGTTATTAAATAATATATTGATTAATGCCCAGCACTGCTATAAACTGAAACCGGATAGGTAAAAAAAGATAAGTACCTTTAATAGTGGAATAAAATGGGCCCGTAAGTTAAATTTCAAGAATGCATTTAACAAGTTCTACCAATTGCCGATAGTCAAGAGTATAAATTATATAATTATATGTTGCTTACAATTATTTACTACACTAGAGATAAAAGAAGCAAATAGGTGTAATCAATAGTAGTACAAAATACAGTATGAAACAATATTGACGTAATAATTGAAATTTAACTACTTTTAAAATTAAAATAAATTTTATGGTAGATATAGAATTTGTCTTCATAAACTCGAATTAATGGCGAATCAAATTAATACACCAAAATTACCACAGAAATCTGAATCTACCTGTTCTCTACGTATCATTGTTATATTTGATTCTCAAAAAAAGCATGCAGCCGACTTCCAACCTGACATGTTGAGATAACTCAAACCCGGATCAAATTCACGCTTGATTTAATCTTGAGTCAAAATACCATCGGTTTCCCCGTCTACCTCATACTTATTTAAGGTCGTATTATTTTTACTCGGATGCCCGTAATAACTTTGTCTGTGAAAATAAAGTTATCGCTGTTAATGAAATAACATTAGAGAGTAAATTATGTTTAATGTAATGTTTTAATAAAGTGAGATGGTTTTTGAAAGCGTAATGTTATTACAGTGTGTGCTGAGTTTTGAGTGTGTTGAACTCCAAATTAAATGGTCATTTTATTAACTTAATTAACCCGACATATAAAAACATAATAAAAATTTTAGTTGTTGAACGTAATTGAACTTTTTTTGCTATACTATGTTACAAAATTGTGTTACTAACAAAAACAAGTTTCATAGTAGATGATTTTTGAAATGAATAAACTTATGAATCTTATAAAGAATTCAGATTTATTTAGATTTATTTAGACAGTATTCGACACAGTAAAGTTAGTATTCCGAAGAAATTTTTTGGAAGATTATTTAAGTTATATTATTTACTAGCTTTTGCCCGCGGCTCCGCCCGCGTGTATGTCAGTTATCGTGGTAAAGTATCCTATGTCCTTTCCTAAGGTTCCATCTATCTCTATACCAAAAATTCATTAAAATCGGTTCAGCGGTTTAGTCGTGAACAGACAGACAGACAGAGTTACTTTCACATTTATAATATTAGTAGGGCTTTTCATAAACTCTTGTATCATTCTAATCTGACGTTGTTATGAGCTAAATAATTATGAACTTTCTTTTTCCAAGTATCAGGTTCATCCTACTCATCATCAATAGTCCTTGAAAGCCAGACTATGGGTACTAGATAGCTGACATAAATCATCAACAGCCCCTAACAGTCCACTGCTGGACATAGGCCTCTCCTTGGAAAGGAGGTTTTGGCCTACTATACCACGCTGGCCAGACGGGTTGGTTAAGGGTTTGTTTCAAGTTTTCCTTCTCTTTGCATCGATGTTGTCTTGCGTAGTTTATCCCTTAGTCGCCTTTTACGACACTCGCGGAATGAATAGGGATGGTGACACTCTGTATTCTTAATCCGTCACCACACGGAAAGCTGACATAAATACTTTTTAGTAAATACCTACATATTATACACAGAAAACACCGAACACAACAAACTAGCAAACAAATATTTGATCCGACCTGGGAATGGAACCCAAGACCTCTTGATCAACAGCTGCATACGCTAACCACTAGGCCAACAAGACAGTCAAATAGGAAGTTTAAGTTTTTCAATCGATTAAGTTTTTGCATTTAGTATCAGGTTATTTATAAAAAAACAAATTAATTACTTAACGAGGCGCGAGCTATTCAAGTCAACCCCTATTGTAAAACTCTTTATTTATTGATGTGTCTCATAATATTGTACCCATTGTATCCAACTCCAAAAATATTTCCCTTATTTAAAAACAATCAGTTTCATACAATGTGACCACAGCCTATAGACTTCCATAAGCCGTCCTTTAAAAGCAAGACTTAAGCTCTCACGTGTTCACAAATACCATATAACTTCATATGATATTATTTAAGTATGTGTAAGAGAGTATCAGTGTATTCATAATCAGGTCTTTGTTCAAGTTTGACGAGTCGAGACATCCGGCCCTCGTCTCGAGTTTGGCAAGAGGCTTCGTCAGCACACGACACTGCGTACATATTAAGACACCAATTGTAATATTCAATAAATTATGCCTGATTAATGCAGCGCTAATGCATAAATAAGTAAAAATGATATTACGAATGTTATGATTTGCATTCGGAACGCATGCATTTTTCAGCACCGAAGGATAACATGTAATAGATATTTTAATAGACGCATAAATACAGACAGAATGTTTGTTTCTACAAGGCATATATCATTTCTAAAAAGTAGTAGGAGCATAACGTAAGTAAAAGTGTTAGTCTTCAGAAACTTTTCGGTGTTTTTTTTTTCAAGTTTGTTTGTGCACTATCACAAGAATGTCCTCTAATGACTTTGCAATATAAGTATGATTGGCGTATGTAAACGATAGTCTACCTTTAAATATTGCAGACATGTAACAAACAACGCCACCTAGAGTTAAACTAAACAGAGCTTATACTAGAAAGCTAAATTGACTGATAGAATACTTGTATAATTTTTGTTGTTAATAGTGCAAATAAATACCCATTTTAGACAGACAATACCCAAACTCCGAAATAAATATATCTGTAGATCATTCAAACATTTAGTCCGACCCAGGATTTGAACCTCAGATCTCGAGCACCACAGTCGTATGCACTACTACTGCGCCACCGAGACAGTATGTTTATGTTGTCGTCAAATGAACAGTTTTATTACTAAATGCATATGAAAGGATATACGATACTTAAATGAAAAAGCTTGTCTGTCTGTCCGTCTGTCTCTCTGTCTGCTTCTATCTGCTGGGTCGATTATGACAGGACTTTTATATCAGTGGTAATATTGTGGTTATAATATGAACGCACACCAGCTATCCCTCTACTCGAGGACTGTCTACACGGTGTAGGGTACTCGACCTTCCTCAATATAAAGGGAACTCTGTGCTAACTTCATCTCCACGACACTTGCTTTATTGATTAATACCAAAGCTTAATACCAAGCCATAGTGTGAAGCAGTCTAGTTTTAAATGTCATGCAATTGCCAACGTTTGACTTTTAAAGGTACGTGTCTCACATTTCACCGTAAGTCTTAGCAAAGGTATTTTGTAATTTAATTTTTAATTGAATTTTTTTTTTATATAGATTTGCTGCTAAAATAAATCTGCTGAGACGGAAAGCAGGCTGATGGAAAGCATGAGCAGAATGCAAAAGTGGTGGTCACCGTCCTCACTGCCAATGTGGACAATGCAACACGGTGTCCGACACTATGTCAGATGCTTCATCCGGGCCCGGGTATCATAGTAGGAAGGAATCACATGAGCTGGAAGGAAGTTCCAGTTTTCGACTGATCGGCACAGAAAGGAAGAGCTGAACCGTTGGTTCTGGTGCGTATTTCTTCCACTCTCAAGCGGTGACGCCCAAGGCCAGCACATCCTTTAGAAGAAAGAAGACCATTTTAAACTTTAAACATTTTGTTATTCGTACTCGTGCTTTGCTATTATTTAAACAACTAGCGAAGCAACTGATTAACGCTTTTCGTCTCCAGAGAACTGGCCTTTTTCTAGCACAGAGAGTTAGCATTGCTATCAACATGGCAATGTAAATCTTTCCAACCTTTTGTAGTTTATTTTTAAGTTATTTTTTAATGTAACTAAGCAAGAAAATAAAGTCACATGCTACTTTAAAACTACGGCTGTTCAAACTTGAATATGTGTATATCTGTACACTGATCATTGTGTAAAAGTACTATGTTGTTTAAATCTTGTTTCATAATTTTACAGCGTCGTTTTTGTTGTAGTTGGGTTTTAGATCTTACCTTTTTTATTGCCGTTATAGCCAACATACACGTAAGCATAGCTACGGGTAAAAGCTATTAATATTATAAATTACTGTCAGCGTTAAACAACTGCATCGATTTCATTTTTTGCCACGGAAATACTTTAATTCTGGTTACTCTATTTACCACAACAACCGACATACATTTGGTTGGAGCCGCGGGTAAAAGCAAGTTCATTATATATATTTTAGATATGCTGTATAAAAAAAGGTTCTTTTAGAAGCATTCTTTCAGAACGTAAAAAACACAATGCCATCATACAAAGAGTTATTGCAATTTTTGAAAGTCTCCAACGGTCGTCGGCCTCAACAACGTTTGTTCTAAGCAACAAAGTTAAATAATAATAATGCGACCGGGACATTTTACATTACGGCAACACAAAGTTACCCGAGCTGTGGTGGAATGATGGGGTACTACTAAAAGGGTTATTTTGCTTGAGTATAAAAGGATGGAGAGGTTACGTGTTGGACGGTAATTTTAAGGTCTTTTGTCAAACTAGAGATGAAAGTTGAACAATTGACAATCGGATTCCATTGAACCCCGCATACCACGCTAACTGTTCATCTGTTAATGCGGGCATGCCAACGATGTATTATTTAGCGTAATCTATTCAAACAGAATTTTATATTCATTAGATTTATTTTAAAATTTATTTATTATGTGGATCGATTGATAATTTCGGCACTAAAATAAAATAGAGAAATTTACATTACTCACCTCTGGGACGTTTTGACCTCTGCTATGTACTGCAATTTTTAACTTATAAATATTACACAATAGTTGCTGAACCATTGCTTGATACCTTTTGTAATATTAAACGATTGTTATCGATACACATAAATAAATTAGATAGATAGATAGATAGATAGATAACTCTTTATTTGCACACTTTGTTATAAATTCATAAAACAAAACAGAACTTACATTTAATGTACAAAGGGCGGCCTTATTGCTAAGAGCAATCTCTTCCAGGCAACCTTGGGATGGAATAAAATGTTTTGAAAAGACAGTAGTTGACGGTGCAATGAGTTTTGAAAAAATTATAATTCGCTCATGAATATAACTTAGGAATGCATATACTATATATCTCCATACGTGTACAAATAGATACATACGTATACATACCAACATACATACATACCAACGATATACATACATATACATTATACTACACATATATCATACATAATATATAATATAAATACATACATATATAATAACAAAACATTCACATAATGTCCATATTTGTGACTGATCCAGCTAAGCAGTATAAAATTCCTGAATCATTTTTTTAAAGCTATTTATTGTTTGTGCCTTCCTAATGTTCGTCGGTAGTGCATTCCACAAGCGTACAGCTTCAACTGTAAAAGACTGGCCATAAAATTTTGTGGAATGCTGAGGCATCTTCAGTCTCAAATCTTCAGATGACCTTAGACATTTGTCATGTGTGTCATTAAGGAACTTGAAGCGTTCTTTGAGGTACAAGGGGGCTTTAGGATTAAATAAGATATTGTAAAGCGAAGTGAGGATATGAGTATTCCGGCGAGAGCGAATCGGAAGCCACTTGAGCATTTGACGAAATTCGGAGACATGATCGTATTTTCGTAGGCCAAATACAAATCGTATACAGAAATTTTGTAGTCGCTCAAGCTTATCAAGTTGTGCTTCAGTGAGATTAAGATAGCTGACATCGGCATAGTCGAGAATTGGAAGAAGAAGTGCTTGTGCAAGTGCAGTCTTAGTTGCGGTCGGCAGAAAGTTACGTAGTCTTCTCAGAGACCCGGCAGCGGCGTGTATTTTTCGACTAAGTTCTTGTATATGTGGACCCCAAGATAACGTACTGTCTATTACGATTCCTAGATTTTTGACGCTCGTACTTATCTCGAGAGCAGTGCCATCAAATAGAATTTGTGGTAGATGTGTCCAATTTATTCTTGACACCATCCCGGGACTGCCAATTACGCATACTTGCGTTTTTACAGGATTAACTTTGAGTCCATGATTGTGACTCCATTCGCTAATATGCTTGAGGTCCGCATTGATTATATCAAAAGCCTCCGGTAACAAGTTTATAGGAGCTTGTGTGTATATTTGTAAATCATCTGCATAAAGATGGTAGGAGGAACTTAATTGGTTAGAGATTGAGTTTATAAAAACAGCGAAGAGTAAAGGAGATAGAACGCCACCCTGAGGTACACCAGCAGAAATATTGCACCAAGAGGACACAGTGTCCTCAATGCAAATACGTTGCCGGCGACCAGACAGGTAACTATGAAACCAGTCAATTGTCCTTGGAGATATGTTAAGAGACTGTAGTATACCAAGCAGAATGTGAAAATCAACAGTATTAAATGCATTGCTAAAATCAAGTAAGGTGAGTACAGTGATCATTCCACTATCCATGCCTAGTCTGATACTATCCGTAATGTGTACCAGTGCAGAGGTCGTGCTATGACCAGGACGAAAACCGGATTGGAATGGATTTAGTAAGGAATTTTTGGACAGGAAGTTACTTAGTTGTGAGTGGATAAGGCGTTCGAGAACTTTAGATAAGAAAGGTAAAATGGATATGGGCCGATAGTCAGAAAATGAGGAGGGTTTAGCTTTTTTAGGTAGAGGGATTACTTGAGCATCTTTCCATGCACATGGAAAAACACCGCTTGACATGGAGAGATTCAGGATATTGCATAGGATGGGAAGGATTTCATCAAGGATGGGTAGAATCATGTTTCGACTGATACAATCACTTCCTACTGCATTCGATGAAATCGCAAGAATGGTCTTCCTAACATCACAATCGGACAATTGATCAAAGACGAAAGGTGGATAGTACATTAGATAATACATTTTGAAAGTTTATTATTGTTGAAAGACTAGGAAAACTGTGCATTTTAAATATTTTTAAGTATATATCTATAAAATCAGATCATTTATCATTCATGGAAGGATATTTTATAAGTATACAAACGATTATGACTCGAATTTTAGTGTTAATTTTTGCCGCATCCAAATTATCTAACCTGTATGTCAATGTATAATATTCAAGTGCATAGCGGTGTAACTCATAATATGATGCCTGGACTTGTTTATGCATATGTTACAGCCGCTAAAAGGATCTCTTGAATTGGATATAAAACATAAGACAATGGGACATATCATAATAAAATGTCAAGAGAGAGAAATCTAGCACTCTCGCGTCTTGTTGTGTTGGTACGGTTGTTCGCCTCTGATACTGACAGATTGAGTGCATATATTTTTGCAAAGGTCGTTGAACTCACGTAGATATGCAAGACCCTTTAAAAAAATGAAAATTACCGAAATGTTTTTGTGTCGTCTTTTCTAAATAAAAACGTACAAATTGTATACTTTATGATATATCCGTAGATACGATAACAGAATGCTCTATGAAATATTATCATATTGAATAATAATTTGTAATAATAAATAAATAAATCATAATTTCGGACATCTTTTACACACAACATCATCTATTCCCAAACTGGGCAGAGCTTGTTTTATGGGTAATAAACAACTGATATAAACACATAAAGATACTTTTTTTGTTAATACTAACATATTATACACCCATACTCCGAAACAAATATTTGTGGATTACACAAATACTTGGGCCAACCCGGAAATTGAACCCGAGGCAAATGATCTTTGAGGAGTGGTGAAATGTGGTTTACACTCTGATTTCGCAAGTTTAGTTTCTACTTGAATTCCTATCACTATATGTTGTATGTGTTTAATTCTGTGCCATATCTTGCTTTTGTTAGGAGAAATAAATACCATTTTAATACGAAGTATGATGTGTGAAATCAATAAGCTATTAAATGATAATAATACCTACAAAGTATTATATGAAAAAATCACTTAAATGATATATATAATCTGTTTCTTTAAACAAATATAAAGAAATGTACGTATGTGTATACAAGGGCAGAAAATACTACAGAATAATTGATTCGCAACCACTGTTCAGTGTTTCGTATCTCGCCTTGTTACTTATCTGTTCTTACTGTTAGATAATTGGATCAAGATCTGTTGTTTAGTATAGAGTTACATATGGATATTATCTTTGGCAGACTTGTTGGCAGATAATTTTGTAGCACATGTTATGAAGTTCTAATTTTTTCTTCAGATTTATAATTCTGTATTTAAAAAAAAGTGGTTACCATTATATATATTATCGTAATATATATATAATGATAACCACTTCCAAAGCCCAATGATGTTCGAGCGAAGAAACAGATTTTAATTTTCAAAATATTTGTTTCAAATTTTGGCATATGTAAAATCTACATGACTTTTTCCTATTACACAATGGTTGTAATATAAATAACTAGCATTTGCCCGGGTTTCCGATAGCTTGCAGATCGGTTATCGAAGTAAATAGAAACCTATGTGTTATTCTGACATATAAGTTACATTACTGTAAAGTTTCATCGAAATCCGGTCAGTAGTTTTGTCACAAATATTCATAAATCCTCACAAACTTTCCCATTTATTAAAATGAGTAGGCTAGGATTATAAAATTCCAACTCTCTGCAAAATTTATTTCATGGATCAATATGATTATTTAAATGTCAGAATAAATGTCAAATTAAAAGTTGGATGCTTTGATTGGCCGTGTGTTCCAATACTTAACGAAAGTTGTCTTTATGTCGGCCTATTGTGGAGGCAGTGAATTATCTCAATGAGAGCTAATTAAATTTCTTAGCGCCTTGCTATGCGGAAGGCGCCCCACGAAATCGTTAATTCACCAAACGAATTGCTTTGTTTGCTAAAGTGATCGTGTTAAGTGTCTTTTTAGTAATACAATGTTATCAATGTAATTGTTAGAAGTTTGTACAAGTTGTGATTTACTTCAATGAAATTGATTAGTTTCATAGTCATGTATTTTTTATTCTTTAGAATAATCCAATCAACCTATAGATATTTTTGGTGTTAACTGAGACTACGTTCTATAATTAGAATCTATTCTGATATATGTATTCCTGATTTCATAATAAAGCCATGTGCAACTTCTTCCTAGATCACTGTTCCAAACTTATGACAATCAGATCCAATAATGGTTTAAAACTTCATCAACAGAGCAGTCTCTAACCTAGCATAGGCCTCTCTTTAGAAAAGATAAAAAAGATTTAAAAAAAATTACTTATAAGATAGAGAAGTATACAGGCAAGACACATTGTGACTACATAATCTAGCCATTGGATGTTATTAAGCCACCCGAAGACCTCTAACTAAGCTTTACGACTGCTATCTTACGATAACAACCAGGACGGAGTGCTTAACGTTACCTCCGAATCACGAAAACGCTCATAACATGTCATGCCATAAACAGTCACCCATCTAGGTCTGACCGCGCCGATGTAACTTACCCTCGGTGATTGTTTCCAATCACCTAAGGCCTCAGCTATGAGCGCTGGGTATGTTTCTTAAACAACTAATTATTTCTGATTAATTATGAATATGAGGTATTTTAATCCTTTTCAAATGCTGTCAAGTTCACATTAGCCTCCGTATTCATTTGTAAACACAGTGGGTATGACTCTATTATTTTTTAAAGTTTTAAGGTAATTCTAATCACGTAGTTATCTATTAAACAATGGCTCGGTACTCGAGTCACGATTTTATCTTGTAAGTCATAGCACCCTTAGGATGTTAGCCGCTTAATTGATATTTATATACGAACATTTTTCATAAATACAAAAGATAAAATAAAGCATTAGAAGTGGGAGCCCGGGGGGACTCGCTACGAAAAGTTTGAACTTCGTAAATTAAAACTATTTGTATTAAATATTAAGAATTATAACGAAGCAAGTTTTGTCGAAGTTTTATCTATTATAGGTTAGAAGCATTTTCAGTAACATAAAATTTTAATTAGAAACTTTGCTATTTACATCACAATCCTAAAAAAAAAATAGTATTAATTTGTACAAATAAAAAACATTTGACGGTTTCTAATTGTAAATGAACAGCTTTTCACTAAATGCCTATTAAAGAACATGTATGTACTTACATTGTACTTACAACATAAAAAACAATTTGTTAACTTTTTGGTCATCTATCTGTATATTTGTTTGGCTAATTTTTCAACAACAACAACAACAAGCCACGATTAACACCGCGGAGCTCAGCTGGTATTAGTATAGAAAAACTTTACTTCCATTTTTAGGGTTCCGTGTCCGAATGGCAAAAAACGGAACCCTCATAGATTCTTCATGTCTGTCTGTCTGTCCGTCCGTATGTCACAGCCACTTTTTTTTAAAACTATAAGAGCTATACTGTTGAATCTTGGTCAGTAGATGTAGTCTGTGAACCGTTAATATTACTTAGAGCTGAAACTCATTTTTTTATAATCGTAATGAGTGTACCGCAAATAATACTGACCATTAAGACGCCTTATACAATGGCATTTATTTACCAAATACAACAAACATTCTTATAAAAGCAATTACAACTCAACATCTAAATTTGAATAGCCTGTTACATCAAAATTACATCCAGAATCATGGTTCAGCAGTAATTTGCAACCGGCCACGCTTAATCCTTTACAAATCGTAGCCGTTCTTACAAAAGTACACCTTTGACCCACTTCCATAATGTCCCATTCAGTGGCCAGACTGCCAGATTAATTTTCCTCTGTGACAAGGGTTTTTATCAGAACATTTTAATATTACAGTAATAACATCCAAGTTTCAATTGAAAAATGAAATCATTATGTTTGAAAGTCAATACTCAATAAATCACCTTTAACCAATGGAATAAACTTTATTTTATACCACTTTGTACTAAACATTGTATTTAGAAAAGTTGAGGAAATATTGGTCATTCTAACATTGCAAATAAATTCTTACAAGCAACCTTTAAATGAATAAACCGATTAACAAACTGAGATAGATAAAATTCGTGCTAGTTTTAGTGTGAAAGAAATTCAAAATATTTAGACAGCAAACTACCGTTGAGTCCAATAAAAGTTGTTTTTATTGTGTATAATGTTTTTATTAATTAAATGAAAACATTAATGATCAGTCAGCCAAGTATCTGTTTGTAATATCAAATAAAAAGTTTTTTACTAAATGCATATGAAAATAAATACAGTACCTACATCAAAAAAGCTTGTGATTGTCTGACTGTTTGTTCCAGCTGATCTCATGAATAGTTGGACCTATTTTGGCGGGACATTAACTAGCTGCTATTTGATGACGTAAGGAGTAACTACCCGCGATTTAAACTATAGCCGCAGGTAACACCACGGGACTCAACTAGTATACACCCATTAATGCAAAGAAATTAATGATAACTTATACTACGAATGTGTGTTAACTGTGTATATGAAAACAAATAACACACATTCGTAGTATAAATTTAACTACAAATTGAAATATGAATTTCGATATTGAAATTATTTTACACCATTCCGATAGACTACTCCGGACTTTCTTAAATAGTAGTACAATTATAAAGTGTATATTCTTATTGACCGCCTTGTTACTCTGGTGGTTAGCGTATGCGGATGCTGATCAAGAGGTCTCGGGTTCGATTCCCGGGTCGGACCAAATGTTTGTATGATCTGCAAATATTTGTTTGGGACTAGATGATGTCCAAAAAAAAATGACAAAAAAATGTCTAAATTCTTTATTTTCCACGCATAAAAGTTGAGTTAGCCTCATTCGAGTGCCAACCAAACTCGAGTTTAACCAATTAAATTACTTCTTCTTCTTCCTAGCCTTATTCCTAATATTTTTTGGGGTCGGCTACTAGCTTAACCGGTTTTACCTAAATATCAGTTTTACAACGAAGCGACTGGCATCTGACCTCCGCAACCCTAAGGGAGAACTGAAATTCGAAGAAGAAGAATAAACTGACTACTCGGTAACGATAGACAATCATGCCAAAGGTGCAGCTTTATCTTTGATATTTCTCACATTCGATCTAATGTGCATATCAAAATCATTCAGTATCAAATTCAAATGGATTCTTTAAATCCGTGATAGTCCCTCGTCAAGCTCGACAAAGTCGACATCACGGAATCGGGCACCTTGAAATAGAAAATCCTGAATTGTAAAAACTCTCAGGTCACTTTGTCACAGTCTATTAAGATATAAGAAAGTTAAACATCAAATTACGCAGTTGGTTAACAAATTTGTAGGGAACGAGAAGAGCATATATATTTCTGTTGAGATAGATTTGGATAAAATTCCAAGGAAGACGATTGCGGCGAGTGACGTATTCTAATATTACCATTTAAACAAGTTTTATGGTAATCGCCCCGAAACCCGGGAGCTTATTTTCGGACTGAATTTCTGAACGTTATTCTTTCACAAGTTTAAAGGCGAAAAGTTACAAGATTTCTGATACCGACCCTTAATAGGATTGGGTGTTGTTTTCGAATAATTTAGCATTAATTAAATAAGTTTTTGTTCGCTTACAAATTCTTTGTTGGTTTTGTATTATTATTGGATTTGTTTATATAGCAATGAAAGGATTGCGTATTGATTTTCTATTGAATTGTTTGTATTTTGATTAAAGTATTTATGTATCTTTTAAACTTTTTCATTTTGTTTTAGTGCATAATATTTTAAACTTAGGTAACCTATATTTCTATTTTTCAATATAATTTTCAAAAATCTTCATACATACATATAAATATAAAATAAATAATTAACAAATAAATATTTCGGACATCTTACACATAACGTCATCTAGTCCCAAAGTAAGCAGAGCTTGTATTATGGGTACTATACAACTGATATAAATACATAAACATACTTTTTTTTTGTATATACAGAACACACACCCGACACAAATATTCGCGGATCACACAAATATTTGGTTCGACCCGGGAATCGAACCTGAGACCTCTTGATCAGCAGCCGCATACGCTAACGACTAGACCAACGAGACAGTCTATTCTTATAAAATTATGAATGGATCGATTCACCATGGTGAGAACTTTTTAACATATCTCTCTGCAAGAAACTTTTATATGAACTTCGAACAAAAATAAATGTTCATTAATCCGAATTCATTTTTTACTCATTTATTTAATTAAACAGCTATTATATAATTGAAGAAAAATACTAATCGTATTTTATTTATATTTTTTTTTTTAAATTCCTATTTTTTTTTTTTACTAGCACTTCAATTAGAACCTTACTTTATAAAGTACATCATAAAACGATGGACTAATAATCTACTTATGTACTTTTCAATTCCATTATATTTATTTATGTTAGTAATAGTAAAGAGCCATACTAGTTTAATAATGTATAATAGTTTAATATATTAATTATAAGAATAATATTAGGATCTACGAATTGGAACAGACAATTAGCTTCACGACTGACTACTGACTGACTACTTGACGTTTCAAAGGTGCCGTTGTATGGTTTACTTGAAATAAAATGATTTTGATTTGATTTGATTTATTTAGGAATAAAATGTTGTGGTGTTTTCGAAAATTCGTGTCAAGAATTCTTAGACTTGGTACTCATCAAAAAACACTTATTTAAATGTTACCGACAAAATCAGTAAGTATTTAAATAATGCGTCGATACTAAGGTAATATTAAAATAATAGGCAACTTACAGTAATATAACAACAAGAAATAACCAGAAACGTGTAATTTCTGAAATGTTTCCATTTCTAAGAAACAATTTTGTCGACATCCTGCATTCAATAGTTTTCATAGAGCGCTCAGCCTCAGTGCGCCTCATAAGTTAAATAACGTATTAGGCGTAGCTCTCCTCGGGGCTCGATATACCTTTGCGCCAAGAGAATATATAGCTTTCTTATTATATTCTCTGGAACCGAAGGTATAATAAGTATTAAAACAATATGATGAGAATGAAGTTTCATCATCATCATCATCAACAGCCTTTAATAGTCCACTGCTGGACATAGGCCTCTCCATTGAAAGGAGGTTTTGGCCTACTATACCACGCTGGCCAGACGGGTTGGTAAAGGGTTTTGTTTCAAGTTTTCCTTCTCTTGGCAGTGATGTTAGCTGCTTATTTTGTTCCTTTAGTCGCCTCTAAATGAAATTTAGGGCGTAATAAAATTAACTGGCAAAATTAGTACCCTGACTTTTAATATATCTTCATCAGTCAACAGAGAATATCATAAAACCGTCTAAAATTGATATTGAAACAGTTAATGAATCTAATATTATCATGATTAGATCTGTTTATTTAAAAACCTGCCAGACACTAAATGAAATAAATCGACTATCAAGGCAATCCTTCCTGAAAGATTCTACATTCCCTACCTATTATAGTTGTAAACACATTATCACTACATCAGCAGCCTTTTCCTATAGGGCATAGGCATCTCATTAATAAGAAGGGTTTCGCCTACTATACCATGCTGTCCAGACAGTTGGTTTAGGTTTCTTTTAAGAATACCTTCTCTTTGTAGTAATGTATTCCTTCGTAGTTCAATTTCTTAGTCATCTTTGTGTGTGTGATGAAAGGGGTGGGAACAATCCATATTTTTAATCCTATCATTATACGGAAAAAAGGTGAAGTTTTGATTCTAAAATATTTTTCATTCATTTGTATATAAGTTTTACTATCGTATTGTATAGTAGTGTTTAAAGGTATATTCGTAGGTTAACGATGGTTGTGTTTCTTTTATCATGTGATTAGAATACTGATTAAATCTGAACTCTTGTTCACATAAAACAATTTATTACAAACATTGTTCTAACATTTTAAACTTTTATATTAGAACAAACCGACCTTTTTAGTCTCAGACGCACTCTTGAATCTCGTCAAACCACACATATAACCTACATCTATATACCTCTATACCTCTCTATATATCACAAATTCCTCTCTTATTTATTTGAATTAATAATTAGCCTAAATTACATCAAAGCTCATTATGTCTGTCTGTACACAGTACATGCTTATAAGTACATGTTGTACACGAAAGGTATAGCAATTTATCAATAAAAACTTGCATCATTATTCAAAGCCACTGTAACATACAAACAGTAAGATCATTAGCAAGATTTATTTTCTGATACATCGTCAGAACTTGTAGAACTCGTTCGTGTAATAAAAACTTTGCGCGTAAAACGAAAAAAATGGTTTAATGGAGCAAAGTTAACCCGTTTGTTGTAAATCTTCACATTTGATTGTGTCCGTGTAATGGCTTTAGGGTTTCTTACTAAAAGTGTACAAAAACTGCGGATACTTTTGTTTAGTATCACAGTGACTATGATTTCCGCAGTTTTATGGAACTACAACATTGCGAAATATATGTGCTAAGATATTGATCACTGGTAGTACTAGAAGTGTATTGGGAGTTATATACTTCGTTAGAAACTGTTATAGATTTTTTTCAATAGATTAAGCCAATAAAGTGTGAAACATTATTTATTCTTACTTAAAAAAAAATGAAAATTCAAAATACAAGGTTTACAATATGTCATTTTCTATGGAAATCTTTTTTAGAAAATAACATCATATTATTAACAAATGCGCTTACTACAAAAGTATTTTACTGTATTAAAATTAATTTTCTAAAAATAAACACAAAACCATATAATGTGTTGTACAGATCAACGCACATCGTCGTAATCGAATTACTTCTCACTTAATCGTTTCCAGCAGCACTAACAGTTCAATATTTCCACTATCCCTTATTAGTTTCAGTCGCGCAATTAGGGAGGGTCTCCTCTAGACAGTTGCTCCATTTGCTCGAACGTTTCGAGTATTGGCTCGTGTTGTTTAAACCGTTCGTAATCGATTCTCTGCATCGAGAACATTGAGTGTTATTGAGGTGTTTTTCTTTATCCTCGTAATGGATTTTTCATTTATTCCTTTGTTTTTCCCACTCCCAATGTTTGTCATTTCGACGCCTTCAGAGTTTAGAAGCTCGATCTTCGGTAAGTGTATTTGCTCTCCATTCGATAATAAATCTGGAACTATTCGCGTGAAAAGCTTCGTTTGGTTTTGTTCTTTTAAGTTTCAAGATAAGAATATTTTTTTGTTATTAGTAGTTTGAAAACATTTAGCTAAGTATATCAGAAGTAGTATTAGTCATCACTGTAGAAGATTTTATTGAATACCTCAAAAATTTGGTTCTCAATAACACAATTAGCTAACGCTTAGTGCATTGTCCATGTTCACATTGAGAATAGTGACCACCAGTCTTAGATTTAACTCATGCTCTTTATCAGACAGAGTAGTCATTTGGCAGCTACAAATTTAAAGGTTTTTAGGGTTCCGTAGCCAAATTCCAAAAAACGGAACCCTTATAGATTCGTCAAGTCTGTCTGTCTGTCTGTCTGTCTGTCTGTCTGTCTGTCTGTCCGTCCGTATGTCACAGCCAATTATTTCCGAAACTATAAGAGCTATACTGTTGAAATTTGATCAGTCGATGTATTCTGTGAACCGCATTAAGATTTTTACATAAAAAAACAAAAAAAAACAATACATTTTGGGGGTCTCCATACTTGGAACTGAAACTCAAAAATTTTTTTTTCATCAAACCTATACGTGTGGGGTATCTATGGATAGGTGTTCAAAAATGATGTTGAGGTTTCTAATATCATTTTTTTCTAAATTGAATAGTTTGCGCGAGAGACACTTCCAAAGTGGAAAAATGTGTGTCCCCCCCCCTCTAACTTCTAAAATAAGAGAGTGATAAAACTAAAAAAAATATATGTTGTACATTAACATGCAAACTACCACCGAAAATTGGTTTGAACGAGATCTAGTGAGTAGTTTTTTTTTAATCCCTACTTAATATTATAAATGCGAAAGTACCTCTGTCTGTCTGTCTGTTACGCTTTCACGCCTAAACCACTGTATCGATTTTGATGAAATTCGGTATGATGATAGAACTGAACTTGGGAAAGGACATAGGCTACTTTTTACTGCAATAATCGAGACACAAAGACCAAAGCTAGGTCATTATAAAAATACATAAATCGAAGATGTCAAAATGTATCACTGTTTACCTCCTGTCAAAACTTCACAGGTTGCTAGGAATAACACACTTGCATGGCAACCATAATGATAGTTTGTAAATGACATATAGACCAGTAGACCAGAGTAGATAATTTTTGAAAACAAATAAAATTATAGTAGGATGAAACCTATTGGAAAAAGATGAGAATATTATAAAAATGAAAGGAAAAATAATTTACGGGCGATCTGAGGTCGGGAAGGGGTAGGGAGGGAGGTTTTCGGGTCCTTTAACCGGGGCGTGAAAAAGCATCTCACTAAGCCGCCATAGTGTGGGCCGCCATACATTATTGTCCGCATTCGCAGCAAGTGTGGTAGCCCCGACCCTTGGATTTTGCTCATGCTTTCCATCAGGCAGGGTAGAGTCAGATTGGATGGCTAAATATATTCAACAAAGGGTAAAAAACGGTATATCTCGATTTCCAGCAAAACTACAAGGAAAATAGTTAAATGGCAAAGTTGTAGGTAATTAAAAGATCTACAACTTTTTAAGGTTCCGAAGTTTATGACTTCGAACCCTTATAGATATGTCATGTCCCTCTGTCCATCCGTCCGTCCGTCCGTCCTCGACTTGTCGTCCAAACAGTAAGTGCTAGAAAGATGAAACTTTGCATGAATATGTATTGTAATTACGTCGACAAAGTGCTACAATAAAATTATGAAATATATTTTTATTTAGGGTACCTCCCCTACACGTAAAGTGGGGATGTTTTTTTTCTCACGGCTACCCCATCATGTAGGGTATCATTATATAGGTCTTTTAAAAACATTACAGGTTTGTTAAGACGATTTTTTGATTTAGGTATCCGTTTGCGAGAAATTCCACTTTAAAGGCAAACTTTTTGTAAAAACAGGCCGTCCCGCCCGCCGCAAAATTTGTGATAGTGGTCCATATAATGAACTTTAAATGAAAACTATAACGAATTAGATGACTTCGTTAGTTCAGGAGTTATAGAGGCTTAACTTTTACAATGCGCTTACTTGGAAAAGTCATACAAAATCAACGCATTATTACGTAAACATAACAATTATCACACACTTGGCCGATTTTTTATAATATCATTGATCAAAACACTATTATTAAAACATCGATCAAAGTTACAACTAACTACAAGAAATTTTATATGATTTTACCTGCTGATACGGAACCCTTCATGAGCTAGTCCGACTCGCACTTGGCCGCTTTTTATTTTATTGAGTCGCAGAGTGATAAAATATCAAGATTTCTTTTTAAATAAAAAAAATGCACTATCAACAGGAGTAAATTTTCTCTGTAAATTTGGCTATTTAAAAAAATCTTTGGCGTATTTTTATAAAGAAGCTGTATTATATTTTTAAAGGTTACCCAATTTAGTGGGTAACCAGAGTTGCTTGCAAGTCTAAATAAACCAGCCTGAATGCATAAATTGTACCATTTATCGCCATATAATACTATTTGAATAGCTATAAAATTAAAAATATATAAATTTTATTTCGTTTTCTCGGTATCATGTGAACCATCACAGCCATGATCCCAGCATTAAATTCTTAAGAAAATGGAAATACAGAATGAAATAATTCAGCCATTACTGTCATTCGGGCGCTACCAACCCAACGGAATAAAAGCGATCCGAACAGAGTTAATAAAACGAATGAGAGAGGAACATCTCAGCTTAACTTTTTAAACGCCCGACCGCGACTGTCTCGGTGATTTATTGAGGGAAGCTCTTCCTTTTTGGGCCAAACCCAAGACCCGCAACTATTTAAATTAGAATGTTGTCACAAATCGCAAGCAACAACATCACGAACGATTATAGAATTATATTATGGAGAAATCATCACTTTTCTATTCACCATAAATTACCTGGGAATGGTTAATGTGTCGAATTAATGTTTTTATTTTGGTCGTGTTTTAATGGGTAACAGCCGTGAAACAATACTATAATATAATCTAAAATTGATAAAAGGTTTTATACTTATGTATAACAAATTCACAGGTAATGTAGACATTGTAGCATAGATAAATACCTATACCTATTTCGAACATCTTACATACAACGTTTAGTCCCAAACTAAGCAGAGATTGTATTATGGGTACTAAATAACTGATATAAATAGATAAACATGCTTTTTTTGTAAATACACACATATTTATACACAGAAAAACACCCAGACTCCTAAAGAAATATTTGTGGATCATACAAATATTTGGTCTGACCCGGGAAGCGAACCCGAGCATCAGCAGCTGCATATGCCAACCACTAGACCAACAAGGCAGTCAATCAAAGAGGCAGTCAGTCAAAAATTGACAATAACACATTTAAATCCATAAAAGATATTGAAATGGAAAAATCTATATGTTATATCAAAACAACAGTTTTTTACTAAATACGTAAAGTACATACGGACCTTACATCAAAAAAACATTTTTTCAAATTGTTGGCTGTCTGTTTGTTTGTCCCAGGGAATCTCTGGAACGGCTGACTTGATTTTGCGGGACTTTCACTAGCAGAAAGTTGATGATATAAGAAGTAATTAAGGCTATTTTTAAACTAAGCTCCGTGGCGTTACTCGCTACTTACAACAATAATCGCGAGTAGTAAAGAGGGGCAAAAGTAATAAGTAATAAATACGAAACCTCGCGAAAATAAAAGAGTAAGATTAATCTTAAGAAAAAATATTTGAAATAAACCATTCGTTATAACGAGTGGTTCATGGCTAAATGACTTGTAAGTTATACCATATTTTTGACACTAAAGCCATAATCAGCGACCCATAACGTCCCAATGCTAGAGTCCGGTCTCCGCCCAGGAGAGGGTTAA
Organism: Phragmatobia fuliginosa; assembly: GCA_932526445.1. NCBI lineage: Eukaryota > Metazoa > Arthropoda > Insecta > Lepidoptera > Erebidae > Phragmatobia > Phragmatobia fuliginosa. The sequence continues at coordinate 5,999,759 of OW052065.1, read as the reverse complement.
GGCCATACGTCCGTATGCTGGCCGTGTGCGGGTTGGGGACTGGCAAGACAAGTTGTGGCTACGTAATCTTGGCGACGGATGTTTATAAGCTGCCTGAAGGCTTCTAACAAAGCTTCACGACTGTTTTCTTATAGTAACAACCGGGATAGACTGCTAAACGTGAGCTCCGAATCATGGAAACGCTGATAACATACCATGCCACAAACGGTCACCCATATTTGTGCTGACCGCGCCGTCGTTGCTTAACCTTGGTGATTGTTTCCAATCACCTAAAGCGAATTCAATTCCACTTGGGTATGAGCGCTTCATAACTTTAGTGTTTGATACAATAACGCACTTAAACCATAACTCAAACTATTTTGTATCTACTTGTATTTTAGACTTTGCAAGCAATGGCTCCATAACCTAATATATCCTGAAACTGAAAAATTAATAGCGTAACACATACGCACATGCACGAACACACTCATACACATACACACACCCACATATTGATTTATTTGTTCTTTTGTTTTTTCTTTATTTTATTTCTTATATTGTCTATTTGTCATAATTTATTATTGTAGTCAGGAACATACAGAAACTTTTTGTAAATATGTGATTTTTGTCATTGCACACTGCTCAATATAGGAGTCGCTAATACTAGCACGGCTGGCAACGTTAACATGTCAATATGAACAACATTATGTGTAATTATAATTTGCTCGTATTTTTGATGTTGAGATTGGAGTATTTTTTTTTTTTTTTTTTTTTTTTTTTTATATTTAAGGCTGCCAAAGTGACTCTACTCTGCCTGATGGAAAGCATGAGTAGAATCCAGGAGTAGGGGTCACCATGCTTATTGTGAGGGTAGGCAATGTAGCATGGTGACCCTTACCATGGCAGCCTGGTTAGATTATTCTGCATCATTCTCCCGGCCTTCGAAGGGCGGGAGAATGATGCAGAATGATTGGGCCTCCGGTCTCACACACTCCACACACACACACACACACACACACGGTATGTGTTCTTGGTCAATAAATAAATTATTATAAAAATTATTATTAAAAAAATCTTTGTGTACTTTGAACATATTTTACTCTTAGCGTAACTTACTAGTCGAATAAGGGGATATAAAAAGGACTGCATTAGTAATATTTTAGTAGGGACAAGGAACACACTAAAGTTTGAAATAGAAAAGTTTCTTTGTTTGTTAATGTCCACTGTTGGGAGAGAGGTCCCTTCTGTGCAATAAATCACCACAGCCATAGACCAGGGTCTGACATTCCCTTCTGCGGTACCATTATGATTCAGCCATGGAGTGCGTTGTTTAGATTGTATTCCAAGAATATCTTGGGTTACCCTAAATGTTTTAGGAAATTAGGGATATTTTTGACATTTCTTTTTATTTTCTCTACTTCTTATGATAATATTTGCCAATATTTAGTTAGAAAAATGTAACTTAGTCCTAATGGAAAGTTTGATATTAAAAAAAAGTTCTATAATAGGCTACGATTTTTTTTTCCATTCAAGTTAATTAACCAATAAAGCATAATTTATTACAATTTCGACCATATTATTTAAAAATAAATTCCCATAAAACAATATGTTTATTAGATATTAAATTCTATTTTTTCAAAATTTATCTCAACAAAACGAACGTAGAGCTACGGTACTACCATTACAGAAGAAGATCGACTTAAATTCCAGCCACTGTTTTTAGACTTTCGCGACTTTTACACATACTCATGTTTTTTACTGTATTCTTATGGTATCGTAACCTTTTTAATTTTATCGCAATTATGTCCCGTTTACAGTATAAAATTCCAGCCTTTGTGCTGTCGTATTTGGTTGATGAGTATGAATGATCCAAGAGCATCTCACTAAGCCGCCATAGTGTGGATGGTAACCCCTACTCTTGGATGGTACTCATGTTTTTAACTATAACAACTATTTAACTATAAAAAAAGCGGCCAAGTGCGAGTCGGACTCGCTCATGAAGGGTTCCGTATCAGCAGGTAACATCATATAAAATTTCTTGTAGTTAGTTGTAACTTTGATCGATGTTTTAATAATAGTGTTTTGATCAATGATATTATAAAAAATCGGCCAAGTGTGTGATAATTGTTATGTTTACGTATTAATGCGTTGATTTTGTATGACTTTTCCAAGTAAGCGCATTGTAAAAGTTAAGCCTCTATAACTCCTGAACTAACAAAGTCATCTAATTCGTTATAGTTTTTATTTAAAGTTCATTATATGGACCACTATCACAAATTTTTCGGCGGGCGGGACGGCCTGTTTTTACAAAAAGTTTGCCTTTAAAGTGGAATTTCTCGTAAACGGATACCTAAATCAAAAAATCGTCTTAACAAACCTGTAATGTTTTTAAAAGACCTATATAATGATACCCTACATGATGGGGTAGCCGTGAGAAAAAAAAACATCCCCACTTTACGTGTAGGGGAGGTACCCTAAATAAAAATATATTTCATAATTTTATTGTAGCACTTTGTCGACGTAATTACAATACATATTCATGCAAAGTTTCATCTTTCTAGCACTTACTGTTTGGACGACAAGTCGAGGACGGACGGACGGACGGATGGACAGACGGACATGACATATCTATAAGGGTTCGAAGTCATAAACTTCGGAACCTTAAAAAGTTGTAGATCTTTTAATTACCTACAACTTTGCCAGTTAACTATTTTCCTTGTAGTTTTGCTGGAAATCGAGATATACCGTTTTTTACCCTTTGTTGTATATATTTAGCCATCCAATCTGACTCTACCCTGCCTGATGGAAAGCATGAGCAAAATCCAAGGGTCGGGGCTACCACACTTGCTGCGAATGCGGACAATAATGTATGGCGGCCCACACTATGGCGGCTTAATGAGATGCTTTTTCACGCCCCGGTTAAAGGACCCGAAAACCTCCCTCCCTACCCCTTCCCGACCTCAGATCGCCCGTAAATTATTTTTCCTTTCATTTTTATAATATTCTCCTCTTTTTCCAATAGGTTTTATCCTACTATAATTTAATTTGTTTTCAAAAATTATCTACTCTGGTCTACTGGTCTATATGTCATTTACAAACTATCATTATGGTTGCCATGCAAATGTGTTATTCCTAGCAACCTGTGAAGTTTTGACAGGAGGTAAACAGTGATACATTTTGACATCTTCGATTTATGTATTTTTATAATCACCTAGCTTTGGTCTTTGTGTCTCGATTATTGCAGTAAAAAGTAGCCTATGTCCTTTCCCAAGTTCAGTTCTATCATCATACCAAATTTCATCAAAATCGATACAGTGGTTTAGGCGTGAAAGCGTAACAGACAGATAGACAGAGGTACTTTCGCATTTATAATATTAAGTAGGGATTAAAAAAAAAACTACTCACTAGATCTCGTTCAAACCAATTTTCGTTGGTAGTTTGCATGTTAATGTACAACATATATTTTTTTTAGTTTTATCACTCTCTTATTTTAGAAGTTAGAGGGGGGGGGACACACATTTTTCCACTTTGGAAGTGTCTCTCGCGCAAACTATTCAGTTTAGAAAAAAATGATATTAGAAACCTCAACATCATTTTTGAACACCTATCCATAGATACCCCACACGTATAGGTTTGATGAAAAAAAAATTTTTGAGTTTCAGTTCCAAGTATGGAGACCCCCAAAATGTATTGTTTTTTTTCTTTTTTTATGTAAAAATCTTAATGCGGTTCACAGAATACATCGACTGATCAAATTTCAACAGTATAGCTCTTATAGTTTCGGAAATAATTGGCTGTGACATATGGACGGACAGACAGACAGACAGACAGACAGACAGACAGACAGACTTGACGAATCTATAAGGGTTCCGTTTTTTGCCATTTGGCTACGGAACCCTAAAAACCTTCAAAACTGTAAAAGATTGCTATTTCTTTGAAAATCACTTCCTAATTTCGTTCGGTGACCTTTTAATATTATTCAACGTTTTAAACCTTACCAAAGCAATAAAAATGTCCAGCACCTCTTGTCTTTGAAGTTAATTTTAGGTTTAAATAACCCTGTAGCGTTTAATTAAATTCGAAATTCTGTATAGATTTCTTAGAGTATAATTAAAAGCCTAGATACTAAGGTTTCATGAGCTGTAACAAATAAAGGATTTCGATTACGCAAGTGGAAACAAAGGACAGCAACAAAATATTTAATCTTTCAAAGAATAGGACTTTTACTGTCAATAAACAGTTTATTGTGACAATTAGCAATACCCTGTACACAATATAGCTACAGACGTAACGCTTCGTAGTAATAAATCTTGAATCCACGTAGCCTCGTAGAGCGTACCTCTACGTGTCTACGATGTCTCAAATACTTGGTTTATTTTAGCACTTTCGTAGCAAGCGAACCAAATAATTATTATATTTAGTTGCTAACTTGACAGTGAATGAAATTTTCATATCTTTTAGTTATTCTGCATAAACACGAAATAAATTATTTTTGCTTGAACCAGAATAGCTGCTACTTGCTGGCTAATTTTTAAGCTATTGCATAGCTTTTATCGCGGGCTCTGAGCGCGGCGACCGAATCAAGAAATTTCGTAACGAAAAAACCTAACACCCTAAAAAAGGATAGAGAATATGATTGTAACTGTAGTGCAAGGATGTGGCGGCTCCGTGCTCTATAGGCAGATAAGCGCTTGCGTGATGTTGCCACCGGCCGTTATCCGTTGACTTGACAACACAGTCATTCTAGATTCTTCTTCCCTGTTTTTCTATAATCCTATTGTTTTTTTTCTATAAAAACTAATTACAAAATATATAATTATTACCTACTTTACACAATACATAGTGTCCGCGTCCAGTACCGTCTATTGAATCTTAGTGTTTATTTTTTTCCATAAAAATATTAAAATATTACTATTATGTTCCCTGTTTAGTTGTCATTATCTTTCGGTTAATAGGATGATTATATTGTTTGGCAATAAAATTGTTAGAATGTATGTTGGTAAAAAGACAGTTTGTATTGTTTTGTAAACTTGAATTAATATCAAAGAAAAGAAATACTGCATAAGTAAAAAAATAATAAATAATTATAATTGCATAAGTTGATAAAAAATGCTATGCAATAGTTTTAAAGCGGCAGTCTTCGAGTACCACAAGATTTTTTTATTTATTTGTCTAGATATTGGACTACCGCACAAAACTTTCAGGTAGCAAGAATTTACATTAAGTAACAATTGAATTCATAAGCCCAAGGAAATTATTGAGTAAAGAATTTTTTATAGTTAAATAGGATTTAGTTTTTTTAAATGTTTAAGTTTTCAAAGTGACTCTACTCCGTCTGATAGAAAGCATGAGTAGAATCCAGGAGTATAGCCATCATACTTGGTTGCGCCGTTTGTTACTTTAAATATAAGTGCGGCCATCTTGGGTGAAGTGCAAACCTCAGCTTGTCCAATAAGCGACCCGGATGGTAGTTCGCGCATGCGCAGCAAGCACACCGCTACCATGACAACGGTCAAACCATAAGACAGTTGAACTTTTTTCTCCGTCAAGAAAAGTGCATCGTTGACGGCTCGCATCTCGCTTTTTCTCAATTTCTCTGTTCCGCTGTGATAATACATAATTTACGCTTTACAACATTCGCTGTGTGGAGTGCCTTTCATCACGTTGTTGCTGCTGCTAGGCGAGCGAGTTGGCAAGTTCAAGGTAAGTGCTTCTTCCCTTGAATGAGTTTGTATTTGTATTTGATATAACAACGGCCTCCATCTCTAACAGCCCGCATTCAACTAAACCGCGTCTCCATAATTTTTTGGTCCTTCGAGCCGGATTTCACCAGCCTGGTGCTATCGTAGGAATTATTTCGCATTTTATTTCCTGTATTTGCGTTTATAATTTGTTCTTCATTTATAAACCGGTACCCGAAAGTACACGCATCGCATATATTCGCATAATTTCTCATTTTTCGCTATATTTCTCGCATTTTTTCGCAATATACTTTCATATTTTTCTTTATTTATCGCATATAACGCTTATATTTGTTCAACAATACTTGTTTCGCACATTTAACGTAATTTACGCAGTTACAGTTTTTACGGTTTTCCTTACTATTCTTAACCTACATTATTAACTGTAACGCTCAAAAATGTCGTTAGAAGCTAAGTTACGTTTGGTCATTGCTAAAAAAGAAGCTATTTTTTCGCATATAATTTCTTTATACAACACCGCTAAGAAAATTGTTCCGTCTGTTAAAGAAACTAGAAATAAACTTGAATTTTTAGCTGTTTCTTCAAACATTGACAAATTATATTCGGATTTCAATATTTTATGTGATCAGCATAATGAATTAGAATTAGAAAAAAATCCTGATTATAAATTTAACTTTGATAATTGGACGTCTTTCGAATCATTATTTTCTTTTATCAAACAAACACGCACTGAATGCTTGGAATCTCGCCGTGCAGCCGGCGATACTTCGTCAGCTGATATTAATAAGGCATCCACCGCTCATCCCAGTTACTTCCGTTTAGCTCCGCTAGAGTTAATAAGTTTTTCTGGTGATACAGAATCTTGGCCGCTTTTTTACCAATGTTTCAAAACAAACGTACACGAAAATAAAAATTTATCTGATGGTCAGCGCGTCCAATACTTAGTAGGTAAATTAAGTGGTACTGCGCTTAACGTATTTGCAGGTATTATACCTAACGAATCGAACTACGCTACGATATGGAATTCTTTAGTATCGAAGTATCAAGATAAGAAGTTGTTAGGATCAATGTACTTAAATAATATACTTGACATAAAATCTACTTCGGACTCAGCTGCTCAATTAAATAATTTTATCGAGCGTGTTCATTCGTCCTGGTCCGCATTAAAACAGCTGGGTATTGACGACTTGGCTGACTTTATAGTTACGCATATCGCTTCACGTAAGATAGACACACAGCTGATACAAAGGTTCGAACTATCTGTCCGCGATAAGGAGATACCTACGAGTACGGACTTAGTTAATTTTATGCGGCATCATGTGAAAGTGCTCGAGCGAACCTCCGCTGCTCATAAAAGTACTTCACTGCCGCACGCTCAGGGCTTCTTCGCAAACCGGTCGCGTAATAATAGCGCGCCAAAGGTCTCGCACACCTTCGCTGTTACTGAGAATAATGTAACTAAACCCGCTTGTGTTTTTTGTAAGACGTTACATCATTTTCAACTATATGAATGCACTGCATTCAAACAGTTGCCCGTAAACGAACGCTTTCATTTTATTAAGTCAAATAAATGCTGCATTAATTGTTTAAGTTCAAGGCATTCCTCGCTCAGCAAGTGTGCTTCTCGAAGTACTTGTAAGCAGTGCAATAAGCAACACCATACTCTGTTGCATTTCGATTCGTCATCGAGCAGCGCCCCACGCACCTCGCCGCACGCGGCAAGATTGCCGCCGCCTGCGCATGTGCACCCCGCGCCCGCTTGTAGCTTTGCTGGCTCAGCAGCGGCTACGACCGTAGCGCATAAGTCAGCCGCGCAGCAATCTGCATCTCCACAGTCTTTATGTATGCATACACATAATATAGACAATAACATTCCGGTTGCCTGCTACGATGACGTTCCGTGCACTACGCTAGCGAACTCTCAACCTGTTGCTTTCCACGCTTACAATAAGGTTCAATATGATAAGACTGTTATCTTACCTACTGCTCAGGTAGACATCTCGAACAACGGAATGCAATATACAATTAGATGTTTAGTTGACAGCGCTTCTCAGAATCATTTAATCACTCTTTCATGCTGCGAGAAATTAAAATTAAAAATTTGTCCGCTTATTAACTCTTGCATAAAAACAGTGGGGTTAATATCCGCTCCGATTAGAGGCTACGTATCGCTTTTAATTAAATCGCGCGTTTCGGATGCGAGTTACAAAGTGACGCTGCTAGTGGTTGATCACATTACCGATCAGTTACCTACGCGTTCAATCCAAGCTTCCGTCATGGAACATTTTATCAAACTACCGCTAGCAGACGATCAGTGGGGCTCGCCCGGTAACATTGATGCAATTCTCGGCGCTCAGCTGTTCCCATTTATTTTACTTGGGGGAAAAATAATTCCGTCAATCGCTCAGTCTTCTCAGGCTTCTCACTCTGCACCTTACGCTCTCGAGACTACGCTTGGCTACATTATCATGGGTGAGACATCGACGTCTTGCTCTGATGGTGAAGCCTGGTCCTTCGGTCCTTTAGTAAACGAACTAAACGATAAAATCGTTAAGTTTTGGGAGCTGGAAGAGGTAGAGTCGCATGCTGTTGGGAGCCCAGAAGACAACGACTGCGAGCAGCTGTACGCGTCCACAGTCACGAAAAGTTCTTGCGGACGTTATATCGTGTCCCTGCCTTTCAAGGGAGATCCCAAAACTTTAGGCAATTCTTTTACTACCGCACAACGTAGGTTAAACGCACTTGAGCGTAAATTTAAATCGCTACCCACATTACGCCAAGCATATAACGACGTAATCAACGATTACATACAGAAGGGCTATCTTTCGGAGTTGCCTTACTCCGCCGCTACCGTAACCGAAGGTTACTTTATACCGCATCACGCCGTCGTTCGACCAGACAAGTCGACGACAAAAACACGCGTCGTGTTGGACGCAAGTGCTAAGACGGAGACAGGTCCGTCCCTTAACGATCTATTGCATACAGGCCCTAATCTGCAAGCGGATCTATTCTCTCTCATGTTGAATTTTCGTTATTTTAAAATAGCAATAACCGCAGACATACAACAAATGTACCTAAGAATTTTACTATCGGAAGGTGATCGTAAATATCAAAAAATAGTATATCGCTTCAACGAGACCGAACCACTCCGCATCTTTCAATTCAACTCTGTGGCTTTTGGTCTTCGCTCAAGTCCCTTTCTCGCCATGCGAACCGTCCGGCAGCTAGCTGAAGACGAGCACGCTCGTCTCCCTCTCGCTGCAGCGGTTGCAACCAGCGAGTTATATATGGACGACTTAACCACTTCAGTGCCGTCTACTGCTGATGGCATACAACTCGCTGACCAGCTGCTCGCTCTGTTCGAAGCCGGTGGATTCAATCTGGTTAAATGGGCAAGCAACTCGCCAGAGCTTCTTGCACATTTGCCCGAATCTCATCGCGCGCCGATTGAATTCACCGACGATAGTGACACGCTGAAGGTGTTAGGCATAAAGTGGACACCTACTACGGACGCTTTCTCCTTTACTACATCCGCCGCGTCTGTAGCTTGTACCAAACGTGCCATACTTTCGACCATTGCTCGCTTATTTGACGTGTTGGGGTTTGCAGCGCCTGTGATTCTATATGCCAAGCTCTTGCTTCAGGAGCTCTGGCTCGCAAAGGTAGGGTGGGACGAAGAGCCCCCTGCAGATTTGAAGGAACGCTTCGTCAAATTCAAAACTGAACTTCCCTTATTGTCGAAACTGAAAATACCTCGGCACCTAGGTACTGCTACGGGCTGCACGCTAAACTTGCTCGCATTCGGAGACAGCAGCATGAAAGCCTACGGCTGCGTCATTTACTTACACGTGACATATCCAAACCGCGACATTTCGGTTCGTTTAGTGTGTTCGAAGTCAAAGGTAGCTCCGCTAAAAACTGTGACTCTGGCAAGGCTTGAGCTATGCGCTGCGTTACTCTTGGCTAAACTTACCAAGCGAGTTTATACTGCATTCCATGGACGCTATCCTATTCAAAACATTTTCGCATTTTCGGACTCCACGGTCGCTTTGTCCTGGATCCACGCATCGCCGCACCGTTGGCAAACATTTGTTGCCAACCGTGTCAGTAAAATTCAGGAGCTTCTCTCTCCTGACCGCTTCTTTCACATCAACGGAAACGAGAACCCCAGTGACTGCGTTTCGAGAGGCCTGTTGCCTTCGCAGTTGGTAAACCACCAGCTCTGGTGGTGTGGCCCTCACTGGATCCATAGTCCAATTGATGAATGGCCCATAGTGCCGTTCGAACCATCCCGTGTGGAGGTCATACCTGAAATGAAACCATCAGTGACACTTACCGCTATATCCGATGTGGAGGTTTCACCGCTGCTAGAACTCGCCGTCCGGGTCTCGACCTGGAAGAAACTGCTACGAATTATCGTTTACGTCCTACGCTTCGCACGTAAGCTGCCACGCTCGGCTTCTATTCAGGCGTCAGATCTGCAAGCTGCTGAAAACCTAATTTTGCATGAGCTCCAGCTCAAATATTTCGCGGAAGAAATCAAAGCTTTAGCAAAGGGCAACTTACCTTCGCCTGCGTTGAGGAAGCTTGATCCTTTCGTAGACAGCCACGGGTTACTCCGCGTTGGTGGCCGGCTCACTAATGCGAATATACCATACGAAAACCGGCACCCAATACTGTTGCCGCGTCGCGATCACGTGGTCGAGCTTATCATCGACGACTGCCATCGATCTAATTGTCACACAGGTTCGCATTTGCTCATGTCGTTGCTGCGGCAACGCTACTGGATCATTTCCGCTCGAAACTTGATCCAACAACGCATCCGCAAGTGCAACTTTTGTTTTAAAGTTGCACCCACACATCCAACGCCTATGATGGCTAGTCTTCCACCCGCGCGAGTGCAAGAAGCGAAAGCTTTCACTCACACGGGTGTCGACTATGCTGGGCCGTTAAACATAACTCTCACTCGCAGACGTGGCGTTAAGAGTCAAAAGGCGTACATATGCCTCTTCGTCTGCTTGACCACTAAAGCAATACATATAGAAATTGCATCTGATCTCAGCACAGACACGTTTATCGACGCTCTTAAACGCTTTCTCGCTAGGCGTGGCCCGGTTTCGTGCCTTTACAGCGACAACGCTACTAATTTCATTGGTGCTAAACGTCAGCTCGACGAACTGCACACGTTCCTAGCTGCGAAGGACACATCTAACGCGTTCTAAGCAGCCTTGAACGGCCATAGAATCACGTGGCGTACAATTCCCGCTCGCGCCCCCCACTGGGGTGGAATTTGGGAAGCGAATATAAAGTCAGTCAAGACATTGTTATACCGCACGATAGGACAGCAGCTACTCTGCTATGAGGAACTGCTGACTGTACTAACGCAAATAGAATGCCTTCTGAACTCGCGGCCACTCTGCGTCCTTTCTGAGCAGCCTCATACCATTTTAACGCCTGCTCATTTTTTAAATACTACCCCGCTGCAATCGTTGCCCGCGTATGAGGTTGATCACACAACGAGCCTGTGCAACCGCAAAAAACTATTAGATAGGCTAGTTCAGAGTTACTGGAAAAGGTGGCACGTTGACTACCTGCACACGCTTCAATTGAGACAAAAATGGAATACTCCAGGTGTTTCAATTTAACCCGGTACGCTTGTGCTTATCCATCAGGATGACACGCCTCCGCTCCGCTGGCCCACAGGCATTATTGAACAAATATATCCGGGAAAGGACGGAGTCACGCGAATGGCTCTTGTGCGCTCTACAACTGGCACCTTTAAACGCCCAGTTGTAAAGCTGTGTCCTCTTCCATCACAATAGATTATAAAATGTATATTTTGTTGCCATTAGCTTTAGTTAAGTATACAATTATATTCGCAAATATTCACCTATTCATAATTTCATATTATTTTTTACCCTATAATTCTGCATTTCATACTTCGCATTAAATTCAATTTCATTTATTTGCATATATCTTATTCAAGTTTACTATAACTTGACTCCGCATTATAGCACCGCTCGCATTTGTCCTTTGAAAACCCTACGGTTTTTCAAGCCGGGGAGAATGGTTGCGCCGTTTGTTACTTTAAATATAAGTGCGGCCATCTTGGGTGAAGTGCAAACCTCAGCTTGTCCAATAAGCGACCCGGATGGTAGTTCGCGCATGCGCAGCAAGCACACCGCTACCATGACAACGGTCAAACCATAAGACAGTTGAACTTTTTTCTCCGTCAAGAAAAGTGCATCGTTGACGGCTCGCATCTCGCTTTTTCTCAATTTCTCTGTTCCGCTGTGATAATACATAATTTACGCTTTACAACATTCGCTGTGTGGAGTGCCTTTCATCACGTTGTTGCTGCTGCTAGGCGAGCGAGTTGGCAAGTTCAAGGTAAGTGCTTCTTCCCTTGAATGAGTTTGTATTTGTATTTGATATAACAACGGCCTCCATCTCTAACAGCCCGCATTCAACTAAACCGCGTCTCCAATACTCATTGCGAGTGCATATAATGCAGCATGACGACCCGTACCATGACGGCTTAGTGAGATGCTAGTGAGATTCACAATGATTGCGCATACTGAAAGAAAGAAATAATTAAGAATGAAAGGAAAAACAGAAATGTAAGTCTAACACTTTACAGCGATAAAGTAAGTACAATAGTTATTAAATGGAATGAATAACATAAACATGAAACAGATATTACCACAACATTTGACTCCATTGTTGGTCTGTTCGTTGGCATATGCGGCTGCTGATCAAGAGGTATCGGGTTCGATTCCCGGGTCGGACCAAATGTTTGTATAATCCACAAGTATTTGTTTCGGAGTCTGAGTGTTTTCTATGTATAATATGTATGTATTTGTAAAAAAAAAGTATTTTTATGCATCTATATCAATTGTTTAGTACCCATAATACAAGCTCTGCTTAGTTTTGGACTTGATGATGTTGTGTGTAAAATTTCCGAAATATTTTTTAATGTATTTTTAATACAAGCAATGCTTAGTTTGGGACTAGGTGATATTGTGTGTTAAATGTCCGAAATATTTATGTATTTAAATAGATTGTCACTATGATAAATCCTAATTACACTACAGTTAGCCATATAAAATGTTTAAACAATATATGCTTCACAATTACAGTTCTCCTATAAAAAAGCAAATAAATTTGAGGCAACAAACAGTAAAGTTAATTCAACGAAATACGTCGTTTTACAACCTTCGCAACATCACGAACTATTTTATAGTAATAATAAAAGTCATGTTCTGTTGAAAGCGCGTTGAACAAAACAACCAATCCAACTGGGAATACAAGCTCACTAACGCTTGCCATCAACTTTGCAACTGACAACTGAAGAATTTCGTTCACTTAAATAACTACGAGGTGACGGTAAGCCCATCCAACAAACTAAAGTATTTAATATTCTTTAAATACCGTAATGTTTAAGAATCATCATCATCATCAACAGCCTTTAACAGTCCACTGCTGGACATCTCCTTTGAAAGGAGGTTTTGGCCTACTATACCAAGCTGGCCAGACGGGTTGGTAAAGGGTTTATTTCAAGTTCTCCTTCTCTTGGCAGTGATGTTAGCTGCTTATTTTGTTCCTTTAGACGCCTCTTACGACTCCCTTGGAATGATTAAGGGTGGTGACACTTTGTATTCTTAATCCGTCACCACACGGTTAGGAGTGGTTAAGAATAATTTAACACAATGCATCTAGATTTGTTTTTTATATATTTTAATCTGCTTAAGTGACTATATTCTATCTGATGGAAAGCATAAATAGAATCTAAGTCTGGTGGTCACCGTCCTCAATGGGAACGTGGACAAATCAGTATAGTGGCCTAGTGGGATGTTTTTTCCTATTTCGTTTAAAGGTGGCGATCTTAGTGGGAGAGATAGAATTGAGAAGGTAGAATGTTTTACACAAATGAGAAATGTTTCTCTTTTCTCTTACTGATGTATCGTAAAGTGTAAATGATACCTTGAAATCTGAAGGGTATCGTCGATGTGAGTGATACTGTAGTATTTAAGTGGTACAGTGAAATTAGTCTCGAGAAATTTTTGCATATGTAGTGGTGTGTGTATTACTCAGATCTTAGAGCGCGTTTCCACTATATCGTTCTGGCCTATACAAAAATGTTTCGATATCCTAACATTACTATTTAATTTTATACTTATCCCTAGCAACACTCTGATTTTTGTTTTCAATAAAAACAAGTTTTTATTTTAAAGAAAAAGGTTTTGACACACACGATAGAAGTGAAACTTCACAGAGGAGAGACCGATATATAATTTTTTTTTTTCTTTCATCTAGGTTTTTAAAACTCCGGGGGGTCTACGGTCAAAATTTTTGTTATTTTTGGCCTAGGACGCACCATTTTCGAGATATTTCAATCTAAAGCAAAAAATCGACACTTGATAGTGGACAGTGGAAACACGCACAAAACCAAAATAAACCAGTTTACGCTGTCCGCAGGTGCCACGTGACCATACACTACTACAAACGCAAAAATTTCTCCAAGCTAATTTACCTGTAGTCATCTAATTTGACACATAGACATAGCGTTAATTCCTGCATACATAATTATGTGCTATAATAATCAATATGTTGTTGCACTATTATTTAAAAATATTAAGCAGTAGCTGCGCCCCGCGGTGTTACCCGCGTATATCATTATGGTTGCTATGCAAGTGTGTTATGCATGGCAACCGGTGAAGTTTTGACAGGAGATATACAGTGATAAATTTTGACATCTACGATTTATGTATTTTTATAATCACTTAGCTTTCGCCCGTGTATCTCGTTTATTGCAGTAAAAAGTAGACTATGTGTTATTCCGATATATAAGCTATATTATTGTAAAGTTTCATCAAAATCCGTTCAGTAATTTTTGCGTGAAAGAGGAACAAACATACACACATACATACTCACAAACTTTCGCGTTTATAATATTAGTAGGATATCGATGACTTACATTCTCTCTCTCTCTCTTTACGCAAACTTTTACTAAACGGTGTAAATTATTTATGTAACTAACGATGTGTGTGAATAATAAAAATGAATGAGCCACATTAGCAACCGATAAATATTGAGTTTGGTGATGCCATTTACAAACAGCATTTTAGAAGCACAGTACTAAAGAATCTATTACACTAATACAAGAAGGTTTACAGAGAGACAGACTCACAAGTATCTACTAAAGCCGGTGCGATCAATAATTCAACGTTCGGTGTGTACTCCGCTTTACCGTGGCGCGTCTAATCCGTATTTATTTCCCCAAAACAGCGAAACAGCTGGCTTCAGTTTGCGTCCCGGAATTTATGTCCGGGCTCCTTGCGTCCCTGGGTAACACGTACGAAAGTGAATTATTCTACTGATAAGAGATATAATGGCGAGCGGCATTTTCATAAATAGTCATAATGTATGTAAAGTGTTATGTGTTAACCAAATTCGTGAATTTCACACATGTTTACTGACAACGGCAGTTTTTATATATGTTCCTCTCTTTGTCATTCATCATGAGGGGCATTAATATTACGAAGACTTTTTTTATTTACAATAATCAGGGTGTTAAAAGTATTTTGACGTAATTATGACCAAGGTGACATGTGCTAATATAATAATCGGGTCATAATTTGTTTTAATTTTTGTAGCCACAAGACATCCGACATTATTTCACGTAGTTAGATAAGCCACATATTATAAGATACAGACAAAGATTAAATAAAGTAATTATAGGCACGCACCATTTTAGTATATAAGCGCTATTGTTAATTAAATTAAATATACTACCATATACGCTCATAGACTATCACACCACATTGAGTCACATTATACTCCTCACCCAAACCGCGGCAATTTTTTTTTCTTTACTCCTTGTTTCTGTAAAACTGAGATAAAATGTATTTAACTTTTTGATTTAAAGATTTCATGAAAGCTGATACCCGTTACTTATTGCTATTATGTATAACTGTTTAATGTTACAAATACATTAATTTGCAAATGACTGATGTATTCATAACCCGAATCATTTAATATCGTAAGGTAATTTTGATAAAAATTAGGTATGAATCTTAGTTCCTAATTGTAAAAAAATCATAGTACATGGCGAACTTTATAAGATTAACGATTTTAAACCAAAGGAGTACACTTTTTGTGAGACGTATAAATATATATTTCCGCGTACTTGTAAGTACACACAGATAATTATTACAGTTCTTTTATTTCAATGGACACTTAAAACTATAACTTATTTTTTTTTTAAATTAATATTTTTTGCATTGTAGAGATTTTGAGAAAGGGATAGACAAAATTTTACGAACGGAAAAATCGAGTGATGTTGTGATTAACCCCCTCGCCTACAAGTAGACAGTGAGTGCGGTTCTATGTTTTGCTTATATTGTAACTGTCGAGTCATCTGGCGTGACACGACTGAGCTGATAATGTGTAACCTACATGCTGGGATTACGCAAGTAAACTTTTGAGATAAGCATATTTAGTAAGCCTAGATATGGATTAAATTATGGGTTCCCTGTGTTTCGTGTAAAAGATAAAGGAAGTTTTACTTGTTTTGAAGTTAAATATAAATTATTTTAATGTACTTAGATACGTTGTGAAGATTAATACTTCCCGTGTCAGGCTCTCGTAGTATTTTTAATCATAAACTACCAAAATGATATCACCATTAGTATGGACCGTAGAAGAGCCAAGGCTTCTGCTACTCGGCATTAACCACATAAACCAAGGTGATCTAAATTTTCCGATTATACTATATCTATTTATTCAATATATTTTCCTACTAAAATTTAGATTTCAGTCTATCAAAATGTATAAGACAAAAATATCCTGCCATGAAAATTACTGTTGTATGTTTTGTCATTTATATCACACTAAAATAAGATATACAAGCTTGCGTGTTTAAGTTATTATTTATTAATTTATTATATAAGTAGAGTTTTATGGGCATGAATGACATTTTCAACGGAAATAAAAATAGGAACCAACGCTTGTCATGTGGTGCTAAGTACCTAGTTATTAGATTAAATTAGATTACCTATTAGATTTATTAAAAAACATATCACTAATACACATACATTTTTAGAAGTTAGTAAAGATAATAACTTATTAAAATGAAGTTATTACTAAGTAAAGCGTGGGTGGGTTAAACTAGAACTTTAGTCACATTTATAATGAAGTGTCTCTTCTCTCTATGTGAATGGACTTCTTGCACATAAATTCATTGCTGACTCTTTTATCTCAAAGTAATTTTTAAAGGTACATAATTTGAAACCAGTTATATATAAATAAAAAATATAATAGTCTATTTACTAACATGAAACTTATTTAGCCTATTTATTAGCGATTTTATTATTTATTTTTCAATTCTAAAGCTAATCTTTTTAACACTTTCTTACTTAAGTTATCTGAGTAGTATAACGCAGAGGACAATGTAATTAAAGTGTGGTTGGTATTCAGAACCGCGACTCAATTTAAAACGTTGAACCTCTTGGACACCTTGGATGCATATTAAATCAGCCAATCTTGAAATCACGGATTTGTTCGAAGTCACTGGATGTGGCAAAATAGCTAAAAAACAACTAGAGGGATATTTATTATTGTTATATATGCGCTGTGGGGGTTTCGAAAGGTATCAAAATGTATGAGCGAAGGGGTGTTAAGGAAGGGTACTCACGGTTCGGTGACGAGTATGAGCTGGTGGCAGAATCTGCGCGTTGTCGGCCTCGTGATAGAATCGCACTGCAATTGTTCGTGGCACTGTAATTGTTCCTGCCGTCCACAACACAGCACGGCAAGCAATGAGCTGATTCGGGGTTTTTGGTCAAACAATCGCGTTATTATCTGAGCAGAACATAAATTATTCACTTTACAAAAGCGCGCGCGCCGGGTAAGTCCTAGTATTTTAGTTCAAGTCCTTTACGCAAACGTCACTCGTTTTCCACTTTGACATTTCCGTTTCGTTCCTGCAGCCGTCTCGCTAGTGGCGAGAATAATAATAGTGATATTAAAATCATTCCTTCAACTGCAGGAAAGTAAAAAAAAGGAAATCAATTGATTTTCTAAGTCTGGGTATGTTTTTTAATTGCTCGTAATATTCATCGCAAGACATTCCTCTCCTTGTTCCTAATACGTAATGGAATATATATTTAATAAATACTATACTCGAAAAATTTTAGGCGAAAATGAAAAAGAAATAGGTTGGTTTTAGAACTTTAATACATTTATAACCTACAATCAAAAGAAAAACTTTAACTGAATACTAAAACACTGATAAAAAGGAATTTCCTCTTATGCTTAGTATCATACTTTATTAATAGTTATTAATAAAGAATGTAATTTATTCATTACAGTTACACTGGTTTTTCTTCAGGTTGAGAAATACAAAATTATAGATACAAAATAGATACACTGTTATATAAACATTTTGTGTTTATAGGCGTCTTTTCAATTGAATCTTATTCTGTTACACTAGAAGGCACTTCGTCTTGCATAGCGAATGACAATAGAAATTGGTGTCGTAACGCGGCTAAATCCTAAGGTTTGTGTTCGTCATCCATCGAAATATATTTGAGAGGTTTGAAGTGATTTTATACACACAGTGTGTTTCAAATTAAAATTCTATTTGCAATTTGGCAAATTAATACAACGTTAATTACCACGTTGCTTGGCTAAATGAATTGGTATAGAGAATGCCATATACCAATTAATTATTTGTAGGTAAACAACGTGATATAGTAGACCAAATGTTCCTTTGTAAGGAGTACCCTCTGTCCGGCAGTAGACTATTGAATAATACGAGTTAAAATATATTATTTGACTCGTATACATTTTGTATAATATTTGAATTTGTCTGCACCGTTGGCCTAGTGGTTTAAATGGTCAACACGCCGCTTTCTACTGCGCCAAGTATTATGGGTTCAAATCCTAACCCTAAGGATAACACTTTGTATGATACACAAATGGTTTTTCAAAGTGGGTGGGTGTTATTTGGGTCCGTTTCTAGTATGTTTGTAAAGTCCCGATACACAGAACTATATTCCTAATGCGGGAGTTGTCTTTTACAAAAAAAGTTAAGTGAAAAATCATTTGTATGTGTAAGATACACATCTTATTTGTTCAGTAAAAGATAACATGTATAGCAACTATTTCTTTTACTTTTTTCGTATGTTACATAATCATATAATCGCTTACACTCCGAAGTTCACCACACCGTGGCATACACGCGTATATAAACTATGTTTTATATTTAAGTCTACCAAAGTGACTCTACTCTGCCTGATGGAAAGCATGAGTAGAATCCAGGAGTAGGGTTCACCATAATCAATGCAGCATGATAACCTATACCATGGCGGCATCGTCAGATGTTTATGCTTCAGTCTCCCGGCCGCTGGAAACTGGGAGAATGATGCAGAATGATTGGACCTCGGGTCTTACACTCACCAAAAACAACAGCAAGAATAAATAAATATATCTGACATCTTACACATAACGTCATCTAGTCTTAAATTAAGCAGAGCTTGTATTATGGGTAGTAAACAAGTGATATAAATACATAAACTTACTTTTCTTTTGTAAATACAAACATATTATACATGCTGTCATTATCAGGATGGTCTTCTATGTGAAGGTAGTACTGTACTGTTGTTACTGTAACTGTTCAATTTATTCGCTTCATAAATTCGATTTAATACAGTCGCACCTTAAATCTATATTTCTTTCTTGTACTACTTACCTGACTATCATCGATTATATTTATGCTACCTATTTCTCTACACATAGGTATATGTGAAATAATCAGTTTTCAAATACACCGCCCTTTAAATTAAATCGTCACCTTTTTAGGGTTCCGTAGCCAAATGGCAAAAAACGGAACCCTTATAGATTCGTCAAGTCTGTCTGTCTGTATGTCTGTCTGTCTGTCCGTCCGTATGTCACAGCCAATTATTTCCGAAACTATAAGAGCTATACTGATGAAATTTGGTCAGTCGATGTATTCTGTGAACCGTATTAAGATTTTTACATAAAAATAGAAAAAACAATACATTTTGGGGGTCCCCATACTTGGAACTGAAACTCAAAAATTTTTTTTTCACAAACCTATACATGTGGGGAATCTATGGATAGGTGTTCAAAAATGATATTGAGGTTTCTAATATCATTTTTTTCTAAACTGAATAGTTTGCGCGAGAGACACTTCCAAAGTAAAAAAATGTGTGTGTCCCCCCCCCCCCCCTCTAACTTCTAAAATAAGAGAGTGATAAAACTAAAAAATATATATATTGTACATTGCCATGCAAACTACCAACGAAAATTGGTTTGAACGAGATCTAGTGAGTAGTTTTTTTTTAATACGTCATAAATCGTAACACGCAATTTACCTTTCATCCAATCAAAACGCTATTATTAAAACATCGATGAAAGTTACAACGAACTACAAGAACTTTTATATGATGTTACTTGCTGATACGGAACCCTTCATGGGCGAGTCCGACTCGCACTTGGCCGCTTTTTTTTATTAAGGTAGTGCAGCCACGCTGCTTTCGACCGAACGAGTCGAATCGACCGCGGCGTTACCAAACTCTCACAGAATACAAATTTTAAATAACAGCATTTGTGCTGTCATGTTTCGTTGGTAGTGCAAAACGAGAGGTCCAAAGGTGCACAAGCATCTTAATAGGCCGCCATAGTATGGGTCACCACGCTGAATTATTTGCATTCACAATGAGTGTGGTGTCGTCATCACATTCATTGTGAATCCAAGGGTAGAGCTTGGACTTTTGGATTCTACTCATGTTTTCAATCAGACAAAGAAAAGTAACTTTAGCAGTCTCGTAAATGTAATGAAAAACATGTATATCCTGGAACTACATACTCACCAGAATCGTTCATCGAAAAAAATAGAGAAATTAATAGCACATTCTAAAGTCGGAGGCCAAGGCACAGCTTGGATCACCGGGCCAGCAAAGTAAGTATGTAATTAGAGTTACAAAACCGTTTCGACCTTCATATTCCGTACTTCGTTGTCCAGGCAACAGAAGTACTTCAATAAATGGAACACAGCTATAAGCCCTTTAATTAAGAAAGAGGTTCTTAACTTTTTTTTTACCTTTTTGTTTAATTATATTGTTTTTCTATTTATTTATTTATACTTAAAGAACATAAACAGTGTCAAAGATTTTAAAGGCTATTTCTATCAGTTGACCTTAGGGTGATGCCACAACCAAAAATATAATTTGTTTAGTTAACTAATTAGCAATCTATAAAAAAATTACAATTTAATATTGCAAATATAAATTGACTAGTTTTCACTAAGTAAAAATGGGTATATATACGTTACTTACATAAAAAACTCTATGATGATTTTTTGTCTGTCTGTCTGTTTATTTCGGTTAATCGATATACATAGTTAAATCGATTCTGACGGGACTTTAACAGAGAGAAACTAAGGGTACTTTTGTTTCAGAACATATATTAAGAATATCCAGAAAAATATATCATTTTTATATCAAAATGATAAGCAGTAAAGTGGTGAACAAAATCCAAAAGCAACAAAAAGCAAGTGACACCAAATTTTACAGCTAGAATTGTATTGTTAAATAAGAGAAACTTTGTTTACATTTTATGTTGTTATGAAACCCTTAAATTAAACCCTTTTCAGCTCAGTTGCACAAAGCCTTGAATGCACAATAGTAATTAATTAAATACACATACACACCCGCATGACAGTTCGCCAGTTAATGTTTGCACAAATCTCTTTGATTACATACTCTTAGGACGGTCGTACAACTTTTGAGCAATCCTCATTCTACTGAGGGCCAACGACCCTTATAAATTAGACTAATATTATAATACTAAAAGACTTGTTTGCATCAGAAAGGTGTCGCAAAATTACTTTTGATGTTGCAAATGTGAAATGACTTTCTAATATGGGTTAAATTCAAAGATCAAGGTACAGAAAAATATGATTTTAAAGAGCATTACTGTCTTTTAAAAATCTTCCCAAAACTAGACGGCTGTAGGCCTAAAAATCTCTCTTACTGGATCTCACTAGGTCACTCAAAAGCAACGAAAGAATTACTAAACATCTAGGCAGTGGCGGCTGTACCTTAAGTGCGCTCGTGCGCTGAACCACCAATTCAAAAGATTTAAAAATCACAAAATACTTCATCTTTATTTTTAAATTAAGGACACAGGAATTCATATTGCTAATGCGGGAGTTGTCTTTTTAAAAAGAAAATTACCATTTCATCAGTTATTTTTTAAACATACAAAAACGTATAGAAAATTAAATCTCCAATTATGGTGAAACAGTTTGAGCGCTTTACTAAACTATTAGGACATAATTCCTGTATAGACAAATTCTCGTGCGCTTCGGCGAGTGCACGAGGACTGTTAATATAACTTGTAGGAGATACGAGTAAATGTACACCTGACGCGTGAAACAAAAGATAGTTCATAGTGAGTTTTCGAGCGCCGCACGGGTGCGAACCGAGGATTGCCGAGAGCACCCGATGTTTGACGAATTGACCGGCCGGCATGGGCGTACGTTATTGTTTAAATAAATTACCTACCGTAATTGTTTTTAGTTTTTGTTTCGATTTTTTTCGAGAACTTTTATTTTATACTGTGTATGGTGTTAATGAAAATGAGCATAAACATTGATTATATTAAAGAAAATAACAGAACTTTTCAAAATAAAGTGAACATAAAATTGGCCGGACTGCCACGGCCCTTTTTAAATTTAAACCAAGAGTGCAAATCGAAAAATAAAGCATTTACACGAAGTTTTAAAAGTTAGATGTTTAATAGAAAGAAATGGTTGTGTGGATGTGAGCGTCTTAAAGTCTTAATACATTCTTTTGTTTTCCTTGCATTATTTTTGGCGGAGAATCGATTTGGACAGAAACAGGTATCAAGGATTTGACGCATTTGAGTGAAAAAATAAAAAAACATGATTCTTCACAAGTACACCTACAAAATGTAATGAGTTTGTCTGTGTTAGGCACGGTCGACAGTCGTAATCAGCTAGATTCTGTGTATAGAATCAATTTTTGTTTTGTTGCATTTTATAATTTTAATATTTTAGTAAAGTGCACCACCAGTTCGCTAACCCACCAGCCGCCACTGCATCTAGGTATTTCTAGTATAGCTTCGTCGAGCCGTCCTATGAACTCTCATTTTAGAACACTAAAGTATTAACGAAAGGATGGTTGATACATTAGGCTATATACATTATAATACATTCTTTTTTACAATTGTTCTTACACCGCGCGTGTTACATTCTCAATATAAAATACTGGATAGACCGTCAGTTTGTCTGTTAATGTATATAGTTTTTAGTTATTATATTTTTTAAATTTGTGTAGATGTGAGAAATTATTAGTTTAAAAATTCTAGATTATAGTTTAAGATAATTATGATTTTAATTTAAGGTATGTACATGGTACAATATAACAAAGTGTTAAGACAAAAAATATATTACGCATTAAAAACTAAATACCTATATTATTTTTGTCACATAGGAGAATAAACGACTTATGACTTTACCCCTTTATATAGTGAACTATATCTCTAGTAATAATTCTCTGACTACTTCAACTTGTTTGGTTCAACCATAGGTCATAATAAAAAGATATGCTGAATTTCAGATCGTAATTACTGTTTTACGTTCACACCACACCGTTCTGCTTACCATCTATTTCTGTGTAGACGCAATCTGGGTAGACTCAACAACCGATGGGGAGGTTATGTCAGCTTCAAACCGATTAAAAACCACTCGATGTCTTGGTTACCAGTAATTGAGGTGACAGACGTGCCTTAGAAAGGAAATCTATACAATCCCCGGACTATCATATACATAGCTTGTCGAAAACTCCCTTATGACCAAACTTTTCTCCAAAAAACATAAAATTTATTTTGTCCAAAACCAATTATTATAAAAATTAAACGGTAAATTTATACTTTTTTTAAAAGAAACTCAGGACCTTTAATATAGAAGTCGATTCATTATAACTTAATTAAGTTCACACAAAATATTTAATTAAGTAGACCCTTCGAGTTTGATTAAAAGTTCTAAAAAGGGAGGATTTCCTTAAAGCTTTCCACGAATATTTACAAAAGATAAGCCAAGTGAACTATGTAAAGAGTACGGTATCAAAGACTCAAGTTATCTAATCTCATATGCTACAAAAGTTTTAAGCCCTTTAATGAAGTTGCTTGAACTGTTTGGGAAGCTTAACGGGTTCTCTTTTGGTTAATTATTTATTCGTTGAAATCATACATATATACTTTTAATCGCTCATATTACAATTAAACTCACATATGTATTACATGTCATTAGATTTGTTAGAAAAATGTACATAATTATCGGGCTATGCTCGGAGTTTTTCTAAGAGATCGTATTAGAAACGAGGTAATCCGACAGAGAACTAAAGTTATCGACATAGCCCACAGGATTAGCAAGCTGAAGTCCCAATGGGCTGGCCATATTAGCCGCAGGACCGACAACCGTTGGGGTAAACGTGTTCTTGAGTGGAGACCGCGTCTCGGCAAACGTAGTGCAGGACGTCCACAGGCCAGCTGGAGTGATGATTTGCGCAAGACGGCTGGCAAGAGCTGGATGCGAGTAGCCGAGGATCGAACTAAGTGGCGTGCAATTGGAGAGGCCTATGTCCAGCAGTGGACTGCGATAGGCTGATGATGATGATGACTATCGCAATATGAATTACAGCTTATTTTTCTTAAAGATGACATCTTTTGTTAAGATCAATTTTTAAAAACTTAGCAAAGAATTATTGGATAAGAGCTTGTCGTAAATAGTAGTATTTACATGTTTGTTGTAACTTCAGGTCGTAACAACTAAGTTTTCCAACTAACCAATTTAAATTATTTTGAGCCAGTATAACGGCCATTGGTCACAGTTTCAGTTCTCTAGTCAGTGTCCTGTTCACATTTCACCGTTCTCAACTATATATTAATTTAAAACTTTGTGAATTTCTTACCTTCGTCCAGGAAGTTGATCTAAAAGTCAAACGTAATTCATTTAATTACTATAGAAGTCTTACAAAAATTACCTTCGAAACTACATTGTTCTAAACAAAGACACAACTGCTGAAGCAAATTCGAATTCCTACACCTAAACACCATCTTCTAACTTTGGCGGACTTTCCTTAGACAGCGTGGCGGAGTTCGAAACCACAAATTGCTCAGAACTTACCTCAATGACTGACAGTAACTTTGTGTCGTTTACTTAAGAGTTTAATGAATACCTACAGCTTCTTAACATCGTTTATGGTCGCAGTTCACCGGAGTATTATACATTATCCGATATACATATGTAGCACTTTATTTTTTGTTCAACAATGATACTAATGGTATTATATAGATAGCATTCTTCAATACGAGAAGAAAATACTTATAAAACAAATACGATGCACGTAGTTATATCACATTGGGAATACTTTGACCTTGACTGCACGGTTGGCCTAGTGGCTTAAGCGGTCGACACACCGCTTCCTACTGCGCCAAGTGTCGTGTCGAGTTTGGGTGTTCTTTGTGTCCGTTTCATGTATGTTTGTAAAGTCCCCCGCGACACAGGAATTTATATTCCTAATGCGGGAGTTGTCTTTATATTTAAAAAAAAAAATTATTCTCATACATCAGAAGTGTAAAAAGCTGGAGCATTGAAACGATATATCTACTACTACTGCCTTTCAAGCTATTAATATTCAATAAATATATATAACTTAAACTGCCATTATAGAAAAGTCTTTAATATAATGATATTTTAACAATTAATAATCAAAAATGTCTCAAAATTATTCATTTAGAAATTGAACAAAGTTATGATTTCTAACTTCATTAGAATTGTGATCCCTTTAACATGACTAACGAGTTAGGTCTGAAGTTATTACATTGAAATCGTCTGGAAAGTTTCTATAATTTAAAAGTATAATACAAGTCTTGACAAAGACATTCCGTTGCCATTTCTAGAAATTTAAGAAATAGACCTACTAAAATACATATAGGTCTCAAAATCCCGTCACATTAACTCTAAACAGGTTGTTGAACATTGTTTCAAAATACCATTAAATAATAAATACAGAACATCGTTTAGCCAAAGATTTTTCTATTTTCTAGGACCGTTCGTTTTCAATAGGATAAATACGGCTTTGCGAATTGTAGACAGGAGTGGACGTGAGTATAAAGTTGTGGTAAAGGAATCGCTCTTACGTAAGTCTTGAAGTGAATACATTCAATAAGTTAACGCCTCCATAACACGCATACACACACACGCGCACACATACACACACACGCACATATACACATACACATGCATGCATACGCAAACACATGCTTACAAGTTATTCAAATTTTAATTAATATCTTGTACTATATCATATATTATTGGTGTGTTTGTACCTTTATTTATTTAAGTTAGATATGTTAATATTGTAGCAAAGCTATAATGTGTCATTTGTACCAGCTGTACAAAAAAAAAAAAAAATACTTTGTATACATTCAAAATTGTAGTCCATTAGTTGTAATCATTATAAATAAATATAATAAAAATTAAGAAATTTCAAATAGAAATATATCCATACATTAATGTTTTCTTGGAGTTAGTTTTTGTTTATTTATTTATTTACTTCATAGGCTCACCAACAATTGTATACACTGTTTAACAGATAAGATACATTTAGCAGAAATTATGGAGTGACATAGTGTAACAAATTACTTATAGGTAAGCACGACGTGCACCACAAACAACAATGTTTTAAATATACTTATGCTAAAAATACAGTACTAGACCTTTTTTTCAGGTATTTAGTATGGTTTTACGGAACTTGCCAAGTGAGTCAGTGTGTATATCGACCAGAACGCTACAACCATTCAGTATTTTGCAAAGTCGTGGGATAGTGGAGTTTGCACCGAGAACGCTTCTGCGAAGCGGAGGATGCAGGGGGGTTATGGGAAAACGAGGATACCTAGCAGGAGCTTGAAATTTTATTTTGCTCAAAAGTTGAGGACAATCTATCTTGTGTCTCAAAAGCTTATATAGAAACATGGAGTCTATTAGTTCCCTACGTTTTTCAAGTGTAACTACCTTAAAATGTGTCAGTCTCTCATTTTATGATTTAATTTTTTTAGCTACACCAGAGGCATATGCAATGTGCCAGAGGAACCTCTTTTGTATACGCTCCAGTCCAAATTTGTGAGCCACACAGGGCTGCAGTACTCCAATATGCCACGCACAAGACAGTTGTATAAAATAACTTTAGTTTTGTAATTTCGGAACTTAACAGCATTTCTCAGTTGTAAGGCTATACTTGTTTATAAGTTATCATTTAACGCTTTCCCGTGTGGTGATTAATCCCATGAGTATTGAGAGCCAAACCTGTCCAGAGGGCATGGTAGGCTAAAACCAAAGAGAGTCAGCAGGCTCATATCGAGAGATAAGCAACACTGCACTGTGACGCGCAAGTGTGCAACTCAGCTTACTGCGCTTGATGTGTCAACGCACTTTTGCAAAATGAGTTAGCGTAGTTGACAATTGCGTATCTGTCTACCCATATCCAGCAGCCATATTTTTATCATTAAATTCATTACGACGAAGACTTGAAGACTAGAAGACTTTACAATTGAAGACTTTAACCACTTGACATTGACAGAAATAGCTGATATTCGGCTGGTTGCCATTTCACCAAGAAAAGAAGAAGAATAATCTGATGATGAGAAAAAAATAGTCCGCGATTCATATTCATTCCGGATGTAATATATAAAAGGTAATCCATTCACATGACTATTAAAACTAATATATTAAACACACACATAGTTAGTTCCATTTATTTACGAAGAATACCTTTTCTTGTAAGAGTAAAAATACTTTATGCGTCCCAGTTGGTCGATACGGAATTCTTAGAAACTGAATTATCCACCGGGGAGAGAGGGTAAATAAAACCCACCCCAAAATAAATAGGGCTAACAACATACACGTAGGCAATCATTTCGTTAAGAAAGTATGAGTCGAGTTATTTCTCTTGGGTGTCAGCAAAGTGGGGAAGTGCAGAAAAGTTGGTCCACAAATCACTATTATGTCATTTTATGGTGGACTAAAGTCCTGTTTGCCTGCCTACTTTTAGTGCACAGATTTTTCTCCCAATGTTTTTGATGTAAGTCTTGATTTATAAATAATAAATCGAATGGTGTCTCACAAAGCTATAATTCTGTCTCTGTTGTTGGGTTCGAATCGATATTTTAAATTCAGACTAAACTTCTTTGAAAAATGTTTTAATCATGAGAAACTAAGATTTGCATTTGCAATTCAAACAATATTTTATATTTCACAACAATATTTTATATTTGCAAATACAAGATATTTGCTTATTATTATAGATGGCTGTTGTACAGGGGGTAAGCAAGTGCAGACAATTGATCTCCACTTACTACGTTCTTATATGACTCTTTTATTTCGTTTACATGCATCAATCTTTGATTTTATTATATGGTAAATAGTATAAAATTTAAATTATTTATCATTGTAACCTACTCTGTTAAGTTTTGTCTTGTAATACACATTTTACAGATGAAACGAATAAATGAAAATAAATAGTCGTTATGAGCAATTTAAGTTAATCATTTCTACTTAAAATTCAAAAGACGAAAATTGTAAATGGCGGAAGTTAATTTTAATTACCAATAAACTTCACATAACTACTTTACTAAATTTTACTAGCCATTAATTAACATTAGTCGCTTACATTCAAAGAGTTCCATTAAAAATCCACTTAGTTTCAAACTTACTCATTTAATTTCTTTGAAAGATTCGTAGCATGAATACATTTTTGATTCGTAATTAAGAAGGAGAACAAATGTTGTCCTGTATATTAATCGTGTTCATACTAAATATTTATTCATGTACAAGTAACTGTACCAAAAGATATGAAATTTCAAACTATGAATACGGTAGGTGAATTAATACTTTTGGCATAGACATGAGCGGGGAAACTTTGAAGTTATTTTGTACACCGACATTTTTCCCTGACATAGATCTTTTTCGGACTATTTGTTGTATTGTTTATTTGCACAGACGTTTATTCTGTATCTAAGTGTTATATCATATCGAAGAAAAATATAAATTTGGAAAAATTGTATCTGTAATCTTTCGCTAAAATTTTGCATGAGAATAATTTGATTCTTAAGGATGGACATAGGCTGCTTTTTACCGTGAAAACCAACATACACAGGCAGAATCAGTTTATTAGCCTGATTATCTCAGTGAAGGTTTCGGGATCAGGTGACTGTGTATGACATTTGTCAAAATTTTAATGTTATAATGTTTTTACCAGGTGCTCGTACGCCAGGTGATGAATTGACATACAATAAGACCGGTGTTATACAAAAATATGAAATAAATCACAAACACGTTATTGATATTTTGGTAAGTAATTATGTTATAATATTAAACTAAGACTCAATGTTTATACTACCATAAATAATGCATCAAAGTAGAATGGTTTACCTCTATCAGAAGAAAAACGAACTCACTTCTATATGGACATCTCCCGGACACTCTCCCGCATCTTTATATTCCCTTTGTTTTTTATGGTTACTGGGCGTCCTGCGTGTGCGACGAATACTACCCAACGCTGTGAACATGACGAACTTATTCACCACAATAGCATGCCTTGTTTGCATTGATTACATGGCAGTCAATGCGAAGTAACTCACACTTGTTTTGCAGGCGACCAGACGCGGCACCGTGGTTCATGCAGATTCAAAATGTATTTTACTTTGAAAAATTCTATTCCTTAAGTATGAACTTTCAAGCAACTTGAGTTGTACTTCCTAATGATTTAAGTAATGTCTTAAAGCACGTAGGAAATAGGCCGTAGGCCAGGGAATGATGCAGAAACATTTTACTAAGTCGCTATGGTGTGGGTCACCATGCTGCATTATATGCACTCATAATGAGGATGATGGCCCCCGCTCCTGGATTCTACTTATGCTTTCTATCAGGCAGAGTAGGGTCACTTTAGTATGTTAAATATAAAAAAGCAATAGCCTTAAATAGTCCACTACTGATATAGACCCCTCCCTAAAAATGAGATTTTGGCCAAGTAATAGTATCTCTCTCATAAACTTATTTTAATATTTGTTTCAGAAATTCCGATCAGATTTACAGAAAAATATCACATACCTAAAGGTGGAATATGTTAGTCCTCTGTCTATGGTAAATATTGAGTTCCATCCTGAAGACATGACTGTATCATTCTACGTACTATTGCCATTTCTTATAATACCGTACGTTGTAACTGCCTATGCGCTACCACCTTTCAGATCAGTTTACCTTGATATCATACACGATGTACCTTATTATCTAAACAAAAATATTCCATATATATATCCAAAATAACAAGGTTCAAGGAAAGACAAAAACAGGAAAGATAAGGTCATCAGCAATGCCGCCTAATTCAAATATTTGTGTGTCTATTTCAAATAGGTATGTAAGATGACTAAGGTACAACGGGTTTGATTCCTACTATGTTTTTCCTATAACTACATTCGTTCAGATATCTCAACAAAATTTACTGTATATACCGTCTTATACAATAGATATATTTACTGTTGATACAGTACAGAACTTATTATTTTTTTATACTCTATAAGTCTTCGGTTTCATCGGCAATACTTATTTATGATCAGCCGTTCAGCTGCCATTTCATCAGTCTGAAACACGTTATAAACCTTTTTATTAAATTAGTTCCAACAACCAATGGAAAATTTAGTGAATATCGAGAAAATATACTTTAGTATTTGGTAGGCGCATATTTATTTATGGTATAAATGAGCAAATGATTATGCTTAAAATCAACCGCCTATCATTTTAAAGCCGTATCCTAGATATCCCTCCCCTCCAACTCTCACCTAGTAATAACAACAATGGAAAAACCTAATACTTACAATAATAACTAATTATACCAAAAAGGCATAGGGCATTTCTTCTTAAAGTGAATCCTATAAAACTTCAAAGTCTGACGTGTAATAATATGTAAAAGACTTACAATAATAATTACATTTATCGTGTAGTCCGAAATGAATTGATACTTATATTTTAAATTCAAAAGTGACTCGGGCTGTCTGTTCCTGTTTCTCAACAAAACAACTGTATCGATGTCAATGAATTTTGGCATGGATATACATTGATTATTGTGGAAAGACATAAGCTGCAATAATCCACAAAAACTAGCATAAATATAATTACTCCAAATCTACTCAATTTATGTCATTCTGATAAATAGACATCAGATTGTATGCACTAGGGTATAAACAACTAAGGTTATAAAAGAACTAAGTAACAATTAATTGAATCAATAAATTTAATTAATTTAATGAATCACTTGAATTAATTTAATCAATCAATTGAATTAATTTAATCAATTATAGTTACTAATCTTCAATCATTTTGGTAGTGCATATAATCTAGTGTCTACTCACAACAATTATCAAGAAATAAAAATATTTCTACAAGTGAATACGATTAACACACTAACCTTATTGGTTGCAAGTGTTGCAACTAAGCATAAAGAAAATCGAATCCACTACATCTGACTGAACGGTCAATATTGCCTTACACTCGGCTTTGAACTCTGTGGATATTCGATAGAAGTGGAGAGCTGTGTCCACAATATTGTTTGATAATCCCTGTTTGCCGATCATCCGTCATATTCGATTTGTTAGAAAGGTACTCGTAGATCTAGCAGTAATAGTGTATATTAATAATTATTTTGTAGTACAATTGGGTGTGTTACAGAATTGTGCCACAAAATAATTATTTTACGGTGTGGCGACCTCCACATACAGCGCGACGAAAATATACGACCGCGCCGTTTAGAGATAAAACACGGAACTACAAAGAAAAAAAAAGGGGCCAAGTGCGAGTCGGACTCGCCCATGAAGGGTTCCGTAGCATCATACAAAAGTTTTTGTAGTTCGTTGTAACTTTCATACATGTTTTAATAATAGTGTTTTGATTGAAAGAAATGTAAATTGCGGTTTATGATTTATGACGTATTAAAAAAAACTACTTACTAGATCTCGTTCAAACCAATTTTCGTTGGAAGTTTGTATGGTATGTACATCATATATTTTTTTTAGTTTTATCACTCTCTGATTTTAGAAGTTACAGGGGGGGGGGGGGGCCACCAACATTTACCACTTTGGAATTGTCTCTCGCGCAAACTATTCAGTTTAGAAAAAAATGATATTAGAAACCTCAATATCATTTTTGAAGACCAATCCATAAATACCCCACACGTATGGCTTGGATGAAAAAAAATTTTTTGAGTTTCAGTTCTAAGTATGCGGACCCCCAAAATTTTTTGTTTTTATTTCTATTTTTGTGTAAAAATATTATAGCGGTTCACAGAATACATCTACTGACCAAGTTTCAACAGTATAGCTCTTATAGTTTCGGGAAAAAGTGGCTGTGACATACGGACGGACAGACAGACAGACATGACGAATCTATAAGGGTTCCGTTTTTTGCCATTTGGCAACAGAACCCTAAAAACACGTACTATCTATGCGGAGTAACTACTAATCCTGCATCGCGAAAGAGACATTCTCGCGCCGATTAGCATATATACAACATCATAACATCAAGTGTTGGGCAGTGCGCACCAGGCATGATCACCTCGCCTGGGAGGATCATCCCTTTGTGTTGGAGGAATACGATACCCAATCCTACACAACGGTACAAGTGAGTACCATACAGGTATCTTATACACTTGTAACATAAAATAATTATATCAATCATTAATTTAATGCTTTCATGCTCTAGTGTTTAGTGGTGAAAAGCATCTCAATAGACCACCATAGTGTGAGTCATTATATAACATTGTCTGGATTTTGCAATGACAAATGGTGACCACTACTTTTAGACTACTCATGCTTTAAAATTCCATTTCATTCAACTACGACTTTTTTATAAAACTCATATTTAGGCCAGCCAAGACTCTACTCTGACTCAAGTAGGGGTTACTGTGCTCATTGTCATCAACAACCCTTACGTCCATTGCTGGGCCCGGGTCTCTTCTCAAGAGAGGATTAAGGTCGTAAGTCACCACGTTGGCCTAGTGCGGGTTGCGGACTGCCGAGACACGGCGTGGAACGTAACCACGCCGTGTCTTGTTGTCTTGTCTTTGAATATATTAAACCACCCGAAGGCCTCCAGCTAAGCTTCACGACTGTTATCTTATGATAACATCTGGTACCGACTGTTTAACGTGACCTCCTAATCATGGAAACGCTCATAACATATCATGTTTATCATTATCAATTGTCTGGATTTTGCAATGACAAATGGTGACCACTACTTTTAGACTACTCGTGCTTTTAAATTCCATATCATTAAACTACGACTTTTTTATATACTCATATTTAGGCCAGCCAAGACTCTACTCTGACTCAGGTAGGGGTTACTGTGCTCATTGTCATCAACAACCCTTACGTCCATTGCTGGGCCCGGGTCTCTTCTCAAGAGAAGATTAAGGTCGTAAGTCACCACGCTGACCTAGTGCGGGTTGCGGACTGCCGAGACACGGCGTGGAACGTAACCACGCCGTGTCTTGTTGTCTTGTCTTTGAATATATTAAACCACCCGAAGGCCTCCAGCTCAGCTTCACGACTGTTATCTTATGATAACATCTGGTACCGACTGTTTAACGTGACCTCCTAATCATGGAAACGCTCATAACATATCATGTTTATCATTATCAAAAACGGTCACCCATCTAGTAAGTGTCGTAATAGCGAATCTAAATAATGTCAAACCACAAGACTTAAGTTAACCAACAAAAAAATACGACAAGAACTACAAGAGGTTTGACATAAGATGTTAAAATGCAATTTTCTCAAATACTTTAGAGTGACTAGTGTTCAAAGTAATAATTGATCTAATAGCCCTACCTGCTACAGAGGCAGGTCTAAGCCCAACTGTAAGTAATTACCCGTCCGACGCCGCTCTGAGACTACATTCCGGTCTAAACACGAAGCATAGAAAACGTAGATGTGTCAGATTTTATAGTAATTTAATGATAGTCATATTGGATCATATCATTATCATCATCATCATCGTCATCAACAGCCTTTAACAGTCCACTGCTGGACATAGGCCTCTCCTATGAAAGGAGGTTTAGGCCTACTATACCACGCTGGCAGACGGGTTGGCAAAGGGTTTGTTTTAAGTTTTCCTTCTCTTGGCAGTGATGTTAGCTGCTTATTTTGTTCCTTTAGTCGCTTCTTACGACACCCATGGGTGTCGGTGGTGATAGTTTTTATTCTTAATCCGTCACCACACGGACATCATTAAATATATTAGAATTCAATCTTTATTAACATTTAGCCCTATAATAGAATCTGAAAATATTTGAGGTGTGAGGCGAACTCTCACTTGTGGTGATTTCCACATACAGCGCAAGCATATTGTGTGTGTACAGTTGACGAATTTTTAAATGATAAAGAAAAATGGATTTGACTACTTGCTCCTTGTCATTTTATTCTACTCATGAGAATGTTGTTAGCACATTGTTTAAGAGCATGATTTTACTTTTCTAAGTAAAGATTCTACGTGACGAATAAAGGCCATTCTTCTCTTTCTTTTGATCTTAAAATTAATATTTTATATTTAATCTTTCGTTACCAGTAATTTGGCCAATATTTGAGCACATATAGTTTTTACCTTTGTTGTAAGAAGATGCTCCTACTATGTTGTACCCACTGAGGCTGTTGTTTTTTTTTTTTAAATTAGCTTATGTTCTAATTTTTAATCACTATAATTTGCATCAGTCCTCTAACATGGTGTTTATAGTATATTGGTGGCAGCACCTTACCCCCATATCAGGTTTATAAACATTAAAACTATGTAAACATTGGCGATTTGAAAAGAGTGGCCGCGAGTTTTTATTGCCATGTTCTTTTCTCCGGCTTTACCTATTGTTTGCGAACATGGCATAAATGTACATGTAGAATCTTGACCTGTCACAAGAGATGTATTGCATCCTAAGTGAATAAAGAATTTTGAATTTGAATTTGAATATATCATACAACAGCGCCCATCTACTGAAGAAACATTGAACTACGATGAAAACATGTAACGATATATACGGGGTAACTACTAATCCTGAATAGTGGAAGAGAAATCCTCGCGCCGATTAGCATATACAATATCCCAACATTAACTGTTGGGCAGTGGCTCACCAGGCATGGTCACCTCGCTTGGTCGGAGGATTGTCCCTTTGTGTTGGAAGAACACGACACCCGTTCCTCTACACACTCAGTTCCACTAGATTCCTCTAGATTATAGATTCTAATACTTCAAGCCCTTGAATTTTTATACTACAAGTTTTTTTGAAATTTGTCTATTTCTAGGGCCAAACTACAGGTTGCAATTATCAATCTATTTGCCAAAATATATTCACTATTCGTTAGATAATTTAGTTACTCAGATGCGCTATGATTTAATTTTTAATATCTTAAACATTTTTTAAAAAGACACCCCATAATTCCCATTGTTTCAGACATGTTTACAATATTCAAAAACATATAAACACTTATCTCTCACAGAAAAAGGATCAGTCTAAAACCCAAAAAATAAAATAAAATTAGAAGTTATGAGGCGTTTACATCAAGTTAAAAACATTTACATACAAAGTAGTGTAGTAGTAAAGTGCCATATCCACATACATATAGACCTATGAACAGAGTACGTCAGTTTGCTAAGTGACACAAATAGAGTGCCATCTCTGCATGCTTTAATATAAAACGTGCTCCAACACCTATTACTTAAAATATTGACACAGTGCACTGTGATGTGCCTACTGCACGTTGAAAAAGTAACTATAAATGAAGTTAAGAAGGACGAATTAATATTTACTAATATTAATAATATTTAATAGACGAATTACCGTAACTTTGATGCTTACATTATTCATTAATTGAATAAGTCGCAGTTTTTTTTCTGAGATTTGATAAGTAGCAAATATTTTAATTTTACACATAAGTAATCCAATGTTAAATTCTAAAATATGTAAGCAGATCTCATGTTCTTTTTAAATAACGGTTATCGTTCAACCAATAATTAAATTTCAGGACTCGTAATCTTTAACAACTTCATCATTACAAAATAAACTGACTTCGACATGTCGTATGGACTTCAATAAAAATCAACCATC
The DNA here is from genome assembly GCA_932526445.1 of Phragmatobia fuliginosa. Lineage (NCBI taxonomy): Eukaryota > Metazoa > Arthropoda > Insecta > Lepidoptera > Erebidae > Phragmatobia > Phragmatobia fuliginosa. The sequence goes on along the minus strand of OW052065.1, from coordinate 5,963,824 downwards.
AAAGTATGCGTCAGGTGCGCTTGCCGAGTCGTTAAAACAAAGGAAAAGGGCATGCATCTAGATGATTACTACCATTATAACTTTTATAGCAAGACCCTTTAGTGAGAGGTATAAGTTAGCCATCAACCTAAAGTGGTACGGAAAGTAGTTAATTTTGGGTAGATATATTAAAGGGTACAAATAATCTTGGGAATAATTAAGGCTAGGTAGATGATAATATATTAAAGGGTGCGTTAATACAGATGCTAATTTAGAGAATAATGTTTAAGTTCAAACTGCCTTTATGAGTGCTTCGGTGGCGAAGTGGTAGAGCATGCGACTGCTGTGCTTGAGGACCAAATGGGTGCTTTCTATCTATAATATGTATGTTTATGCATTTATATCAGTTGTCTAGTGTCCATATTACGCGTTGTGTGTAAGTTGTCTGAAATATTCTATATTCATTTGTTCTTAATGCTCATAACATGTGAGTCATAAAGAGATCAAAGCGTTCATTACATATAGTACACTTATCAAAACCGAAACGTCAAGAAAGCTAAAGAAACTAGAGTTACAGTGGTAGATCTCACAACAAATATATTATGAAAATCTAAAGTTATCTTATTTTCACGATCGGTTGAATTCAAATTTAGTAATGCACAGCCTAATTTCCTTTAAAATACACAGTTTTTTTATTTTATTATTTTACTTAAACTTAACTAATGATACTTTAAAACCAATCTGTTTATCGAATACAAATTTTACATATAATATTATATAGCCAAAACCAACTCGTATGTCCTACTAGTCAAGTCTACTCTATGTAATATCTAAACCTTAACATTGGCTCATAAATTACCCTGTGCAATGATAAAGTTGAAACAGCTTAAATTACAAATACAATGCAAACAACGTGGAATTAGAAAATCTGAGCATTTTGTTTAAAACTGATTTCTTTTACTATGTAAATATTTTCTGGAAAAGTGATAGCAACAAAATAGTTGGTTCAATGTTAATGTTAATAATTTTAAATATCTAAACTCATCGTCGTTATTTAGAAAGTCTGATTATGTGCTTATTCAATGTTTGTTTCTTACTTATACATGTACCTGCTTTGTTGGGTATACTGTAATAGGAACAGAATCTTATAATAAAATGTTGTGTACCGCTGCTATGCAATTCGTGTTGAGGGATCACATACTTTGCGTTATTTTTCATACATATTACCTAATTTGTTCAAGCCAGTGTGTTTACCAGACCAGCCATGCTTGCCGCTGATGTAATAACCTTAGGGCTTTACATGGAAAGGATGAGAAAAGATATTAGGAAAATAAATTCTACATGAAGCTGACAATATCAATTACTTACATCATTTCTTTAATGTATTTTTAAATATATTACATTTAGATTATGTCTATTTTGACGTCTACTCTTTTTTTTACGGGAAAAGGCAGCCACTGCAAATTCTATGTGTATCAGAGGTACTACGACAGTGAATTTTAAAGTATACGTTTCGGGAAAGTATTCAATGTGAACTGTTGATACTGGACTCAGGTATTCTACTTTCAACATTGTAAAATTCTTTTCCAAATGTGGTTTAAGTTCCTAAAACATAAAAAACAATTATGTACTATGTACTCTTACTACGCAGGACATTATCAAAAAACTTGCTACAAATACAATACCAATCCATAAGGTATCTTCCAATTTCTTTTTACAAATATTTCAAATAGTAGTTTCTTTAATTTTATCCACTTTTTACACTTACAATGAAACAAAAACATACTACAGTGCCATCTAACGAAGACACACTACGGAATAACTGCTTATAATAAATGGTTTTAAATGTATGTATTTTATCCGACTGTCTAATAGTAACCAGGTCACGGTTCACCAGATATCGCCTCACCTGGTCGAAGGAGAGCTAAGGCTAAGGGAGAGAGGCGCAACAACGTCCTGCCCCGGAGGTCACCCCGGGATGTACCCCAGTTGTGGGGTATCGCAGGGTGGACACCAGAAGCCGCTGTTGCGATCCTGGTGTTCCTCCCGACTGCCGAGGTAGGCTGCCGCGGGGTTTAGTGGGTAGACTGGTTGCCCGGGAGTCCCACACACACCCTTCGTTGTCCCCAAGAAGGGTACGGTACGAAAAGCATTCCCCGCGTTAAAAAAAATAAAACTTAGAGTATTTAAAAAAAATATAAGTAAATTATAATGTCTCACCTTTTCATCAATTTGATGTGTATATATTGGTACAAGGTCTGGTATATCACCGTGGTAGTAATAATTTATTTCTTCATCTGGCACACTTTGCCCTGTTGGTATAAGATTTATTTTAAGTTTTCCTTCTCATTATAGTTGTCTTACGTAGCTTGTTACATTAGTGAAATTTATATGACACACAAGCTTATTCCTTTATCACACGAATATCAATAAATACTAGTAAGATAATATAGTTTACAGCTGATTAATACCCACTGATGCAGAAGGACGTACGTAGTTTAGGACGTCCACAGGCCAGGTGGAGTGATGATTTGCGCAAGACGGCTGGCAGGGGCTGGATGCGAGTAGCCGAGGATCGAACTAAGTATTGTGCAATTGGAGAGGCCTATGTCCAGCAGTGGACTGCGACAGGCTGATGATGATGATGATGATGATGCAGAAGTATCTCAATAAGCTACCATAGTGAGCATCACCATATATTGGATTGTCTGCAATCACAATGAGTATGTTGCACATAACTCTACTTGTGCTTTCTATCAGGCACAGTGAAGTCACTTTGGCAGGCTTTTACGTAGAAACATAATAAGTGTACTTGAAGAAGTTAGTATGTATTTCAATTCGATTAAGATGATAGAATTAAATGACAAGCACTATAACCGTATATGTATAAATATTTGAAATCTTTTTATCATCATCGTCAACGAACAGACCACTGCTGGAGAAAGCAGATTTTGACCTTCTATACCACGCTGACAGACGTTTTTGCAGAGATTTTGTCTTGTTACTTCTTTAATCGCTTCTTAGGACACCCATGGAATGAATAGAGGTGGTGGTCATACTTCGTATTATTAAACCGTCACCAGACGCAATTTTGTAGTCAATTAGAATCACATTTTATTTTGGGGTATATCCTCCCTCAGCAAGATACAGACAATAAAAGTTAGACAATAAAATTATGTACTTACCATAAACAAAACTATAAATATATTTAGAATTTGGCATGAAATTGCCTTCACATGAATTAACTAGAAATAACAATAGCACGCAACATAGTAGTTTATTTTTCATTTCATTGAAATTATGCTCACAGCAGATAATCCAAGAAGAATTTACTAATAGGAATTCAACCACTTTGTTACTTATGCTTTTCTTTACGTTTCATAAGGTGTATCAAAAGTTAGGTACAAAACACTTTTGAGTATATTCTCTTTAAAGATAACCTTTGTGTGTATGCATATGAGATTACGACAATTTCACAGTACATAAGTGATTACTCATGTGTAAAATCGTCGTGATCAGTTCCATACATATTCGTAATTAAAAACTCTTGATCCATCGAAAGAAATAGTCATGCGGGATTCAAAATTAAATTACAGTTTAACGTGATTTAAGATATTTCCCGAAATCCTTTTTTGTGTTTACAAAAAATGATCCTCATCCTCATTTCATTCATATTTTTTTATATTTTCTATCATTAATTTCAAATCGACGACATGATAACTTGAAGACTAGAAATATTAAAATTGAAGACTAAATAGTTACTTGACATAACAGATTTCTGTTGAAGGATTTAATTTATAATTTTAATATGGGATTGTAATTAATTTTGGCGAAATCGTCATTGTAAAAATTGCATCGCAAATATAATTTCAGATATTTCCCGATATTATTATCAGAAAAAAAAAAGAAAAGTAGTGACAAAAACATTAGTCAAAATTTAAGGAATTTTAATTTTAACATGTAATCACATGTTAAAATTGAATGTTTAAGACATAACACGTAAATGATTGAAATAAGCAACGCTTTGACATCAAATTTAACAATAAAATTTTACCTTCATATGATTAGAAATTTGATTTCTTAATTAGTATTTCAGAAATATATATTTTTTGAATTGGTAATCGAACATGCAAATATGAAAAGACCAGAGAGATCATAATGTTAAATTTACGTAACCAACGATCATTCAATTACCTGATAGCCCCTTTGTCTGGATTTCACGATAATCTATATTGACTTATAATAAAAGTTACTTAATAATATTATAATTCTCATAAAATGTACGTCTATCGTTATAATTGTCCATTAGTTTGCGAAGCAGCCAATTACGCCTCCATTAGGCGTGAATCTCTCTAATAGCAATTTCACCGGAGAAACTGAAGGAACGACATTACACAGTTTATAGACAGAAGTTCAAACGTTCATTCTTGTTTATGATGTTAGCTTATTTTCTAACATTTTTTCACCGTAGAGTTTGTTAAATTTCCTCAATGAGTCATTCTTTTCTTGTTTTTTGTAATACTAAATAAAAAATAAAAATTTAGGTTATCATACACATAACGCCATCTAGTCCCAAACTCAGCAAATCTTGTATTGTGGCTACTAGGTATAATTAGAAAAACATATTTTTTTGTTCTACATACATACATTTCATACATAGAAAACTCGGAAACAAATATTTGCGGATCGCACAAACATTTGGTCCGAGCCGGAAATCGAACCTGAAACCTTAAGCACAGCAGTTACCTGAGTTATCAATGCACGAAAATTCAATTAATGGTACTTTATAAAAGACAAATAAAACAACAATGCAAATTACTAGAAATACTATGTTAGTCATCATTCTTTACTTCCCAGTAGACCTAAAATTATTACTTTTATTTTTATTATTTATTTACTAATAAGACAGAAAATAAATACAGAATTCCAATTTTTTTCCCACGAAACTGAGCTTATCACAGGTGCAACAGAAACTTCTTTCAAACAAATCTAACAAATAGATTCCTCTTAAAACGATCCTTATTATATTCCACCCAGACGTCCAACTATATTACTCTTTACTATGCTTAACTATACTACTCCTTTGTTATTGGTATTTTAATGCACTTTACTAAAAAAAAATCGCAAACAAAAACTAATGTAAATACTGTGAGTTAACTTTACTGCGTACAAAATCTCCACCGAAGTGCCATATAATGAAACAAGTGACGACCTAGATAACTCTTGGTGACGAAAATAGATTAAGGCTGGCTTTTCAATTACTAAATACAGTTATATAAACAGTAAGTAGTAAGTCTACTTAGTGATTACTTGAAGATCAGTGATTTCTTGATTTTCTTTAAGCACTAATAAGTGTTTAGCTTGAGATATATCTAAGTGGCGATAGTTAAGTCTATGCCTATAGTAGAATAATATTTAACAGGTATAAATTCAAATAATATTCAATTAATTATATTTTTTTAAATCTACATTCAATATCTACTCTTTTGCTCATACCAAATGGTTGAAATATGTAAATTAGTTTTTTTTTTTATTGTAAGTTATATTTTAATTTTTAAGTATTTAATCATTTAATCATTTTATTCAAACTTACACGCAATACAAATACATAATTATCACCGCATGTCATAAATACGAATGAAAAAATGTGTTTCTTATGTATTTCTTATTTATTTATCAATCTGTATTATTACAATATAAATATTTAAAAATATAAAAATAATAAATATAATATAAAACTTAATAAATATTAATACAATATAATTTAACATAACATTTTATCTCTATTATTCTTAGAGGGATACTTATAAGTGAGTTAACCATGAAAAGTTTAAATTTGAGGATTTTGGTACCATCTTAATTTCAACACGTAGCACAAATACTATATTACAATTCAATAAAATTGCATTGATTTCACAATTTCCAATTCAATTTAGAATGTTTCCCGTTATAATCGTATTGTTGTAAGTTCCGTACATTTTGGAAGCAATTTGCACTATTCGAATGAGATTTCATGTACAAAGTTTTAGTTGGATACGTTCTGCATTAATTAGACTGGGTAAGCCCTCTGGACTACTCATAATATCATAAGTGGTCTAATAGGAACTCAAATCTGTTTATTAGATTCTGACCCAAGTAAACGTTGGGTACAAAATTTCATACTTGGTTTTCTAAAATGTACTTAAAAGACTTGATTATTTTATAAATTTGCGTGCCCTTGCTGCTATTGATTGCTTAAAAAGACGAGAAGCGTCTAAAAGAGTACCATCATAGAGAATATGTATTTTGTCATTACATATAAGTGTACTAGAATTAAAATATTATAAGTAAGGTGAAGAATTGTGAACACAGTTATTGCTTCAAATCTATAATTATAACTTATTATGACTGGCACGTTCCAAGAACTAAATTTTGATGCAGTTGGATATTCCCGATATATTTGTTTAACAAAAATATGTATAACATCCACTAATTTAGGCAATATTCTTTTAACTATTTTAAATATAAGGGAAACTTATGTTTAACATGTCAATAGTAACTTCGCCTGGCGCCTGTTTTTATGATCTATTACTAAGATTGCGTCTTTCACCCCTTAGGGGTTGAATTTACAAAAATCCTCTCTTAATGCTTGCCTATGCTTCACAAGGAACATATAGTAGTTACTTTATTGGTGAGTGTGAGACCGGAGGTCCAGTCATTCTGCATCATTCTCCCGTTCTTCGGAGGCCGGGTGAATGATACAGAAACATTTGAACAGGCCGCCATGGTATGGGTCACCATGCTGCATTGCCTACCCTCACAATGAGGATAGTGACCCCTACTACTGGATTCTACTCATGCTTTCTATCAGGCAGAGTAGAGTCACTCTGATAGGCTTAAATGTAATAAAAAAAAAGATATGCAACTTTCAGCTTCCTGTGCCCAGTAATTTCGGTTGTGTGTCGTCTATCAGTCATTCAGTAACGCAATAGTTTTGTATATATTGATTTTCATAAAGGACATTAACACAGAGATTACGTTAATCCTTAAAATAGCCTTGAAAGTTTTTTGCATTTTGCATAAAATGTAATTATTTTGTTAATTAGTATGCAACAGGCAAAAAGGAAAGCTATTGCATGGCATTTTTATCAACTTATGCAATTATAATTATTTATTAACTTTTTATTTATGCAGTTCTTTTTTTTATTTCATATTAATTCAAGTTTACATAACAATATACACTGTCTTTTTACCAACATACATTCTAACAATATTATTGCCAAACAATATAATCATCTATTAACCGAAAAGCAATGACAAATAAACAGAGAACATAATAGTTATATGAGCTTATCTATGTAATAAAAAAATGAAATAAAAAAAGAAGAAGAATCAAGAATTACTGTGTTGTCAAGGCATCGAATTGCGGCCGGTGGCGGAAAAACGCATGCGCTAATTTGCATATAGAGCATGGAGCCGCCACATCCTTGTCGCACTGCAGTTACAATCATATTATCTATCCTTTTTAAGGGTGTTAGGTTTTTTCGTTACGGAATTTCTTGGTTCAAAGGTTCTCAAAGCCCGCGATAAAATCTATACAATAGCTTAAAATCATTAAGTTTTAACTAAAAGAAGTTCATCAAAACGAAATGACACTCTAAACAAATCTAGATAATATTCAACCATTACTTACCCTTAAAGTTTTAATTACGGTTTATATTCATACTCAAGGTTGTGAAGAACAAGTTTGATACTAAAACCTTTGCTTTAGCCCCGTATGCTCAATTGACTGGTGCCGGGCCGCAAATGATACGCGTACCGCAAACAGCTTTTAAGAACTTTATCATGACGTTGAAGTGGCTATACAAGAGAATATGTTTAGAAAATAGTCGACTAGATGTAACAAGATTCAGCAAGCTATATTTTATCTTATTAGGGCTCCTGTTTTTGGATTGTTGCACATCTAGATGATGGCTCAGTGTCTTTTAGAAATAATAATTCTTAACTATTTCAAAAGGGCTGTGAACACTAAGTTCGTTACAAAACCAAGATAGAAAAGTATAGAAAGTATAGAATGCATTAGCTACATATATATATATATATTACAGCCTGCCAAAGATATTCTATACTGTCTGATATATGAGAGGGTATCACCCTGTTCGAATTACTCATGCTGTAAACAGCTTGGTTCGATTATCTTACTAAAGAATAAACATGTTCAAGTTAATGCAAGTTCTACTAATAATTTGTACAATAAATCGGATTAAGCTTGGTATGAAGTATAATTTTTACGGAGTCGTTGTATAACTCTATACATATATGTACAGGATACAACATATCTTAAATCCTAAAATTTTGTTCCAACACTATTAGTCACTATGAGTTTGGGATATTAAAACTAAGCTTTTATAGTGTCGAGACTCCAACATGAGGCAACTTTATTAACAGAATTACTGATCTGATTAGACTACTTTTGTGTGTTCGCTTGCGTCATTGTTAACGACTTCTGTGTAATCAGAAAATTACAGTCTAATGGAAACCTACTAAATCTTCTAAATCACAATCAAAAACATCTTCGTCTAAGTGCTTTTCTTACTAATATAATTAATAAAAAAAAATGTTATCGAGTGCTCTAAAAATTTGTAATGCACCTTACTTACGGGGTACACACACACGCCTCAGTTCTTTTACTGTAAAATAATATTTTCTGAGATTGAGCATCAAAGAATGTTGGTCACTATTCTCAGTGGGTGTGCACTCAATGCAGCATAGTGACCCAAAATATGGTGCTCTAGTAAGATGCTTCTGCATATTTGAGCCTCCGTTTTCGCACTCACCAAGGAAATACAACAGCACATACTTAGGTACCAATATACAAATCTGAAAAATTACCATTAGCTGTTTCCACTACTAAAACTTGAATTCCCCTTAACCCCGCTGGGTGCTCAATGCGTTCTAACTAGACTGACAGTACATTAGCCAATGTAATGTCAATACAAATAAATAGTTTTCGAAGCACATTAACGAGGTAAGTGCACAACTCCATTATGGCTTTACACGTTTCTGTCACATCCTTTTGACCTATTTCTTGGGTAACTGAATTATGTATACTTTAGCCCCCGTTAGTTTATGAGTACAACTTTCGGGTGTCGCAATCTCTAAAGGGTGGTTCAAAGTAATTTTGTGTTTCGTGTATGTTTGGTGTTAAAATGTGATAAGTGTATATAACAGTTTTCTTTGCTGCTTAGTAAACACACAGCCGTAGGGTTTATGCAGTTTGTATATGATTTTATTCAAATTCCATAATGGAAGTTGGGGGCACCCTGAAACAAATAATTAAGTAATAGGCAAATTCTATTAAAACTATTAATATCCTTAACCAATTAACACTGGGTAGGTAGGTAGTTCAGCATTTAATAATAGAGAAACACACTTCCAATTAATAAAGCCACGCTGATTTCAGCACAAATGGGCCGGCTTATCCAGGGCAGTACTACCCTCACACAGACTAACAACCTAAAAACGACAGTGTTGAGTGAGACCAAAGTCCAAATGATGCGGCAGCATCTTACTAAGCTGTCATGGTGTAGGTCACCATGCTGCATTATCTGCACTTACCATGAAGATAAGATCCCCGCCGCCCCACTCCTGGAATCTACTCATGTTTTCCATCAGGCAGAGAAGAATCACGTTGGAATTCATAAATAAAAAAAAACAGTCACTACAAAGAGAAAATTTTAAAAATAATAATTACTTTTAAAGTGTTTGCACGCTTTTGTTTCTGTTAAATATATGAAAACATTTTAACTTAAAAGATAACGCAATTTACCTAAATTCCTAATTACCTAAATTATATAAATTCTGAACTGAAAAGTTTTAAAAATGTATACATTCACATCAAAAGACAATAACTCGTACAAGTATACTGTGGAAAAGAATTCGCTGGCCGTCAATCACTGTTATTCAGTCGGTTTCAGTCCATATTGGATTCAATCTAACTGTCACTAACTGATTGGAAATTCTGTCTACCCATATGAACGAACACTTTGAAAGTATTTCAGTTACAATTTTGAGAGAGTACGTAAATTGATTCCATGACCAGAGAAAAAATTAAAACAAAATATTTAACGCTATTTTATGTTTAGAATACTGTTATACATGTCGGAGCGTCGGGGGAGGCCTCACTGCGGTCTTAGTTGTGGTTATACATCGTGGGCGTTGCAACGCCAGGATTTTCAAAATAAGTGTACACTTGTGTTGTTCAATTTCGTATTATTTGAACATCTTACATATTAATACAAAATCATAAACGATTAACAAGAGTGAAACGAGTTAAGAGCCAACAGGATAGCGTATGTGCACCGTGCGGTAGCCGTCAGTAGAATGACTGACCGCCATTGCCAATGGCGCGACATGAGACAACCCCCATTCGGATCCGATCATTCGAATCCGTTCTTATTTAAAAACATTCAACATCATTCAATATCGATTACAGAATCGACTAAAAAAAACAAAACTAATACATGGAGCTATGATTACAATAAATCATTATTAACAGTAATGTAATTTATGGTACATAATCACGCGCCGTCATACATATAAATAGGTCGCACCACCATCCCAGCCTGCTTCTACTATGATAGCAACCAGTCGTCGGTGATCATCTGTGGTACCTGACCAGCCCCGCTAGCGAAGTTGCAAACGATTTTCGTTTCATATTTTATTATATTTCTCTATTCTCTTGTTTCATTGGCCAATGTCACGTGATCAAAACAAAATATTAGCCATTGAAACAAGAGAATAGAGAAATAGAATAGAAAACGACAAACGTTTGTAACTTGGTGGAGGGAACTGTTCCCTGTGCTGAATTAAAAGAGTTGGTGTTTCCGATTTTATTTTGTAATATTGTTTTTGTCTCTTATAAAAAATATAGTTTTAAAAACTAAACAAACACGCTTCTAAACTAAAAAGTAGAAAATAATTTTAATGTAACAAAGTGTGGGGCAACGTTATGGAAATATTTTCATCAGAAAGCACTCCACGCTTTGATACATTAAAATTATTTTCTACTTTTTAGTTTTAAAGCGTGTTTGTTTAAATTTTTAAAACTATATTCTTTTTCTAGACTAAAAACGAAATTTTAGACTAAAGAAGGATTTTTTTTTTTTTTTATTGTTGTAATGGAATAGGCGTTTGTCTTCCATCTCACCTGATGGAAAGTGTAGATGAAGACGAAGATGGTACACGCCCATCCAAAAGAAACCTGTTCACTCTACTCTTAAAGGTTCCAGAGTTCAACTCATCAGGAAAAATAGACAGAGGCAGGTCGTTCCAAACTTTGGCGACTCTCACCAAAAACGATCTGTCAAACCGTTTAGTTCGTCTTTTGGGTATGCCAACAACGTATGGATGAAACTTTTGCCTGCGCCTAGTAGTCCGATAAAGGAATGGAGATGGCTCAATCAGTTCGAAAAGAGCTTTCGAGCACTCTCCAAAGTGTATCCTATAAAAAACCGATAAGCTGGCAACTCGACGACGATGCTCAAGGGTGTGTAGTCTGCTATTTGAGAGCTTTTCGTTATTAATTAACCTACGGGCTCTTCGGATTATTAGAATTATTTTATTGACATCGGTCCTCGATAAATCTACAAAGTTTGAACAAAATCTGGCCGTTTAAAGTGGGTCAAAATCGCACTCAAAGGAGTCGGTTACAAAACATACAAACAAACATACAGGTGAAACTAATATAAAGCCAGTAAAATAGTATAAAAGTTACACCTACTTAGCTTTTCACCTTATCGTTTTTTTTTATATTTTCTAGTTTGCAAGATTTTGTATAACAAACAGTAAGGTAAAGTAGTACAATTTTTATTTTATTTAAACTTTCAAAAAATATGGCGTGTATGGTTTTTCTTTGGCGTAAGCAAGTATTGCATATGTTGTCATAGCAATTGGATTTTTAATGAAGAATTGCACAACTGTCTGTTTCTGTGGCTTGTAGTTTACTTGAACTTCAGATATAGGATTCACACATTTCACTTTTAAATACGTAATATTCTTCTCCAGATTTTTTTCTAATTCCTTTAAAAGAAGAAACATATCAAAAATAAATTTTGTATTATGCTTCTCTATGATCAGAAATCATCATCAACAAGCTTTATTAGTTTCAACATAAAATCTGTAATCTTGTCTCTATTGAAAACATAAAAATATAAAGCTAGTAACTACAATAATGGCTTACCGAGTCTGGAATCACATGAGTGTGAGACTTCTGTAAAGGTGATATGTGTCCATAATAATTGTACGTTAGTTTCAACCCATTTAGTCGCGTACCTGTAATAATAAGCTTTCCATAAGCAAGAAGGGGCCGGATCGACCGGGCCTGTCCTCAGCCCGATCCGGCCTGTTCTTTAGTAGTAGCGGTAGTAACCCCGCATGGATCAACCTAAAATGACATAATTCGTGCTGTCATATTTCGTTGGTGGGTGCGAAGCCGTCGGCCTAATGATAGAGAAGCATCACACTAAGTAGCAATAGTGTGAGTCCTCATTCTGCATTGTCTGTGTTGACAGTGAAGATGTTGATCACTACTCTTGGATTTAACTCGTGCCTTTCATCAGGAAGAGTAATTTTGGCAAGCTCAAATACAAAATAAACACGCTTTTAAACTAAAAAGTGGAAAATAATTTTAAATTAAAATTATTAATTACATTTTTAAAACAGTCTAGTTATACCATAATTCGACTATTTTTACAAATTGACCTGACCGATTTTCAGTAGCCCTTGGTCTTGCCATAAGGCATTATTGACATAAGTGAGTGAAGAAATTTTATATTGAATAACTTGTATCGAAATAAATTCGCTATAATTTCTTTTGTACGAAAATTGGCCAGGTGCGTGTCAGGCTGTGCATAGAATAAGGTTCCGTAATCTATCTACCTACCATTATGGGTATAATGGTAGGTAGATTAAAGGCGAAGCCGCGGATAAAAGCTAGTAGGTTATATTCCTAAAATTTAACAAACACGACAAATTTATATTTACTGTATTCAACAATTTAGTTTACTTACCAAAGTCATACACATAAACAGTTTTTCTCTTTGCATAAACTCCAAACATCTCAATTCCTAACAACAACAGAACATAATATATTATTACAATTACTTTTTCGATCATTCCTGTTACGTCTATAGCACACAAATACAAAAAGATAAACACAGATATCAAAAAGGTAAACTACGAAGAAAATTTGTTTCGTAAAATAATAACACAGCGCACAATGACTACACTTCACGGTATTTGACAAATAAAAAAAAGCGGCCAAGTGCGAGTCGGACTCGCCCATGAAGGGTTCCGTACCAGCAAGTAACATCATATAAAAGTGTATTGATTGGATGAAAGGTATATTGCGTGTTACGATTTATAACGTATTAAAAAAAAACTGCTCACCAGATCTCGATCAAACCAATTTTCGTTGGTAGTTTACATGGTAATGTACAACATATATTTTTTTTAGTTTTATCACTCTCTTATTTTAGAAGTTAGAGGGGGGGGGACACACATTTTTCCACTTTGGAAGTGTCTCCCGCGCAAACTATTCAGTTTAGAAAAAAATGATATTAGAAACCTCAACATTATTTTTGAAGACCTATCCATAGATACCGCACACGTATAGGGTTGATGAAAAAAAATATTTTGAGTTTCAGTTCCAAGTATGGGGACCCCCAAAATGTATTGTTTTTTTTCTATTTTTATGTAAAAATCTTAATGCGGTTCACAGAATACATCGACTGACCAAATTTCAACAGTATAGCTCTTATAGTTTCGGAAATAATTGGCTGTGACATACGGACGGACAGACAGACAGACAGACTTGACGAATCTATAAGGGTTCCGTTTTTTGCCTTTTGGCTACGGAACCCTAAAAATACAGTACAGTAACAAATCGATTTGGAAAATTTTGCGTACTGACATTGATTGGAAAATTATCAGTTACTAACTATCATTTACTAACTATATGTGATGTGAAATCTCTTTCACCTATTCTAAAACCAGAACACCCACTTGGTTTACATCTGATTTGATTTTGAAATGGGTTGCATTTAGGATTTTAATATAGGGGAACCTGTTGTATCTACAGTTTTTTAGATATATATTTTTCATTGTGATTTGACGTCCCGCACACAAATATTAATTGCATATTTTGAAAGTTCAACTATTTGGGTACTCACTACCAAAATATCAGAAATGTACGTTTCATACTTAGTACATAGATTTTAAAGTTTAAAAAAATGACAATAAAGGCCAAGGTACAACATACCCTATGTACCTGGGCCAGTACTACGGTGTACCTAGGACACATTGAGAATTTGGAGGTAATTTAAGTAAATTATTAACTTTTCTTAACCGTTTTATTCGATCTATCACGAACAAAACACCTTAGAAATTCGGAACAAAATCAAAATAGATAATATTCAATTTCTTTTTTTGTTCATCATCATCAATCATCAACAGCCTTTAACAGTCCACTGCTGGACATAGGCCTCTCCTTTGATAGGAGGTTTTGGCCTACTATACCACGCTGGCCAGACGGGTTGGTAAAGGGTTTGTTTCAAGTTTTCCTTCTCTTAGCAGTGATGTTAGCTGCTTATTTTGTTCCTTTAGTTGCCTCTTACGACACCCATGGAATGAATAGTTATTTTTTTGTTATTTAACCCAAATCTTTAAAAAACAACAGGTTCAATAGGTTTCCTTACTAACTTTCACCCGCGGCTCCACTTGCCTGTGTAATATATATCGGTCGGTAGCTTATGTCCTTTCTCAGACCTTAGTACCAAATGTCATTTAAATTGTTCCAGTAGTTTAGACATAGTCACTTTCCCATTTATAATATTAGGAAGCAAGTAAGATAATATAAATAATTCATCATTTGGCAGATCAGGAGTTGAAACAACAATATTATCTTACAGTTACCTGTTAAACTTAGTCAAGGCTTGTTAGAAACATAGAAGAAATATTCTTAAAATTGGTTAGATGAAATTGAAATGGTTTATTTTATTAAAGTAAGACGGCAAGCACTTACCTTCAACCTATTGGTTTAACTTTCCAATTAGAGATTTGCAATCTCTAATTGGAAAGTTAAACCAATCCCGGCCGATTTTTCAAGATCGGTATTTCGGGATCGAACCGGAGCGATACCGGGATCCCGGTATCATACGAATATTTGAAATAGTTTAATAATAAACAGAATTTAATTAAGAAAATTAACAAAACTAACTTTTAATAAATAACAAAAAGGAATCATTTGTTGTTTTTATTTGTTAGGTTTTGTTGTTTTTTTTATTAGGTTTTGCTGTTTCAATTTGTTATAACTATTAGTGTTTGTTTGTCAAATTTAACAAGTGTCATATGAAATCTATTTCGTTTCATTTCAGTCGTAAATAAAGTCTTAATTTTATTATTTTCGTCAAATCTCGACAAAGTTAAACTCATTGTTCTAAAAATAACTTAATTACAAATTTAAGGATTAAATATTCCCAAATCATATCTTAAAGCTAAAGAAAAAGCGTTGGATCACGTTCTAGTTATAGAAGTATATTTATTAAGTCGCTTTTGTTATGTTTACTACCATTGTCAAAAATTTAAGTGTAATTAAGAGTAAATTAATTTTTAGAACAATGAGATTAACTTTGTCGAGTTAAGAAAACTTTCAGTTAAGACTTGAGTGGAACAAAAAAGGTTTTATTAGCCTGGGATTTTTTTAATACTTAAATTTCGGGATTGTATTCCAGAAGAAAAATAGATCCGGTATCGAGGTTTCCGGGATCCCGGTATTCAACCTCTATTTCCGATCTATTTAAAATATTTTTTATTGTTATTATCTAATCTTACGAACGTTTTGTTTCATACTCAACGCCCAAATTTCCCATCTAATTTTGACTACCTCGTTGGTCTACTGGTTAGCATATGCGGCTGAAGATCAAGAGGTCTCGGGTTCGATTCCATTCCCGGGTCGGACCAAATGCAAATATTTGTTTCGGAGTTTGGGGGTTTTTAATATATAGGTATGTATTTATATCAGATGTCTAGTACCATGCTTAGTTTAGAAATAGATGACGTTGTATGTCAGTAATTGTACGATGTATTTATTATTTTTTTAATTTGTAAGGTGCTCAGTTGACGATCAGAAACTTGTCCTTTGTTATGTAAGTGAGGTTTTTATAATTATAGTCAGCAAAATGCGGTCAACACACCATGTTAGTATAAACTTAACAATTGTACTGAAAAAATCATAACAGCGAAGTTATCAAAGCATTTTTAAGTGTTTCTTTCTGGAATATAGTAACCGAATTTCATAACTTTGCTCATTTCTAGTGGATACTCTCAATATTCCGAAGACTTATTACCTATTTTTCCGTTTTAATAAAATTTGGTACGCCCCAATTTCTCCATTCTCTAAGGGGCAATTTCCTTCAAATTTCATCGTTACAACTAAGGAATCGATTTGTTTGCGAAAACTTCGAATATGAAAGCTTCGGAAAACACAAAAAATTGATCTCGGTTTAAATAAAAAAGCGGCCAAGTGAAAGTCGAATTCGCCCATGAAGGGTTCCGTAGCAGCAAGTAACATCATATAAAAGTTCTTGTTCGTTGTAACTTTGATTGATGTTTTGATATTGTATTGATTGAATGAAAGGTACATTGCGGTTTACAATGTATGGCGTATTAAAAAAAAACTACTTTCTGGATCCCGTGCAAACCAATTTTCGGTGGAAGTTTGCTTGGTAATGTACATCATAAATTTTTTTAGTTTTGTCGTTCTCTTATTTCAGAATTTACATTTTACCACTTTTGAAGTGCCTCTCGCGCAAACCATTCGGTTTAGAAAAAAATGAAAATGAAACTTCAATATCATTTTTAAAAACCTATCCATAGATATACACGTATGGGTTTGATATTTTTTTTTGAGTTTCAGTTCTAATTATGGGGAACCCCCAAAATTTATTGCGTTTTGTTTATTTTTGTGTGAAAATATTAATGCGGTTCTCAGAATACATCTAATTACCAAGTTTCAATTTTATAGTTCTTATAGTTTCGGAAAAAAGTGACATACATGACGAATCTATAAGGGTTCCGTTTTTTGCCATTTGGCTACAGAACCCTAAAAATGTAACAAGTACTATGAAATATATTTTATGCAGGTAGTTATTAATTCAAAATGAGAAAAAAACAATTAATTTTAATGATATATTTGATTAAATCGAGTTTGAATGTTTTATAAAGAATATATACTATATACCCAGAATCAAATTAGGCTTCATGCTGCAATAAGTATTCATACAAAAGAAAATCCGTAACATTCACGGTATATAAAAACAATAACTAGTTATAAAAACTTTTTGATTACCAATCGACATAAACAAAAACAGTTCATAAAAGTATACCTCAGAAAACAATGTCTGTAGGTCTTTACTTAGTCCCTAAGGCACCAAACTTGCCAGACCGGACGATATCCATCTATTCCTTTAGGAGTATTATTCCTCGGCTATTGAGAAAAAGAGGCCGAAAACTGTAATCAAACTTTACCAATGATTTCTTGTAGTTACAAAGAAGTAGAAACAGTTTTTTTTGATGAAACAAGTTTTGAATGTGAAAATATTCTATGTCGATGTGTCTACTCAGCTCGTTGAAAAAAAAAAAAATACAAGCCTTTAATTTCTTTCTTTATAGTACATGTTAAAAATTTAAATAACATTAAAATTTACCAAAAACAATAGATTAATAAAGTGATAAAAGACCGACTAATATGAGAATGATACGGCCAACACTACGTTCAAAGCATTTGAAACATAACAAATGCACTAAGCAATTTCCATCTCATCCAGTCAACCACGAAAATAAAATAAAAATCAAGGTCTTAAAAATACAAAGGGATGTCTTTGGAAGCCGGCGGGCGCGCGCAAATAAATCTTGTAAGATACAAGCGTCCTTGCACGGTCTAACTGAAAATCAACATTGGCGCGACCCCTTGTTTGTCCATTAGCTTGCCGCTAACAGTGCAAATAAGAAAAGAATAGCTAACGGAGACGTTGACAATATTTTGTTATAACAAGCGCAGCGTTTTCATGAATTTAGCTGCAATTATTTACAAACAATTATTTCTAGTAGGGTGAAACCAAAAGAATACAAGCGAAAATATGACTGTTTTGTTGACACTGTAATAGGTAAAAAATAATTAGCATATTTTTTTTTCGTATTTAACAAAATAATAGAAAGCATAGTCTTTTAACTGCATCATCTGTTGCCGATCGAATTAATCTACGAATTACGAGTCGAATAACGACACCGCTGCTTCGGCTTTTATTCATACTGTTCTTGTAAAAACTGTCTTGCGTACATTAGTTACTCAAACAGTATTTCTTGTCTTACTCAAACATTATTTGTCTTGTTTTTGTCTAAATGATGGAAATTGTAGCTAATTTGTTTCTTTTTCAAGATGATGCATGATCATTTGTTCAGTGGTTAGCGTATGCGGCTGTTGATCAATAGTTCTTGGGTTCGAATCCTGGGTCGGGCCAAAAGTATTGTTGAGTTTTTATTACAGGACATTCTTAATAATAGTCAGGAGTATGTAATTTTGTGCGTCACGCCCGTGCCTCGGTGAGCAGATTAAGCCCTAAGCACGTATCCTTATTGAGAAGTCAGTGTCCTCAAATGTACTGACAACTAGTTCAATCTTCTCAAGGTTGCAGAGAGATATTCAGATAAAACCGGTTGAACTAGTACCGGCCCCTAAATAATCTTGAGAATAAAGGCTAGGAAGAAGACGAAGAATATATTGCTATTGCAGAATATATTGCTAGAGCTATTGCAGAGCTTCTAGGATTACTTTCTAACTCCATCATGAGATTAGCTCCATGTCAACCAAAAATTGCATTGTCACGTAATATACATACGTACCTGTTCTTGCAAAATTTGATCGATCGAAAGCTCAATCTCAATCGAAAACCGGGAAGTCAATTTTAACTTGCAAGATTTCATTACAGACATAGGTACAGGTGAAACTTAAAAAAAGCTGGGTAAAAACATATGAAATATCTGACTAAAACTCTTTTAATTAATACTCTTTACAATTAACTCTAGCGTTTAATTTCTCTATGTATTATATTTTTGATATTGTCATGTTTTGTGTTGGGTGAATTATTTTATTTACGTTTTTACTATTTTATACGAGTTTTACCTTTATAAGATTTTTGTAAATGGTAAGATCAACATTTCTGCATTGTCTTTATCTAAATAAAACTGAATATTAGAACCACTAACATTCTTGGCTGTAAAGATCATATTTAGCTATTATGAATCCATTAACTTAAACTCATGACGATGATGATGATTAAAAACACTTGTGCTTCTACAGTTTCTATTAAACTGTCGCCTTGTACGTGTTTGATGTTTCAAGGTCTTATTATTATGATTGCTTTACTTGGTCTAAGAAGAATTCGTACGGATAGTATAATATGCCAAAAGCATGTTATGATTTTCAGATATCTTCTACAAATAAACCTCAAAATATGCACAACTTGGTGAATAAATACATAATCACCCCGAGGATAACACCGATTATTATTACATTATGTAAGTAAAATTAAGTAAAATATTTATTGATTATTTGACGACACTAACGTATGGCATTGACCCTCTCTTGGGAGGAGACCCGAGAACAACAGTGAGACGTTTCATGATGATTAATTAATTTAATCAGAGTATATTGTTTAATCAGTGACTTTAGTAGATTTTTTGACAAGTTTAAAACTCTGGAAGCAGAATGTTCTTAAAGAACAATTTGATCTTAAAGTTTATTATGTTGGTGCACTGATCAAAAAATGTGATTTAAGGGCCACCGCAGACTAGCTACTTTTAGCATTGGCGATCGGCGATTTGGCGACTGCATCGATGCTGCATCACGTTTTAGCGACTTCCTGCGTTCGATCGCGGTATCGGAAACGCGCGTTTTAGCGACTGCTCAGATGCCAAGTCGCTGCTACCGGCATCCGAATGTGTGCGGAGAGTAGCGTTCAGCTGCTGTGTCGCGCTTCTAAAAAGCGACTCGATTGCCGCGTTTGGCGTTTTTAAGTGTGCGGTGTGGAGCGTTCGGTCGCCGTATTTAGCTTCTAAAAAGCGACTAGTTGCCGATCGCCGATGCTAAAAGTAGCTAGTGTGCGATGGCCCTAAGAGATGCTATCGCCCTTATACTACAACTAATACAAATGCTACTACAACAGTTTAAAATAAATGTTTTAGATTAATAGACTCATTTGAATAGAATAGAGGTACTACTACCCTCTCACAGAAGATGAACCTAAAATTACAGCATTCTTGCTGTTTTGTTACATTGGTGAGTGCGAGACTGGAGGCTTATTGAAATGCATCTCAATAAGCTAATCTTGTTTGGTTTACCATGCCACATAGTCTGCATTCCCAATGAAGATGGTCACCAACTACTCTTAGATTCTACTCATGCTTTCCATCAAGCAGACTAGAGTCACTTCGGCAGGCTTATTGCAATAAGAAAATAATTATCCAATTACATTACAACAAAACCTGAACTGAATGATATATACGAATGATTAAAATTGCAGTGTCGATTAAATATCAAAATAACAGTTTTTTTTACTAAATACTTATGAAAGTAAGTCCAATACTTACAACAAAAAGATTTAGTTTAAATTTTGTCTGAGTTTGTTTGTTGTTTGTTTGTTTTGAGTAATCTGTAGAATGACTGAACCGGGAACTGAGTTCTATCATGCCAACCTCTTGGTGTTTACTCAAAGCGAATAGAGGTGGCAATGCTGCCAGTATTTTAGGAACGCTACGATGATGCGGGGGAATTATTGTAAATACTGCTTAAGTTAATATTTTAAATAAATATAAATAGAGGTTGTCGGTATAATTTAAGTCTTTTAGGACATATTAATTGCTCATTCTGTTTAAGTTGCTGTCTGTGTCTTGTACAATACATATTTTCGATTATCTCAATTCGAGAGTAAACATCCCTGAAATACCGTAATCAGTACCTGTGTGGCATTGTTTTTGCAAGACCAGGTGGTCTTTTTTGAGTGCTAAGATTAAATCCATAATATCGATTTTTCTCACAGATGATACCAAAGTAACAGAATTTGACATGCAAAAATATATCGAGTGTGGATTAGGAATAGTAAGATTCAGATTGACAAGGCATACAATAAAGGATAAAATAAAGTTGATGGACGATTTAAAACGTGCAGTGAAAGTGTGTTGTGAGAAATATGAAATCGGTGACTGGCCTGTGGCTATATGCACAGACATAGCAAACGGCAGTATTTTTACTGGATTTATTTCAGATGTTAGTATTTTAAAGACTACTATTAATTAATTGAAATGTGTTCAGTTGTAAAACGATTCATGTTTGACTTTTGCGCGGACAATGCTCCAGAAGAGACTAAGTGAATTGTACACAATGTACGTTGTAGTATATGTGTGGAATTTAATTTTAATCTACATCTACCTCACATTATTATTTCTACATCTTCATATCTGTCTGACTTTGGAGCGCGGTTCAAGAGCGTACAGAAGTTTATTAAACTGTCTAAACAATAGTAGTAGTTAGTCTTAACACAACTTTCAAGGTATTAGAGAGCATTTATTGAAACGAACTTTATATTTATTCGAAACTTCTTTTTATCAATTATTATTAAAACATTTTCTATAACTTTTTAGGACATACCTGATGATTTTGTTTCTTTGAAAAAAGATAGCATTATTGAAGTAACATGTAATGTGAAATACTTTTGTAAATGTGATTCAAAAAGAATATTTATCAATGATCCGTACACCTTACCTGCTATACCTATTGGAGCAGAAATTTATTTGAATTTTGGTAAAGTGGTAATGGTTTGTGTTGAAATTGTTGACAATGAAACTATCAAATGCAAAATTCTAGTAGAAGGGCTGCTGAAAAATCAACAGAAAGTATGTGTTCGTGGAGTCAAACATCTAAAACCTCCATTATCAAAACGAGATTTAGATGATATTGAATTCGCTAAAACGTACAAGGTAAAATATTATTTATTAATATGAGTCCGTACACTAGGATACCCTGCTTAGATTTGCTGGAGGATTAATTTAGATTTTTTGTTCACACTGATACATATTTTTCCATTTTCATCCCATAAGCGACTCATTTCAACTTTTCATATAGACATCGTATACTATAATATTTTTACGTCAGCTATAACACTTGTCAACATTTATTGAACTTCATTTTTTTGGATTTCTTTTAGTTACACGCGTAATAAGTAATACGTAACACGTAAAAGCGTATTCATGTAAATCTTTTTTTGTTTTAGTGTGACATAATTATCGTCAATACGGTTCGTAGGCCGTCGATAATTGATAAAATAAAAGCATTCTTTAAGGATACTCATATACCTCTGTTTCTTAGTGTTATATGCGATCAGGAAGGTTTGGACAACATCAAGGAAATTATTGCTGTAAATGAAGATTTTAATATTATTTAGATATAATATGTTCTACTGTTTATAGCTCGTAGTATTATCTTTTACACTGTTCAAGTGACGATAAAACGGCCTAGCTAATAAGTTTTTAGTTGCCCACCATTAACATACCTTACCATTAACACGCGAGATACGGCAGGCAAACACACTATGGAGTGTGTAGTAAGTAACATATTAGGATGGCGTAATATGTTACTACAACTTAAAATACACAATGCTATTATGTATGTGATATGCAGTGTTACTGTGGTAGGTGTAGGGGTTTTTGGCACCATGACACCCTCTACTGAGCTGAGAGCTGAGTGTCTGTAATAAAAACTTTCTGTAATTCAAAAATAATTGTTTTTAGTCGTAAGTGTTCCTTGTTTCCGTTTCTTGTAAATTTTTAAAATAGATTATAAATTCCTAATGCAATCGTAGTCTATAAGAACAAAAAAGTAACAACACACTCCATGTTACTGGGTAACCTACATAGATCAAACCCGAAAACAGAAACGTGAAATCATCGACAATATTAAAATTTGGTACGAAAAGACTGAAAAGAATGTTTACTTTCTATGACTGAGATGCCGCCTCCAATTTCCGCAGTTTTTTTTACTTCCTTATAATGGTGAACGCACACTTATCCGCGCCGAACGCGCCGAATGAATCAAAGTCAAGGAGGCCTCGCACACTTATCCGCACCGGAAGAATCGACCGCGCCGAAAGCATCGACCGCGTCGAAGAAATCATTTCAAGAGATAGTACTCGTGCGTTGCTCTGTCATACGCAACTGATAGAATGCGAGCGCATCGATCGAGGCGACCGCATAATCCGGCCAAATTTTATGACGTCATCCGAATTCTTCTAAGATTTCTGGGGTTCTTCCAGATGCGGATGATTCGACACGGGTAAGTGTGCGAGGTTTCATGAGATTTCATATAAAGAATTCTAAAATTCGTTTCGTTCGGCTCGTTCGACGCGTTCGGCTCTGATAAGTGTGCGATTACCTTAAGGGAGCATTTAAATTATAAATTCAATTTAAATATAAATTATTTCAGGTATCAGACGGATTGGTTTTGGCCAGAGAGTATTTAGCTTGCTCTTTAGTAAAACCTAATCAATTGTTAAAAATACAACTTCAAGTCGGTGCCATGTGTAAAATGGTTATTATTGTTTTATTGTATGTTCTTTTTTCTTTATTGAATAGCCTTCAAAGGCTTTATTTTATAGATTGCATGGTTTCTACTGCGCCACGTGTTGTAAGTTGAAATCCTACACGGCATAACACTTTATACACAAATTTTTATTCTGAGTCTGAGTGTACTTTTGTCCTTTTTAGGGTTCCGTAGCCAAATGGCAAAAAACGGAACCCTTATAGATTCGTCAAGTCTGTCTGTCTGTCTGTCTGTCTGTCCGTCCGTATGTCACAGCCAATTATTTCCGAAACTATAAGAGCTATACTGTTGAAATTTGGTCAGTCGATGTATTCTGTGAACCGCATTAAGATTTTTACATAAAAATAGAAAAAAAACAATACATTTTGGGGGTCCCCATACTTGGAACTGAAACTCAAAAATTTTTTTTTGATCAAACCTATACGTGTGTGGTATCTATAGATAGGTCTTCAAAAATAATGTTGAGGTTTCTTATATCATTTTTTTCTAAACTGAATAGTTTGCGCGGGAGACACTTCCAAAGTGGAAAAATGTGTGTCCCCCCCCCTCTAACTTCTAAAATAAGAGAGAGATAAAACTAAAAAAAATATATGTTGTACATTACCATGTAAACTACCAACGAAAATTGGTTTGAACGAGATCTAGTGAGTAGTTTTTTTTAATACGTCATAAATCGTAACACGCAATATACCTTTCATCCAATCAATACACTAGTATAAAAACATCGATGAAAGTTACAACGAACTACAAGAACTTTTATATGATGTTACTTGCTGGTACGGAACCCTTCATGGGCGAGTCCGACTCGCACTTGACCGCTTTTATTTTTGGTATGTTTGTAAACTCTCCTGCGACATAGGGATATATTCCAAATGCGAATGTTGTCAAAAACAAGCCACGCTGACCTGACAGGCTTGATAAAGGGTTTGTTTTAAGCCTTCCTTTTCCTAAAATTTATTCCTTACGATCCCCGCGATTGTTTTTTTAATCGCGAGTAACGCTGCGGAGTGAAGCTAGTCTAAGAATAATTGGACTAAATTACTCCTTAGGTCATCAGCTTTCTACCAGAGAAAGTCCCATTAAAATCGGACCAGCCGTTCCAGAGATTAGCCAGAACACACAGACAGACACAAAAAAAATAAAAATTGCCTTTTTAAGTTCCGTATTTATTTTCATACGCATTTAGTAAAAACCTGTTCATTTGTTAACATATATTTATTTGTATATTTCTTTGTATAGAGTTAACTCTTACGGGGCTCACGGCAGAATTCACAAACACTACATGTAATGGAAAGGTTACCAAAGATATGTAGGTGTTATTAAGCGACAGTAGTACTAAGGAACAGTAATTTTACTCTGCCTTAGTAATTTGTTATTCTAACCCAATGTAACATTAACTTACAGCAAGAGAAGCATTTCTTTGTATCTGGGCATATACTACAACAAAGTCTTGTAGTCAATCATTTGGTTGGAAGCGATGTATCTGATGTGTCCACGGCGATAGAACAAGGGGCTGGTCTTTTCTTAAGATCATATTCCAATGTCTATACTATGAACAAGATATATACATTTCTAAAAGATATTTGCCTAGATAGACATACGAGAGATCTGAAAAATGAGTTCTTGTCAGACATACCGTGCAAGGTATAATTGTTTTTCTAATTTTCAATGAAATTTTACTACTACTTTATTTTCATCCAAATGTCATCGTTTAGGGTGAATCCGTAGTTTTATTATATGTAATCTGTATGCCTAAATTTTGAGCAATACTAATTCTGAGCTTTAATAAACGAATATGTATTTTTAAGTAAAGGCCTGTTTCACCACTAGGATATAAAATGACTGATGGTACTCCATGTTAAGTTAAATGTAAAATAACTAGATATCATTATTATCAGTGCTGGATAGAGACATATGTCTCCGATATATAATCATTTATCAGCAATGTTAATCTAACTTTCGATTTTTTTATCTCTTAAATTGTATTAAACAGCAGATAACTATTTGCAAACTTTATCGGGAATTAGTGAAACTGATCCTAAATATATTTTTTAAATCGTTGCACCATGGAAATGTTATGTTATTCTACTTTAACAACTTTTTTAAAGAGTAGCATACGGGATTTTTTTTTATAATCTTCACTTATTCAGTAGAGATAAATACTAACTAAAAGTTGTATGAATCCAATTATGAGTTAGATCATCTAGAAGAGTGGGTTATCAGTGAAAAATGAAAAATGCGCGACTTAAAACATTCATTCTATTTTTGTCCAGGTGTACCTAAGCAATTGAGAACTCGATAAGTTCTCAAAATAGGAAGAAAATTTCATACGTTAAACAACAACAAATAAAACTTGTTTTGAATTTTTTGAACAAATGAAAGTTAGGGAAAGTATAAAGTACATCTTCAAACTACATTTTTTTTCTTGTTTAGATACCACTCAACGCAGCAGAGACGTGCATCCATGCTACTGTTCTAACTGCGAAGTTAATTGATGCAAAAGTAATTATTGTACTGACTGCCACAGGCCAGACAGTAAGGCAGTTGAGTAATATCTGCGAAAATATTTTCATTATTGCAGTCTCAAAGTCTCCTGCAGTCGCGCGACAATTGAAATTATTTAGAGGAGTTATAGCTCTTCCTTATAATGGTAACACAATTTACTAGTTGATTCTAATGCTAATTTGAAACGTACATTCTCATTTGCTGTATACAATTATTTCTTTTGTTTCATTTAGAGTATACTGCAGCATTCTGGGCATCGGAAACAAATGCTCGAATCAAATTCGGCGCCGCTTATGCCTATAAATTCGGTATCTTAAGATGTAATTGCTATTTGGTTTCTTTAAGAAAAGCGAATTCTAATAGTTCTTATAGTGACCAAGTTTCTGTATGGAATTTCACAGAAAAGGAACATATGAAACTGCAGTAAGTACTTTAGCTGCATCTAGGTAAAAGCGTCTCTAGAAGTTCCTCAATTACTTTTAGTGAAAGTTTCATTAACATATCTTCATAACACTTATTGACATAAAAAAAATCACAGTGCTTGAAAAAGATATTCGTTCATCGTAAGCATTCAAAAATATGATATAAGAGTTGTGTTTCAACTTGATTGGGCTATGTCTAGATAAATAGGATTTATCCCACTAGTTAAATTGATACTCTTTCGTCACCAATAATCCCAAGTGATAAATGACACAGTCTCGGAATTCCCATTACCATGTACGAATTTCTATATTTTTATATCTTGAATTTATATATTTTGGAGGTTTAGTCTTCGTTTAAATATCGTATTTTGATTACTACCTACTTTTGGATTTCGCTGAAGTACAGTCAGATTTACTTCGATCGGCGAAAAAATCTATATTTTTTGTTAGTATTTCTTAGATGTTTTCAGCTTTTTATTTTGAAAATTAATGGTCACTTTTTTAACATTGTTTTTCAGAATGAAATTGCGATATTCTTTGCAAGAGAAGTGACAAAACAATTATGCAGACCAAAATAAGTGATAATATGTTTTAATATTTGTTTTTTTTAATATTATAAACATAAAGTTTCAATATTCACCAGAACTTTTATTTTACAGTGTGTGCGTATTTAATAAATGAAAATATTTGTGATAATAATTTGATTACTTTTAGCACTTAGAAATGTTCACACGAACATAAGAAAAATAGTTTAGTGGAAATATGATGTTTCGTTGTGTGTATGTATCGAACTGCCTCGTTGGTCTAGTGGTTAGCGTATGCGACTGCTAATCAAGAGGTCTCGAGTGCAAATCCCGGGTCGGGCCAAAAAGTGTTTTTGAGTTTTTCTTAGGAAATTCCTAATAGCAGCCCGGAGTTTGGAAGTATGGCGGTGATTCACGCCCGTGCCTCGGAGAGCACGTAAAGCCGTCGGTCCCGGTTGTCATGAACATCTATGGCAATCGTTATTGGGAAGTCAGTGCCCTCAAACATACTGAAAACTAGTTCAATCTTCGAATTTCAGATCTCCCTTAGGGTTGCGGAGGTCCGATGCCAGTCGCTCCATGGAAAAACTTAAATTCAGGTAAAACCGGTTGAACTAGTAGCCGACCCCAAAATAAACTAGGGAATAAAGGCTCGGAAAATGATGATGTATTTATGGATCATCCTTTTTTGGGAAAAAGACTTTCAACATCATGAGGAAATAATGTTTCCAAAAATGCTTTCTAATTTCATCATATCATCATCATCATCATCAGCCTATCGCAGTCCACTGCTGCACGTAGGCCTCTCCCGTTGCACACCACTCTGATCAATTTAAATATACTAATTTGTAAAGAGTTAAAGTTTGTTAGGTTATAGGGATAATCTCTAGATTTACTTATCTCATTGCGAAAATTATTTTATCAATGCTAACGTTATTGATGAGTGTCATAGGCAATACATTAAACTGAAAGGTAAAACCATTTTTATAGTCGAATTTGCCTTATAATGTACAACACCCAATGAAGTAGGGACCGGTTACCTATTTATTTAATACATGATTATTTATCTCCTTACTTTAATTGTATTTCTGAATCGTATGGAAGGGGCTGGCCGCTGTGACTCAGAGAATCCTAGTGTCGGATTAAAGATATTTCTTTTAAGTAGCTAAGTGTGCTGACAAAATATAAATGTTTTGATGAATGCTTAAACGCATGAATAACATATGAACTTGAAAAAATCTTTTGGACGGTACTATGAATAGAGCAAACACGATAAGGAGTACGCGTTCGCCTCTGACCAAGCACAAAGCGATATGGTCATTCATCATCATCATCAGCCTATCGTAGTCCACTGCTGGCCTTAAGTTCATATGGTCATTGCATTATTGATTTGTTGTTTTAATTGTTGTGTGAGTTCGTAATGTAATGTGATGATTTTTGTATGTGAACCTATTTAAATAATTAAATAAATATTTCGGACATCTTACACACAACGCCTTCTAGTCCCGAACTAAACAGAGCTACTAAACGAGTACTAGACAACTGACATAAACACATACATATACTTTTTTTTGTAAATCTTTATATATATAATTCTTGTGTGAGTGTGTATGTCACTGACTTCTCTCAAACGACTGGACCGATTTTGATGAAATTTTTTGTGTGTGTTCAAGGGGATCTGGGAATGGTTTAGATTCGCAATTGGACCCGGTAGGTGGCGCTTCGATCAAGTTCTGGAATTTTAAAGTTGGGCGGTACGAAGTTCGCTGGGTCAACTAGTAAATACATATTATACATAGAAAACACCCAAACTCCGAAACAAATATTTGAGGATCACACAAACATTAGGTCCGACTCGGGAATCGAACCTGAGACCTCAAGCACAGCAGTCGCATACGCTATCACTGTGCCACCGAGGCATTCCTATGATGTGAATGAGTATTATAACCGAAAAAAATTACAGATTCTTTTGTATCGAAAGTAGGTCGGCGGTCCTGTGTTTCTCTATGATAGCATGTATTTTATCTTAAAATCATGATAAAAAAATAACATTTTTGTCCATGGTTTCTATGTGACATAAATTATTTAATGACTCTTGACTTTTGATGAGATTTTACGAATATTCATTACGATTAAATATTTGTAACTTGGTAACTATTTACATTAATTAATGATGATTTCGCAACCCGATGAAGCCACAGAAGCACAAAGAATCAGCGACATCGATTTTAGTGATCCTGCTATATTATCCCGACATAAGCCATTTCAACAAAGAAGAACAACAATAATTATTACATTCGGTATTGGTTTTTTTTTATTTAGACATAAACTGAAAACGGCAGATGTTTCTAAGTAGTAAAGGACCACGAAATCTTATTTTAACTTGTCTCTTGGAGGTTTTCCATAATATTGCAAATTATACATAATACTGACCATTGTAGCCTAGATTCAATTTTTCCTAAAAGTTCAACCTACTTTTATTATGATTAATATTTTTAATATTTTTAACTTTCTGAAAGTCTAACAAACAATTATGTTTTACATTTGTATAAAGTCTGTTTGTTTGTTGCAGCTAATCCTACGATAACATTAGTAGATATTCACACCATAATGGAAACAGGAATGAATGTTGCTCGTGTTTTACCTTGTAAAAGTACTAGTGACGATAAAAAAGAACTACTAACCAAAGTATTCAACGCCGCAAAATATTTGGCGAAAAAACATGGTGTAGTCGAGTGGCCTTATGCTACGTGTATAGAACTCAAATCTTGTGTTGTAAAGACTGGATTAATTGAAGAGGTAAACGGGTTCTACACTAATTTTACTATTTACAGTTCAGTTGTAAATCAACTGTGCCACTTATACATTAATATAGGAAACATCATACCGGACACAGCATTTCTATGGGAATCCTCTGCACTTTTATGAGACCAGCTAATGGCACATAAATAGGTAAATTAACAACAAAAAAGTAGATACAGAAAACTCAACTGGATACAGTGTTATTGAAAAAATGCTATAACTTCATGGCATTGTTCCAACTTCAATAATGATACTCATGTTTTTACTCTTAACGGGACTTATTCGCGAGAAAATTAAAAAGGTTACGAAACCTTCTTTTTTCCGACGTTTCGAACAGGTTATACCGCTCGTGGTCACGGGTAAACTGACCGAGTGATGGCAGTCAAAAACATGAGTATGTGTAAAAGTCGCGAAAGTCTAAAAACAATCAATAATCATATTATTGACGTCTCCTTGTAGCCGATTTTCACGGTTTTTTATATATGTGTATTGCCAGCAAGCCCTTCGGATCATACAGATACCATCACATACATACCAATAAGAAACAAACATGATTGAAAAGAGACACAATAAAAACCTGTCTAAAATACTGCCTTATTAATTTCAGGGTTCTTTTGTTTTTATTACTGAAGATTCCGAAGTAACTTTAACAAATGACTTCGCAGAATATGACAGTTGTAATGCAAACAAAATATTCATCGATAATCCTAACATGACCACTGAAATGAAAGAGGGAATGGAAATTTCTATAAGACAGGAAGCAATAATAATGATAGTCAAGAAAATATTAACGGACCGTGTTATATGCACTGTAATCAAGGCAGGTTATCTCAAAAACTTAGATACAGTTTGCATGAGAGGAGCTAAACGAATTCGTTCCTACTTATCGAAGAAAGACTTGGAATTAGCTAAACTGGCAATAGAAAACCAGGTTAGTTTGTTGATTACATTGTCAAAGAAAGAAGAAGGTTAAGGTTTTTATAATATAAGTTTCTCATTTCACTTACACCGTTAGTATTAGGTAAAAATTAGTATGATATATCCTGCCTCGAAGATCAAAGTATCTCTGTGCCAATTGTCTTAAAATTATATTGCTATTACAGCGTGGTTCAAAATACATCTACGCCAAGTATAATAGGTTTAAATATTACATAGAACAATACTGTGTGATCCACAAGCTGTTGTTCTGAGCCTGGGTTTTCTTGTGGCCCTTTCATGCATGTTTGTAGTTCGCCTTGAACTATAAATGTACATGAAGTCTGGGTGTTCCTGTATCCGTTTCATGAATGTGTACAGTTCCCTGCGAACTATAAACATGCACGAAATGGATATATTTGTAATGGGGGAGTTATCTTTTAAAAACTAACCTAAGAGTGACTCTCATATTTATTATTTTAGTATGGTTACAAAAGTACAAAAGTCGTATGAAAAGTCTATGTTACGACAATTGACCTACACTTATAATTGAAACAAAATATTTAATTGACATGAAAATAAAATTATTTCAATTGAGATACAAGCTGCTTGTACAGCAGCATTCAGCAGACTATTCTTTAAATATTTAATGATGTGCTCATTCATTTTTCTCTGGATGCGAGAAGTCCAAAATCGATCAGGGTGGCGTGCAACGGGAGAGGCCTACATTTAACACTGGACCGAAATAGGCTGATAATGATGTATATGAAATTAAATTGTAGTCCAGAGACCAAAAGTACTATATTGTGAACGGTTTCATTTGTTTATTAATAAAAGTCATAATTACAGGTGGATATGATCGTTTTACCATATGCTCGACATCCAGACACTGTCAAAAGGCTTAAAAAGTTTATAGGAGTTTCATTAAAAAAGACTTTCTTGGTTTGTGGCATATGCACTAATGAAGGGCTTCGCAACTTAGATGACATTATGAAGGTATTTATCATTTCTAAATATGGGAAGTACAAAAACATCCTAAGTCGACGTTTTAAGAACCAAATCTTTGATGATTTTAACGCAACGGAGGAATATAAATAAATCTTCTTGTTAGCTTATTATTCTCAAAAAATTTTGTGGTCGGCGAGCAGTTCAACCAGTTTTACCTAAATCCTACTTCTTCGTAACCGTGTGAACTGACTTCGGAGGTGAAAGTCGTTGTCAGTATAGTTGAGGCCACTGACTTCCTAACAATCATTGTCTTAGACTTCATCACAACCAATGCCCACAACTTAACGTGATCTCCGAGGTACGGGCATGGTACCTCGTCAAATTCTATACCCCGGGCATGTAATTTAGAATTTCTGGAGTAGCATCAGCAGCCGTATTTGCTATTCGCTAGACCAATGAAGCAGTAAATAATGAACAGGTATGAAAAGGTATTCTTGTTTCATTATTCTTAGACGTAATTTATTTCAGGAGGCTGATGGAATCATAATTCCTAGAGAGTATCTTCCTTATGAGTTAGACAGAAAAATGATGGCTCGCATGGACTGTATACAGAAATATATAATTGGAAAATGTCGGCGGGTAAGCTAACATTGTCATTACAAGTATTATCATTTTCAGCTTACTATCATATCACGCCACATCAAAATGGAGATAGGCTTGTCCTCATAAGGAAGACTGGCCTTCTATACCACGCTGGCCAAACAGATTTCTACAAGTTTTTTTTTAATTTTTCTACTCTCTGCTATCATGTTTTTCGTTTTTGCAAGGTTTATCTTAATATATATAAATCTCGTGTCACAATGTTTGTCCTCAATGGACTTCTAAACCACATAACCGATTATAATAAAATTCGCACACCATGTGCAGTTCGATCTAACTTGAGAGATAGGATAGTTTAAATCTCAAATTATAGTCGCAATTTTAATTTATTGCTAATTATTGTCTGTTATTATTTGACAGTCACAATTAATATTCTAAGGCGGTACGAAGTTCGCCTGGTCAGCTAGTTTATTATATATTCAAATATATATTCATGTATTTTTATGCATATTTTAAAAAAGCTTCTTGCACACTTCCTAAACATAAATTACAAGTATGCACATACTTCTCCGTCAACGCAAAGAGGTACTTTTTTTTTTCTTCACGTATTAATATAATATTTATAGATTACTTTTATTATTGTTTTAGGCCGGAAAACCAGTGTATATCTCTGGTCAAATTTTCAAAAGTGTATTTAAAACAGGTAAACTAAACGATCAAGATGCAAGTGACATCACACACTGCTTAATGCAAGGTGTATCAGGTTTTATATTCAAACCTTGTGACAATTCACATTCAGTAAGAAATGTTATAAAAGAATTGACCAATTTGTGTATGGAAATAGAGCCGTACATAAATGAAAAGATTGATTTTCGAAGGATTATTGAGGAGGTAAGTCAGAAGGTAATCAAAGAGTACACATAGCATATGGGGCATTTCACGTCAAGCGGACAACCAAAAAAAAGTGAGGTCATGAATTTTGTTTATATTCTGGTTAGTTATACTTCTAGTAGACGTGGATGTGTACACACAATATTTTTTTCGTATGATGCTTTATTGCCGAGTTACGAGCTTTTAAAAATTCACTAAAACTGAATTCATGAATTTTTGGAAGCTTATTATCTGTAATAATTAATTTGTAAAAAAAAATAAAAAATAAGGTTTCTTATAGTAAGAAAGTTGAAGTTTTTAATTTTTTTGTCGAATTCTAAATTTGAATTTTTTTACGTATAGTAAACCGGAAGTGAAAATTTCAAATCGTTTTTTGAGTAACTTCGACCCTTTTTATTTTTATTTTTTTTAACTTAATTTACAGCTACAAATATACTAATTCTTCACAAAAGAAATTAGAACGTGATCTCCAATAGTTTAAGACTTAGAGCACATAGAGTACATACACATAGCTATGATTACGTTCTAAGCAATTGGGTTTTTGCGCTAAAATGCCAAAATACTAAGTTATTAATATTTTATTCCTTCATTTTAACATGCAAAAATATAAAATTAACGACTTCTTTCATTCTTCACAAAAATATTAAAACGTGATCGCTAATGGTTTGACTTAGAGCGGTTTTAATAATTGAGATTTGAAACAGTATTAATGAAAATACATTTATTTTGTAATTTTTCCAATTTTACTATTTGCACTAGCACTAATTATCTATACACAGATACTGCCGTTGGTTGGAAGAAAAGAATGCAGTTGTTTATTTTCTGGAACGGTAATATTAGAAGCGAAATGGACTCCCAGAAAATCTCGCTGTTGTTGAATACTTTCTTTGGAGCAGTAGTAAATAAAAGTCTCATCAATGATGACTTGGCCCATTCATATAATCTTATAAGTTTAGTTATAGCGTTATTGCATTATATTTGTTACCTAGTGAAACTTTTTTAGCTACGAGATTGCGTTATTGGTGTGTGTTTACCATAGTATCATAGTTTTTGAAATTACTATTTTATATGAACTTGTCATTATTATAAAAAAAATGATTTATAGTGTTCATTATATTCAATTTTTAAAAACATTGATATACTTTATATTTTTGCATGTTAGAATGAGGTATTAAAATATTATTAACGTAGTATTTTGGCATTTTAGCGCAAAAACCCAATTGCATAGAACGTAATCATAGCTATGTGTATGTACTCTATGTGCTCTAAGTCTTAAACTATTGGAGATCACGTTCTAATTTTTTTTGTGAAGAATTAGTACATTTGTAGCTGTAAATTAAGTTAAAAAAGATAAAAATAAAAAGGGTCGAAGTTACTCAAAAAACGATTTGAAATTTTCACTTCCGGTTTACTATACGTAAAAAAATTCAAATTTAGAATTCGACAAAAAAATTAAAAACTTCAACTTTCTTACTATAAGAAACCTTATTTTTTATTTTTTTTTACAAATTAATTATTACAGATAATAAGCTTCCAAAAATTCATGAATTCAGTTTTAGTGAATTTTTAAAAGCTCTTAACTCGGCATTAAAGCATCATACGAAAAAAATATTGTGTGTACACATCCACGTCTACTAGAAGTATAACTAACCAGAATATAAACAAAATTCATGACCTCACTTTTTTTTGGTTGTCCGCTTGACGTGAAATGCCCCATATGCAACAAATATTATATCAATATCTGCGTTCGTTTCTCATGCAGGACAAGTAATCACGAAAGTATTATTTCTGGATATTATTTTATGTAAATATTTTAGCCTACGAACTAGTTCAATCTTCGAATTTCAGTTCTCCCTTAGGTTTGCGGAGGTCCGATGCCAGTCAGTCCATGGAAAAACTGAAATTCGGGTGAAATCGGTTGAACTAGTAGCCGACCCCAAATGAACTTGGGAATAATGGCTAGGAGGATGATTTGAGCCTACGAAAATTAGTCTACCCTGTCTGATGGAAAACGTCAATAGAATCTAGGAGTAAAGTTCACCATCCTCCTTGTGAGTACAAATAATCTATCATGATGACCTAGTGAAATGCTTCAGCAACATCTCCTTATGTCGTCAGCTCTCTGCCAGTAAATTTCTCATCAAAATCGATCAAGTTGTTCCAGAGATGAACTGAAACAAACAGACAGACAAAAATATTAAATATTAATATGATTTTTTAAGTACCTATAAACTTAAAATGCATTTAGTGTGCACACTGCGACTGTAAGTGATGAATTGTTATTACGAAGGAAGTTTCTCACAAAGCGCTATCTAGCTATTAAAATGTAAAACGATTGTATATTAGTATTAGCTTGATCTAAATTAATTCAAATAACTAGTAACATTAGATCCTACTCATGTTTTCTATCAGGTAGGATAAGTTCATTTCAGCAAAGTCATATTCAATAAAAATATATATTACAAGAAAAATAATGAATTTTATAAAACATTTTGAACTTACTTACTAGGTACTACATTTTTTTTCAAAATATCTGTCAGACGTAGGTATAGGAGAGTGGAACAACGATTTAAATGTCCTTTGAAAATGTTTCGTAAAATATATTTATGAAAGTATAACTATATTTTAGGACCCCGTACCCTTAAACGCAGCAATGACTGCAGTGACGTCAGCTGTGATGTTGGCAAATGAAACCCAAGCTAAGTTGATAATAGTCCCAACTGTCTCTGGTCGCACCGTATACTATCTGAACTCACTTAGAATTGGCTGCCTGGTACTCGCAGTAACCAGTAACATCAGGAGTTTCAGATTGATGCAAATCAAAAGAGGCACTATTCCACTTTTATATAATGGTAACATAATTTAGTCTATCTATCTATCTATCTATCGTTAAACCAGTTTTCTTACACACAGCACTTAGAATAGGCCAGATCAAGGTTACTCGTACACCTTTTTCTTGACTAAGAGACCTTTAGGCCGTGGATAAGTCAGTGGAAACGAGGCGACGCGGTCAGTAATTGCAAAAAGCGCGCAGCGCTACTGCTGATTTCAAGACCTCGGTCTTAACGTTGTTTCCTTCAAACAACAACCAAGTTTCTACCGTCAATTGTTGTTTTAACTTGCATTTTAAAAATTATCTCATTATCTTTTTTTCATTATCATTTAAATTGCAGTCACTCCGTCTTCGTAATCTGAACAAGGAACTACTCAAGTGTCTTTTGATATTTTTCTAGGTGAACCTCGCACAACTTGGGAAAAAACTGTTAGAGATCGTATAAATTTTGCTATCGAATACGCCTTGAATAAACACTGGCTTCAATATTCAAATTATTACGTCGCACTTCAAAAAGGTACTGATTTAAGCGCCTATTGTGACACAGTGCGCATTATGACGGTCACAATGAAGAAGAAGGAATTGATCACGTTAGTATGCTTCGTTTCGTTAATAAGGCCATCACAATTTATAAAAGAAAAATGCATAATCTATAAAATAATCTATGCATAGTTAAGTTAAAAATTGCACGTAACATTATACGTTTCGATTATGAGGATTTTTAGATACCTTAACCAAAAAGTCTATATGATCATAGTTTTTGAATATAGAACTTGCGCAAGGTCTATCAGAGGCCCAGCCAAAATCTATCAGAGTGGGGTGCAATGAGAGAGGCCTATGTCCAGCAGTGGACTATAATAGGCTGATGATGATGATTGAATATTACCATTTGATACCTCTCTTCTTGACACTCTACCACTCTTCTTGATAGTCAATGTGTCATCTAACCTGATAAGAGTCAACTGATATTCAATTTAATTGTTAATACTCGTAGATATATTATGTCACGTTACTTAGAATAATTATTCTTGATCTAAAATGTCACTAACTTCATAGTTTACTTTTTCAGGTGTGAAGATAACTATAGCGAATATCCTTAGTCGTAAAACATAACGTAGTTTTATACAAGTATTGTTAATATACTATTTATAATTAAAGCCGAGTTTGATTTTCGTTGTCTGAAAAATAAAATTGTCAATTTAATTAATGATGGTATATATTTTTGATTTAAAATTACAATATGTTCATACATGTAATAGCTTGCTAAATCAGATATCGATTCTATTTAGCAGGTTATTACGACAAGTACGCTAATCTATGTATATAAAAATAAATCGGCAAATCCTTGTGCCCTTATAAAAAAAATGAACGGATAAGTCGAATGTTTTCTGACCAATTCAGTTAATTATTATTATTTAAATGTTTTTGTCAAGATACAACAAAACAGGCATGGTACGAGGTGTGGAGAGAAAAAATATAATATAAAAAATAAAAGTAAAAACAACACTGTTCCTTTACCCTATTAATATACAAACCAAAGAGTAAGTAAGATCATCTGTCCAATTTTGCCGGGACTTTCACTGGCTACTTATATTTATTATTTATTTTTGACAAGCTTTGCCCCGCGGTATAATTTTTAGGGTTCCGAAGTTCATAACTCGGAACCCTTATAGATTCGTCATGTCCGTCTGTCCGTCCGTCCGTCCGTCCGTCCGTCCGTCCGTCCGTCCGTCCGTCCGTCCGTCCTCGACTTACCGTCCAAACGGTAAGTGCTAGAAAGATGAAAGTTTGCATGAATACGTGTTGTAATTACGTCGACAAAGTGCTACAATAAAATTATGAAAAATAATTTTATTTGGGGTACCTCCCCTACACGTAAAGTGGGGATGATTTTTTTTTCTCGAGGCTACCCCATCGTGTGAGGTATCATTAGATAGGTCTTTTAAAAACAATAAAGGGTTTCCTAGACGATTTTTTGATTTAGGTATCCGTTTGCGAGATATTTCACTTTAAAGGGCACTTTTTTGTAAAAACAGGGCGTCCCCCCCCCTCTAAAAGCTAAACGGCTGGCTCAAAAAATCTGACAAAAATCGTGATGGTGGTCCATCTAATGAACTTTGAAGGAAAACTATAACCGATTAGATGACTTTCTTAGTTCAGGAGTTATAAAGGCTTATATGGTAAAATGCGCTCACTTGGAAAACGTCATACAAAATTAACGTATTATTACGTAAACATAACAATTATCTATTGGATACGATTTTAAATCCACATACCATTATAGGTGACTGAGGAACCCTTTCCTGTGCGTGGCCTGACACGCACTTGGCCGATTTTTATTGTTGTTGTAATGGTACAACAGCAACAGCGAATAACATGGCAAGACGTAGCTAGTTGATTATAATATCAAATTTCATAATTTACACAGTTTATTTCAGCTAAAATTGTGCGTCACTGATAAACAAATTTTGTTCAAAACAGTTTGCAAAAACTAAATAGAATACGTTCTATTACATAGCAATGTTATAAATATTTATTCTTGAAATAGCAATTCGTGAATTTTGTTGTAACATTGTGGTGGTCCTTGGAGACATAAGTATGTCTGAATACAAAAGACGTTGGTATCAGGAGAACGTGAATTTTATAAATTGTGGTTCCCTAGAGAACTCTTTGCCTAAGGCTTCTCGTGAAGCAGTTTCTCAGTAAACGGCTCGGAAATAGAGTAGTGACACTGTATATTCACTACCAGCTTTCACCTGCGGTTCCGACCTCGTGTATGTCGATTATTGCGGTAAAAAGTAGCCTAGGTCCTTTCTCAGGCGCTGTACTATCTGTGTACCAAATTTAATTCAAATTTTGGCGTGAAAGCCGGACAGACAGAAAGAGCTACTTTGGTATTTATAATATTAGTAAGAACTAATAAGGATTAAGATTTGAAATACAGTTGCTGTTTATTTACAATATTAATGATCTTGCCTTTTCTTGAAGTAACTCAGTTCTTAATTACCATAAAAACGTCTTTAAACCATTTTCAATATTATTAGGCTACTAGTTAAACTAGTTTTACCTTAACCTAGTTTTTTCCGTTTAGAGAATGGTAGCAGACACAAAACTGCGGACGAACTGAATTCGAAGGGTGACCTATTAGTAAGTTTGTTTAATGACAATTCCAAAACCCATTGTCAAAGATGTTCATGACAAACTTGTTGACCAAGGCACAGCACGACAAAAACTTTCAACAATTAACTGTTATTAGAAAAACACAATCAAATGCAATAACTATAACAGATTTACCGTCCTACTTTTGGGATGATGAGGAAGCTCCCAAACTTAAAGAGAGCATATAGCCGCTGGTTCTGTCACATAATTTTTGGGGTTCCATAGTCAAATGGCAAAAAACGGAACCCTTATAGATTCGTCAAGTCTGTCTGTCTGTCTGTCCGTCCGTATGTTACAGCCAATTATTTCCGAAACTATAAGAGCTATACTGTTAAAATTTGGTCAATCGATGTATTCTGTAAACCGCATTAAGATTTTTATTTAAAAATAGAAAAAAAACAAGACATTTTAGGGGTCCCCATACTTGGAAATGAAACACAAACATTTTTTTTTCATCAAACCTATCCGTGTGGGGTATCTATGGATAGGTGTTCAATAATGATGTTGAGGTTTCTAATCATTTTTTTATAAACTGGATAGTTTACGCGAGAGACACTTCCAAAGTGGAAAAATGTATCCCCCCGCCCCTCTAACTTCTAAAATAAGAGAGTGATAAATCTAAAAAAAATATATGTTGTACATTACCATGCAAACTACCAACGAAAATTGGTTTGAACGAGATCTAGTGAGTAGTTTTTTTTTAATACGTCATAAATCGTAACACGCAATTTACCTTTCATCCAATCAATACACTAGCATAAAAATATCGATGAAAGTTACAACAAACTACAAGAACTTTTATATGATGTTACTTGCTGATACGGAACCCTCCATTGGCGAGTCCGACTCGCACTTGGCCGCTTTTTTTACTCTTGTATTAACTCTGTCACAAGCAGTAAGAAAATTGTCTTTCAAATACACGATATTGTTTAAATTGTCATCACAATTTCCCACAAGGCCAAGCAAAAGTTGAAGTCTAATAAAATAATTTTAACAGTTACCAATATTTACAAATGAATCGTGTTTTACGATTGTTATTTATTTGCCGAGTTATATCACAAATTAAACTGAACTTTATTTTCTAGGTTGTATTTATTTTCGTCGGTATTGTCTACGACAGCTGAGACACTTGTTTAATAATAAGCTTAGCTATAATCAGTGTTTAGTAATGGTGCACCTGACTTTTGTAAATACTTTAATTTTATGTTTTATAATCCTAATGTAAGAGTTGTCTTTGGATAAAATAAAGTTTTGGTTTAGTTATTACTAGCGGCGGATGGATGCGCACTGCCCAAAACTGATCAGTCTTATTCTATGACTGTCACTGCAGTCCACTGCAGTCCTTAGGAGAGGCTTTTTGTTCAGAAGTGTTCGGCAACAGGCTGATTTAAAGGCTGAAAGGTTCGATCAGAAAGAAAATCTATTAGATTAAGTTACTAATATAACTAGTCGTTTTTTAACTGAATCGTCAACATAACAACCCATAATGTCCCATTGTTGAGATCGGGTCTTCTCTCAGGAGAGCGTTAAATAATACAGGTTATAAATACGTCCCCACGCCGAGTGCGGGTTGGGGACTGGCAAGACACGTTGTGGTTGCGTAATGTGCGTTTGCCGTTGGGTGTTTTTAAGCCGCCCGAAGGCCTCCACCTAAGCTTCACGACTGCTATCTTATGATAACAATCGGTACCGACTGCTCAACGTGGCCTCCGAATCGCGGAAACGTTCATAACATATCATGCCACAAACGGTCACCCATCTAGGTCTGACCGCGCTGTCGTTGCTTACCCTCGGGGATTGTTTCCAATCACCTCTTCTCTAGTACTGAATATAATGATGAAATAAATATTCAAAGATTTTAAATTATTGTTTTAAATAAAATGATTTAAAATTTAATAGGTATTGACATACATATTTTTTCTTGCTCTACTTTTTGAAGATCATCATCATCATCAACCTAACGGATTCCACAGCTGGACATAGGCCTCTCTGATTGCATGCCACTGGGTTTTGATGCTGGGATAAAGATATTCAAAACAATTTTTATGATGGGTCTCAATTTTTGCTATTTACAAAAAAGAAGTATATTATGTTGTCTAGGGCCCATCGTATAAGCTCTGTTTAATTTAGGTCTAGATGATGTTGGTTGTCAAATGACACAAATATTTATTTAATTCACTTTTCATCCTTAATCAGTCCACGGTTAGACCTCTCCTTAGAAAGAATTTTTGGGACTCTTGTCAGTAGACGGAAAAAATAAACATAAGAATGACATCGTTTTTATTTCTTATATGTAGCGTCCCTTTATTATCTTATATCGGAGCTGTGGAGGGCAACGAACAGTGCCGTAGCTTCAGCAGAGAAAATTTAGAAAAAAAATACTTCTATGAGATCGTATTGTATTCAGTGGCTGCCTCGGTGAAATAGTGGTAGCGTATGTGACTGTTGTGCTTGAGGTCCCGGGTTCGATTCCTGGGTCGGTAGACCAAATATTTGTATAGTCCGTAAATATTTGCTTCGCAGTTTGGCTGTTTTCTATGTATAATATGTATGTATTTACAAAAAGAAAAAGTATGTTTATTTATTTATATCAGTCTGTATCCATAATACAAGCTCTAAAATATTTATTATTATTATTCTTCTTTCTAAAGTTTCTTTCTCATCATGTTTTTGAAAGTTTTCGTCTTAATATATAGATATTTTATTGCGTATGTCGCACAACATTTATGTTCTCTGTGGCATACCAGAAATATTTTTCTTCTTTCCTTCTTTCAATACTCAGCTTATGTCACAGATGCTTTGACAACATTATTTATATTGGAATATTTTTATAGAATTTTCTTTATACACTATATAAAATGACGTGGCCTACTATATTTGATGCTAAAGTAGATGGTGTAAGTTATTGTTACTAGTACTAGATAGAGTATAAAGAACTATTGATACTATTGGTACTAGATAGAGTATAAAGTATTGTACTTTTGTTCCAAATGTTACAAATCATATACTCTCCGTATATGATGAATGATGTGGTATAGGAGGAGTGTCACCTCACTTTTTTGTGCCCTTAAAGTCGACTAAGGGAACAAACTGCGTTGGACAATAGCACTACTAAGAATATGGAAACTTGACACAAACTCTGTACCAACCTGCCTGGTCAGCCTGGTGCAATAGAAAAAAAGTGGCCAAGTGCGAGTCGGACTCGCCCATGAAGGGTTCCGCAGCAGCAAGTAACATCATATAAAAGTTTTTGTAGTTGTAACTTTCATCGATGTGTTAATAATAGTGTTTTGATTGAAATAAATGTAAATTGCGGTTTCTGATTTATTATGACGTATTAAAAAAAACTACATAATAGATCTCAAACCAATTTTCGGTGGAAGTTTCATATATTTTTTTTAGTTTTATCATTTTCTTATTTTAGAAGTTATAGGGGGGGGGGGCACACATTTTACCACTTTGGAAGTGTCTCTCGCGCTACCTATCCAGTTTACAAAAAAAAAATATTAGAAACCTCAATATCATTTTTGAAACTGAAACTTGAACTGAAACTCAACATTTCTTTTTTTTTCATCAAAACCATACGTGTGGGATATCTATGGATAGGTCATCCATAGATATCCCACACGTATAGTTTTGATGAAAAAAAAATGTTGAGTTTCAGTTCTAGGTATAGACTTTTTTTCTATTTTTGTCTCAAAATATTAATGCATCACAGAATACATCTAATGACCAAGTTTCAACAGAATAGCTCTTATAGTTTCGGAAAATAGTGGCTGTGACATACGGACGGACAGACAGAACATGACGAATCTATAAGGGTTCCGTTTTTGCCATTTGGCAACGGAACCCTAAAAATGAAATGATATGAGAGTTTACCCAGAATCATAAACATCATTATCAACAACTTATTATGTCCCAACTGCTGAGCTCGAGTCTCCTCTCAAGAGAGGGTTAAGGCCAAGTGATTGTAGTAAGTAAATAAGAATAGATTGTCATAATCTGTCATAAACTTATACTGACGGTTAAACAAACAATAGCAAACTTGAAGAAAATTTACTTTCATTTTAGTATAGTGCAATGGATCTCCCTGGCCAACAAATAGCTGCTAACCATACTAAATCCCCTATGGCTCATCTATTAAACTTGGACCTAGAGGCTGATGCAGCGTGCCAAAGACTTACAGGAATTATGGCATCAATGGGTAACAAAAAAAATAACAAATCTAATATTATAACAGGATGAGGGAACTACTAAATCTAACCGAAATACAATAAAAATACGATTAAATAATAGTATTAAATTTGATAATCTCGGTTGATGATCGTGGGTGCCTGAGGTAGGTATGAAAACCTATGTTACAACACCAGGTCCCCACTCAGAACGAACTCCGTAACGCCTAACAGTCGAGTCAACGTCACTCAATTGTTTTGTAATCTCGGAACCTCTATACCCCCAATAAAACTTGTCAGATTTTTTTTTTCCCTAAGAACCATCCTCGTACTTAAAGGTATATTATAAATAAAGAATTAGCGAAATCGGTCCAGTCGTTCACGCGTGATGGCGTTACCAAGGGAAATAGGGATTAATTTTATTTATATAGATATTTCTGTTTCTCAGTATATTATATTCTATTCTTCCCAGGCATCACATTTCTGTAATTTAATTTCTACTATATTATTAGGCAATCAAAAATCGTTATTAATAAATTCTTGCTGCCCAGGAGATATCTTGTTGTTCCAGGTCCATCAACTTTCGACGTTGGCATAATGGAAAAGATGATGGCAACAGGCATGAACATTGCTCATGTGAATATGTCATTTGGGACAAGAGAAGAAAATAGGGAACTCATAAAAATGTTGCGTGAAGCTGCTAAAAATTTCAGTATCACAATAGGAAAAACATACCCTTTAGCAATTGCTATACGTTTGTCTGGACGCAAAATCAGAACAGGGCGAATTATTGAAGTAGGTACTTTTCTGTTTTTATTTTCACATAAAAATATTCAGAATTCCTCAGCTGTACAATTATTGTTATCTTTGCAATGGCACATAACTGATATATTGATGTATAATAAATAAAAATAACATGAGGAATAGACGGAAACAATCCTTGAAGGGGTTCAACATCGAACAAAGAGTTATTTAAATAGAACTGATAGTTTGGTAATAAAATTTCCTTCCTTTCTTACTCTCACATTTTACAACAAAACACTAAAAATATTGATAAAATTACTGATATATGTATGCATGGTCAACTAAGAACTAATTTAGAGTTTATTTTATTACAGAGTTTAGGTGACAGTGTTACACTAGAAGAGGGTCATGTCGTAAGACTAACAACCGATGAGACTTACCATGATAGATGTTCTACTTCCACAATATATGTGGATTGCATGTATTTCGCTGAACAACTGCATACCGGCAACACTATTTTGCTGGATAATGAAACCATTATGCTGAAGATTGAAATGATTTCTGCAACAACAATAACATGTAAA
The DNA here is from genome assembly GCA_932526445.1 of Phragmatobia fuliginosa. Classification (NCBI taxonomy): domain Eukaryota; kingdom Metazoa; phylum Arthropoda; class Insecta; order Lepidoptera; family Erebidae; genus Phragmatobia; species Phragmatobia fuliginosa. Next base: position 5,919,057 of record OW052065.1, on the reverse strand, counting down.
ATAGAACGAGGTGGCGTTCTAAGATCTTACAGAGATGTGTTAGTACCAAATGTTGTATTCGATGTGCAAAGTTGTCCAGAAAAGGATAAACTTGATGTTGAAATGGCGTTACAAGAACAGGTGTGTCAGTTTGCACTAATTAATGTTATTTTTTTAGTCTTGTTATATTTTCTAATATCTTATAATAATGTATTTATTGCAATACGTTAATATACTCGTTTGTTTTTACAAAATAATAAATATCTCATCATCATCATCATCGTCAACAGCCTTTAACAGTCCACTGCAGGCCATAGGCCTCTACTTGAAAAGGAGGTAAATATATCTGCTTAATAAAATTAATAAAATGTTACATTATATTTTGAGCAGGTCGACATTATTATAGTCTCAAATGTGACCTGTGTTGCTAACATCACCGAACTGAGATCTCTGCTAACAAATAAAGGAAACAAAAAAATTTCATTAATTGCAAATATCCAAACGGTTCAGGGTTGCAATCATTTCGAGGAAATTCTCAAGGTGAGATATATATGTTTTATGCAGTGGTGATATGTATATTTTAAAAGATCTTAACAGAAGATACCTTAGATCTCTTGATATTAATTTTTAGCATTTCAAACCTGTGTGACTATCAAGAACTAGACTAATAAAGACTGGATAAAATTATATACACGGCACAGTGAACAAATATATAATCTAAAATTGTATGTTAAAAGAGATTAAAAGGTAGATTAGTTAAGATAGATATAAATTCCTTAAACGGTAGCATGACCACATGCTACCGTATAAGGAATTTATATCTATCTTATTATCTATCTATCTTATTATTTAAAATTTCACTTATTTGAATTATTCATTTAAACCATTAAATGAATAATTAAAATAATTGAAATTTTGATGCATTTTAAGTGCAATGCTTAATATTTTGTGAGTATTTTAAGTTATTCTCCAACTTTTCTAGATCAAATAAATCTTTAATCTAGATCAAATAGTTTTTGTTAATAATTAGGTGTTATGTATTGAAAGCATGAAAGCAATATACATAATATTGGCATTTATTTACACGACATACCTTTTGCTAACATTGAATTTAAAATATAGGAAGCTGATGCTATTCTTCTAAATCGACAAGAACTGGGATCTGATATTTCTCCGAAAAAACTAGTACTAGCCCAGAAGAAAATACTTGCGCAAGCCAATAAGGTGCGTTGTTTTACAAAATATGGTTAAAATACTAAAAAAGAAATGTGTAATATTTTTGCTAATGGATATGGAATTGGCTTTCCCGTCAGGTTTAACCGGCCATACACTACACCCTAAGAGTTTCAAATAAAACTGGTACATGTATATTTCTAATTTTCCAGGCTAATGTTCCTATTTGCATAAGTGCTCATCTTCTAAATAGTATGATGCATAACAAAGTTCCCCTTAGAGCTGAAGTACTTGATATAGCTAACTGCATTCTGGATGGTGCCGACATGCTACTGCTTGGCCCTGAAACTGCAATTGGAAAATATCCAGTAGAAGCAATTAGGTATTTGAGTGATGCATGTAAAGAATCCGAAGCCTGCGTATGGTCAACAAGAGTTTTCAGGGACTTTATTGATATGGTAATTATTTTAAAACTCGAATAAGTTCACGAAATTTGTTAGTAATAAGGGTACAGATTTACATAATGCACTTTTCTTCCGTGCGGAAATCCCCCCGGATGACACCTGCCATCAATTGGTGGTTATGTCGGTTTCGAATCGACCAAAAACTGCACGATGTCTCAAGTAAGCCAAGGAACCCGGTGCACGCTCGACAGGAAATCCCTGAAATCCCAACATTCCTCGGGCCATCTACAGTTCTTAAATGGCGTCCTTCTGTGTGAAAACCCTACTATTCCCTGCTATGCCTACAATACAGGCTTGCAGGATCGTTTAACGATCTTCGGTTCCCGAGTCGTCCGCGATATCGGGCGAATTCCCGTTCCCGAGCCTGGCGGACCGGGAGAATTCTGAACTTCTCCCGGTCTCGCTCCCTCATTTACTGCATTGTTAAGATTAAATATGTATTGTTACAACATTTAGATGCCATTGCCGTGTGATCAGATAACGTGTACAGCAACAGCAGGTGTACTAGCTGCTGAACGATGTTTAGCAGCAGCAATCGTTGTGATCACAACTACGGGTAATTCAGCGCATGTTATTGCGAAATACCGACCTAGATGTCCAATAATTGCTGTGACAAGATATGGATTTGTGGCGAGACGGATGCATATGTGGAGGGGAATCATGCCGATTATTTATGAAGGTTTAAATTCATTTTTTATGTTTTAAAATTATAATTCGAAAGTATCTCTATCTGTCTGTCTGTTATGCTTTAACAGGAAAATATTTCAAATGGAGGTGCTTTGATTCTTGAGGAAGGGTCATTAAGAAAGTTATAGGTCGATAGGCTACTTTTTGCTGACATATATACACGAGTGGAGTTGCGGGCAAAAGCTAAAACATAATAATCAAGACTTTATAAATATATAACACGTATGTTTGAATTTCGGCGGGCCATGTATGAATTTATTATGTTTTTGCACTGAACACGGATTATTCTTCCAGATGAACCAGAGCTCACATGGATGCGAGATGTGGAAAAGAGATCCAACTATGGCGTCAGGTGGGCTTTAGATAAGGGGTTCGCAAGAGATGGTGACCCGATAATAATCATATCAGGGTGGAAACATGGAAGTGGTTCTACAAACACCATGAGAGTAATATACGCCTCACAAGAACCTAATCCTTTTGCTTGAATTGTTTATTCAGTGTTTACTTTTGATTCATTTATTGGTATAGTTATTCTATATTTTGTATAACTTTATGAGTTGATTTATAGTTTATTTTATGCACCAAACTGCCAGAATGCCAGTTATACCAGGCCAAGCACGGGAAAGGGAAAATGAGTTTTGGGCTAAGGTAATCACTTTCACTCGGCGAAAAACAACGAAAGAGTTGCTTGTATATAAATGTATGTATGTCAATATAATCTAGATCGTCCTTGTTTGCTCGTGCCTTCTAGGTGACATGTGCTATATAAATTAAATCAAAACTGTTTTCTTATTCGGTTTATAGTTCATAAGCTTTTTATGGTTTTATAAATGTTTTATATTTTTATATATAAATATTTTTTAATTTCATCGTATTAGTGTTATATATTTAATAGTGCCTATTGAAAATATATTTTTTTGCAAATGTTACTGTAGAATTTTTATTTGACAGAATTTTATCGTCACTACTTGTCAAATCTGCAAATAGGTTTGACCCACCAATACCGCACGCCTTCTCGGGCACTAGAAGTCGGGGAACCAAGTGCACCCTCGGAAGGGAAAACCCTGGGACCCCGACGTAACTCGGGCCATCTTGTCATCATCATCATCGGGCCCCTACTGTGCGAGAACTCCGATGTTTCCATTCTTTTGTCAAATACAGATATACTTGCCACCCCTGCCTGCTTCTGCTAGGGTGTCAGGTGGCCTCAACTGTCACCCTCAAGCGTGCGCTTGTGGAGGACAGAGATCATTTTGAGATCTCCGGCGCCTGATTCGCCTGCGGTACCTAGACTAGAGGGTTGTAAACCTCTCCCGGTCCCGCTCCAATAGGTTTGACCTGAAACTTATTTCAAAAGAAAGTGACACTCAAAGCCTACGTGAAAGAGAACCCTTGTCAGTAGAAAATTAGACAATAGTAGAAAAAAATAGATTAACACACAGAACCGTCTGTTAACACTCTTTTGCAGAAACATGTGTGTAAAAGGGATTAAATTGAGACTGACAACAGACACCATACTTATTTGAAGCAACTGGCAGTCGTCCGATCAAAAATCAAATCTGTGAAAAGTGTATGGGTATTATAATTTTTTTAACTATGTCCATAGTTTAATCGCGACTGTCATCAATAGTGTCTGAACTATCCTCAAATTATAACACAGTACACAATGATGGCTGTAACAAACTGCCACAGTAATATGAAAATTTTATTTAAAAGTCATACACGTTCAGATCTACATGATAGGTTTACTTCAACAGTTACTTAAGTCGTATAAGTTTAAGCTGAGTAGAGTGAGTAGAGGACTTTATTTTCTGACAGGTTTATGTTAAAAAATCCTGTTTGTCAGACTCATAGATATAGAATACCATAATATATTAGTATTCTATATCTATGGTCAGGCTGGTGTGATAACCTGGTGTAACTACGAGTCATATGTGTATATATACATAGTAAAATGGAACTCTATTGTTATATATTGGTATTGCGTTAAAGAAAGTAGCTTCTTCTTAGCTTTGCCTATTCCCAAAATTATTTGGGGTCAGCTACTAGTGCAACCGGAATTAACGAATATCAGTTCAGACTTCCACATTTCTGAGGGCGAACTGAATTCTAAGGTTTAACTAATTGTCAGCATAATTGAGGGTAATAACTTCCCAATAACGATTACCATAGACGTTCGTGATAACCGGGACCGACGGCGTAACGTGATCTCCGAGATATACAGATGTGAAGCTCTGCTTCAATTCCATACAGCATCATCATCATCAACAGCCTTTAACAGTCCTCTGCTGGACATAGGCCTCTCCTTTGAAAGGAGGTTTTGGCCTACTATACCACGCTGGCCAGACGGCTTGGTACAGGGTTGGTTTCAAGTTTTTCTTCTCTTGACAGTGATGTTAGCTGCTTATTTTGTTCCTTTAGTCGTCTCTTACGACACCCATGGAAGGAATAGGGGTGGTGACACTTTGTATTCTTAATCCGTCACCACACGGCTTCCATACGCCGGGCTGTTATCACATTTTTATGTCACAAAATCCAACATCTTTGACCTGAACGGGGAATTGCACCACAGACAGAGATTGGTAGACATACGCTAATCGCTAAATCAAGTGTTTGTTAGCGTATAAATCCTTTTTGAAGACCCTTCAATACCTTTTTCCTTCTATAATAGAACTAACTCAGATTGACATCGATACATGTCAGAAAACAGATAGAACATTAAGTATTAAGTGGGAACCTAAGATGCAATTCAACAATAAATAATAATTACATACATATTAAAGTCACACTATTTTAGTACAACATGACTTGGCCAACATTATTTGATACTAAGTTAAGTGAAGTAAGTATTGAGATGTTTTCTTGAAATTAAACTTACTTGTACTTTTATTCTACTAATCCTGACTGGTTTCGTATAGTGTGCATATCTGAGATATGCTGGCCTAGCTTATCTCTGTATAATTTCTATCAATTACTTCAAACAATATATGACGTAGAAATACGCCGGTACTATCAAAAGTCTTAAATTTCAAAAATGTATTTTAACAAGTTCCTATTAGTGCCGACGATCGAAGTATAAATTATATTGATATATTAATGTAAAGACCATTAGAAGGCAAAACTTAACACTGAGAAAATGGTTTAATATATCGTTTTAGGTAAGAAAGGTAGTATGTATACGTATTCCGATTCTATTATATCAATCGTCCATAGGTTTTTTTTATTTTCTAATAAATGCATTCAAGTGTACTGAACCAAAAGCTATAAAGCTGAATATAAAGCTATTCAATTTCAGTATGACGCAATGGAAATGCCCGGTCAGCAGTTGGGTGCATCTCTTGCCAAGACACCCTTGGATCACCTGTTGAATTTGACTATTAACACTCCTGCACCATGTCAAAGACTTACGGGAATAATGGCAGGAATAGGTAATGTCACTTTTACTCATACACAATAATGGGCAAGTATTTCTTTTTTGCTTTCCCAACAGTATTCCAAAGTTGCATGTTAATCAGTCAGTAACGGAACAGTTATATATATATTTCATGAACATTTCAAATATGATCGGCATGATAGCATCATAAAAAGAATCAAATCACGGCTGTCATTTGCGAAATTTCAGGTCGATCAACATATAATGTTGAAACTTTAGAAAAGATGATGGAAGCAGGTATGAACATTGCTTTCCTCAATATGTCATTTGGTACCAGAGACGAACACATTGAAGCGATAAAAATGCTTCGTCAGGCTGCTACAAACTACAGCACCACCGCTGGTAAAGTTTACCCGTTAGCCATCGCCATTCGTTTAACTGGCAGAAAGATAAGAACAGGACGTATTGCCGATGTACGTATTCTCATTATCTGCATACTTGTAACTTAACGCTTTAAAGTGTACAAGATTCATGTGTTATTCTTTGTTGAATTGCATCTACGGTGCATAGTTGAATATTAAAAAATCAAATTCATCAAACAAAAAGTTTGATCAACCATCTTGTTGGCCTAGCGTATAGGCAGTCTCGAACTTGATTTCTAGGACGAGTCAAAAAGTGCTATAGCTTTTTCCGATCCCGATCTCCTTCTGATCGTGCCGGATAACCGAAGAAACAGAGAATGTGCCTGTATTTACTCACAGATATGTACGTTGCATAGATTTTCTTAATTTAAACTTGCTACAGCTACAATAAAATTTAATCAATACTAAGTAAATATAGTGAACTATCTTCCTAATTAACATACATATTTTTGCAGAGTTATGGTGAAGTAGTTGAATTAATAACTGGTGAAACTGTACGTCTCACAACAGATGAAACTTATAAAGATAGATGTTCAACCTACACAATATATATAGACTTCATGTATTTAGCTGAACAGTTAAAAAGAGGTGATTATATTCTATTGGACAATGAAACGATCTCCTTGAAAGTGGACGTGATATCTGCAACAACTTTGACATGTATCATTGAAAGAGGTGGACAGCTTGGATCTTACAAAGATGTGTTTGTACCAAACGTTGTACTTAACATGGCTAATTATTCAGAAAAAGATATATCGGATATTAAGATGGCAATAGAAAATCAGGTAAGTTCGCTTAATGAGATGTTAAAATATGTTATTACAATATTAAATGAATGATGATCTAAAAATATGATATTTTCTTAGGTTTAAATTTATTAACAATTCTTCGTAATGCAGATTGACATCATAATCGCGTCGTTTGTTAACAATGCGAATAATGTGAAAGAACTAAGAAGTCTCTTGGGCAATCAGGGCAAAAAGATGTCTATCATTGCAAACATACAAACAAATGAAGGGTTTCGTAACTTTGACGAAATACTTGAGGTATGTAGATTTTTTTATTATTTACAAACATTTTACATACATACATTAAACTGACACAAAAAAGAAACAGTCTGAACAATAATAAATTTGTAGACCACACAAAGTATTGTCCCATCTGAACTTTGAAACCACATCATTCAGCACGCAGTACAGCGGCGTGGCACGCCTTGTAGGCATACGATGTTTCTACTTAAGACAGTGTCCTAATAATATTATACTTACAACACACACTTCAATGATAACCGTAGGATAACTATACTAAGACACACATAGGTTGACCCAATTTGGATTATATCAAAGCTTTCACAGATAGCCTGGGATAAAAAATTCTCTTGGTACATTTTTCCAAAGGATTTCTGTTACCAAAAGCCCAAATTCCAATCTTCAAGGGAATAATCTCTGCTAACACAGAGTCAACACATTTGTAGGTATTCAGTTACACATTCTCATCGTTTGTTCAAGATGGTGCAAACTGACTGACTGACTGACTGACTGGATTCAGTCAGTCAGTCAGTATGCCCGCTTTAATTATATTTAACTTCATGATGACTGCCACGGTGTCACAGTGGTAGTCGTATACGACTGCTGTGCTTGAAGTCTCAGGTTCGATTCCCGGGTCGAACCAAATATGTGTGTGATCCGCAAATATTTGTTTCGGTGTTTGGGTGTTTTCTATGTGTAATATTAACATTATGTTAATGAAATATTAACATTTGTTTTGTACCATTAATAAAAGCTCTGCTTAGTTTGGGACTAGAAGGCGTTTTGTGTAAGATGTCCGAAATATTTATTTTTATAACTATTTAATGCCATAACTGGTCCGGTCTTTTCCTAAAGCAATTAAAGCGTAACTACTACTGTTAATTTAAGATGAACGGTTATACCATAGGTAGCCCAAGGTATATTTATAACACGACAAGAACTTGGATCTGATATATCACCGAAGAAATTAGTGATAGCCCAGAAGAACCTGATCGCAAGAGCCAACAAGGTAAATATTCCAGGTAAAACAAAAAAAGAAAAAAGTAAGATCATCATCATCATCATCATCAGCCTTCAACAGTTCACTGCTGGACATAGGCCTCTCCTTAGAAAGGAGGTTTTGGCCTACTATACCACGCTAACCAGACGGGTTGTTATGGGGTTGGTTTCAAGTTTTCCTTCTCTTTGCATTGATGTTGTCTTGCGTAGTTTATCCCTTAGTCGCCTTTAACACACACGCGGGATGAATATGGGTGGTGACACTCTGTATTCTTAATCCGTCACCACAAAGAAAGATATTATTATTTTATGATATTTATCAGATTAAACATCTAGTGTCTGTACAATTAAATAAAGATGGAGTTTCTTTAAGTAATATCAAACGACCAGTTTTTTACCAAATGCATTTCAAAATATATATACGGTACTGATATCAAAAAGGCAATTTTAAAATTTTCTTCTGTCTGTCCGTCTACCGTCTGTGTCGACTAATCTCTCGAATGGATGGACCAGTTTTGACGGAACTTTCACTGACATAAAGCTGATGATATAAGGAGTAACTTTGGTATTTTTTTTAGACTAGCTTCTCCCCGCAGCGTTACTCATTGATTCATAAAATTAACCACGGGCAACATCGTAGGACAGCTTGTAGTTAATAAGAATTACTATTACGACTGTGGGATTCTCTTTTGATGAAGTCTGACGTTGAGTTGTTGGTGTTCTCTTTCCAATTAATTCTAATGGTCATATTTCAACCGTATTGAATATCATATTTCACGAAACAGCATATTTATTTTATTTATTACTAACGGGACAAAACATTACAGAGATAAAGATAATATAATATCGATATTTCCAATGCGATATTATTTTATTATTACAGAGGCCTATGTCCAGCAGTGGATTGCGATAGACATTCATAATGATGATGAATACAATATTAATTACGTAATACCTAAATTACATAGTGGACTGTATATCTATATACAAATATTCATTAGTCTCATAATGTTGAAAAGAAAGAAAGAGAAAATATGTTTTTCTGTCCTGATTTATTTACCTATACAGAACTTAGCTAATTGCTGCGAAGCTAAGATGGAAGGCATTTGTATTATAAATGTTTGTCACGTCGCTTATATGACCCTTTGCAACCATTTAAAACTTGATCACATTTCGAGTTTTACTAGGTACAATTAAATTACAAGAAATAAAGTTAGTAGTTCTTCGTTGTTAGTCTTAAATTTTTGTTTTTTTGCTGTTATAGTAACTACCAATACAATGTGGTTTTTTAATGATTTGACATTTTTTGTGATTTTACAGGCTAACATTCCTATATGTATTAGTGCTCATATTCTCACAAGCATGATCCGCCATAAAATTCCACTAAGAGCTGAACTCCTAGATATATCGAACTGCGTCCTAGATGGTGCTGATTGTTTGGTACTCGGCCCTGAAACAGCTATCGGAGCGTATCCAGTAGAAGCTGTACTGGCTATGGCCAGTACTTGCAAAGAAGCGGAAGCATGTATTTGGTCGAAACAAGTTTTTACGGATTTTCTTGATAAGGTGAATGATACATATTCGTGGTAGTTTATAATACAACATTTAACCGCTACACCAATTTTAAAGAAATTTAGCAAGGAAATAGTTTAACTTTCAAGGAAGGACATGGTTACTTTTTACCCCGATTACAAAATCGGGCAAAGTTAATAATTTTCATCAAGACGTCTCAAGAACATGACCTAAGACCTGAATTAGACCTAAATTTCTCAAAACGTAATTTATTCATAATACCATACCTTACTTTTTTGCTATTCATGTTTTATAACTGGATAAATTATTTAGACCATGAAAAAATTCACAGACTCCAGTACCGTGTGATCAAACGACATGTACAGCGATAGCTGGTGTATTAGCTGCTCAAAGGTGTATAGCAGCGGCAATAGTTGTGATTACCAGCACCGGCAAAACTGCTGAGGTGGTCGCAAAATACAAACCTCGATGTCCAATCATAGCAGTAACGAGATACCCGCCTGCCGCGAGGCGACTGCATCTTTTCAAAGCTATCGTACCTCTGGTGTATGAAGGTACAATACTATTTCTTATTAATGTGAGACTGTTACTTGAAGTAGGTAATATGATTCGTGTAAGTAGTTGATTAAAATTATTGTTCCAATTAAGTTTAAACATAAACTTACCCACTGATAGTAAGAAAATTTAATATAATATTTTAATTTTTGTTAATTAACGTTGAATATTTTGCCCGCAAACATTATTTTTTCAATTCCTGACAGCAGTTTTTCAAATAACAAAAAATTGATTAAAAAATATAATAATATATGCAAGTGATATTAGTGAATTAACTCACTAAAATTCACACGTAGCTACGGATATTTTTTTATCCGCCAACCTATCGCCAACACATTACACACTCTCTTCACAATTAATTTAAATTGTGTGCAATTGGAGAGGCCTATGTTCAGCAGTGGACTGAGATAGGCTGATGATGATGATGATTCATTTTGACGAGAAATAACTTTTGAACTAATTAATCAGAATGTTTTTTTTATGAACCGTATTTGTACAGACAAATACGGTTTTTACGGACAGCTAGATTTTTTTTGCAAAAACAGTATCATCATCATCAGTATTGTTTTCAATCTCAATCCTTTTCACAGATTTACCTGAAGGCATATGGACGAATGATCTAGAAAACCGCATTTCTTTTGCTGTGAAGTGGGCTATGGAGAGAGCTTTTATCAGAATAGGTGATCCTGTAGTAATTATTTGCGGCTGGAGACCAGGGTCGGGCTTCACCAATACTATGAGAGTTATATATGCACTGGATTAAAAGTGTACTTAGGTTTTTGTTTGCAAATCATACATAGTTATAGCTACATTTTAGATTTATTTTTTTTACTTAGAATAATTTATTGAACTACGTTTTAATCAATTATTATGTTTTATTCGTTTATAATAGATAATCTTAGATAAACTTTAACGTTTTTAGGTTAGTTTATGTTACATTAAAATGATATTATTTAAACTTAATTTGTTTTAATAGATGCTTTACTTGGAATGTAGTATAAGTGATTCCTTATAACTATGCTTTTTGAATTTTAGTCATAAGTAAATGAAATTGCTTATGGATTTTATATGGTCATAACCGAAGTATGAGAGTGAAAAGTTAGATTAACAAATGAACTGGAAAGTGGCAATGAACAATTCTTTCTTCTATACCTCTAGAAATAAAACTGCTATACGAAGCATTGGAAGCACTGTAGGTTCATTGAATTAAATATTTAAGAATGTACAATTTAGAACGGTTCGTGCTCTACGTACCTAAAAATTTTATTAAATTGGAAGCCGGTCACTCACAATCTTCATTTTAGAGTGCTTTAAAATTTTAAGTCCAACGTACCCGGGTGCCTATCGGGAATTTTAAATTCACATTCAAACGTGCCACACTTTGAGACGATATCTATGGAACGTTTCAAAGCGTTACGGAAAGTTCAGGTGACGGAATGGTGCTAGTGATCGACATCAAAGGGTTAACTTGACTCTGGTCGACAAGGCAATTTGCAGAGCTCTCTGAGGTGCCCAAATTGAATTTATGTAACCTCGCCTTCCATTCGCACTATCAACATACCGGTTGAAACGTTTAAGTTATAGGTATGGTAGTAAAATTATATCTTTGTTTATAATTTTATTGACAATATATGTAATATAGTGATTAACTTAATCAACACCAGCAAATTGACACAATCGACATTTAACAACTTCAAGTTGCAGAGATAATTTACTCGCTAAATGGATTACCTCGGTGCAGTTTGTGATACATAAAAAAAATTAATCGCCTTGTTGCTTACCCAAGTAAAGTATTTTAACTAATGGTTAACTATTAGGTGCTGGAATTGAGACTTATACTGAAAACAGTTAAAATTGAGGTTAATTTGCAATCTTGGTTAATACACAAGGGAACTTGTGTATTTCTGAATATTCTCTGGTACGTACTTTGCATAGTTGACTTTTTTTTTTAACACAAAATTTGCAATAAAAATAACATAAAACGGTTTTCTTTAAATTTTACCACAAATTTTATTAGAAAGAATCATTTATTTTTCATTTTAGCCATAAATGATTACTATTTAATTTTCAGAATTTGACGAGAGTAGGTTTCATTCAACATGTATTATATATTTTGCCTTGTTGGTCTAGTAGTTAGCTTATGCGGCTGCTGATCAAGAGGTCTCGGGTTCGACTCCCGAATCGGACCAAATGTTTGTCTGATGCAAATATTTGTTTCGGAGTCTGGTTGTTTTCTATGTATAATATGTCTGTATTTACAAAAAAAACTAAGTTTATGTATCAGTTGTCTAGTACACATTGCACAAGCTCTGCTTAGTTTGGGACTAGATGATGTTGTGTGTAAGATGTCCAAAATATTGATTTATTTATTCATCTAAACGTGCCTACCAGTGAAATACAATAGAATCATCCGATGAGAATACATAGTGCTGTTACAGTTGATGACAGATTCCAATGATGATATGACCTGGGAAGTCCTTAAGACCTCTGCTTACTCTTCTTGATACTTCATACAATCTAATTCATTTGTTAAAGACGTTAAGACGTCATACCTGTACTCATCTAGTACGCGTTGAATAATTACATTTTGTAAAATATTTCTTTAATAGGCATCGGATGGAACCACTCACATTTCTTATTTGTAATAAAAAGTAAGTAATATCACATACGCCATCAATTGGTTTGTTGACCCCTGCGCCTTTAAGTACAGCTTTACAGAGAGATGGCCAATATTGCCATTTGCCGATCGCACATAAGCCACGACTAACAGCAAAAGGTATTGCCTCTCCCGATACAAGGTTTATGATTTTTCTTCTAAATTCTTGAGGTTTTATCGTTTGTCTGTTTTCTTTTTTAGAGTTCCAAAGTTTATGACTCGGAACCCTTATAGATTCGTCATATCCGTCCGTCCGTCTGTCCGTCCTCGACTTACCATCCAAACGGTAAGTCTTTACGGATGAAACTTTGCATGAATATATATTGTAACTAGCTGACTCGGCGAACTTCGTACCGCCCGAATTTGAAATCCCATAGCTTGTTCGCAGCGCCACCTACCGGGTGAGATTTAAACTATCCTATCTCTCAAGTTAGATCGAACTGCACATGGTGTGCGAATTTTATTATAATCGGTTAAGTGGTTTAGAAGTCCATTGAACACAAACATTGTGACACGAGATTTATATATATTAAGATTACGACGACAAAGTGCTACTATAAAATTATGAAATAGTACATTGTTCACCGAGAGAGGAAAGGGACCGATTACTAGCGAGGGAGCAGTTTGTGGCCCGAAGGCGCAGCCTAGGGCCACAATACTCCCAAGGTAGGAATGGGACTTTCACCCGAGTACTATACAGTGTTTTATACTACACCTGTGAGGAACATTTAAAGTATTTTTAAAATAAAACCAAAACTTAAGACACCATGTAAAACACAATTTAGCTTAGAATTTGACCAATGTTTCGCGCTTCTTTTGTTTTTTTTTATTCTTCACATAAGGATGTCAGTGGCACGGAGATTCCATATTTAAATTATATGAAAACTCCTTGGGCAGGCGCGCGCCATAGATAAGATAACACATGAGAAATGGAAATTCATACAACTTTCTCTCCCGCTAAAACACGTTAGAAATGGATTTTCATTCTTTTTTTTCCTACTGCTTATTCAGGTCAAGGAAAAGACTAACGTTCTCTTTTCATTTTCAGGGAATATTGAATACTGTTCCGATCAGGTGTAGTATAAAATAATTTTATTTGGGGTACCTCCCATCGTGGATATGATTTTAAATTCACGAACCATTATGAGTGACTGAGGAACCCTTATTTTGTGCGTGGTCTGCAACGCACTTGGCCGATATTTTTTAAGATTAGTAAGATCGGATGATTTGAAACGCGAGACGCGAGGGTAATACAACTGTTGTGTAAATGTATCTTGTGAAAATCTTCTAAATGTTTTTTAATCACTATCATTTTCATTGGTTTTTTTACTTCTCTTGTATTTCAAATCCATACTAATATTATAAACTCGAAAGTAACTGTCTGTTTGTCTGTGTTACTCTTTCACGGCTCAACTGCTGCACCGCTTTCAGTGTTCAGCATGGTGTACTTTAAATTTTAAGAAAGGAAATAGATGAATCTTTATCGTGATATCGTATTCACTCACAAATAAACTTTCTCATCTAATATATAAAATTCTCGTGTCACAGTTTTCGTTGCCATACTCCTCCGAAACGGCTGGACCGATCTTTATGAAACTTTATATGCATATTCAGTAGGTCTGAGAATAGGCCAACATCTATTTTTCATACCTTTAAAACGCGAGCGGAGCCGCGGGCATCAGCTAGTAATTTATACAATTGATTTATCGATGAGATTAGATATCTAAAAAACATACATACACGAGTATACTTAGATAGACTGATTCGTTTCTTTCATTACATTTGAATGATTGAATGAAATTGTCGGAGAATGATCGTATTTATTCTGTCTTATAAAAAGTCGTCAAAAGTTTCTCCTCTTATCCACTAGTTTTTATTTCAAAAATAGTAGCTCCCTGAGCTGTTACTCGTTACGTCGTTGCCGTTTAACAATAACGATCACGAAGAACACCACTAAACACAGCTAGTGTAAAATAAAGGTAGCCTAAGTTACTCAAGAGTTATCTTCCAGTGACAGTGCCATCAAAAATAGGTTCAGCCGTTCCAGGGATTAGCCGTCACAGACAGACAGAAAGGGTGGAGAAAATAAAAAAAAATATTTTCTTTGATATACGTACGTACATGCATTTAATGAAATCCTGTAAATTTCTAATTACAAACAGATTCTACATTTTTATTTATTTGCATCATCATCCTCATCACAGCCAAAAGACTTCCACTGCTGGACATAGGCCACACACTTTTTGATTACTGAATTCGTAATAATGTATAACCCAAAAATACTCGGGTATAATAGAGGCTAGGAAGATGATGTGATAAAATTATATAAAAAAATGTTTTTCATTTTTGAAGGTACGTGTTTAAAATATAATACACGTAACGCAAGTATTAAATCAGTTTGCTTACAATTAGAAAATCGAAGAAGATTTAATGTTACAAATAACCAGAAACAGTGATGCAGCATGGCCAGGTTCGCTAACAATATTAATCGGAGCAAAAGGTCATTCATCGCTATCCATCGTCTGAAACGGATGCAATTACATCCTTTACAAGGAACTACGACCCAGGATGGACCATTGTCAAAGGTAGTACACCAATTTGCACAAACGGTATTTGTACTATCGAATTCAGTGTGAACATTTTCTGTTTTGGGGATAAGCTTGATACTAATATTATGTTCTACGAAACTTTTGGTAGTATTTTAGATATAAATTCAAAATATAACCATACGTCTACATTGAAAAATAATAATTAAAATTTAAGTCTGTGATTTCAAAATATCTTACACTCAGTAGTACTTTTAAGCATAACTAATTTGCTTGATATCAAAGCTAAATGTGCAGTTATTTGTTATATAAAGTGCTTTCTTTATATTCAAAATCAGTCGTTTCAATTATTGATGTTTTCGTTTTAATGATAACCCTCGTATTTTAAAACAATCACTTATTAATAAGACTATTTAACACCTATCTAAACTTAAAATAATAAATAATACCAATACTTACTTAATTTCAGAACTTAGTGCTACATATAAAGATAAAAAGTATGATATCTGGATCTTCCTAAGCTGACGCTATATTCGTACCACCAAGAAAGTTTAAAATATCTAAGAACTTCGTTAACTTACTTGTAGTAGATGTAATAAAGGAAAAAGTTGTAAAAAAATACTCAAACAGATAACGAAAGCAATTGAAAACGATTCAAAAATGTCCATAGATGAAGCTCAAACGACTATTAAAATTTCTTTTGTGACTTTGTACACAAACGAGACTACTCATAAAGAAATAACGCGAGCGAACAAAAAGCAAGATACGAAATAAAAATTCCGGTAATAAAGGTACCGAATAGCACTTTCGAGGGCATCAAGTCGAGATGGGCGGCTAAATTGTAATGTTTACAAGTTAAATTAGATGAGGGCTCTGAAAGTTATTCATAATGAAGGAAACTCACCTTTTTGCGGCACGGTGGTCGCGAGAAGATTACGCACAATTTGTTCTCTCAGGATATACGTTAGCGTCTACAGAATTAGCTTCTGCCGACCTATTTGTGTGTTTAATTTGATTTTCGAGGACTACAAAAGTGAAATTAGATAGAACTGTATTTGTTAGACACATTTACCTTGTAGAAATTTACATTTCTCATTTCTGGCAGTGTGACAAATATTTAGCGTATAAAATTTTAAAGAAGGAAACCAAAGACGCTTATAAATAGTCGTCACTAGTTCATAATTAGGCTTATATTTATTTATTAGTATATCTGTATACTAATATTAAATACCAGCTACGCCTCGCGCGTGTTATTTGCGGGTTTGATTGTACCTTTACAAAAACATTCGAAGGGCGAAGTTAGTCTAAAATGAAAATAACCTCAGTTGCTCCTTATACCATCAGCTATGTGCCAATAAAAGTCCCTTCAATATCGGTAAAGGTGTTCCAGAGAATAACCGTAACAAACAGACAAGCAAACCAACAAAAAAAACGAAAATATAAGTACCGTATGAACGCATATGTATATACGCATTTAATGTGAAGCTGATAATTTGAAATTACACACAAACATTATTTTTATTTTATTTTTAATATGAAAAACTTGCTTAACCTTCACACTACGATACTATATAATTGTATACATACTCTCTCTCACACACACACAATACTTAAAGATATCAACACACTTTTACGACTCGTGCACTTTCTACGGTACCGATTGACATGAATTCACTTTTTAACTCTCGTCAATATCTTCTTTGCATGTCCATTTGTCGACAACATGTTAACTCATTATTGAAACTCACATACATAAACGAAATCTGCGAGGATATGTAAGTACCATATGCTTGTAATATTCACGACGGTGTTTCTTTTATAGGATAGTTTATCCCACCTCAAGGCAATATAAAATATTTGACAAGTATTGATCCCAGTCTTCATATAATATGAATTATGAATAAATAAATCTGTGAAGTTTTACGAGTACATATGTGTGATTGCGGATTTCTGGTCTGTGTATTTATCCTACTGCATCAGAAAAGAGGTTTTCTTTACAAGCGCTCATACTTTACCCAAATTTCTAAATATTTGACTATACTGACAACTTAACCTGGGTTGAAATAAAAACAGCATTTGTAAATCAGTAAGAAAATATGTGTTTCAAGTCGATTCTCTGAAGTCTCTCTTCTTTTGCATTATTGACTAATATTTTGTTTTGACCACGTGACTTACCGTCAAGATGACGTCTTTCTCATACCTAACAAAGATGAATTAGTTTTCTACTAACGTTTACGTCTGTTGAATGTCAACTTGACCAAGGAGCCAAATGGCAGTCGTTTATGGGTGTAAGTCATGGATTGTTATTTTCCATCAGGACATGTCTGTTCGTTTTTCCTGTAAGGACACAGAATTTTTAGTACTGTTTACATCATATAGTTTACAAAGTTTGAATAACTTTTTTCATCAGAAACACAAATTCAAATATTACTAACATGAAATACATTACAACAGACACAGTTACTTTCGAATTTATAATATTACTGACATTTCCACGCCCGCTTGCTTTTTTATTATTTGGAGTCGGCTACTAGTTCAACCGGTTTTACCTGAATATCAGTTTTTCCACGGAACGACTGATATTGGACCTCCGCAACTTAAGGGAGAACTGAAATTTTAACGTTAAACTAGTTGTCAGTAAAGTTGAGGGCACTGACCCAATAACGATTGCTATAGATATTCATGACAACCAGGACCGACGTGCTCTCCGAGGCACGGGCGTGAATCACCGCCAAACTTCTAGGAATTTCCTAAGAAAAATCCAAAAACACTTTTTCATTAGCAGTCCTATAAACTATCCACT
Organism: Phragmatobia fuliginosa; assembly: GCA_932526445.1. NCBI lineage: Eukaryota > Metazoa > Arthropoda > Insecta > Lepidoptera > Erebidae > Phragmatobia > Phragmatobia fuliginosa. The sequence continues at coordinate 5,900,839 of OW052065.1, read as the reverse complement.
AGACCAACGAGGCAGTCAAGATCAAATCTATCTCTATACAAAAATTCATCCAAATCGTTTCAGGATTTTAGCCGTGACAGCTTAACACAGCTTTTACGGTACGGCCAGATTTCAACGAGATTCGACATGGAGGTACTCTATTTATTGAGAAAGGACATGGCCTTTTTTTAATTTTTTAACATTTAAAGACCGTACCTAATAAATTTAACTTTTGCCTAGTAAAAATAACTATCTTAACGTATCCACTAAATCCTATCTTAAACGAGAACCATCACGTTTACGAGCAAACCGAGCTGCGCAATATTAGGCAACCTTAGTCACGTAGTCTACCTACCGGTTACCCACAGGACAAATTACATTACTGCAGTTACATTTACATCAATTTATACCCTATTTCGTAGGTGCAAAGATGAATTTTAATCGGAGTTATTTTAGCCTTGTCTATGATAGTGGCGATACTTCACTTACAATAAACGACTTCAAGATATTTAAAGATTCATGCGGTAATTAATAAGTAGATGTCACTTCGTACTTCTGCGTTTCTTAAGAAAATTAGTCAGGGGAAATTACATCTTTACCTACAGTTAAATTACAAATGTGCTTTATATAATTTCCCAGTTGGTTTGGAGCTCTGTCTCCTGAATATTCTTCATCAAATAAGGCTTTACTACTAGGTTTTGAATTAAATTGTACGAGTTAATTATACAGACGAAATGTCTTGTAATTGTTGATACAGTCGGATGGGTCTAATTGAAATTTAGTTTTGTATCTAAACTTAATTAGATAATGATCTCAATAGATCATTAGATAATTAAGCCCAAGGCCCGCTCGCGTACATTTCATAAACCTATTGTATTAGTAGCCGACCCCGAATAATCTTGGGAATAAAGGCTAGGAAGAAGATGATGACTGCGATGTTTTGTCCATAAATAAATAAAAATAAATATAAAATTAATTTCTTTACTTTTCTTCTTACTTTAAACATGTTCTAAGCTTTTTAAGTATTATCTGCATATTCAGTTCTACCTTACTTAAAGGAAGAATGCAAACACTATTTTCCCTATAACTTTCTCAACCTCTTCGGTAATTATAGATCTTAAACTGCGCTGTAAAAGTTCTAGCTCCTGTAGAATTATCTTTTAAACTTAATGGTCTTAGTTCTTAGATAGATGGTAAATTCTCTAGTGCGATTCATGGTATTTTTATGGCATAGAAGGCTAGTATTGATTTTATATATCTAAGTTTATTTTGTAGCGGACAATAGGTACAAAGTAGAATAATAAATAGTTTTTAATAATTATTTTGTAGTGTAAGCAATTTAAGCAGTGAGAGCGATTCAAACTTATTGTTACGGTTTTCCAACTATGAGTTTGTGTGTTTTAAAATCCAGTAAAGTAATATAGACGCCGGATATCCAAAAAAGCGTGTCAAGTATTGATGTCTTATTAGGTGAAGTTTGCTCGATACTAATGGATGGAAAAATGTACACGGATCAGAAAATGTATGTCACAAATGTCTGACGTAATAACAAATCAGGATCGTCTCAAATGGCCTTTTTTGTATTAACCTTTGAAACAGGAAACTGTTATTTAACATTTGCTGGATAGCCAGGATGTAGCGTACTCAATTAACCAATTCAAGAGCAAAGTAAAAGTTTTGTCCACAGAAAAAAAACTTTTTCGCCGACATGGTAAAAAATCGGCCAAGTGCGTGTTAGGCCACGCACAGGAAAGGGTTCCTCAGTCATCTATAATGGTACATGGATTTAAAATTGTATCCAATAGATAATTGTTATGTTTACGTATTAATTACGTTAATTTTGTATGAGCGAGCGCATTTTACCAGATAAGCCTTTTACCAGATAAGCCTTTATAACTCCTGAACTAAGAAAGTCATCTAATCCGTGATAGTTTTCCTTCAAAGTTCATTAGATGGACCACCACCACGATTTTTTTCAGATTTTTTGAGCCAGCTGTTTAGCTTTTAGAGGGGGGGGACGCCCTGTTTTTACAAAAAAGTGCCCTTTAAAGTGAAATATCTCGCAAACGGATACCTAAATCAAAAAATCGTCTCGGAAACCGTTTATTGTTTTTAAAAGACCTATCTAATGATATCCCACACGATGGGGTAGCCACGAGAAAAAAAAAACATCCCCACTTTACGTGTAGGGGAGGTACCCCAAATAAAATTATTTTTCATAATTTTTGTGTAGCACTTTGTCGACGTAATTACAACACGTATTCATGCAAAGTTTCATCTTTTTAGCACTTACCGTTTGGACGGTAAGTCAAGGACGGACGGACGGACGGACGGATAGACGGACATGACGAATCTATAAGGGTTCCGAGTTATGAATTTCGGAACCCTAAAAAGGGTGCTGATAATTTTGTACGCTCGAGCAAAATCAGTACCGAGAGATTTATCAAAACAAGCGAAGAAACCAAATCTTTAGTCAGAAAGTTATGAGCTAAAACTGCACGTACGAGGCCTAAGGAAAATGCAATAGAGGCGTCCTTATCTGTACAGATATAGAGAAACGGAAGCAGTCGGAAAAAATGTCTTCATCAGGCTTTAAATTTAAAGAACCAGCAAAACGAAATCCAAGAAACAATGTCGTGTCTGTCGTCGTACCCGTAGCCCTGTCTGAAACAGAGGTACTAGAATACATTTAGTTGTATTTGTAACTTGGCGTGCATGTTCCCTGACACCTCTCGTGAGTCCTGACGCAAAGCCATAAACCTTAGTCACAACTATATTCTTGAAGTACCTGCTAAGATAAGAAAAGCACTTATTAATAAAGATAGGATCTACATAAACTGGACTTCTTGTCTAGTAAGAAAATTCACTCTGGTGATTTAAAAAAACTATAACCCGACTAAGTGAAATCTTTTTACGATCAAATTTATTTTGCTTATATCATCTAGGGCTATTATTTTGCACCTTTTAGTAGTTTAGTCGTAACGGTATATTCTACCGTTACGACTAAACTACTAAAAACTACTAAACTACAAACATACATTGACTGCCAGAACTATTACCCTTTCCTTTGGCTTCGTTGTAGTCGAAATAAAGATGCGTGTATTTCAAATTCAGTGACGACATTGTTATAATTAGACTTAGTAAGATAATCACTAAAACTCTTACGACCTTTTAAGTCTATGCACTAAGTGATATAGCTGGCAGTAACAGTTTGCGAGCGGTCTAGTAATAGTTATATCTGCAAACGCACGTTTAGGGCTTACATGAACAACGCTTTTCGATATCTGGAATCATCATCATCAGACTATCGCAGTCCACTGCTGGACATAGGCCTTTCCAATTGCACGCCACTTGATTTGATCCTCGGCTTCTCGCATCCCGCTCCTGCCAGCCGTCTTGCGCAAATCATCACTCCACCTGGCCTGTGGACGCCCTACACTACGTTTGCCGAGTCGCGGTCTCCATTCATATTTTTTCTCATATCTGGAATATGCTAAAAAATTGAATGTAATATGCGGTGTGTAATTATGACTTTGATATATACTTTTTCTGCCATTCTTATATCGCTACTAATGTATAAAGTAAATACCTATAGCTTTTGTATTTTGACTGCTAAATTGCTAAACTAATTGATACATACGCCTACGTAACCGTGCTAAAAAGCTAGTAAAAACAAAATATTTACACTAATTGTTGATGTTTCTAACTAAAATCGATGTTTCAATGATATAGTATTCTGCAGTACATTTTTATCTATACGACATACCTAACTCAGTACAGGACAGAAATATTTACAACAAAGTAGGGACACTGTTGATGCAAAATTTCCAAATATTTAACATAAAACGTCATCTATTCATAGCAGGAACCCAGGAAATTGAATAAAATGTTGTCAAAAACTTCCATTATTTAGGCGGTCATAAAATGAAGCCTGATAAGGAAGGCTTCTATAACCTGCGACGTTTAATATCGACGGGGACACAATACTATTTATCTATTCAATATTTCTTCAGAGATTCTGTTTGGAAATAATAAAGGAAGAAATCAATCTTGTCCCATTGAGTGATAATCGCGCTTAGAATGAAAAAGTTTAAGATTAATGTTCCAGAATTGAAGGAGACAATGCCCTACCGATATTATCTTTTGTTAAAAGTATGTAATTTATTCATTTACGCGTCTTCTAGTATGTTTTTCATTTTATAACTAGTGTTAGACGCGGCCATTGTTGTAAATCGAGTAACACCACGGAACGACACTAGTTTTAAAAAAAAACCAAATACTATTTATATCATCAGCTATCATCCAGAGAAATTTTCGTCAAAACTGGTCCAGGAATTTCAGAAACTAGCCGAAACCAACAGACAGACAGACATATAATCAAAATAATAATATTAGATGTGAATTGATGATGATGCATTAAGCAAAAAGTTAAATTACAAACAAGCACTTCAATATATATGTATATCAAACCAGTCGTTGACTAGTTTCATTTTTGTTGGGAGTTTAGTCCTTTCAAATGTGGCAGTATCGCAGTTATTCATATTAAAATTCATATCGTTAGATGCACAGAGCCCTTGTTTAGCGCTATTCAATATAAATAGATCCTTCGAACAAGTAAATACCTTACAAATTGATTTTCTTTGCTGCAACGATGAATGAAAGTGTCGTTCCTGTGAGGCTTAAGGAGCTCCACGCAAACAATATTCGTATGTTTATCCGAACTGTCTCTTTGTATTCTCTTTGAGTCACCTCTTTTAGTTAGTATTCCGGTTGTTACACTGGCGTACGATTACTATCGTTATTTTCAGATCCTTTTCTCTAACGATCTTGTCTATACCTGTTTGTTTAGGCTTTTTCAAAGTCGCCTTCATGGCTTTACATAATCCATTTTGTAAGACTTAATTAAAAATTTAATATACTTTTTTAATTTTATTGAATTCAAATTGTCTATGATCAACTTATAAGAAAATGGTGGCTGCCACAGATTGGTTCTAAAGTTTTGATTAGGTAATAAGATTTTAAATAGTTTTATATTTTAATGGTGATAATTTAGTTTGAAAACCCTAGACTAAAACTGTACATATAACATTTGAGAGAGCTTAAAAGCTAACACTTTTAAATACTGACTTTTTTTGAAAATCATTTCACACAAAACTTATTTGCAAAAAATTTAACCTACGAAAGAACTGAAAATGCAGAAAAATAAAATGAAATATTACTTATCCATAATGTGTTTCGTAATCATGTAATGTAATCATATCGAAATAATTAGGGTTCCGAAGTTTATGACTTCGAACCCTTATAGATTCGTCATGTCCGTCTGTCCGTCCGTCCGTCCGTCCGTCCTCGACTTACTGTCCAAATGGTAAGTGTTAGAAAGATGAAACTTTGCATGAATATGTATTGTAATTATGTCGACAAAGTGCTATAATAAAATTATGAAAAATATTTTTATTTGGGGTACCTCCCCTACACGTAAAGTGGGGATGTTTTTTTTTTCTCACGGCTACCCCATCGTGTGGGGTATCAGTAGATAGGTCTTTTAAAAACAATGAAGGGTTTCTAAGATGATTTTTTTATTTAGGTATCCGTTTGCGAGATTCCACTTTAAAGGCCACTTTTTTGTAAAAACAGGGCGTCCCCCCCCTCTAAAAGCTAAACGGTTGGCTCGAAAAATCTGGAAAAATTCGTGTTGGTGGTCCATATAATGAACTTTAAAGGAAAACTATAACGGATTAGATGACTTTGTTAGTTCAGGAGTTATAGAGGCTTAACTATTACGGCATACAAAGTTAACGCATTAATACGTAAACATAACAATTATCCATTGCATACGATTTCTAATCCACGTACCATTATGGGTGACTGAGGAACCCTTTCCTGTGCGTGGCCTGATACGCAGTTGGCCGATTTTTTTTAATATGGTGTACTCTTTCCAATAAAAAAATCATTATCAAAATCGGACTACTCTGTAAAAATTGATACGTCTCCTCTGGTTTTTTTTAATAATAATATTTAAGAATGTCAATACAAAAACATCAAAAATGAACCTACATGTATTAAACTGCTATGAAAAAAAAAAATTACAATCAAGATACTTTGAAACCAGGTACCTCCGTTTGAACACGTTTATTATCCGGACAGGTGCAAGGTAAAAGGACAAAAGTGGATAATAAGGGGTATTGAAGTGGGGTAGTGACAGAGAGAGTGTGCCCTATCGTGCCCAGACCCGACACTGAAGAGGCAGCGAGCAACTTGAGTGCTGAGCAGCCTTTAAGGCATTTTGGATTGCTTACACCACATTTACAGGACACGGTGTTGCCAAATATTTTATACTAGCTTTGTCGCTTTATTTAATATTTTCGTAAAACATTTGTTCCCCAAAAGTAGCCTTAGTTACTCTTTAAAACACCAGCTATCCGTAGGTCCAGTCGTTTTAGTGATCAAGGGAATAAACGTACAGACAGATAATAGATACTTCGGTTTTATGCAAAGATACAGTTAGCTTCATTATATATATGTATAGATAAGGAGCGGGACTCAACGTTAGATATTGTATTATTCAGTTCAAGTGTTGTTTAGTACCAATTAATGACTACCAAGTTACATATCCTATCTTATAGGTATATATCCTTAGAAAATTGCTTGTAGATAACTGTTTAAATTGCATAACAGAAATAATAAAAAAAAATTTAATCTTAAGTAGTAACAGTTTTAATTAAACGTGTTAATTACTTTTAGCCGTATTTAATGCCAAAGTTCATATGAATAAATTTAAAAGAAACTTCTTTACACACTTCCGTTTAAATACTCTGTAAGCTATCAAAATATTGATCGACTCTTATTTTATTTCATGTTTAGATGGCAACACTTTTTTGTGACCGGGATCAGGAGTTGTGTTAATGATGATTTTAAAGTTTGATTTAGCGTTACAGAGTCTTACGACTCTAAGGCACAATGCAGTATGAAAAAATAATAAACACTATCTCTGAATCGTTTTGTACCATTTTCCAAATTTGAAATCAAAGATCGTTGAAGAATTCGTAGTTTTTAAAACAAACGCAAACCAACTAAACATATTTAAGGTCTGTACATTATCACCACTTTTGCACACAATTGCACGTCACTTGGTTCGATCCTCGGATCCTCGTATGCAGCTCATGCCAGCTGTATTGTTTAAATCATCATTCCACCTGGTCCGATATCAGTTCAATAGTACCTATATATTTAGTAGTATGTTTAAAAGGGTCTGATTCTAGATTATAGAGACCACTATTTGATATTGCAAGTCATTTAATACCTTCATAAAAACGTCAGTTTATTTTCAACTTGTTGTACCAATTACAGTTTCACTATACAACAATTTTCACCCAGTATACAACAATTTGAAATCATAAATAAATGAAAGGTATAATTGCAACTGTATGTGTAAGTAAAGGTCCTTAATTATTTCGGTCCAGCAGTAAAGCCACTCGTATTTTCAAGAGGAAAGGCGCTAATATTATAGCGTTGGCAAGAACACGACCTTAATCTTGTAGCACACAGAAAACTATGCGAACTAAGCTTAGTGACGTATTATATGTAAATGTAGATAATAAAATATTACATCGCAACACTGAGTTTTGTTTCATACTAGCTGAGTCCCGCGGTGTTACCCGCGGTTATTGTTGTCAATCTCGAGTAACGCCGTGGAATGAAGCTAGTCTAAAAACTTACTCCTTATGTCATCAGCCATCTACCAGTGAAAGACCCGTCAAAATCGGTCCAGCCGTTCCAGAGATTACCCGAAACAAACATACAGGCAGACAAAAATACTTTGATATGCATTTAGTAAAAAACTGTTTTTTTTGTTATTACAAACAGTCAATCCAATTTTATTTATGTGTTTATATAGATTAAATGAAAATCATGTTTAGAACTTTGAAAAATATATTCCACTGTCTACTACGTCTACGCTACGTAGCTGCTACAGAAAATGTTATTCTAACAGAAACGAATATCAATTAATGTGTAATAATGTGTATAAAACCTGAATTAAGCTAAGATTTAGTCTTTTTAGAGTTTATTTCACAAAACGATTTAGTATAAAATGATTCATACAAAAGGGATCGAAACAAATGTATTTATTTTATTATATATTAATTGCTGAAAAATGTTTATCAAAATATCATCATCATCAACAGCCTTCAACAGTCCACTGCTGGACATAGGCCTCTCCTTAGAAAGCATGTTTTAGCCTACTATACCACGCTGGCCAGACGGGTTGGTATAGGGTTTGTTTGGAGGACAGGGGTCTGTCCTCGGACCACTCCTGTGGAACATGGGATACGACTGGGTCCTGCGAGGGCGTCTCCCCCCCGGGGTCGGTGTTATTTGCTACGCCGACGACACTCTTGTGACAGCCCGGGGGGCGACCTTCGAAGAGGCGGCACGCCTGGCCACCACAGGAGTCTCCCTGGTGGTCGGGCGCATTGAGGCGCTGGGCTTACGAATGGCCCTAGAAAAGACGGAAGCCCTACTTTTCCATGGGCCCCGTCGTGGTCCGCCCGCCGGCGCCTCCATCGAGGTCAACTCGGTCCTCGTACCGGTCCGGGCCCACATGAAGTACCTGGGTCTGGTCCTCGACGGTAGGTGGCTCTTCGACGAGCACTTCTGACAGCTTGCTCCGAAGCTGATCGGCACTGCCTCCGTCCTTGGGCGTCTTCTTCCCAATTTGGGGGGAGCCAGTATCGCCACGAGGCAGCTGTACACGGGGGTTGTCCGGTCTATGGCACTCTATGGTGCTCCGGTGTGGGCGGTGGCTCTGACCGACCAGAATAGGGCGCGCCTCTGGCGGCCGCAGAGAACTCTGGCGGTTAGAGCCATACAGGGTTACCGCACCGTGTCGACGGAGGCGGCGTGCGCCCTGGCCGGAACACCCCCGTGGGATTTGGAGGCGGAAGTGCTCGCCGACGTTTATCGGCGAGTGGCTGACTACCGGGCGGAGAGTGGCGGTGTTGGACCTCCGCCCGAGGACGTGCGCGAGTGGCGCGAAGCCGCTCACCGAGCCACGATGGTTCGCTGGTCGGTCCGGCTGGAGACCCCACGTGCTGGCTTCGCCACCGTGGAGGCGCTTCGACCGGTCATCGGCGAATGGGCAGTGCGGCAGCACGGGACCCTTACCTTCCGACTGACGCAGGTTCTTTCCGGGCATGGTTGCTTCGGAAAGTACCTGCACTCGGTCGCCAGGACGGAATTGAGTTCCGCCTGCCACCACTGCGACTGCAGTGAGGATTCGGCTCATCACACGCTGGCGGTCTGCCCCGCATGGGAGACGCAGCGCCGGGTCTCCCACTGCCGGCCGTCGTTCGTTCCATGGCCGGTAGCGAGAGCTCATTTACCGCAGTCGCAACCTTCTGCAAGGACGTAATCACGCAGAAGGAGGCGGCGGAGAAGGGCCGGGAGGACGACATCCAATCGGACCCGATTCGCCGCCGGCGACTCGGGCGGCCGAGGCGCGAACATCTGCGCCTCATGCCGCCTTGAGTGTGGCCGCGGGTGGAAGGGACGGGTTTTCCCGGTGTGTGCCGGACTCCGCCTAAGAGAGGGTCGTCAAACCGAGACGGTGCCCGCATCAGGAGCGGGTAGGCGCTGGGGGAGTCCAGAAGGAGATCTGACCCTGGACTTCTCCTCCTCCTAAACGGAGAAGCGCGGAGAGGGCACACTGTGTGGTTTTTAGTCGGTTCAAGTCCGACACACCACCCCGCCGTAACCCGCGGTGGGGTGATGGTCCATGATGAAAAAAAAAAAAAAAAAAAAGGTTTGTTTGAAGGTTTCCAAAATATATGTTTTTTGAATTAAAATAATCTAATTATTATTTCAGATGACAATGTCTGACATCAATAACAAAGTTTTTTTTGTAAATTAATAGCTGTAACAAAAAGCGGCCAAGTGCGAGTCGGATTCGCCCATGAAGGGTTCCGTAGCAGCAAGTAACATCATATGAAAGTTTTTTTAGTTTGTTGTAACCTTGATCATGTTTTAATAATAGTGTATTGATTGAAGAAAAGGGAAATTGCGGTTTACGACTTATGGCGTATTATAAAAAACTACTGACTAAATCTTGTTCAAACCAATTTTCGGAGGAAGTTTGCATGGTAATGTACATCATATATTTTTTTAAGATTTATCATTCTCTTATTTTAGAAGTTACGGGGGGCGGGACACACATTTTACCACTTTGGAAGTGTCTCTCGCGCAAACTATTTAGTTGAGAAAAAAATGATATTAGAAACCTCAATATCATTTTTAAAAACCTATCCATAGATACCTCACACGTATGGTTTTGATGAAAAAAAATGTGTTGAGTTTCAGTTCTAAGTATGGGGACCCCCAACAGTTCTTGTTTTTTTTTCTATGTTTGTTTTAAAATATTAATGCGGTTCACAGAATACATCTACTGACCAAGATTCAACAGTACCTATAGCTTTTATAGTCATACTCTGGGCAAAATGGCTGAGACAGACGGACAGACTGACAGACAGACATGACGAATCTATAAGGGTTCCGTTGTTTGCAATTTGGCTACGGAACCCTAAAAAGTACCCCATATTATAATGCACAAAACAAATATATAATGAACTGTTTGCAATTGAAAGATTGTTCGTGGTTTAAAAATATTATAAAAAAAATGTAATAAAACCACTTAGACCTCAAGCAAGAAATATAATTTTTATTGTATCTTAAAATATACAAAGAAAGTGTAACTAAAATGCCTTGATTTTAAATCACTTTAAAAAGTTAACCGGTAGGTAGAACAGAGAGAATTTATGTTTATAAGCGTTTTATTCATTCTTTCATAATATTGAGATCATTGCAAGGGGTTTCTGTACGAGACTTCCTATATGTGGAACTATAGGTAAAACATATATTATGTTTTATGACAGACTTTTTTCTACGATCTTCTGAAACATAGTTGATTATCTACAGTTCAAACAAAAATCTGCAGTCCAGTATAATATGATAACTCGTCTACAATCAAATTAGGTTAATTACTCATAATCCTCCTAACTCATTGGATGTGTCAATAGCCGAAAAATACTCCGAATCGCTCTGTTAAATACTTCAAGAGCTATAATAATACTATAAACATTTATTGGGTTTTCATATACGGTACTAACACAGACACACACACATAAGATGTTATTATCTTCCTAAGAAAGTGCCACAAAGATAACTCTGTAACAATATCTAGGCAGCCCTCCAGGGCTCTCAAATTAAATAAATCGTATGTATTAAGTACCTTTCAAGATTTTCCCTTATCTTACGCAGGTACAAAGGTAATACGATATAAGCTAGCATTATACAAGTCAAAGTTGGCATAATTTATTTTGCGATGTTAATATTTCATTGTTTCTTTGTGATTTTATTTAACTTATTTATTTCATGCGTTAAATAAAAAAATAAAAATAAAAAAGCCTTTATTAATTCATATCCATATTACAGTTTGATGTTAGTAAAAAGTTAGTAGTAGATACATTTAGTTTCTTCTTTGAATGTTAGTAGTTTTAGTAGTAGTCTATAATTTAATTATTTTTGGAAATGAACCCCTCCTTGGGTGAAGGCCTCCTCCAGTTTTTTCCACTTTTCTCTTTTTTTGCCGATAGTTAACCATTGGCTTCCTGCTACTTCTATTACATCATCTGCCCACCTTCTTTTCGGTCTACCTACTCTTCTTTTTCCTGTGGGCCCTTTCCATGCTGTAGTTTGGAGTGTCCATCTGTTGTCTGTGTATCGTGCTATATGACCAGCCCACTGCCATTTCAGTTTTAAAGCTTGTGTAAGACCGTCTGTAAGTTTTGTTTTTTGTCTAATAGTTTCGCTTCTGATTTTGTGTATTTTCCTTATGTTTAGGATGCTCCGCTCCATAGCTCTTTGTGTAGTCGTAATCTTTTGTTTAGTTTTGGTTGTGAATATCCAAGTTGGACAACCGTACAGTAATGAAGGCAATACACAGGTATCTAATACGATTTTCTTTAAGTTTATTGAGTAGTCTCCCTTTAGGATTTCTTTGAATGACCAGAATTTGGTCCAAGCTAAGTTTGATTTTCTTTCAACTTCTTTGTCGTTCTGAAATTTGGAAAATGAAATCTGTTTGCCTAGATAGATGTAACTGTCGGTATATTCAATAGTAATTTTGTTCACGCTTATAGGTTTGTTGAAGCTGTTTGTCATAATTTTGGTTTTTGTAGCGTTCATTTCCAATCCTATTATTGAGCTTGCATTATCCAGTGAGCAGAGCATATCTTGTAGATCATTTGCTGATTCTGCTAGTAAAACTATGTCATCAGCGAATCTGAGATGGCTTAAATAGTTGTTATTTATTTTTATACCTCTAGTTTTCCAATCCAAGCCTTGAAATATGTTTTCCAGCACAGCAATAAACAACTTTGGAGACAGAGGGTCACCCTGTCTAACTCCTCTTTCTATATTTATTGTCTTTCCTCTAGATTCTAATCTTACATTACTTGTGCTATTGTTATATATATGTTTAATAATGTTTGTGTACTTTGGGTTAATATTTAGCCTATTTAGAGACTGCCATATTGACGTATGGATTATACTGTCGAATGCTTTGCTGTAGTCAATAAAACTTAGATACAGAGGCCTATTGAATTCTTCGTATTTTTCAATGACTTGTTCCAGAGCCTGTATATGATCTAAAGTGCTAAAAAAATTTCATGCGTTATGTAAACCTAATTATTTATACATTCCCGAAAAGTTCAATAAATATATTTTACATACGCAGAATTTACCAGATACATCTGTAGGTATCTGGTAAATTCTGCGTATCTGCGTCGACGCCCCGTAAGTATATAACGCAACAAATATTTTTACCTAAGTTGTTCTTCTCTTAAAACTCGATAACAATATCGATAACAACAACATCAACTATCCATAACATCCCACTACTGGGCTCGGGTCTCTTGTCAGGAGAGGGTCATACGTTCTCACGCTTTCCGAGTGTACTGAGGACTGGCAAGACACGTTAGTTCTACATAAACTTGCCGTATATAAATGCAACATATTTGTGTACATATATTAACCACGGATCCGAGAAGCCCAAAATCAATGAAAGAGCAATAGGAAAGGCCTTTGTCAAACAGTAGACTAAAATAGGCTGATGACGGTGATGATGATGAAATTCAACATACTGAAGCTTCAATAAACTGCAGTAGCTAGTGACAAGTCAGTTCCGTGGAAAAACTATATTCAGGTAAAAACAAGCCTGCCAGAAATAACTTTTGAACTATAAACGATAGGAAAATGTTGAGCTAGTGACAAACTGATTTTTTATATTAGTAACTCACGCAATATATACATTTACCCGACACAACACACACAATCAATATCGATGATTGTCAATGTTGATAATGCAGACTAATATGAGAAAAGCAAGAGGAGACAAATCGTATTTCTAACTATTGAAACGTATACGCTTGGTTCGTTTGCTAAGAAATAATGAAGTTCAGGAATCGCCATGTACAATGTTAAGTAACGACAACCTAGTGTGAAGTGAAGACGTCATAAACTGAAGTAACGTGAGATTTTATGATTAGGCTTGCCCCTTTTGATCCTGTGCGAAAGTCCCCCTGGATACCACCAGTTGATGGGTATGTCGGAATCGAACCAACTAAAACTGCACGCCGAATTAGGCTTGCCCCTTATAAGTAAGTAAGAGGGACTAAAGTTGAGGATATAAGAAAAACTGTTTATGTATAATATTTATCTTTTGTTCATTAGCATCCACTGGATGCTCGCCCTAAGCCGCAAGCTCTATACATTTTTTGTAAGGCACGCGTGAATCGAGCGTCTGCCTAATGAGGCACGTTACGATACATTCATTTCTTCGCGCCACTACTTCGTTAGTCAGCACTATGTACACGACCTACCCATAGTGATACGCACGCATTTTGCAAAAGGAAAACTGTGGACGAGGCGTTATATACGCTTACTACTTCTAGCATATCTCCATTTTCCATTACAGTTTATGTTCTTATAATTTATCTAACTAAGAAACTCGGATTTTAAAAATACTTATTCATTATATTATTGAGATCAGAGTTATTGTACATTACCTATATATTTAAGCCTATATTCAGCGGTGGACTGCGATGATAATATATTATATTAACGATATAAGAGTTATTTATTCTCAAGGTAGGAGAGCCACACTGATTTCAGCATGAATTGGCCGGCTGACCGAGAAGGTACTATCCACTCAAAGAAAACCAAATGGCGACCAAATTCACTGTAGTATAAACCAGCATAAATGTTTAAGTCTTGCGATATCCCACATATCGCAAGACTTGCAACAGCCCTGAAACACCCCTCAATAGCCACAAGCACCATTCCGTAAATTTTTCACACCAAGGAGATATTTAAGTACGTTTATCGGCAATCCATTTAGCCATGTTTTAAATTCTAAAACCTGTAAAAGGCTTGATTTTGCATACAAACTAATTAATTTTCTTTTATTTTCCAAACGAAATATGTACATGTATATATAAAATGTTTTCGTCGTTTTCTCTACGGTAAATGTTAATAATTATATGTAACTCCAAATGGAACGGAAACCAGAAGCTTTGCTCCTTCATGAAGTAATTTCTTTTTAATCTAAAGGGAACGATCAAAAGGAAATTAGCATAGACGAAATAGTGTTTGATTCATTCCGTTGCTAAACATTCTGTTTACACGCTTTAAGAAAACTTTTGCAAACAATTTTTCAGTGCGATACGTGCGATTATACGTAAAGACTCGTTTACAGTGACACATAAGTAAAAATATTTCTTAGTATTTTCATCAATCAATAGCAGCCTTTAACAGTCCACTGCTCTCTCACCTCTTCTTAGAAAAGAGGTTTTGCTCTACTGTACCACACTGCTAGACGGCTTGATAGGGTTTTGTTACAAGTTTTCCTTCTGCTTGCAGTGAGTAATTTGTCCCTTTGTAACCGCTTACGACACCCGGATATTAATAATCATCATCATCATCAACAGCCCTTAACAGTCCACTGCTGGACATAGGCCTCCCCTTAGAAAGGAGGTTTTGGCCTACTATTAATAATATTAGTAAGGAATATTAATAATAATCCTTACTAATATTATAAACGCGAAAGTTTGTGAGTATGTTTGTTGCTTTTTCACGCAAAAACTACTGAACGGATTTGGATGAAACTTTACAGTAATGTAGCTTATATATCAGAATAAAATAGGCTACTTTTTACTGCAATAATCGAGAAACACGCGGGCGGGCGGATATATGTTTGCTATGTACCAAATTGTGTCTTATTACTAGCCTCGGTTGCTGAACTAGGTTGATAACCTGTGCTTCATTATAATATAAGTAAATAGTTTGATTCCTAAGGAAAGACATAGGCTACTTTTTACTGCAATGATAACTCTTTAGGGTGTTTTTTTTATCATCATCATCAGCTTATCGCAGTCCACTGCTGGACGTAGACCTCTCAAATTGCATGCCACTTAGTTCGATTCTCGGCTTCACGCATCCAGCTCCTGCCAGCAGTCTTGCGCAAATCATCACTCCACCTGGCCTGTGGACGTCCTACACTACGTTTTCCGAGACGCGGTCTCCACTCAAGAACACGTTTACCCCAACGGTTGTCGGTCCTGCGGTTAATATGGCCACCCATTGCCACTTCAGCTTGATAATCCTCGATTTCATATAAAATACCGTACCAGTCAGAGGACGCCTTAAGGGCGAAATTATTTCTATCGCTTTGCGAACTAAAAACGCGATCTTGTTCAAACTATATTTCAATTTATTCAGTCTAGACGATTCAACATAGAACTCATCAAAATTGACAAATAGTACTGACATCATTTCTCATCTCATCCAAATCGAGTAGACGAACAAAACCTCAATGCTGATATCTCTAAAATACATTTTACTTATATACGTTATATATACATTGAGCTTATATATACATATACTAATATTATAATGTTGAAGAGTTTTGTTTGTTAATATGTTTGTTTGAAAGCACTAATCTCAAGCAGTACTTGTCCGATTTGAAAAATTATTTATGCGGAGCGGAGTATCGATGAAAAATGTTTTTAAAACAGAGGAAAATATTTTTTTGAAAACTTTCATAGCTTGCACTGCGTAAATCAATAAAGATTCGTCAAAATAATGTAATAAAGAATTGTTGCTCTTGAAAAGTTCTAAAAAAATTACGCTACAGCATATGTCTATCTTTTAAAGTTGACTTACTACAACCGTTCTTATGGGAAACAAATTTGCTTCCGCATAATATCACTCTACAGAAACACGGGGACTAGAAGCTGCAGAGACAGGGCTGCGTGGGGCAGCTAGTAGCTTATATGATAATCGATATCGATACTCGATACGATATTTTCTGTTTACATAACATGTCTGTCACGAGGTCGAGTCAATGACCAACTGAATTTGCCTTTGAAAGGAGAAATAGATGCTGAAACGATACTTTGCCTTTTTGATAGTCATTTCCAAAGTTTTGTGGTCATGCTTATTCAGCTTGAGCGATTTGTTATTCTTACATCTAAAGTTTCAGAAAGCGCTGTTTGTACAATGCTAATTAAATTGTTCAATAGTTTGAAATGTTCTTAGTGTTAACTTTAAGTAATCAAAGATTAAACTTAAATATTTAAAGGACTAACGGCAATTCGTAAAGTTTTAACTTAATTTATAAATACACAGTACGTTTAATAATCGGATTATTAAACGGAGGTTCTTAAAAAGACAGATGAAAATATAAAAATGTGTTTCATACGAAATATCCATAAAATTGTATATCAATAATAAAATATCAATAAAATACAGACATAGATAGACTACATTAAGTAGAAGTACATTGTAGATCGAAAGATACCAAAAACTCAAAGCTAAACCTTAAGCAGAAAGGTCCTTTTCAATAAGTATAGTCGTCACAAAATAAGAAGCCCGTTTTGACATTTGACATGCCGCATGTAAGTAATTGAAAAATCAAATTCATAATCCTATTTAATTATTATGTTACCCATACACTATCACAACGCATATCATAAATAAGCATCAAGTTTATCTTGATATTGAAAAATTGCACTCAAAAACACGAATTAATCGTATTAGTTATGCCACGATGACAAATGTCAAACCGGGCTTCTTATTTTGTGACGACTATAGTAATATTTTCACTTTCTCTGTATGATCCGCAAAAAAAACACACAAGAAATATTACAATTACCGTACATCTACTGAATTACTCGTTATACTAAAAGCACAATAAAATTAAGCGAACATTATGAGACAAAAGCCTGGTAACATCAGACTATTCACTACTAATGAGACCATCAGACCATCTGCCTTTAACTTTTGTCTTCGGAAGGCCAACAAAAAATAGTCAATTAGTGTCCTACAAAACGTCCTCACTAATTAACTCGATCAAGTTCTTTTATAACGAAGTTCTGCATTTTTTACTGTCTCTACCACTGGTAGAACAAAACTAACGGATTGAAACCTGATTTCATTAAGATCTCGATTGTTCTTTTACAAATAGATAGTACTTTAATTCGCTTCTTTTAGACAAAGAGTTCACTAAAAAGGTAGATAGATAATTAGTAGATAGAAATCAAAAGAATGTTGACACTCAATATGTAGACAGAGTATATATATACAGAATGACAGAATCTTCTTCTTAATTTTCCAAAGATAGCTTTCTCCCAGTTTCAGATACACTTCGAGACATCTGCGTGACAATTTATTTCCTCAATTACTAAACGAATAATAAAACTATTATTTTCCTACAACTAAGAGTAAACTAGAGATAAATAGTTGTGCTAATTCTGTAGTTGACATCACTAAACTAAAATTAACCAAAATTTGTAGTTGTATTATATATATTATTTATTATTATTAGCTTCGAATCATTTTTCGATATCTCAAACTTTAGCTTTCAATATACGCAAATAAATGGTCTCCGCATAATATCCAGTTTTTTTTTAAATTAGTTTTTATTTATAATATTGCAAAAATAACCTGAAACTGCTTCTATTTATTTTCTCTGTGGTCAACCCGGGTACCACTAAAACCACAAAGGTATCAATACCCTGGCTAATATATCTTCTAGACTGTTTACTTAAAAAAAAAAATTTAGCCACCTTTACTGAAATGTAAAAATATAATCAATATATGAGTATCCGATAAAATAATATGACGTGTTATAAATAAACTAAAAGAAATATTTCATTACCATAATAGTATATGCTATCCTTATTCCTTAATAATATGCCAAACGCGAAAGTAACTCTGTCTGTCTGTCAGTCCGGTTTTTACGCCAAAACTACTAAAGCGATTTAAATGAAATTTGGTACACAGATAGTCTAGAGCCTGAGAAAGGACATAGATATACTTACATAGATAACCAACAGCTAGGACTACTAAACTAGATTTATTATTATTTTTATATACTGATCTAAGCTACACTGTTTTTTTAAAAAGGTGACTCCCGCATTTAGGATATATATGCTGTGTCTCGGAGGACTTTACAAACATACAAGAAACGGACACAAAGAACACCTAGACTCAGAACAACAATTTGAAAATCGCACAAGTGTTATCACATGTAGCATTTGAATCCACGACGCTTGGCGCAGTAGCGGCACGCCCATATATACGGTTAAATTTGTCCATCTATGTCATAACATTGACACCAATACAAATGAAGTCAAACCCAGAGTCTACAGTCAGCTAAAAGAATTCAGTAAAAGAGGTTGGGTCAAAATAATATCAAAGATACACGTGGCTTAAGTAGCCCGTTATCTTAAAGCTGCACATTTAATTTAATGGGTAAGGATCACAGTCCAACGAGTTTACTCTAGCACAGGATATTACAGGAGATTTTGAAAAGTATCATAGGTGGGCAAGCCATTTTTTTCACTTTTTACGCGTCATTAGATTTTACTGGTGACTGACACATTTAAGCTAAAAGTAGTATTAATTGTAAATTAAAATATATATAATTATTATATCGGCGTTTCAGATAACTTTTCAAGACTTCTATCACAATTTGGTTAATTCGATTATGAGGTACCTAGATTATTTCCAGTCATTAGATTATATTTCTGAAACTACTGCATTTATTCGCGAAATCTTTATTTTCTTAAGCTAATTATATTTATTTTGCTTTTATATAGGAACAACATATTTTCTGAACTTCCTTTCATTCTTGTTACTTTCATTTTTAACCGACTTCAAAAAAAGGAGGAGGTTCTCAATTCGTCGGATCTTTTTTTTTTTTTTATGTATGTTCAGCGATAATTTCGTCGTTTATGAACCGATTTCAAAAATTCTTTTTGAAATTGATGAATGATGAAATTTATGAAATTGATTCAACCATCAAAATAAAGATAAGATCAGTATTAAATAAGAATAATATAACTAGTTTATACAAAGTTACAGTCGTAAACAACGAAAGTAAATAAAATTTAAGGCATTAGGTAAGTACAAAATATTACTTTACTTCGCAACATTAGAAACTCGTAAACAATTTCATCAATATAAATTCCCGCCTTAACTCCGGCCTATTTCAAAGAATGTAATGAGACTCTTTGAATTTTATCTTTACTTATAAATCAGCTCAAGCAGACTGGCTTTAAAATGAGATTGTCAGCTAATCCTCTTTTATCTCTAAACAATCGACCTTTCAATATTTGTAACTATTTTATTACTTAAAATAAATCAAAAAATTGTTTTTTATTTACCGAGGATTATGTCCGTTTTTACCTTTAAACCAGGTGTAATCCATAACCATTACGGAACCCAGTTCCTTTTGGAAATAAAAATATCCACGTAAGACGTATAGATAAACGTGCTCCAAAAGAACATCTAAACAAATTAATAAAACGGAAGTGTCTGTTTGTAATATCAAATAGGCAGGTGTTTACTAAATGCTACATAGAGTACTCACACCCCAAAAAGCAATTTTAAAATTTTTGTCTGTCTGTCTATCAGTCAGTTTTTTCCGGGTAATCTCTGGAACAGCTGGAGTTTCACTGATAGAAAGCTGATGACATAAGGTAATACTCAGGCTATGTTTTTATAGACTAGCTTCTCTCCGCGGCGTTACTCGCGATTTACAACAATGACCGTGAGTAGCACCGCGGGACTCAGCTAGTTATATATATATATATAATATAATGTGTGAAAATATATTATTGAACTTCCACGTACTGATATTTATGTAATGCTACGGTCATTGTTATATGTGTCAGAGCATAATTTGAGGTGTTATGACTTATTTACCTGTTAGACAAAAAAGATGTAGGAGAAGTTACTCTTTATATCATCAATTGCCAGTAAGAGTCTCGACAAAGCCGGTCCAGCCGTTCCAAAGATAAATCAGAACAAACACACTGAAATAGACAACCTGAAATTTTAAATTATGGATATTTTTTTTGTGTATCACAAATACTTGCATATACATTTAATGATAAATTTTTACTTAGTTATTTGTAAGGATATAGATTTACCAGGCCTAGTTAAGTATGCAAGATATTTTGGAAAGATAGCAGAACCATTTTCAAAACAGAACCATGTTTGAGATTAGAATTTTTTATCCTTATATATTGAAGAGAATTTCTACGTTATTTATGTAATTAAAAGATGTTTTTTCTGAACACATTTCAGTTTTTTTACTAGTTTATAAAGTTTGCATAACCTATTTGGTATTAGTAACACATCTAATCTTGAACATTAACACAATACCCTTTTGAGTTAATATATATTATTTTGGAGGCAACTAAAGATAATATCAAATCTAACACAATTCATACAAATAACAGCGAACCAAGTACAAAGTTCCTTGTATTACCGCTACGGATTCATGGCTGTTCCCCAATGGAACAAACAATTCCATTCCATACCGGATCAGACCCACAATCCCGCGGATTGTGGACGAATTCAATTTTCTTCGAGTCGATAGCTAAAACAATAACATAAATGCCGTCTATTATATATGTGGCACGAACGTATATATAAGTAGCTAAATCTCAAGTGATTTTATAGCACTTCAGCTAAACTTTGTAGGCAAAGAAATACGGAAATAAGACAATGCATCGTGGTCATTTCATATACCTGTTTTGTATGCAAAACAATAATTTCAACAAAAAGAAACTGACTTCAAAGAAAAACTATTCCGTACCAAAACCGCGACAATTGTGCCTATGAAATTTAAGGAGTTCCCTCGATTTCCTTGGGATCAGATCATCAGATACCGATATGGTGACAAGGGACTACCTGTAAGCTATGCCCATTCCAATACAAAAAGAATTTTTGAAATCGCTGAACATACATAAAAAAAAAAGATTGGACAACCTCCTCCTTTTTTTGAATTCGGTTAAAAACCAGTTGTATAATTCAGTATAATTTTACTGTCAGCAGCATTTTTTTTTAACTAATATTATAGCTGGAATACAACAAAGTATAAATGATAAATGATATTTATTTCTGTAAGTAAATCTAAATCTCTATAGTTTGTAAAGATCTGTGTTAATCATTTCAAAAGCCCTTGCTTTTTCCTGCTGACGTGTAAGCGAAAACAATCGAACGTCCTTTAAAAATTTGCTTCACCGTTCTGTTCATATTTACTTACAAGATTTATTTTTATTATTTAAGAATTATTGTTCAATTTTAAACAATGCACTATATTTTAGATTCCAAGTAATTTTATTAAGATATAAAAGTATAAAACGATATTGTCAATACTAGTGTAAAAATTTTGAAAAAAGACCGCGGGTCAAAAGCTATATGACTGGCTGATTTCAGTTTTTTTTATTGGACACTGAGATAAGAATGAACTAAAAATACCCCCAGTAGTATCTTACTGTTATATCTCTGGAGTGTATCAAAAGCCTTTGTTTCAAAGTTGCGACAGTTGCGGAACTCTTTAATGATCTAAAATGTAATGTTTTATTCTAGGTCGCGTGGACAGGTCGCTCGGGAAGTTTTAATTACTTTAAGTCTGTGTTACTTCTAGCCGCTTCGTAGAAAGACAGTGCTGCTATAAAAAGGTTACTTGAATACAGATTTAAAATAAGGACCGTAGTAGTTTATTTTAAGTACATTGTAATGTTATCATTTACAGCAATTATAAAAAGATAATTGCTGTCTGTCATCACACCAGTAACTATTAGGTCGAACATGACCGTTTTGAGGTAATTTGTAACATAGAAACGACTTCTTTACTGGGAATAGGGAGAGAATTCATGTTAGATAGTATCAAAAACCCCAACTAATTAATTTTCAAATATAAGTCAGTTTGCTATACCATCATAATCAATATCATGTATCAAAACGGTCCTGCTCGACCTAATATTCTATATGAACATAAAAGTGACTGTATCAACATTTTTATTATAATTTTATTGCACACCACTTTACAGTACTAAACATTATTGTAATGCGTTATAAATTAGGTCATATTTAGACTAAACATCTATAAACATATTTAAATCCTAATAATTCATCCTACTCCAATTATACACCTGATACATACAGCTCTGCATCACTCAAAGGTTGACTGGAAGAAAAGGCCTACGACCTTAAGTCCGCCTTATGTAATGTATTTGCAGTAAGTATAAATACATAAATTATTTGAATTAATTATGTTATGTCATGTTGCATAATACCTAGCAAGTTGGCCTCTACTTACGAGTAACGTAGGCTTACGCCTCTAAAGATAGACGCCAACTTGCGGTTATTGCATACGTTAAGTAAAATACGGTAGTTTCAAAAGAGTTTTACTTTGTTTACATTTATTAGAATTTATGTGAGTTGTTGAACATTACTTTCAAAATATAAAGGCGTATGTAGGTGGAATAGCTTTGCAAAACATGGTTAGTAAAAAGTTTAATATTTTGTCATGCTTAAATGAAGAAAGAAAGAAATAGATTTATTTATGGTTCACACACACACTAAAGTACGTATAAGTACAGTAAAGTAAATACAAATAAATACAGATTCTGTGTCCAACACTAGGATCTGCATCATAAGTGTGGACTGGTCCACACTTTCGATACAGCTCTACAACGGGTTTTATTGAATTTCGGGAGATGAAGTTTCTTGTTTAAATAATGACTCGCGACCACAACTCTTGAATTCTACTCATGCTTTCCATCAGGTATAGTGAACTTTGGCAGGCTCATACATAAAAAAGGAACAACACTACAAAAAGAAGTACCTAAAACCTGAAACAATTTATTACTAATCCCTCTGGCCAACGTGGTATAATAGGCCTAAACGTCCTTAATAAGGATAAGTCTATGTCCAGTCACTACTGGGTTATCCATAGATGGCGGTCAATGCATTCACTATGAAAATCGGTTGTTAATTTTTTGTAAACATACAGTATTTTATAAATTGATTACTAGTCTAACAAAATTGGATTAAGAATTGATGTATTAATTATGGTTACTAAAACAGTTTTGGAAAACGGTTGAAATAAAAAGGCTGCAAACTTTTTGGTATCAAAGGAAAAGCTTTTATCGAATTACGGAGTTAGCGCAGCTCGCTTTACATACATACTCATGTATTATGTACGTTCGATTTTTGATATTGCTGACGAATAAAGTCTCACCGGCTATACACCAGGGAAATTAGGATGTAAATTTTCATTCGCTTGCTCTCGCGAACCTAAATTCACGGTTTCTTTGTTTTCATCGGTTTAAGGATACGAATCTCACGAGTGCTATATGTATATATACATATAGCAGATATCAGTAAATATACTCTGGAGAAATGTAAAGTTTTAGTGTAGGTATGATAAATTGTGTTTGTTTGTTTTTTTCTTTCACAACATTATGGTAGTACGTAGATTGAAGTGAGTTATTATGTGTGTTCCTGTAAAGTACCTCATTAATCATCATCATCAACAGTATTTAACAGTCCACTGCTGTACATAGGCATCTCCTTTGAAAGGAGGACTATAGAAAAAAATCAATGAAGGAAGAGAGATATTAAGTTATTTTACTTTTTAGATTACTTTCCATAAAATAACAAAAGCGCTTAATTTTTTTTTAAAATTCCGCGCCGTTTTCAACAACTAGTTTTATGGCGGCAATCGTTCGATCTGTCATGATAACAGCCCACTTGACGAACATTACAAGTGAATGAAGTGAAGGACATGAACGTGTATATATTTTTTTGGGTTTGGCTTCATGAACATGTATTCATCGATTTTAAACTTAAAAATATAGCGTGGTTGAAAGAGATTTTTTTTCGAATTTGTCTTGGTTTCTGTAGTCACTTTTTTACCAAGCCACTGATCTTGATTTAAAATATTTTATTAAATAAAAAAAAATCTGAAATTGCAATACTCCGAAAACAGATAAAAATTTACACTTATGCCCAATCTAGACTAATTTCACAATACCATTATTATGTAACACCATTCCTGTCAACAAAGTTTTCATTATTGGTATAATTATAGCAAAATATTAATAATAATCGTTTATTGGTTTCTCTCATGCATAAAGGTAAGTACAATTTTTAGTATTGAAACAATGCAGGTTCAGTCACTATCGTTCCTTTGTGAGAGGCTGGTGTCTGTAGTAGGAAAACCCTGTGAACCCTATTACCAGGGCGATGTGCCTTTGACTTAAAAAACAAAACTTCTATTAAAGGTTTATCTAACTTTGAGACCAATTGAAGTACTAGAGAGATATTGATAAAAAGCAAAATACGTAGAACACAAATATAGTAAAAAAATTAGAATTGCTTGAAGTTTCAAGTTGGACTTCGATTAAATCCACGTTCCTAAAAACCAACAACGTGGTTACTACTAATGTCGTTAACATAACTATATCTATTTGTTGAAGTCGTAACATAATTTACCCCAAAACAAAATAAGCTTATTTCTTACTAAACACACATTAGGCTCTGTGAGAACACATTAAAGTAGTTAGTGCGCTGTAACTGACATTCACCTACAACAGCATTCAACAGCAACCTGTACGCTGATATACATCGACATCTCTTAGCACTCGGGAGACATGAACACTATTAAAAGTTTGTCCTAACTCTCTCAGCTCTGACGTAAGTAGTTTGTGTTCAGACCTCTAAACACCAAACGGCCTCTCGGATGCTTTAGTTCTTAGAAACGGAGGGATTTGTGGTATACAATCAAGTGATATTCGACATGACCTAACGACTATTCACTTTGACTAAATTATTTTCTTCGTTGTGATAGTAAAAAATACATTTTTGTCGCAATTTGGCTTGCTTGTTACAATGTTTAATTTTCTCTTGTCAGGGATATGATTGGATTTTGATGGCTATAAAAATGTAAATTGCTATGTACCCATTAACTTTGTGATACAGAGGTTGTTTATTGCCATCACGTCGATGTTATTCTTTGGTTGTTGGTAAATGCTAAATTCTATTGTAATGTCCGAAAATAAAAATTTGGAATTATTTTGTACCTAACTATTAAGCTAAAATTTCTATAAGAATATCAGGAATTTTGACAAATTCTTTGACTATCTCGTAAAGTATACAAAAGCTTACATAGGAGATACATATTTTGGGTTGTCTAATTACTGTGAAACTGAGTACATTTCTTTCTGAAGAAATTTATGTCTATATATTTTATAATAGACCATATAAATAATATCAAAGTTTTTAAGTAATCGGGAGTATAGTTTTTCATGTTTCCTTTTTCTAGTTTTTAAGAATAATACCTACCTACTAAAAAAATTGTTTGAAAATTTCAATTGAATTTACTAAAGGCACATGTCTAAATGGAATATCCAATAATTCTTCCATCTAATGGTGGAAATAAAAACTGCATTTATAAGATTATAATTGAAACTAAAATCTTTCACTTCAACTGCTCTTCCACTTTCGATGACCTCATGGAAAAAACGTTTTACATGAAATAACAGCCTGTAGGATAATATCATTAAAACCTCTAAATAAAGCCGAAATTTATCATAGTAATGTTACCTGGAAAGTAAAACTCACTAATTGCGAGCGACAGCTAAACTAAAGCTCTTTTCTGATTGCCGCCCGTCTCGCCACCGTTAGTGGTGCTCGAGACGCGGAATTCGTCACCTGTTGAAAATAATTAGTCAAAAAAAATCAGTAGTTACACAAAAAAATGCAGGTGCTGCATAATACTCAACATCTAGCTTTATGTGGGCTCTCAAAGCGCAAACTCGAATAAAAAATTCAGAGGAATTTCGGTGAGAATTTGTACGAAAGCAAACTATTCGAACGAGTATGCTCTCTCGCCTGACGTAATCTGTAGTGGAAAACAAACCTCTTTTTTGGTATCGACGTAATTTTACTATGTATGTACCCTTAGAGGCTTAACAAGTTTTTTAGCACGGGTGTGTTAAAAACTTGTAAAATAGTAATGGCCAATACTTTTAAATGGTTAGGATTTGGATAATTTCTATAGTTAAATAAAAAGCTATAGTTTGTTCTAATGGTAAAGACTCCCATAATATAAAAATTAAATATTGTGTAATTCTGTTGTTCTAAAACCTTCTGAATTAAACTTATTTCACTTCCTGCGAACCTAATAGAACCATTTAACTAAGGTACGGTCTACAAGGTAAATTCAGAAGTAACCGCGTAACTTTCGACTTTTATAATTCAGTTTTAGCTAAGATTGTATTTTTTATATTTGAAACCTACATAATACTCTTACATACATTGGTCTTCATTTCTGATACTTAGGTACATGTATACTAGTTGTACACACACATACCACACCATACCAACAATTATCAATAGAACGTGTTCTCACGGCTATCACAATAAAATTACGATAAATTTGTTATATTTTTAATTATCTGTGTTTAATATTCAATTATTTGTTTAGAGTAAAATAAAATGGATAAAAACCATTCATTTAAAATATAAATAAAAAATAACTGGCTTGGTGGCGCAGTTGTACTGTATGCGCCTGCTGTACTTGAGATCTTGGATGCAAATCCTGGATTGAACCAAATTTTTGCATGACCTACTGATATGACATTCGGAGTTTAGATTGATTAATAAGCATGTATGTACTTACAAAAAAGTATATAAGTGTTCTATTGATATATAAGTATA
Organism: Phragmatobia fuliginosa; assembly: GCA_932526445.1. Classification (NCBI taxonomy): domain Eukaryota; kingdom Metazoa; phylum Arthropoda; class Insecta; order Lepidoptera; family Erebidae; genus Phragmatobia; species Phragmatobia fuliginosa. The sequence goes on along the minus strand of OW052065.1, from coordinate 5,873,728 downwards.
CTACAGATTGACTATCTAGCTTTCATAATACAAGTTCAGCTCAGTTTGAAATTATTTATTAATTTATTGCTAAAACTAAATTACACTAAGAATAAAAAAATATATTAAAAAAACAAAATAAAAATTATTTCTAGTTATTGGTGCTCTTTGAGAAAAAACTTCATACAGCAGTGGACAGAAATAGGCTAAACTGGTAAGTATAATAAATAAATAAATATAAATATTTTCGGACATCTTACATACAACGCCATTATTATACCTCTTTACGCACTTTTATCTTAGCCCACATGTTATATTTATATTAAAACTTACTGAAGTTGTCTTAAACGATTTTTAGACCGAAATCTTCACTCTTATCTTAGCCCACATGTTATAGTTATATTAAAAATTACTGAAGTTGTCTTATACGATATTTTAGACCGAAATCTTCAAATATTCGTCCCCCAATGCTGACATTATGGGACGAATATTTTATTTTAAGAGCGGCAACATTCCAAACACCACAAAATAACAAATGTCAACAAGTTGTCATTTTCCGGATGTAAACATATTGATTAGTTCTGTGTTCTGTTGTATTTTTATCGTATCCCTAAAATAATATTACAAAATGGATCAAGAAACAGCTAAAAAGCTTTTAGTTGAAGGTGGAACTTTTGTCTTTTTGGGTGTTCCTCAGGAAACTCAATTTGGAATTGATATGCAATGCTGGAATACAGATGATGATTTTCGCGGAATTAAAATGATTCCCCCAGGATTACACTATATTCATTATTCGGGTGTCAGTAAAGGCACAGGTGACGTGTCTCCACGGTAAGTACGTTACTTTTGTTTCATAAATAATGTATTTACAACATAAACAATATTGACTTCTAGGATGTGTATCTCCAATCAATATTTTGTTACTATTTTCAGTACGCACCCTGCAGGAGCTCCGTTGAAAGAGATTAAATTTTAAACCATAAAGTTCACACAATCACGAAACATGTTTTACATGTCATAAAATTACCTGAAATTAACCAGGTTGCCCTGGTCAAAGGCCATGACAATCAAGGATGTTAGAATATAGAACTAGTGTATTTTAAGATACATTTATTACTATATGACATTGTGTGTAAAATGTACGAAATATTTATTTATTTATTTTACTTTAAATAAATCTATCAAAACATTGTCAACATCGTTTCAGCTAAAAGATATCCACAACTGGGTACTGGATACAGTGATGCTCTGATTCAACAAAATATTAATTCAATTTATATATTTATCCAAAAACAAATCCTCTGAAAAAAATGTTAAAATTTTACAGGTCTAGTTTCATACACTTTTTTCTTCAAGATTTCTATACCAGTCCCATGCTGCTTTCCAACAAAAAATTAAAGTAAATACTAAATAGAATTACTATTCCAAATTCAATTTTCATACTTATCTGAAACAAATCCTCATTACAGGTCTGGATTCATGCACTTTTTTCACAAAAAAGAGTTTTTAGTTAAAATGTGGGACAAAAATACTGAGGACATGAGCAAAGATGAAATAACAGACGAGAGTATACAACGCCTGAAAGATAACCTGTTCAACTTAGACAGGCATCTTGGACCATATCCTTATGAGATATGGCAGAAATGGAAGCTGCTGACATCTCAAGTCACAGGTTAATATTACTATCCATAATGATATTGTCTAAATATAAATACATAATATATATACTTTTTTCCATTAGTTCATACATATTGCACAAAGAAAAAACACCCAATTTCAGAACCAAATATTTCCAGATCATACAAACATTTAGTCTAACCTGGGAATTGAACAAGAGACCTCTTGATCAGCAGCCACATGTGTCAACCGCTAGACAAGTGACTATTTCATTCATTAAATGTTTAACTACATGGATTATATTTAATTTCATAAAAGTTTTGTTTGAATGACATAAATATTGAATAGGAAATAATATTTTAGAGTATGTATCTTATAACGTGCCTTTTCTTCTTGTTTATTTACAGCTGAACTAGCCACAAAGCTGTCACCGGAGAATGGCATTATTAGAGCTTCTGTTGAGCTGTTGTCAACATCTGATGAAGACAGGCCACGAGGGGTCAAATCTACATTAGGTTCAATGGAAAGTCAAGAAAGCACAGAAGAAGCACATACAAAAGAGACAAGCCAAGAAACAGAAGAATCTGCTGGACAGTCTGATGCTAAAAGAGCGAAGAGGATTACAAGAGAAGAAAGAGAGGATGCAATGTTGCCAGATTTAAAACCAGCCCCAGGTGTTTTTTTTTTTTTCTCTATTTGAATTGACAAAATGTAAGATCACAGTACAGTCTATAATTGAGTATATGTTGCTGTACCTTTTGGTTATTTTTTTTATGAGAAAACTATCTCTTACTAAATTAGCTTTAATTAATAAAGTTCGTCACCGCCACATATGAATCGATGTCCAAGAGTTTAAGTCTTTAAAGTGTGCTTGGGTGGACAGTATACAACCGAAAACATCAAAGATCCCTGCTTATCTCGCACCATTATTGTTGTTGCTTTGTGTTGGCTCTGTTTTATGCTCTGGAATATAATCATGCTGTAGTGTATGTGTCACTCAGTTATTCATTCATTCGTTTACTGTGAATGAATGAGGTGTCACTAAATTATTCATTCACTCGTTCACTATGAATGAATGAGAAGAAAGCATTATGTCATCTCGAGAGTACGTGCGGTCGTGACATATTTCAGTCGACTATTAGAGACGATAGCGATTGGGCGCGTGAATCTGTGAGCTGGCAATATAGAAGGATATACTCCCATGAGTCCATTTTTACGGACTAAGGTTATAATATTCTTGTACGCATCTTTATAGAACTTACTTTGTAGAACATGTTTGTAGAACTTATTCTTAGTTGATTTTATTTATGATTTTTAGTAGTATGTATCAGTACGCTGATTAATTAATTTAATTTAGTAGCATCTTCAATGCCGTACAAGATAATTGGTGGAGGTTTATTTGCAAGTTTCTCTTTGAATTCTAGTTCATCCTCTGTTAGATTGATCTGTAGGCAGGCTATTGTATCTGTTAGCAGTTTTAATAGTTTTAGGAGATAGCAAATCTGATATTCTTTTTCGTTTATTGCCTCTAGCTGCTGGAACTCTTTGCTATTTGAGAGGGCTAGATGCGTTATTAGTTATATTAGTTGATACCGGATTTGTTGCGGGAATAGGGGTTTTGGATTCATTCTGTGATTTGCTTCCAAGGGATTGGCCTCTTTGCTTGTTTTTATTAAGTTTCCTTTTTGTTATGAATAGACGCGAAGCACTTGAATCTTGGCTGATTTGGTTATTTTTAAATAAATACTAATAAATATTTCGAACATCTGACACAAGGCCATCTAGTCCCAAACTAAGCGGAACTCGTTCTATGGGTTCTAGGCAACTGATGTAAATACATACTATACTTTTTATTCTGTAAATACATTCATATTAAAAGAACTAACTCCGACCCGGGAATCAAACCAGAGACCTTGAGTACATGTGAGTGAGCCGTCAATTTTACCACGATATCAGTCTAATCACGTTCAATAAAACTGTCAATAGCAATTACTCTATTCAAATGCAAATTTATCGCTAATAGACATGCATAAGGAAAACGAATGATTTTCTTGTAATTACATATTTATACCAACTAGCGGCCCGTCCTGACTTTGACCGGATACATGATAAGTGTAGGTATTTAAAAAACATTTTAAATTTGACAGATTATATACTAAAACTTTCCTCGAGAATCAATCCATCCATTGATGAAAACAGCATGAAAGTCGATGCAGTAGTTTTTGTTTATTGCGAACAGACAGATAGACGCGGTAAAATACTGTTTTATAAAATGTAGTGATCTTTAATAACGGCTAATTACAGTTACACGATTTTATTTCCATTCGAATAAATTTTAAACCCGTCCTCGGCCCCGAATCTTCACACTCGAGAGACAAAGGCTAGAGCGTTTAACACTGAGTTTTGAACGCTCAACCCTCAATGCATACTACATTAATAATCGGAATGAAATTCGCTTTCGACTTCGACAAAACGCATCAAATATCTATCAGAACTTACCAGTTCTCTCGACAATAGCTGCAATTTTAGAACACCCTGTGTTTTATATTGGCTTAAACTGTGCATGTAATGTAATTTATTTTATTTGCAGGTATGTCAATGCGTTTCACAGAAATCCCACGCGACAAATACCCGCCAGGTTCGTCGCCAGAAGAAATCACAAAACATTATTTAGACCAGTCTTATTCCTTAGAGCTGATGATCGCACAACATGATGAGTAAGTGCATATTTAACTTAAAAGCAGAATTTATGCTAGTAATGTCCGAAAAAAAATATGAGCCTGTTAAAGTAACTACTCTACCTGATGGAAAGCATGAGTATTATCCACAGAGTAGGGGTCACTCTGGTAGGCTTAAATACTTACTTACTTCTCTGGCTCAGCGATCCAAGTGTGACAGAAGAATGTGCCATTATTTTCTATTCAGTGCCAGTTCAGACCAATCGAGTACTTTCATCTCTTTCATATCTCGAGCGATCTCATCTCGAATATAAGTACAAAAAAAATACGCCACTCAATCATGTGATCAAAACAAAATATTAGCCAATGAAACAAGAGAATAAAATCGAAAAGGAAAAACGTTTGCAACTTGACTAGAGGGGCTGGACTATAAATACATTCCATTTTTCCTTCTACTTACATTGCTCTATGATTTGTTGTTTCAGACCTCTGCACATAATTGGCGAGCTACAATTCGCTTACTTGTGCTTTCTTATCGGACATTCCCTAGAAGCATTCGAACATTGGAAGAATCTTGTCATTCTCATGTGCTCATGCGATGATGCGATACACAAATACCGCAGCGTTTTCTTCCATTTCATTAGAACAATTGAAGTACAAATTGAGGAAATGCCAGAAGATTTCTTAGCTGACATTGTTATGAATAAAAACTTGGTGTACAAGAAGCTTCGAGAATTTTTCCGCACGGCATACGTGAGCAAGGTTGACGGACGACTTTTGACCATGATTGAGAGATTCAAAGAAAATTTGACGGACAAACTTCAATGGGATTTCACAGGCTTAGATGCTGATGAAGAAGACGAGAGGCCAGTTATAGTACAGATTAATGAAGCAGAATAGATCAATAAGAATATTTTTAATATACAATCCTTTTGACTTGGACTATTTAAGGACTGTCTTGTAATCAACATGCCACAACACTTTGACGAGGCAACACTTTTTAAAAATAAGAGCGATTGACATTTTATTTTAATTTTGAGAATAGAACAAATATAATGATGTGTGTGTGTGTGCTAAGCGTGAGCTGCTACTGATCACACTTCGCGCGGTTAACGTGCGTTAAGAACAAGCATTTTGTTTAAAGTGCATTTTCATAATACATTACACAATAAGGAGTCAATCTTAACGTATTGACTCCTTATTTGAAATGGTTTTAGCTTTGATCTGGATCAGAGCATAAAAAATCATCTCACTACGGTGCCGTAGTGTAGGTCACCATGCTGCATTGTCCGTGTTCACAATGCGGATGGTGACCACCACTCTTGGTTCTGCTCAGGCCATCCATCAAGCTAAGTCATTTTGACACCAAATTATAAAAAAAAAAAACTTTTCTGTGAAATTTGCGTTCAATCCCCGGAACTGCTCGTCACATAAACGCTATAGGCACTGAAATCTTAACGCGCGGACGACGTACGATCAACGCAAGCCTTCTGAGCTTGGTATTACAAATTGATCTTCTATTTATTGTTGGTTGTATTGTAATCATAATGTTCATATACGTATTTAAGAGCAATATTCGACTTATGGTAATTTATAGTTTCTCTGTTTTAAAATAAAATTATATAAAGTGGCAACACTTTTTTAGGTTATTGTAGAGTAACCCATGTTACAATAAAACGAGGTATGGCACTCCGAGACACGGTGATGACGTAGGTGACACAAGACACGTCATCTGCTCTATCGAAGGCTCTCAAACTTCAAAATTTTTGGGGAAAATTAATCACTGGGGAAATTTAGTTTTCAGTTAATACCATTACTTATTAATAGGTGCTAAACTTTCCCTAAAATTATAAAATTTGAGAGCCTTCGATGGAGGAGATGACGTGTCTTGTCATCCTGCGTCATCACCGTGTCTCAGAGTGCCAACCCCCCCCACCCCAGCCTGTAAATGTGAGATATATATAATTTAAAAAAAATACCAATCGACGTATCTTAAATAGCACTTTCCAAAATTATTTATTATTAAAATAGCACCCTCTTAGTTTACGAGTAAAAAAATAATAAAGATACTACATGCTACACCGTCTATATCACTTGAAATACTTCGAATTTCGTACTTTTTGCAATCTGGAAAAATTGCACCCTACATGAAACTAATTGCACTATCATTAGAATTTAATAAAATGCAATAGATAATGCAAAAAAACAAATAAAACGTAATCAGTCAATTGCCGAAGGCGCGTGGTACGTTTGCGCATGCGCAGGCCATGCATCTAGGGTCGTACTAGTGCAACTACCGCCATCTACTAGGCAAGTAAGAATTACATTTAAAATGATTTATTATGAAAATTGAAAGTCTATATTTATTATAAACAAATTTATTTTGTTTTAACTTAACGAACATTCTAAATTCATTATGTATTTAAGATTTTACAGTATATTGCTTTATTAATTTACACGACAGTGTAAGTAAGCAGACAATTCTTTTCAATATTATTCTTTAATAAAAACTTTTACTAAGAGTCTAGCAGTACATTTTTTACTCATATCTGCGTCTCTGTACAAGATGTAAAGAGACTTTTTAGCTATCTAAACAAATTGTTTTTTGGAGCGCGCCTTCGACAATTGACTGATTACGTTTTATTTGTTTGTTGCAATAACTATTGCATTTTATTAAATTCTAATGATAGTGCAATTAGTTTCGAGTAGGGTGCAATTTTTCCACATTGCAAGAAGTACGAAATTCGAAGTATTTCAAGTGATATAGACGGTAAAGCATGTAGTATCTTTATTAATTTTTTACTCGTTAACTAAGAGGGTGCTATTTTAATTATAAATAATTTTGGAAAGTGCTATTTAAGATACGTCGATTGGTATTTTTTTTTTATTATATATCTCAAATTCACAGGCTGGGGTGGGGGGGGTAGAGTGCCATACCTTGTTTTGTTGCATCATGGAGTAACCGAGTCCGTAGTGAGGCCCTCCTTGTTGATCTAGAATCACTAGACATAGTTATATTTTAATATACATAGATTTTATTAGACAATTGTCAATTGAACTTCTTTCTACATTTTCTTCCCTACCTGGCACTTATCCCAAGGTAGATTCAAGTCGTATATCTGTGTACTATGTACATTTATACTATGATATTTAAAGTTTAACTTTTTTAACTTTAAGTAGAATCCTTTGTGGACCCCACCCTGCATGTTAGTGAATCGTGTACAACTTTACATAGTTGCCAAAAATAGATTAAATAATGTCTTATTAAATGGTATTGGTTCCCTCAATGTAATTTTTAAATATTTAAAGTCAATAAATGGTACCTGTTAATTTTGTTGTTTTAATTTGTGGACCTAACTGGTGTGAAATGGTTTACTGATACTACTACCTTGACCAAGTCCTAAGTTAAAACAAGAGAAAAGGCGTTGGCGATTGTAAAAAGAGATTCGACGCGGAACACCTGCATGTTGGCTAAGCCACGTGGTTTGGTTTTAAAAAGTTGTTACGTGTTGCGTATTTATGAAAGAAAAATTTAGGACATACGAAGGAAGCTTGTCGCTGAGCTCGACCTGGTTCTGAGCTATATTTCTCAATTGGGTAGTGAGAATTTGGTCGACTTCAACGCCAAGAAAACACAGGTGTGCGCGCTCACTACCAAAAAGTTTCCGTTCCTTCCCCTCCCCACTTTTCAGAACACTTAACTGCCACTACAGGACAAGCTCAGTATCCTGGGTATGGATATTTGCCGGGATGTCAACCGACGGGAGTACATTGAGAGCGTCACCGAAGCGGTCTCGCGGAAGCTCGGTCTTATGGTAAATAAGGTGAAGCGGTTCTTATCGCCGGAGCACCTGTCTTCTTCAAGACCCAGGTTCGTTCCTACGTGGAGTATTGTTCTCACCTCGGATTCGCGAAGTACATAATCCATCTTTGAGCCCTTTCTAGTTTAATGATGTGCGTTTTAAATGCACCTCCCCAAGATTTAATACAATAATAGATTGAACAAGGGAGAGGTAGATTGTTTGTCATTAGCAACATGACAGTTTTTTCGAGATGTAAATAAACTTTCTTGTTCTCTCCGTAACCTGGTCAATCTGTGGACACCGTGTCAGTCTCTTATCCAACAACACTCCCAAATATTTCATAGGTAAAACCAGGAAAGTTCAGGTGCAGTTGTTTTCCATTATAGGCATGTTAGGGCAAGTGCTGTGATGATTTTGAAGGTCAAAACTGGGTGGCAAGGTACACACTCTATTGACAAAAAGAACATATTTTCTTTTATTAACGTTTAAAGTCAATGAATTTGCACTTAGCCATTCCGAAAAAAAATTTTTGTCCTGTGTTTTTATTTTTTTCCACGTTGTTACCATGAAATATACTTAAGTGCAGTATTATCTGCGAATGTAAAAACTTTGCAATTTTTTAATCTCACATTAATAAATTATTAATGTAGATCAGAAATAATGTTGGGACCAAAACACTGCCTGGGATACGCTGTAATGAATACATCAATCACTACTAATGAGGCCATTTATCGTAACTTTTTGAGTTCGATCATTCAGGTAACTAACAAACAATTACCATGTTTTCCTCGAATGCCAACTTTATCCATTTCGTCTAGTAGACCTGAGACAGAGACTGTGTCAAAAGCTTTTGCAAGGTCTAAGAATACACCGACATATTTTTTGTCTTGTCCACATGTGATGCTACAAAGTCCGACAGTATCACAGAATACATAATAGTACCAGCACAGAAGACTCACTCCGAAAAGTAAATTAAAGTTATAGATACCCTCGGTGTCAAAAGATTAAGTTCAATTTAGATCGCACAGCGCCGAATCACTACGATTATATTTACCTACAATTGCGTCTCTTTCTATCGTGTAACTCTGAACTGTTCTGACGATGTCTGTTCGACCGGCGTGTCTGACCCGGCAGGCAGCCGGCCGACTATACCTAAACTGCGGAGTGACACCCCCCTGACAGTATGTTCTCTTTTTCTAAGTACGAGAAGAGTCTCCTGTTCATAACTTTTTCTATACCTAATCTTAGACAAAGCAGGCAGTACCGAGATTGGTCGATAGTTGTTGACAGTCTCTGGCCTTGGCCTTATAAACAGGATGAATGCCGGATGTTTTAAAAACTTCAGTGAAGATACCAGTCATGACAGGTGTAATTACGCAATCAGCAGTATTCAATAATTTAGTAGGAATAGCATCCCAACCCATAGCAATATCACTCCTTAAGTTCTTAATTGTAGACTGAATTTCTTGATCTGTTGTTTTCAACAGTACCATAGAATTTAGCTTCGAGTAGTTTTTTTAATTTTTTTATTTAGTACCCAACAATTTATTAATATCCAGAACGCAGAAGTTTGAAAAAAATACCATCGTTGGCCTTCATCAACTTGTTCAACTGATGCAATTATATTTATTTAATTAATTTTTATTTCTGCAGTTTTTTTTTTTTGCTAGATATGCAATAGCTTAAAACCTATATTAGTAACGACTTTGCAAAGGTTAGAGTATAAACCAAACGCTACAGTTTCTGCTTATTTGTAGATGTGTGAAAAACCCATTTCAATAATGATTGGAATTTATTTTCCTATTTAAAAACGAGTATATAATAATATAGCATTGTAATAAATACAATAATATTTTCATAATTATTTCTTCTTAAACTGCTTCTTCATTGGTTTCTGATTTTGCTTTTCAAATTTCGGTTTCTTAGCTGCAGCAGCTGGTTCTGTAAAAATAATATCACTTAGGTATGCTTGCTATGAACTACTTTATTCATATTAGTACTGTGGCGACTTCCACATATAGCGCGAAGTAAACATACAACAGCGCCATCTAGCGAAGAAACACTGAACTACGGAGAAAAATATGGAATGAACTAAACGGAGTAACTACTAATCCTGACTCGCGGAAGTGAAATTCACGCGCCGACTAACATATATACAACATCCCAATATCAACCGTTGGGCAGTGGCCCACCAGGCATGATCACCTCGCCTGGTCAGAGGATCCTCCCTTTGTGTTGGAGGAACACGACACCCGTTCCTCCACAGTACAGATTAAAAAAAAACTCGACAGAGTACTAGAGTAACTGATACGTCACGGATAATCGCTGGTGATAGTGAGTCGGTCATGTCTTCAGGCCAAACAACGGATACTGGAGCCGAAATTTGGCAGTGGAGACCGCGATTAGGCAAAAGTAGTTTGGGGCGCCCTATGTTACGATGGGCCGACGATTTGAAGAAAGTGGCTTGCAGCAGATGGATGCGGACTACCCAAGACCGGAATAGTTGGCCTTCTTGAGCAACTCCTTCGTTTAGCAGTGGACGGCGAGAAGTTGATTTTAATTTGAAAAACAATCATCAGACCTGATTCACACACGGCCGCTGTCCAAATCAAGGCAAAGCCATATAACAAACCGTTCATCCACTTACTTAAGTTCTGGATAGGTAATTTAATAAACTAATTATTTTTAATGTACTGCTAAATGAAATTTTGGATTCGTTTGTAAATTGCATATATAATATCTTCCTAGTTTTTATTCACAAGATTTAGTTCCAGAGATTACCCTGAATGCTATTGTGTGCTTCCATATTTAATATTCAAATTATTGGAAGTTCTTTTTTCACATTAAATAAAATAAATATACTCACTTTGAGGAGCAACCCTTTTGACTGCATTGCCTGACTTCTGTTCTTGTTTTTTTAGCTGTGGCTTCTGTTTTTGTGTTTCTGGTTTTTTCGGAGCTGGCTGGGTTACCTTCGGTAAAGGCTTATTTTTACCTTGCTTTTTACCTTTCAAATGGGTTACAAACTCTTCTTCTTCATTATCACTAGAATCAATAAAATAGAAACATGTATATTCTTGGATCGCGAAAGCGTTTAGACGTGTCCTCCGTATTAAGTGTTGTTTTGCTCCCATTATTTAATTAAATAAAACATTAAAGTATTCGATTGAAGTACCAGGAGTTTAAACATTTCATAAAGTCAAGCGACCGCGACGGTGGCACTGGTAGACCGAACAAGCACACCAACTACGACTGCTACGCTGTCCTACGCACACAATTTATTAATATAATACATCACCCTAAAACTTCTTTCATTAAGAAATTCTTCATATTTCTAGCACCATACGTTTATAACAAAATTAATAAAGTCATATTTTCTCTTTAAACAAGTTCCACTGTAAAAAGAAGGTACTTCCATATTTAATGGATTAGCCATATGAAGAAACTGAAAAGTTGATACAAATAGTTAGTTATTGCTTGATTAGTTTTTGATTATGCTTAGGTTCACATATTATTATTTAACTAGCTGTGCCCGCGACTTCGTTCGCGTGGTTGTCGAGAGCAAAACAACGTCGTTTAGATAAGAGTATATCACCTTTTTGATGATTTAGATAAGAGTCCTGACTTTGGTATAGTTGATTACGTTAATGCTTCTCTATATACTATGTTAGCGGTGGAATTACCCGGAGCATATACAAAAAGGTTGTTTGGGTTGCTAACACGTGATAGAGAAACATAGAGTTGGCCGTGTGAAAAACAATCAAAAGTAAGGTCTACACCCGCAACGGATAACGTCTGGCCTTGGGCTTTATTAATAGTCATAGCGTAACAGAGGCTTACAGGAAATTGCACACGTTTGAAAGTAAACGGAAAATTATTGGGGATAATGGGTATCCTGGGAATGAAAACAACATCACCGGAGCCGCAACCTGTTAAGATTTCGGCTTCGATGACATTTCGTTGGAGATTTGTTACTCTCAACCGAGTTCCATTGCATAGTTTTGGTGGGCTTAAATTTCTGAGTAGAATGATTGGTACTCCGACTTTTAAATAAATTTTGTGTGCTGGAAGACCTGGTGTATTTAGAGAGTCTAAAAACTCTACTGGATAGTGGGTGGCATCTCCTTCTTCTAAAACCGTGTTAATAGATAAATATTCCCTACTTTCTCCAGAAACATGTACCAATATTTGAGAATTTATTGCTGCTGCTTGGTCGTTGCGAGGTGCCAAAATAGCTCGTTGGCATAGCCAAGCAGCGTCATGGTTCGAGATCTCTGATGGATCTCCGTATACAGAGGAAATGAGTTCCTGCTGTGAGGCAACAGAAGAACACAGGCTTTCGACTAAAGTTACTTTACCTCCTTCTTGAGTCGGGTATGTGCCGTTACCAATTTGAAGTAGTAAATTTGAGAAAACCTGCGCGTTTGCGTCACCTCCCAAATATGCTCGCATATTAAAGCTCAAATTAGTTAATATGACACTACGCCATAAAATAGAGCTCTTTAAACAGGCACCTATTTCATCGGCCCTCGTTCCTCTGGGTATTATAGGGAGTGTCTGCCTGAAGTCTCCACAGAATAGCACCGTTAAGCCTCCCATCGGTCGGTCATTTTGTCTTATATCTCGCAACGTTCTATCTACAGCTTCCACAGCTTTACGATTTGCCATCGTACACTCGTCCCAAACGATAAGGGCGCAATCGCGTAAAACCCTTGCTTTATCACTATTGCGAGACACGTTGCAAACAGGGTTTTCTGTGCGGTCCAAGTCGATTGGTATTTTAAATGTTGTATGTGCAGTTTTTCCTCCTGGTAATAAAGTGGCAGCTATTCCTGAGGAAGCGACGGCAAGGGCAATTTTGTTTTGGCTCCTTATTTGAGCCAAGATAACTTTAGTGAGGAAAGTTTTACCTGTTCCACCAGGTGCATCTAAAAACAGCATTTCTCCTAATGAATGTTCTACACTACAGCATACTCTATCAAAGATTTGACGTTGTTCTGACGTCAAATTTGAACAGCCATTTCGCAATATTTCTGCTAACTCTTCGGGGTTGTAATTTATTTCAGATGTATACTCCCTATTAATTCGTTCCCCACCAACTGTCGGTGTCGGCAAGCCGTATTGACTGAGGGGGTTCCCTCCTATACTTGTAACTATATCTTGTATAGCCAGCAAAGCCCTATTATGGCAGCTTTCACGTACTTGGTCAGAAGTTTCACTATTTATATTTTGCTGTCTCAAAAAATCTTCGGCAAACGCGTCTTTATATTTTTGCCACAACTGCCCAGCGTCCGATAGGCCACAAAATGTCAACAAAATGGCAAATAAATGGCGCAAACGATGTGGACTATCACTGACGCATGCTTCGGATAAAGCATCATCCCAATGCTGATCGCCATCTAATAAATGCCGTGCGCGGCAAGCAGCTTGAAATGTGGGATATTCTATATCGTCCACTTTGCGGAGCTCAGCAAAAGAAGTAGGTCCTCGCACTGTGTGAAGAAGAAGGCGTAAATAATAACACTCTGCATTATTTGGGTGCACCGTGTATACTCTTCCAATCACGTGTTCTTTAAAAATGCCGGACTCGCCTTCTACAGCAGTTCCACGTCTCCTGCGATTAAAAACACCTTGCTGCTTGTTATAAGTATAATAATGTGGCACTTCATTGTACAACAGAGACTTAGCGAAATTGTCTCTTTCGCAAAGGCGAAAGAATGCGAGCAAGGTGGTTTGTCTTGGGTTGTTCATTCTTTCTGCCACATTTTCTGGCTGAAAGTAAACTCGCTGCCCGCCTTCCAGGTGCACGTCAAGATGGATGACTGGCGGATACCTTTCATGAATAGGGAAACTCAAAATGCGCCAAACTGCCTCCGAAGAGCTTATGTATCGGCCAGATTGATACCTTGTCACTTCATCAAATTGGTTGTTATTTCTTAGTGCTATCATGGCTTGATCACTACCTTTATTAACATATTTACATATATATTTTATAGATTCGACGCTATTACAAATTTCAACATTAATGTGTGCTTGAAAAGCGTTTGACAAAACTGGAGAATACGGTACCACCCAACTATTATTTAGAATTATTTCTTGTCCACGGAATCTGACAGTAGCTGTGAAACCACCTTGTGACGGTGATCTTCGCCGGTATTGCGGATACCCATTTTCCCCAGCCATAGTTAGTTCTTTCAGTGCTCTGGGGTATTTTTTTGAGCATTGACCATCTTTCATGCACGGTGATTCCCTGTTTAAGAGGCCACATGGCCCGTGAACCATATGTGTTTTTACTATGTCATGCAAAATCGGATCTGCATTATAGTCCGGAAATTCTGCACTTATGACACTGTCTATAGCATCGGGACGAATTTTTTCTTCCAGCCACAGAAGAATGTGCGCGTGGGGTAAACCACGCTTTTGCCACTCGACGCTATACATAAAACAAAGAGTTGAACCGAAAACTTTCTCCTTTGTAAGTAGATTAATCAAGACTTTGAGTTTTAAATGAAAAATCCTAGCAATAATGTCATGTCTGTCGTATGACGCCTGTCCTGTGAGAAGTGCCTGGCAAATCTCCGTCCACTTTGGATTTGTTGTAAATGTTATAAAAAGGTCCGGCCGGCCGTATTTACGGACGTAACAAAAAGCATCTTGCGTTCGTTCGTGCATATACCGCGGACCGCCTGTGAAACTGGATGGCAAAATAACCAATCGACCCAAGTTTTCGACGTTATTATCTGATTGCATGGCGTCCCGCAAGTGCACGTATTCTTCAGCGCGTAACCGTCGCTGGTTAGTGCGAATATACACTAAACGTTCAGTTTCTATTTTTGCGTACATGTCCACAATAAATTGGCTGAACAAACCACGAAATCGTTGCAAATATACGAAACTGTTTTGCCTTATTTGTAAAAGGTAGGAATAGTATTGTTGAGCAGATATTTTTTTTTGATAATTAGTGACTCTCGTAGTAGGGTTCACTTGGTACAGCCCAAAATTGTACCCATCTTCACCATGACAATAGATTAGTGGATATTGCAGGGCGTCGTAAGCTCGGTGGGTTTCCAAAATGCGTTGAAGGCGATCGTCGCGTGTACGCAACACGATATCACGTCTCTCACACTCCTGGTCGACTAAAACAACTGCAACTTCATCTGCGACGGGTGCATTGTGTCTTCCACGGTGTTCACCCACAGGACGTCTATCGGCACTTATAACAATTTTGAAATCATTGCTGCCTTGTGGAATTGACTCCAATGCAGCTTTGAATTCACGAACGTACTGGTTAACGCGATGCAGCAATTCTTGAAGTTGACCCAAAAGCTCAGCATTGAGCTGGGGAAAATTGTGATTTCTAACATTGAGCTGTTGCGTGTAATCGGATACAAAATAAATTTGGAGAAATTTGGGTTCATTTTCTGGCAGCAAAGATCCAATAAGGTGATAAACTTGACCTTGTACTTTGAAGGTTGGCATGAACGGTCCTTCCGTTATTTGTTTTGCCCCAAAGGAAGTCATTTGGAAAGCACTGTTATATAAACGAATATTATCCAAAAAACGGTTCGACTGGGGATGATCGCCATTCAGGAGACTTATAAGTAAGTGTGGTGGATCTTGGAAATTTGGAAGAACAATTTTTCCATTTGAGCAGCACATTCCATCTGTCTCTTTCCTCCATTTCAAAGCATGACAAAAATTACAAATTTCTCTCATGTCACCCACGAAAGTAAAGCCAGCATAATTAATTCTAGACGAATATGTGAACCCTGATTTTTCCCTATTGTCCCAAGGTAATAAAATATTTGCATCGTCATTTTCCATGGACTCATCAGCTCCGCTATTTGTTTCTCTATTCATATGGTATCGAGCTCGTTCTATTTCTAGGCGAGATTGACGTTGTTCTGCTGTTTCTGCTCGTCTTAGTTCATCTATTCTTTCCCTTTCAGATGCAAGATAACTTTCATTGTTTCTTTGTACACCTACATAGTTATGTCTAGCTATTTCTAATCGTTCTTCTCTTTGGGAGAGAGATTCAGACTCGCGCGAGAGAGCGTGTCGCTCTCGGTCAGATGACAGACGTGCTTGGCGTTCCTCGATACTCTCTTGAGAACGCAAAGTCGCGGTCCGAGTTCTTTGCGAACTTAAGCGCGACTCCCTTTCTGTGAAAGTCTCTGACTCGCGTGAGAGAGACTGGCGCTCCCGATCAGCAGACAGCCGAACTTCGCGTTCCTGGATATTCTCTTGAGAACGCAAAGTCGCGGTCCGAGTTCTTTGCGAACTTAAGCGCGACTCCCTTTCTGTGAATGTCTCTGACTCACGTGAGAGAGAGTGGCGCTCCCGATCAGCAGACAGCCGAACTTCGCGTTCCTGGATATTCTCTTGAGAACGCAAAGTCGCGGTCCGAGTTCTTTGCGAACTTAAGCGCGACTCCCTTTCTGTGAATGTCTCTGACTCACGTGAGAGAGAGTGGCGCTCCCGATCAGCAGACAGCCGGTCTTCGCGTTCCTGGATACTCTCTTGAGACCGCAAAGTCGCGGTCCGTGTTCTTTGTGAACTTAAACGTGACTCCCTTTCGGTGAACGTTTCCGATTCACGTGAAAGAGCGATGTGCTCTCGGTTAGCAGATAACCGTGCTTCACGATCTTCTTCCGATTCCTGAGACCTACAAAGTCTCATCCTTTTCGCATTTCGGCTACGCAGCGAAAGGTTAGTTTTTTTTCTTTGAGGCATTTTCAAGGAAAATTAAAGCAATAAACAAAACTAACAACACTTATGACTGAATAGCCTACAAACTTAAAAGAACGGTGCGTCGAACAGTCTAGTGTGACAACGTATCGTCTGTTCGTGGTCGTGACTCAACGAATTGGCAACACTAACTTACTGTATAACGATTGGCACTATTGGATTCAAACTACGAAGTAAATCAAATACAATCTTAACTTCGTACTTCAAACCAATGACCAAAGTTGACCAAACGAAACCAATAAGATAAGCAAATACTTTTTTTTCGACCAATTTAGAAAATCGATAAACCAAGCAACCAAAGAACTTTTACGACACACGCAAGAACTTTTAAGACACCTAACGAAACCCAATTTGCCTAGTAAACACGGTGGACGTCATCCTCGCGCGGAAAATCTTAACACCGCGATTCAGAAAATGACGTCATTTGCACAACGCCATCTATCGGATTTAGATTTCAACTATCAACATTAGTTCTATTTTTAGTCTTAAGATGTCGTTGCAAGTACTATACTTAATTGCGTAACGTAATATTTTACTTCTTGAACTCACTAAATTAATCATATCTTTTGATAGAGTGAACCGATTTCGATGAAACAAAAACTAAGTTAAACCTCAAGTTGCGTATAATTTTTGTATATAAACATTGTCAGCATTGAATTCGTAGATTTTACGTGATGTGCGCACAAACAAACAGACAAACAGACAAACAGACAAACAGACAAACAGACAAAAATTTCAAAAATGATGGAAATGGGTTCTGTTACTTATCTTTTCACACGCTG
This sequence comes from Phragmatobia fuliginosa, assembly GCA_932526445.1. NCBI lineage: Eukaryota > Metazoa > Arthropoda > Insecta > Lepidoptera > Erebidae > Phragmatobia > Phragmatobia fuliginosa. The sequence continues at coordinate 5,856,121 of OW052065.1, read as the reverse complement.
GCTATTTTTTGTTTCAATTTCTTCAATGTACAAAAATGACTTTTCTACAGATTTATTATATGTATAGATGAGCATTTAACATATAGGCCTCTCACATGAACACATATATTCTTACACACATCCAATCACGTACACGCACATACACATACACACACACACACACACCCCTGTTAAGAATGCGTATAACTAAACGCTACTGGTATGACATTTAAGTGTCTTTGACAGATGTTTTTTTTTAATAAACGTTCTCTTCACTAATCTTCGATCGCAACATGGTGGTTTTTATTTATATCAATTTCCATCATAGTTTTATTCATGGTTCTTCTCAACGGATTTCATTGAAAACTAGCGGAATATCGTTTATAATTAGTGAAGAAGCCATATTTTTATTAGTTGCTGTGAAACAGTTGCTGTCAGAAAATTTCGATATCACGTTTCGAAATGTTCTTTAAAGAAGATGGCCACGCTTGCAACTTGTTTTAATATGCATGAAATGGCATGAATTTATGCAACAAATGCATTAACCCTTTTCTTGACGGTGTATCTGTATAGATACAGTCAACTTTGAAAAATCGTTTTTGAAAAAACATTATTTGTGGAACGAAACGTTACTATTTTTCGAAAAGTGACACTATTTCCGACCCTATTTACGTCATTTTGACGTTTGTTGAAGTTACGGTTACTTCATAATAATTCAAAATGCCGATCGGACTGAATGCAATTCCGCGTAAAAAGGTAAGAATAATTCATTTTTTATTTATTTTGTTCAATCAAGTGTTTATTGTACCTGACATGATAAACTAGAATGTTAGGTTAGTGTGAGGATAGAGATTTTACGAGTAAAAACGAAATCATTTTATTGGAAACTAACTTTGAAATGACATGTATCTCGCTGTGCACACTGCCATGTTTACTAACTTTTTTTTTTATAATGATGTGTATCTTGTAGTGCACACTGCCAAATATACTAATTATTTAGAATAAATTATATAAAAACTAAAAAATCATTTTATTTTATAGGGTGCATGTGGTTTTTGTCATTTTGAACTTAAAATCTAAAAAAATATCAACTTATTTATTTTTCTGTATTAAATACTTACTTTTGACTAAAGGGGCTTATAAAAAATCTTGTTCATATCTTATACTTATGTATGCTTGGGTAAATTTTGAATTTGTGGTGAATGTTGCTTTGCATGAGGGGTGAGCTTTGGGTGTTTGTTTCAGGGGGGAGTACAACCGTCTTTTTCAAGAGCAAAAAAAATTTGCGCGCTTGTTCCAAAATCGGGCAGACAATCAACGGACGATGAATCATCTGCTGAGTCTGGCAATGAAATGCAGGGCTTTCCATTTCTATGTAGGGTAGACGATGATTCGTCTCCAGCACCTTCATTACCATCATCATTGGAAAACCTGAATTTACTCTCTGATGACGAAATAGTTCCTGTTCAAGAAGCGGTCAGTGCATCTCCGTTGCAACCCTCTCCTTTGACACCATGTCAACAAACTCAGCCACCGTCTCCGGCGGTCTTGCGATCTACACAGTCTTTACCACACATCCCGCAATCGCCAGCCATTCCACCATTTCCTGGATCTCCGTTGAGTTCAACTCGCTCTAAAGTTCGACAACCCAGAATGATAATAGCACGTTCAAGATTAGCAAGACTTAAAATGCCATCACTCAACTTTCGATGGACTCGACATAAATTTGCACATAGAGCTGAAACAGAGACTAATAATTTTCAAGTGGAAGACAGTCCTAAGACTCCTTACGAGTACTTTACCACCTTTGTAACGAATGATATTCTAGACTATATTACAGAACAAACAAACTTATATTCCACTCAAGAAACTGGCAAGTCGTTGAATGTTACTATCGAGGATATAAAAGATTTTTTTGCAATAAATTTGCTTATGGGAATTGTAGACATGCCCTCATACACAGATTATTGGTCCCGAGAATTCAGGTACAGTCCTATAGCCGATATTATGCCTCTTAAAAAATTTCAACAACTGCGTCGAAACATCCACTTCAACAATAATTTGCTTGATGACGGTGATCGCTACTTTAAAATTAGACCTTTTGTAGAAAAACTACGTGCAAACTTTTTAAAAACTCCTCACGAAGACAAATTTAGCATTGACGAGATGATGGTGCCATATAAAGGTAAAAAAGCTGGTAATCGCAAGCAGTATGTGAAAAATAAGCCAAAGAAGTGGGGTTACAAGATATTTGTAAGAGCTGGAGTATCTGGTTTTGTGTATGATTTTATAATATACGGCGGTGAAGATACTTTTCGTTTGGCCAATTTGTCACCGATAGAATCATCTTTTGGACTGGGTGCTAAAGTTGTAGTGGCTTTATGCAAAACCATACCGAACCCAGCTTGTAAAATAGTATATTTTGATAACTTTTTTACAAGTCTTGAATTAATTCACTACCTACGAGAAGAGCTGGGCATTTTTTCCCTCGGCACGATAAGGGCCAACAGATTACGTGGCGCTGAAAAAATACTTACCGCGGACAAGATCCTGAAGAAGAAACCAAGAGGTTCCCATTCACAGGTGGTATGCAATAAGAACAAGGTGTGTGTCATTAAGTGGTATGACAATAAATGTGTAACTACTGCAAGCAGTTATGTCGATGCACAGCCTGTTTCCACAATCCTAAGATACAATAAGGAAAAAAAGAAGAGATCTGCAGTACCATGCCCTGAAATAATAAAGCACTATAACGCCCATATGGGCGGTGTTGATTTGGCAGATATGCTAATAGCTCTTTATAGAACTGAGTTGAAGGGGCACCGTTGGTATCTTCCTTTAGTTTCACAGCTATTGGACATTTGCGTAACAAATAGTTGGATTTTGTACCGCAGACATCACACCGGGAAAACTATGAGTTTGAAAAAATTCAGGTTCGATATAGTGCAGAATTTATTACTGCATGATCGGTCTATTCGAAAGCAATCTGCAGACGTACTAGGTCCTACCCCTTCAAAACTTATAAAGACTCCTGTTGCTGCACGTCCATCTTCAGACGTTCGCTATGATCAATTAGATCATTTCCCAATTTTTGGGTCAAAAGGAAGGTGCAAACTATGTACAAAAGGTCAAACCACTGTTACCTGTTCAAAGTGCAACGTCAGATTATGTTTGTTACCTGATAGAAATTGTTTTTTTTGTTTTCACAAGGAATAATTAACTTTTTATGCATTTGCAAATTTTAATAATAAAAAATATTAAAAAATTAATTTTCAGATTTATTTCATTGATTTTCCTTATTTTGGCATTGTATCTTATAAGATACATTTCTCCATGACAATAATTTGTTACATACTAGGCAATGTATCTCACGGGATACATTGAGTATCACCATACTGAGAAGCATAGGATTTTTTTTTCAATTTTTCCCAGTATTCTGATATTTAAATAAATAGAAATTTCATAAAAAAGTATGTAAAATCATATTTTTTATTTTTGCCAAGTTAAGGGTTAATGTACCTGCACATTGTCGTCTTGCTGTCGGTATAACGTTTTCTTATTATTTTATTATTTCTAATCTTGAAAAGAAACAAGATTATTATTTGAAGAAGATATTTAACCTTCAAGTTCACGCTTGCTACGCTTCAAAACGCAATAAATCATTGTGCTGCTTCTTATTGTGGGAAAGAGGAACATTATTTTGTCGTCATAGTGTTACTTCATACCTTGGAATGGAAGAAAAGCATTTTTTGCTGAAGCTATTCGTGTAACAAACATTAATATAGTTTGGTGCTATTTTATGTGTTTAGTGCTATAACTATTAATCTTAATATGCCTATTGGTTGTATAATTAATACTTATTCTGAAGTATAGGTAATACTTAAACAATAAGTTAACATTTCAACTTAGGTACTGAGTATAAATTGTTAAAAACATTTATTAATTAACACAAATTCTTCTTTGTGTGTGCCTGTCTTTGCCAGTGTGTTGCCTGTTCTATATTTTTTGTGTGTGCTTATTCTTGCATTTTGTTTTATTCACATTTAGCAGAGTATTGAATCAGGTAGCTGTTAACCATGGCAGAGGTACAAGCTCTTTTGAACAAAAGGAGATATATAAAGGGTCGCTTCACCAACTTAGAAAATCAACTTGAAGATATTTCTATACTGTCTCGTGAAGAACTTCAGACTCTTGATGAACGAGCTCATGATTTATTTAGTAAACTGGAATCGGTGAGTATAGAATTAGAATCTCTAAATGAGGCTGAATATCAAGTTGAAAATTTAAAATTAGAACAAAAGTTTCTTTCTATTGTTAATAAAATCCGTAATAGATTAAATACATTAAAACATAGTATTAACAAGGAATTATTAACAAGTAATGTTAAGTCAGGCAGTTTACCAAAAATTGCTCTGCCTACTTTTAGTGGCAATTATGCTGAATGGTTAAATTATAAAGATTTGTTTATCAACTTTGTGCATAATGCTGAATTAAGCAGTATTCAAAAGTTTTATTATTTAAAAAGTAGCCTCAAGGGAGAAGCATTAAGTCTTATTGCCAACATAGATTGTAGCGGTGAAAACTACACTAAGGCATGGGAGCTTATCCTTGAACGGTATGACAACAAACTTTTAATTGCAAATCAGCATTTGTCTGCTATTTTGAATATGAATAAAGTTGCAAAAGGCAATAGTCAAAACTTGAGAAAAATAATTAGTGAATTTCAACAACACTATAACTCTATAACCTCTCTTAATATTGAAAAGCTAGCAGATATGCTATTCATTCACATATTTTCACAGAAGCTAGACTTTCAAACTCTCCGTGACTTTGAGCTGCAAAGACCAAAAAAGGTTTCTGTTACATTGGAAGACTTCTTAAGTTTTTTGCGTGATAGATGTCAAGCGCTGGAGATGATGGTTCCTGAAAGTCAACCGGTAACTCCTCGTTCTGTCCAGCACACGTCGTCATCTAGGGTGTTGTTAGTGGCAGGCGAGCCAGAAACAAAAAAGGTTATGTGTTCAGTGTGTAGTAAAAATCATTTCACAAACAAATGTTACAAATACTTAAAAAGGTCCATTGAAGATAGAAAGAGTCTTGTGGAGTCTTTGAAATTGTGTACTTTATGTCTAGGCAGTGGCCATGACATTTCAAATTGCACAAAATATTATTTTAAATGCAATATATGTAGTGGCAAGCACCACACATCTTTACATGACACTAGTAAAAAGTGTATGATATGCATTGCAGGCAATACTTGTAATCAGGATAGCTGTGCTGTTGATGCTGATCCTTCAGCTGCTGTATCGCAGAGCAGTGTAAGTGCTGGTGAAAAGGAGGTAGCAGAACAGTCTGTCAATTGCATGTCCTTCAAGAAAAATGCACAACAGGTTAGAGTATCGTTGTTACCTACTGCTATAATAAATATTACCAACTATCAGGGAGAAGTTCACCAAGCCAGAGCATTGTTGGATATTGGTAGCATGAGCAATTATGTCTCATCAGATTTTGTGAAAAAGCTCAAGGTAAAAGCGATTCCTGTTAATATGTCTGTGTCCGGCATTGGTGGATTAACTGAAAATATTAAACAAAAAGTAAATTTAGTATTTTGTTCACGCATAAATAAATACAGTAACACTGCAGAATTTAGTGTGATAAATAAAATATCAGAAAATCTGCCTGTAACAAATATAGACTGCAGTATGTTAAACTTACCTGCTAAGTACCAACTGGCAGATCCTCAATTTAATTGTTCAAGTGGCATTGATATAATACTTGGTGCGAATGAGTTTCGATTAGCTCTTCGTACTGGAAGAATGGATTTAGGTAAAAATCTTCCCGGTATGATAAACACATTATTTGGTTGGATAATCTGTGGTGATTTATGTGTTGCTACTTCTACAAATGTAATGAATCACCGCAATGTATCATATTTATCAATGTTGAATGACAATATTGCTAAGTTTTGGCACATAGAAGAGCCACCACATAAAAAGATTTTGTCACTACAAGATAAATTATGTGAGAAATTATATACCGAATCTGTGTCTAGAAACAGTGATGGTAGATATGAAATTGACTTACCAGTCAAACCTGAAAAATTAATCGAATTGGGAAATTCATTTAATAAAGCTCTTAGTTGTTTTTTAAAAATGGAGAAAAAATTCCAGAGTGATCCTGAATTTCACAAAAGGTTTTCGGACGTTATTAATGAGTTTGTTAACCTAGGTCATGGACATTGGGTAGAGGACTTCCCACAAGCTTCATATGGCAAGCAGTCATATTATCTGCCGACACTCGCAGTGGAGAGACCTGATGCAACGAGCACAGCCTTCCGAGTTGTGTTTCATGGCAGTGCTGCTTCTTCTTCGGGATTGAGCCTAAATGATGTGTTACACGTCGGTCCTGTCGTACAGCCTGATTTATTCACTATACTACTTAGGTTCCGATGTTTCAGGTATGTTTTTATTACTGACATAACTAAGATGTATAGACAAATTAATATTAAAGAAAAATATCAACAACTGCAACGAGTGTTGTGGAGAGAAAATCCTAAAGATGATTTAAAGTGCTTACAATTAAGTACTGTCACGTACGGTACTGCACCTGCAAGTTTTCTCGCGACACGTACGTTACTTCAGTTAGTGGAAGATGAAGGTTCTGCATTCATAGCAGCCTCTGAAATTCTGAAATCAAATACATATGTTGATGATATTCTCTGTGGAAATGATGATTTTAATGTAGCAAAACAGTTAATCGTGGATCTAGAGAAGTTATTGGCCCTAGGGTGTTTCCGTCTTCATAAATGGTGCTCGAACTCTGAAAAGCTGTTGGATCTCATCCCACCAGAAAAAAGAGAAAAAAGTAAAGAAAAGTTTTTTGATAAAGATTCTGATTCTACTAATAAGACTCTTGGATTAAAATGGAAACCATTGTTGGACCACTTTCAGGTCACATTACCAGTTGATTTCATTCCTAAAGAGAATACAAAACGCAATATTCTCGCGTCTATTGCTAAAATTTTCGATCCTATTGGTTTTATAGGTCCTGTCACCATGCAAGCCAAGTTGATTATGCAGCTTATATGGAAAGAGAAAGCCAACTGGGACGAGGAGGTATCCGAAGCCGTCGTCACTCTGTGGAAAGAGTTTTGTGCTGGTTTGCCTCAACTGAATGGTATTTCTGTACCTCGTCTTATGCTTAATCCTAATCGTGTCTGTTTGGAATTGCACGGTTTTGCCGACGCTTCTACAAAAGGCTACGGTTGTGCTATATACGCACGCAGTGGGGATGCTGACTCAAATTATACAGTCCACTTAATATGCTCAAAATCGAGAGTGGCTCCCATTAAACCCGTTACGTTGCCAAGATTAGAGCTTTGTGCTGCCGTTTTATTAACACAGACTATGGATTCTGTGCGAAAAGCCATGCAGGTTGACGTTTCAGATATTTTTTATTGGACAGATTCCATGATCACACTACACTGGATACGAGGTGATCCAAATAGGTGGAAGTTGTTCGTCGCTAATAGGGTTAGCGAGATTCAGGAAATGACTGCTGTAAATAACTGGCGTCATGTCAATACAAAGGATAATCCTGCGGATATACTGTCTAGAGGATCCAACGCCACCGTTTTGTATAATTCTAAATTGTGGTTTTCAGGACCGCAGTGGTTGTCGAATTCGAACAATGAATGGAAAGATGAAACAGAACAGAAGTTCGATGTGTCAAACGTTCCTGAAGAAAGAAATGTTGTGTGTTTAACGCAACAAGTCAAACATAATGTATCGTATTTTGAATTGATTTTTGAACGGTTCTCATCGTGGCCCAAGTTGGTTGGAGTATTTTCTTGTGTGATTTGATTTACAGGAAATTAGGAAGCTGGAGTTAAGATGGTAAAACATCACTTAAAACGTGTCATGGGTAACACCAACCTGACTTATGAACACCTTAATACTCTCCTAACTCAGATAGAGGCGATAGTAAATTCTCGTCCTCTGTGTCAAATCAGTAATGATCCTTCAGATCCTCAATGTCTCACTCCCAGCCATTTTTTAATTGGAGAACCATTGACCTCATTCCCTGAAATTTCAGTCATGGATATACCAGATAATAAGCTCACTGTTTACAATCAAATTTGTAAGTATAGGCAACACTTCTGGCAAAGATGGCGCGTTGAATATATAAATTCTTTACAGATGCGGTACAAATGGTACCACAATGAACCCGAGGTAAAAATTGATTCTCTTGTATTGTTAAAGGATGATAAATGTCCACCGTTAACTTGGCCTTTGGGTAAAATTGTACAAGTGTTTAAGGGCGCTGATAACAAAGTCCGCTCTGTTTCAATAAAGACCAATAGTGGTACTTATACCAGACCTATTACTAAGGTTGTAAGCTTACCAGTACAACCTTAATTTGTTCTAAATTCTTCAAATGTAAATTCAAATGAATATCATAGTTTTATATTCAAGTAAGTTCTTATTTACCACTGTGTAAAATTACTGTAATTCTGTTTAAGTGATAGTAACTACATATCTTAAAAATGTGTATTGCTCAGAATTGCTTTAAGTAACATTTTCAAATTGTCAAACAAATTGTATAAATTGTAAATTTGCAATTTCTGTGTCAGTAGTATGTAAAGTAATATATTATATAATCCTAAAATAAATTTATATTGTTTAGTTCAAAGTATTAACTGCTTATTGTAACTTTCTTTGTTATGGTTGGATAATGTTTGTGTATCCAACGGGGGCCAGAATGTTAAGAATGCGTATAACTAAACGCTACTGGTATGACATTTAAGTGTCTTTGACAGATGTTTTTTTTTAATAAACGTTCTCTTCACTAATCTTCGATCGCAACATGGTGGTTTTTATTTATATCAATTTCCATCATAGTTTTATTCAACCCCCACACTTAAGTTTGTAATTTAAGTTTAGTTTACCTACCTGTTTTTACCTAATTGTTACTTGGATTTATGAAGTTCCTAACTTTTGCTACTTGGCTAACTAGATTTTCTATTAATCTATTTCCGAGGGCAAACGGCGCTGCATGCTATAAATGCAATACAGGTTAACGCCTAGTTCGGCTGCATCTGCAGCCTGCAGCTCCTTCTCGTGGTTACAAAAAAACTGTTCAAGCTTGTTTTGTAAAGACAATATTGTAACCAATGTTTTTGAGCAAATAAAAAACGTATTATTAACTTAATATTTATTTATCTCCCTATTTAGAGGGGTAAAATATGCGTCATGCGGGGCTAAAAGTGTTGTCATCTGAATATGGGATTGCTAAAAGATATTAGCATAAAAACAAACAACAAATTCTTACCTGTCAGGAATTTGAACATCATTACTTTCATCATCTTCTTCTTCATCATCATCATTATCATCTTCATCATCATCATTATCATCTTCATCTTCATCAGATTCCTCTTCAGCAGATCCATCAGATGAAAAATCATCATCTTCTCCTATCATTTTTTCAAACTCATCTGAATTAAACTCATAGGAACCATCACTATCATCTACTTCTAAGCTGATGAATTCTTCAACTGATTTTACACCAGCTTTTATTAATTTATCTTCTTTTTCCTTCTGCTCCTTTTGATTTACTTTCACTAATTTGTTTTGACCTTTTTTATTTTCGTTATTAGCTACTTCTTTTTTAGTTGTGTTTTTATCCTTATTAGCTACTTCTTTTTTAGTTGTGTTTTTATCCTTATTAGCTACTTCTTTTTTAGTTGTGTTTTTATCCTTATTAGCTACTTCTTTTTTCACTTCTTTTTTAGTTGTGTTATTTTCTTTGTTCGTTTTTTGATCTTTGATATTGTTATTCTCTTTTTGGTGTCCTTTTTTAACCACTTTTTGTTGTTCCTTTTGCTTCTTATGATCTTTTACATTTTCCTTCAGTTCTTTATTTTGTTTTGTTTCAACTGTAACACTGTTTTTCTTCTTGTCTTCCTCGTCTTTCTCTTGTTTAATAACTTTGTTAAGAAGTGATTCTGGCACATCTACTGGTGTGAAAAAGTCATAGTTTATACCTAATTCGCTTAACCTCTTCTTAGTTTTATTTAGCCTGTAAAATATTCGAGAATATAGTTTAATAAATAGTACTGATTGTTGGAGATATATTCTACAAAGTAAAGGTATAATAAAAATATTACTTGGCTAACATCTTTCTTGCTTTTTGCAGTTCTTGAGCATCATCCTTGTCAGCATTAAATGCCTGCAAAATAATATATTGTGACAAAAATTATTTACATACTTTAAATAATTAATTTATTTCTGTTAATCTAATTATATTATTAGTATGGATGTGAAATCTATACTAATAATATAAATTCGAAAGTAGCACTATCCGTTAAACTTTCACAGCTAAACTTCTGCACTGTGTTCATTTAATTTTGCCATATAAATACTTCTCAGAGAAGGCAGACTACACCGCAATAAGCTAAAACAGACGGGTGAGTTCTAATATTTCCATCCACTCTATGTAATATATTCTATGTAATAAACAGAACTTTATACATCTTTAAATGTTAGAAACAATCAAAAGCGTGCAATATAATCATTGCAGTATCATAAAACTTTAGTTCAAAGAAAGATAATTACCTTTTTCAGTTTAAGTCTGTTGATACTTGTTGGGTTGTGCACCAAGTTCCAATGCTTTCTGAATGCTTTGCGTCTTTGTTTTGCAGGTTCAATGTAGGCCGCTGTAATAATTAATTTAAATAAATAAATAAATATTTTCGGATGTCTTACACAACGCCATCTAGTCCCCAAACTTATCTTGCTTGAGCTTGTATTATGGGTAACTAGAAAACTGATATAAATACATAAACATACTTTTTTTTTCAAGATACCAGAGAATTGCTAGTTTTAATGTTACTAATAGTTAGCACTATCAAAATGCCGAAGAATTGCCGATTTCAGTTCTAATTTTACTAACTAGCGTTTGAGTTAGAATTGGTGATCTTTTGGCTTTGGTGGTGCATATAATCCAATGTCTACTCATAACTGTATGTATGTTATGTACTATACTGTATCAAAAAGATTAGGAATATGTCTTGTGTTGCAGGTGGACCTAACAAGCATGATAAAGGCACAACTAACACTTTTAGACTCATTACAACAGTTTGTGGTTCACACAGTAATGTTTCATATGGATTTCAAACACACAACACTAAGAGCAGTAGTGAGGTGCCTGGGACAGCTTAAGCAATGTCATTCTTTCAGCCTCTGATCACACCTCTAAACATAATTTGAACTCTCAATTGTTAGCACTTGATGGAATTAGATAAAATACATAAACATACAAAAAAATACATTCTTGAAATTAAACACATTTGTGCTTGTAATAAAGCAATGCAAATATTATCATTATTTTTTCTTATATTCGTTTCTTAATAAAATTTGCATAAAAGTACCTTTGATCAACCTCTTGCCCATGAGATAATTATTCATGGTCTCCGCAACAATTTGAGCTACCGATGGCTCCTTGAACTCAACAAAGGCAAAGCCTTTTGAGTTACCTGTGCGCTTAGATCTGATGACTCTTGCGTTGGTAACTACACCAAACTGTTTAAAATACTGCGTCATTTGGTGCTGCAAGGAAATTAACTATTTATAGTACACCAAAGTCATAAAGTCTCAGAAATTTAGGCGGAGTAATAGGTAGTAGAACCATGTTGATTCTAGCATCATTGGGTCACTACTCTCTCATAGAAGAGCAACCTAAAATATCAGCATTGGTACGGTTGTATTGAGCTGGTGAATGAGATAGGAGGATCAAAGATGCAGGTGCATCTTAATAGGCTGCTAAAGAGTGGGTCATACTACCATTGTCTGCATGTATGTGATTGCTTTACGATTCTATGAGTAATAGACAGTAGATAGCTTTGCATCAGGCAGATTGGAGTCACTTTGTCAAGCTTATATATAAAAAATAAAGAGATGCAGAATATATTCACTGTGCAGATAAAATGTAATTTCAGTGGCAGCAGTATTTAAAAATACTGAGGCATTCCAGAGGACTACATTTGAAATGAGAACACTAAAATCGATCAATAGAGTGCAATAGGAGAGGATGGTGACGGATTAATACAGTGTCATTGTGTATTCATTCCATGGGTGTCGTAATAGGCGACTAAAGGAACAATATAAGCAGCTAACATCACTGCCAAGAGAAGGAAAGCTAGAAACAAACCCTTTACCAACCTGTCTGGCCAGTGTGATATCGTAGGCCAAAACCTCCTTTCAAAGGAGAGGCCTATGTCCAGCAGTGGACTGTTAAAGGCTGTTGAGGATGAGGAGAGGACTATGTCCAGAAGTTGATGATGATTGTAAAAGATAGTGATCTAGTGGTCGTATTACTATGTTATCATTTAGCCGAACATTTGTAGTAACACATTTAAGTTACATCGTGATTTACAGCCTTCCGAAACAATTTTATAGCTTAGAAGTGATAAGATTGTTACTGATTTTATTTAAAACAAAAGTCTAACCTCATAAAATCCGTGCGGAATATGAGATAAGTATACTAGACCCCTTTCTTTACGTTTCTTCTTAATTTTCCCATTTTTTATCCTCATACTAAAAGGTTTCTCCGCTTTTGGAACATCTTGCTGTTTAGGCTCAGATTCTGCAATCTTTTCATTTTTCTGAGAAAAGAGAGTTATGATAAAATATGTTTAAAATAAAAATTATATTATAACCTCACTTTCGTGCCGACAAAAACACTCACCTTAATTAATTTCTTAAGTCCTCTAATAGACTTGACGAACTTTTTCTGTTTTCCCGAATCTAGTGCCACATTTTCCTCCATTTTAGTAAATACTTACTATTTGTATCAATTAAATAAGTGTAAACAATTTAAGTTTAAAAACCACAACATGTGAAACCCTGTCCTGCAATTTGCAAACACACACGTTACTCGAACGAACGAAATCCAATCCAATGCTGCTTGCTTGCTGCTTGACTTTGATAGTTCAGTTCACTAGAGTCTGCACTCTAGGGATGCGATCTGAAATCGATTAATTGAATAATGATTTTTCGGACCAAAAAATCGTTTTAAAATCGATATTTGGTACTGAATCCATTCAGTGGATTGATTTTTACCCTTGAAAATAGACTTTCGATTCTTTTTTTTTTTTACAATAATTACAAATTACAATTAGCTGAATGTACGCGTAATATTAAAGCAGTGCGCTGACGGGTGACTTTTGTCGCTGCGACAAAAAAGTTTTTGTCATGTCGCGTCGCGTCTTAAAATCTGAGTGCGCACACGGCGAATGACAATCACGAAACATTTTTGTAAATCCATGGTTCATTTAACGATATGCATTTGGAGGAGACAGTCATTATTTGCGAATTCATACGGCGTAAAAGTTTTCGAATGAGTGTAGAAAGTTTTAATGAATTACTGCATATTTTCAAAGTATTCACCACATAGTTTAGTACCTACACTTTTCCCTTCGCTCAAACCACTAATTATAACATTTATTCCACTTTAAAGAAGGGGTATTTAAAATGTTTTGAGATTCAATATTTAAACACATTCGAATATAGAACTGTTCCAAATTCAAAACTGCCGTTAAATATGGAAACGACAGAACTTAAAAGGCATGCCTAGTATTTATCATATGTCAGAATATTCTTTTAATCTTTTCTCGTAAAGTGCTGGTCTTCTTCCACTTCTTCTATATACTATATATATTTGCTTATCGCCAGCGGGCATCAAAATTAAGCGGAGAGCGGGGCACGGAAAATGGCGTTAGGATAAACTATTTTGTAGGGATTTTTGATTCGATTCGAATCAGTACATGAAGAATCGATTATTGAAAAAAACGATTTCTAAAGGATCGATTCTACATCTTTTCTGTATTTACAATATAAATATTAATCCATTTTATGAAAAACAAAAATATTTATTAAACAATCTGTGTGATCTCTTATCAGTAAAATTATCGATTTTTTAGTTCAAGAATTCGATCATAACAATAAACATTAATTAATCGATTATTTTGTAATTCTCAAAATTAAATAACATCTAATAATCTTTCAACCAGTGTTCACCTACACAAATTATATCATATTTCATTTTCTCTAAAAATAATTCAAACTCTAGTAATTTCGAAGAAAAACCTTGAATATTTTATTAGAACAACTTCAAGGCATACTGCTTAGACCCTTTATGATAATGTGGTGATTGAACGCTAGGAGACACTTTTGTTTTGATTACAATGCTATTTCAAGTTGTCTGAAAATATAAATACAAAGTTAATCCTTTCTGCTTTCCGCTTTTGGCTTAGGGCACAGGCAGAAACTGTTTCGTCATCCGTGCGCGCGCTTCTATCAAACTCTAGCGGCGCGGTGACAGTTTTGTCGCAGGCTTCTTCGCAGGCACAAAACAGTTTTGTCATCCGATTGTCACGTCGCAACGTGCGCGCATCTCCATATAATTCTACAGCCATAATGAAAGTGACAAAACAGTCACAGTGACAAAAGTTTCCCGTGCGCGCAGGGCCTAAGGCAGTGCCGGTTACCGGTCAACGTTTTCGACGCTTCTCATTAATAAAAAAAGTTACGTTTTTAATTGATTTACTTTGTATTGTTGATAATGATAATTGCATATTTTGCTGCCATCGCTGTCGTTTTTATGTTTTCGTACTATTCTATAAAACACGAAAATAGCGTATATACCGGAGCGCTTCTTTACAGCTTGCACTCGATAATGCGATTGCGATTCCTTGCTTTTATTTGCCTGGCCCCTGGGTCCTATTGAAGTGCTGGTTTTTAGGCAGCACAATATCAACTGTAAATAAAGTATCAGAGTAAGTAGTAGTAAGTGTCAGAGTTGTAAATAATAGAAGCACTTTTGTGAAGTTTTGTGGAACTCAAATAAAGAATAGGCTGGATGGTGCAACACCAACGTACGGCGTTGGTGTTGCACCATCCAATGCAAAATAAAAAATATCTTGTTTTCTCTCTGTCTGTTGTGTATAACGTGCTTAAGTGCCGCCTATCGTAGTACTTCGGGTCTTGTGGAATATTGACGTTAGGAATTCAATAATAATTCATACTCGAGGTAGGTACTGATCGGATATTTTGATATGGTTAAAATTAAAATAATTGTTATAATCGAATTCTCTGAACCAAAAAATCCCTGATTTTACTGATATGATAAGAGATCCCACAGATTATTTATTATGGTATTTTTCTTGTTTTTCATAAAATGGATTTATATTTACATTTATTCAAATAAATAAAATTGGAATATCTGTTTGTAATATTATAATACTCGGTACATAGGCCAAAATATTTTTTTTACAATTTTTGTCTGTCTATCTGTTTGTTTATTCCGGGCAATCTCTGAAACGGCTAGCCCGATTTTGACGGGACTTTCACTGACAGACAGCTGATGATATAAGGAGTAATTTAGGCTACTTTTTGAGACTAGCTTCGCCCTGCGGTGTTGCCCGTGGTTACAACAAGAAACGCGATTAACATCACGGGACTCAGCTAGTTGTAAATACAATTAGAACTCATTTTTTTGTGAATCGATTCTTTAGGTTACGATTCGAATCGATTCAAAGATTTATATTTTTGGAAACAATCGCCATCACTACTGCACTCTGCACGACGGTCGATAATTGACAGTATCTGTCATGACTGTCATTGAATACCGTGTTGCTAGGAAGAAATATTTATTGAAAATAATCATAGACCACTTCAGTGAAAATAATCTACCACAGGGGCATTAATCAAAAGGTGAAATTATTGTAGAGTAGTAGAAGTATATAAATGCATTTTTTTTAAACCTACCAAAGTGACCCTGTTCTGCCTCGTTCAAAGCAAGAGTAGGAGTCACCTTCCTTATTGTGAGTGCATACAATGTGACCCATACCGTGGCGGGTTAAAGAAATGTTTCTGCATCATTCTCGCGGCCTCCGGGGGCCGAGAGAATGATCTCACACTCACCAATTAAAGACGACAGCATTCATTTTAGGTTAGTCTTTTCTGTGTAGTACTGTAGGGTAGGGAGGGTAGTAGTGCTCAGTGCTGAAATCAATGTGCCTCAAATACAATAAAGATTTTCAAAAAATAATAATTAAATTTCATGCAATAAATAAAATGCGATTAGTATTTTTCTTCAATTATTTTTTTGCTGTTTAATTAACTAAATGAGTAAAAAATGAATTTGGATTATTGAACATTTATTTTTGTTCGAAGTTCATATAAAAGTTTCTTGCAAAGAGATACTACATTAAAAAATTCTCACCATGGTGAATCGATTCATTCATAATTTTATAAGATTAGACTGCCTCGTTGGTCTAGTGGTTAGCGTATGCGACTGCTGATCAAGAGGTATCGGGTTCGATTCCCGGGTCGGACCAAATGTTTGTTTCGGAGTTTGGGTATTTTCTATCTATTATCTATAATATGTAACCTATGTATTTACAAAAAAAATTGTTTCTGTATTTATATCAGTTGTCTAGTTATCCATAATACAAGCTCTGCTTAGTTTTGGGGACTAGTTGGCGTTGTGCGTAAAATGTCAGAAATATTTATTTATTTGTAATTGTACGATAAGAAAATTTCTTTGTATAAAATTAAAAAATCTATGTTAGGTTCCTGAGTGTACCTACTAGCTATAGTTAAACAACAGTAGATTAAGGATCAAACATCGAAAGTTTTTATTTTTGATCAAAAATCAAAAGATATATCTTAAAGAAAAAGAACATGCACATTTAAAACATTTTTCATAATAGTTTTTATGTTATGCCTTTTCTATATTTCTGTTAAATTCTGATTAATTTTTATTTAAATCTCATATTTTGATTTTTTCAATCTTTCAATAAAGTGTATTTTATGTTGTAACCATTGTAATTATTGTTATAAAATACAAAAGGTTTTACTCTTAGCGTGTCCAATATAAACCAGGTTTTTCTTTTTACTTAGACTATGACTCGTTACTTTATTAACCTCTTTGCTAAGTTAGATCAAAAGATCCTTGGTAATTATACCAGTTTACATAATGTCTCAATTTTATGACGTTACGTGAGTCATGACCAGTCTAGAAATCAAATTATCACTTGCGGTTTTCCGGACCGATACAGCCTTCATCCAGAAAAGCTATTTCTGTCTCTGTTGTCTTCCAGATAAACACTTTTTATTCGCCTGCGGTACTTACTTCCTCATGTGACTGGTCTACGCGTCAGAAGCCGTTTTGTATAAAAAAACTTGTTTAAAAAAGAAAACATGTGAATAATAAAATATTAAGTATCGGTTTTGAACTTTACCATAAAAGACGTGAACAGCATACAAGACAGGTGACAATTTTATTCAAATTTCAATTTAACCTAACGCTCTCGGAGCATGTACAACAGGCTTTAATGCATCATCTGTAAATCTAGACTTGCACAAAGTACCGTGCAGTTACCTGTGTGGCAACCCTAAATTGTAATTTATTGATTATTGATTTGCCATTCATTTTATACTGTTCCGAAGACCATTAATTTCAAAATAAAAGTTCTTGTATTTATTTTTATCAATACAATATGTAAATTAACTAATAATTGTGATAAACTATTAAAAAATTTAAATCCGAAAGTGTTCACTAAAGTGATAAGATGTCGACCAGTTCATTACAACAATATATAATATTACTTGAACGTGTATTCAGGACTTCACAGGCGACCGCACTAGCATCATTATTGGACCTACGCGATGAACATTGTTATGACAAGAGCCTGATAATTTCTAATATTAGAAATTATGTGGCCTCTAACTGTGTTGCTCCCTTGGATGAAATTGCCATCGCTCACTTACTATGTGTAAGAGTAAGTGATTTTAATTTATTTATTAAAATCAAACATCTTGGGACTAGTTGAATGTTAATATTAAATTAATTTTAAAATAGGCTGTTCCCTGAAATACAAAAAATTTCGTGACAATAGTCCCTCCCTATTCTGCTGAAGCTAAATTAAGGGCTGCCAACTTTTAAACTTTTGCTTCTCTCGGGGTTGCCAGAACAGCAAGAAAAGAAATGTACAGACCTTAGACAAAGAATTACTAGACTTGACACGCCAACAGCGTTAGCACGAGTGAGTGACATAACGATACCATTTTCCAGTGTGTTATAGAAAAACAGAGATATACGTATTTTTGGCCTTATCTTGTTTGGCACATAACTTATGTGCCAAGCAATGTTCAGAGCGGGAATTATATTAGGAGTGAAAATAAGATTTTTTTGACGGAATTGTGTGATTTCAAGTGTATCTAATTAATTTTAACCCAGATACTTTAAAAAAGTATGGTACAGTGTTGTGTTGTCGGCTGCAAAAGCCGGAGTGAACGTAAATATGAAAATATAACCTTTCACATGTAAGTATAAAAAATAGCGTATCATCGGCATACTATTGTTTTTAATATTAACTACGATTTATCACATCAATTGTTGTTGGTTAATGTGCAGAAATAATTGAAAATAAGTGATAAAAACTAGTTTCTAAATTATGATTTTTTTTAATGAACTGACTAAATTGCGTAGGTTGTCATACCTATAGTTTGAACGACCAATGTGTAACAGTAATTTTGCAAGATTATCAGCATTTTTGGGATAACGTATCAGCCTTTTGAAATTACTCCATAAGGTGAGGAAATTTAATTTGATTCTGTTTTATTGTAAAATGTGGTTGAAGGATACTGGACGACAAGATTAAGCAATAGCAAAGCCATATGTAAAAATATTTAAAGGTAAGGATACATTACACCACAAAAATATGCTGATAACTAAATAGAAAAGAAAATAAACTAATTCTTTAACAAACTTATTTTGTTTAAGGGCTAATAAATACTCTAAGATTATAAAAATGATTTTTTTTTTTATAATTAAATCAATCCCGATCCCGGTTACATCTTTAGCTTTCGTTTTCCTACTATTCTAATCTAACCATATTTGACAGCTTTGTTAAATTGTTTGGAACAGTAAACGGAATAACAACTCCCTTGTTGAAGGGATTTTTTTTTAACCTGGCAACATTAATATTTGCGCTTATGTCAAGTCTATATTATTCTTTGTCTAAGGTACAGACAAATTCGTCTTAAAAAATATGTAGGATAAAATGTTACAGAACATATTTATAAATAATTATTAAACTGACAGTTATAAAGTTGTACATTGTTATTTGTACCTATATACCAGATACAGAACAAAATTAAATCAGAATCTCGCTGTTTCTTTGTCTCATTTAGTTAAATGAGTAACCAGGAATAATCTGATTAAAATACGCACAATGTGTTTTCAAACTGTTGTTTGGTCACCGAAGTTTTGTTTGTTTGTTAATCGCTAATAGTATTTCACTATGGTCCCGTTGTTCTACCAGATAAAGACTGCCGATCAAGAGACCTCGGGTTCGATTCCAGGGTTGGGCCAAAATAATTGTTCTTGACTTGTTTATATCATAGAATTTGGTAAAATAAGTTGCCTTGGAATGAATTTTAGGATATCGATCTTGGTTGTCAGGAACATTTATGACAATTATCAATGAGAAGCCATTGCCAGATATACTGACAACTTTTTTTTTTTTTTTTTTTTACGTGTGGAAATCCCCGCGGACCGTCACCCCGTCGGGGGTTACGGCGGGGTGGTGTGTCGGACTCGAACCGACTAAAACCACACGGTGTGACCCTCTCTGCGCCTTTGTATTGGAAGGAGTCCAGGGAGGGGATTTCCTTCTGGACTCCAACCGGCGCCTGCCTGCATACCTACTGACAACTAGTTCAACCTTAAAGGGCAGTTTTCCCTCAATGTTTCAGATGTTCGATGCCAGTCGCTCTGTGGAAAAACTAATTGCAATAATAATCAAATTATCTTGAGAATGTTAAATACGATAAATAGGAATAAAAATATATGTAAGAATGGGAAAATAGTTAGCTTTTTTTCTTTCTATATCAAAGTCCATTTTTATCATAGTCATCTTCTTTTTAGATAATTTGTAAATTTCTACTGGCTATTGTAATATATTGATGCAAAATAAAATCCGCCTGAATCGGGGCAGTCAGCAAGTGCCATGCCATTATTAAATACTTCTGTTTTGGCAGATGGTGACTTACAAAAACAAGGTGGGACTCATAATTATATCCTATATAAATAGCTCGTTTCGTTTTCTTAATAGTGATGTGAACTAATTTTATAATTTTGCTTCGCACTAAGGAGCTCATAAAGGATAACTCATGCTTACGGTCACTCTGCACTGTAGATAGCTATAAAGCTAGAACTACATAACAAGCAACAGTTAAAATTAATTACTAACCATTAGTCGTTTATGAGCCTTGTGACGGCACAAGTGAATTGGCTGAAATCAAAACGAGTGTAAAGTAAATCTGTCGTTGCTTTCCGTACTTTATAGTCCATACACCAAAACCGGCAACTCGCTCGTGACTGTTGCGAGTGACGTGACAAGTGTGGTGGGTCTCATTCTCACTTTCCATCGCTATCCGTTGCCGTAACAAACAATCGATAGTAATAGAATGTAACAGTAACTACAGGTTAGAATGAATATTAACTGACCAATGCAGCTTTTTTTGCGTTTCTTTCCAATCATTCTCGGCTTCTATTTTTTTAAAAGTGATACGAACTATCCTATAATTAAGTACACCATTAAAATATTTTCACAAAGAAAGCTTGAAAATCAGTTGGATAGTTTCTGAGTTCATCGTGAGTGGCTCGAGAATTATTCGTCTCCGGATTCCGGCTCCATCCGTGTGTATGTTGGTTTTCGGAACAAAAAGTACCTACAGCAATCTCTAAACCGACATTCATCTAAATTCCAAATTAGTGTAGCCGTGAAACGTAAGAGACAGATATATCTACTGTGTTTAATAACCGATTTCAAGAAAAGGAGGAGGTTCTCAATTCGTCGGAATCTCTTTCTTTTTTTTTTACGTATTTTACTAGTACATGTTGAGTTTTTTAAAACTATGAATGAACTCAGAACTAGGTATGTTTTAGAAAAACTTCAATTTGTTTAATATATTTAAACTGTTGGCAACATGCCAAAGTTGGTAGTATTGATTTTACGAAGTTTAGCTGTCAAATAAAAATAAAACTGTCTAAACTAAATTAAACTAACTAAACCCGCTAAACCGAGGATTCTCATGGAAGAGGTTTATTGCTGAATTATAGTGAAAATAAATTATTTACACCTGTATCAAAAATAAATCGAGATGTCTGTCACTGGGACTCTGAACCAATACATACAGTTTGTGGAGCGAATGTTTAGGACTTCTCAAGGAAACATACTGTCGCGTTTGTTATCTTTGCGCGATGAACATGTTCTCAATAGAAATTTGAGTGGCTCAAGCGATATTGCTAGCCTTGTGGAAGGAAACTGTGTTTCTCCGTTAGACGAAATAATAATCACTCATATGTTATGTGTTAAAGTAAGTTCTTAATTCAAACTGAGTTTTTTTTAATTTACCTGCTCTCATAATATCGCATTGGCTAAAGATCACACATCCAAGAATTTAATCATTACACAATTTTCTATATTTTTAAGCTTGACTTAACAATTTTATACAAGAATTAGATTATAAAACAACGATCTCTGTTATTGCAGTAATTGTGTTGTTCTGATTTATAAGCTTATCATTTATTGTCTCATCTAAATCTCTTCAGACAGAGTAACAAACAACCATAAATTTAAACATCCATCCTCACATTTAAAATATTAGTGAAATTTTGTACTATATAAATGTGAGGAAAACATTAATCAAAAGTTAATGGTGTTAATTTCAGGCACTTTATGCTGGGAACTTTATCGAGGCTTATAACCGTCAAAGTGAATGTGTAGCATGTGTTGTGAAATTGCTACAATCACAAAAAGAAGTGAACTGGTGCCTACCAGTAATGTACACAGTATGCTTGGATTTAAGGCTTGTCGCACAAAAAGCTGATATTATCTCAAGTACTCGTAAGTAATTAAAAATAATTGCAGTAATAAAGTATTCTATTTTTAGTGTTAATTTCAAGTTAGGAAATATCTTTTTTTTAGTTTTTAATAGTAACTAGGTGAGACCAGCGGTATTAACTGTGGTTATTAAATCACGAATAATGCTGCGGATCAATGTTAGCCTAAAAACAATAGCCTAAGTTACTTCTTGTGTCATCAGCTTCTGCCAAAGAAAATCCCCTCAGTTGTCCTGTCCCAAAATTGCTTTTTAGATCTAGGTACAGTATATACTTTGATATGCAGTTAGTTAAAACTGTTACTTTGATATTACATACAGATGTTTCAATTTTATTTATTTGTATAAAACTCAAATAGGCCATAATAGGCTATTATCAAACAAGAAATACTGCTATATCTTTTTTTGAGAGTTGGCTAGATTTTAACCAATATGTTCTTATTTACAATTTTTTTAATAGTTGAACTATTTGACAGAACAGTGTGTAAGAGAGTAGAGTGCAAAGTTGAATTGCATTTTTTTTTTATTGTTGTAATGGAATAGGCGTTTGTCTTCCATCTCACCTGATGAATGTATGAAAAAATAAAATTATCAGGTGAATAATCTGCCCTTATGCCCATTGCCATAAAAATACCAGACTCTAATATTTATTATGTCTGTGTGGAAATCCCCTACTACAGTGGTTATGTCAGACTCGAACTGACCAAAAAATCACATATCATCTAGGATACTACTAGCGGGTAACCAAGAGCACCTTAAGAGAAATAGCTGCAACCCCATTGTATTCTAAGGCCATTATACCATAGCAGAATATATTGATGATCAAACCGCCTGGGATTGAGCTGCCCATTCTGCACACTCTGTTTATTTTGAATGTTTAAATTTATGTTGATGTGACGATAATTTATAGTTAAATTTACATTATATATTAAAAAAAAAAAATAATTTGTTGCTATTGTTGACATTTTTTAAATTATTATAGTTGTGACATAATTGTAATTATCGCTTTTATATATGTATTTTGCATTTAAGAATATTGTCTGGACTTTAAAAGAGACTGTGATCCCTGAGTTTGTTTCGTCCTTTTTTCTCAGGGCTAGTCCAGTTAGGAAAGGCCGAACTCATCTGCTCAAAAAAAGTTTTACTTGCAAAAGTGTTCATGTAACCTAATTGCAGAATAAATGATTTGATTTGATTATAGGCATTATTAGATTAGAAATCGACGAATAGACAGCTTTCCCCTCTGTAAATCCCAATATTCCCTTTCTGCTCTCAAAAAGTTGTGTGATTTCCGAAATGCTTACTCCGCCACACTAGCTTGTTTCAACTAGTGTGAAGGATTGATTGTTTTTATTTATTTTGTTTCATAATTATTAACTTAGTTTCACAATAATTGACAAGCTGCTTTCTATATTTCAGCCCAAACACGAGGTAAAATTCTAGAAAAGGCAGCTGAAAGTCTCCTTGCTTGCTTCAGAGTTTGTGCAGCTGATAACCGTGCTTCAGATGCAGACACTAAAAAACTTGGAATGTTAAATCTCGTTAATCAGCTTCTTAAAATATATTTTCGTATTGACAAGATCCAGTTATGTAAACCCTTAATCAGGGCTATTGATTCTTCACCTTATAAAGATCAGTTTCCAATCGCTCAGCAGGTTACATATAGGTATTTTGTAGGACGCAAAGCTATGTTTGATTCAGACTACCGTTCTGCAGATGAGTATTTGACCTTCGCATTTGAAAAATGTCACAAGGATAGTATCAAAAATAAGCAGCGAATCCTGACATACTTGGTACCAGTGAAAATGCTTCTGGGTCTTATGCCAGCTAGACGTGTTCTAGAAAAATACAATTTAATGGAATTTTGGCAACTCGCGTGCGCTGTAAAGGAAGGTAATCTCAGAGGAATCGATGAAGTAATGGAGGAACACGATAGCTTTTTAAAAAATGCGGGTATTTATTTGATTGTAGAAAAGTTGAAGATAATTGCTCGAAGAAATGTGTTTAGAAAGGTCTGTATTAATGAGAGGCAGATTCAGGAAGACCAATCGAAGGCCCACCAGATTGATATTAAGAAATTCCAGGCAGCATTGCAGATGATGGGGGAAGGGGACGTAGATGCTGACGAGACTCAGTGTATCGCAGCACATTTGATTTATCACAATATAATTAAAGGTTACATATCATATCAACATCAAATGTTAGTTGTGAGTAAGAAAAATCCTTTCCCGCCACTATCCAGTTTTGATATTACAATAGTGTAAGTTAAAAAAGATTTTGAAAGTGGACTCAACCTGCATATTTCTTCGGGAACATTTTGAGTTCCCGTGCGTGCTATGAAATCGCATTTACGCTATATGTTATACTGTTGTGTGTATGTTGTAGTTAAGAGTAACAATTATAAGAGTCATACCATATGTACCTTTGTACTTTTTATTATAATCATTAGATACCATTTTTTAATTACAACTTTACAGTAGAAATCTCAATAAATAGCTTCTGGTCACTTGCTAAAGTGACTTCAACTTAATATCGACTATTACATATTACGCACAAATACTGATTACGAATTTACTGTGTACTCTGTAAATACGAGGTAAAATTGACAGTTGATTATAAGAGTTGATGTGTGGTCTTAGTTATAAAATAACGAGGCATATTGTATATTGCGTTGAATGTCGTTTTGGTGCCCAGAGCGTTTAGAGCGCCCACTAATAAACTCGGCACAACTTATTCACATAATACATACTTGGTATCTTAATTTGAAAACGTTGTAAACAAAATGTTTCCAACTGGTCAGTTAAGACCTGATATTTACTCAGTAATTGAATTACTCTTTAACAATTATAAGTACAGAATTTCAATTTAATAGTGGTTTATTTAGGTGTAACACTTAGTGTTGTATGTCGTGAATGTCGTTTTATACAATATAGATTATGATAAGTATTGTAATCAAAGATTGAAATAAAGACATGCCAAAGGTTCTATGACTTTTCAACGATACTCTTATGATTATCCTAAGGCTGGCCTAACTTCTATTTAATTTTGTTCAGACTGATGTTTGTAATGTATAAGAAATAACATTAAACAGTACATTTATGTATGTAGTGTATTTTCGGCACTAATGTTGTGAATATTTGAAAGTGCATGTAAAACTATATTGTATACGGATCTCTTACATCAACTTATTAAGAAACAGTAAAGTAGTCATTTTTTAATTTCATTCTTTGGTGTTATAGAATAAATATTAGTGTATGTTGAGAATTTTAAATTTAAGTAACAATATCTCGTTTTCCCTAACTATAGGTACTTTACCTAACGTAGGTAGCCCCTAAATTTTAAGTCAATTAAGCACTTAGATGACTCCTAAAGGTTAGTAGAAATAAAAATATCAGTAAGGGTTACCTAACTCTCTCTAAGTGGCCCCTGAATTTAGGGGATGTTGGTGAAAACGGTCATATGACCAACCCTATGAAGGTTTCATATTTTTGCAGGTTTTATTTTTATTAAGAAGTCAAATTATGTAGTCATTAAAAAAACTGGTGAATTTACTAGTTACGATGTAAAATATCAAGACATATTTTTCGATAATAATTATGTGTATTATTCGGACAACAAGGGTCCTTTCTTTCTAAATTTTTACTAACTAACAAATACATTATGTATACTTTCGTCTGTAAGAACTTATCAATCTATTGCCAAATTATTTAGAAAAATGGTTCAAGTGAAAACTCTCTTTACAACATCGTCTGTAGAGTCGAATTTAGCATAGCCATTCAACAATCAAAATAATATTACCCTGCCATTTTGCATTGAACATTCGCCTAAACGGAACTAATTAAATGAGTGTCTTCTACGATTTGGTTACGTAATAATGAACCTATTTCATTTCATTCGACTATTAGAAGCAACTACGTGTGACGGTATGAAGATACAGCTCATGGCCACCAGAGGTCATTATATAACATCTTCCTAACATTTTCGCCAAGGAAGTACAGCGCCATCTAACGATGACCCAGCAAACTACTAAGCAACTGCCAATCCTGTATAATCCTGTATCGTGATTATGAATAATTCTCAAGCCTATTAACAAGCGGAGTGACCTCCATTAGACCTTCACAACTACTAGGAATTATCAAAGTTCTATAAAAATTCCGTCGTCCGACTTTTTGAAGCTTTAAGTACCCATAACGGTTGTCACAGATGTCCGCATGATAACCGAACCGACTGTTTAACTATGAAGCATCATTTTTCCAGGCTTTTTCCTTAACTGAGTTGGAATAAGATTCAAATCTATTACGACACGGCTGAACTTCAATTTTTTTCGCGGAGTAGCCTCTATCTGACCTCTACAACTACTAGGTATTATCCAAGTTCTAAAAATATCATCGTCCAACTTCGAGGCTTTAACTACCCTTAACGGTTGTCACAGATGTCCGCATGACAACCCGTCCGACTGCCTAACTAATTCTGAAGCACCATACCCTCCGTGGGATCACGAAGGACGTGTGTGGGACTCGCAGAGAACCCGGTCTACCCACTAAACTCCGCGGCGGCCTACTTTGGCAGTTTGTCAGTAATGTACCTAATGTTTCGAAAGTGCCTGAAAAGGCGTACTAGAAAAAATCTATTTCATTTTGATTTTAAAACAAGTTGTACTGATAGGTCCAGTATTGAAAATTTTTCATTTGGATTTCACAAACCGTCTAATAATAACGAACACAAAATGTATCAAGATTTGTGACAAGGCTTATTCCACACCCATGTGTATTGTTTTATATGTATAGTATAGGACTACCATTTAAGCAATATGCATCTCACCCTAAGAGTTTAAATTCCATGAACCCTATGCAGTCAACTTTTTTAATACAGATGCATTAGTTCATTTCTATCAGTACGTAGGTACATCAGATACTGTCAGTCTACCGTTCATTTCGTTAATGATATCTAAAGTTCATTAGTCACTTCATCAATCACTCAAGGTTAAAGGTATTCACTGCTGGCCTGCTCTAAGACTCCGCAACAACCGGTCATGTGCTTCCCGTATCCAACGGCTTCCCTCGTCGAATATGTCCGTCAAAGGCAGAAAACTATGCCCTTGTCATCAGGGTTTCAAAATTGTACATTTAGCATATTTTAATTCACTTCAGCCATTCTTTCTCCTAAAAATTGTTTAGTTTTAAGAGAACCTGACTGTTACTAAAGATGTACATGAAATGTATTGTAAGTAAAACGTGTACGTAGTATTTTCAAAGCAAATACATTTTTTTTACATTTTATTCGTTGTTTTTCTTATCACCACTTTGCCCGTTTATAACACAAACTTGACTAATCCTTTTACTATTTTATGTTGTGTCTTCATAGTTACATGTAGAATTTTTTATGAAATAATATGTCTCGAGTTGGTAAAAATCGAGTTTTACTTTGTAGTATGTATCTATGGGACAAAACAAGCAGACAAGTTACTTGATGGTTAGTGCTACCTACAACTCAAAAGATATGACGGCTTTTACATGAAATATAAATAGACTACAGTGATATCTAACGAAGACACACCAAACTACGAAGTAACTGCCAATCCTGTATCGTGATATGGATAATTCTCGATCCATTATCATCCTCCTTCGTGGAAGGATTCTACCTTTGTGTTGGATGGATATGACACCTGCCCCTCTAGCCAACTTTCAAAAAAAAAAAAAACCCAATTCTATCTATTCTCTTGTTTCATTGGCTAATATTTTGTTTTGATCACGTATCGTAGTTTCATGTCTGCTGTACGTCAAAACAAAGGCATCACCTCGGAACAGTTAAATATACAAGGTACCTCATATAAAATCTACATCAACGAGCATCTTACCTTACAAAATAAGAGACTTTTTCGCCAAACTCGTGACAAGGCCAAGCTATACGGTTACCGATTTGTTTGGATTAAACATGGAGTTATATTTGCCCGAGCTGACATCCCTACACCAGCAATTGCAATTCGATCTGAGAAGGACCTGCATAAAATTATACCCTACAATGCTTCCAAATAATTATAACATATTTGATGATATCCAGTGTTACTGTGTAAGTGAAATTATCACAAACATTACTTCTACAATACAAACTTTTTTCATTAATAAAACAGTCCCGTGCTACTTGTTTAATCTGTGTACTACATTACTCTATGTGTTTACGTTCATAAGGTATGCGAACATAACATCTCAATACATTCATTCTATAACAACCTTCACTTTAGTTTTAAAAAATACATTTTTTATTTTAATTATTTGTTATTGCGTTAATTTGGTGTTTGGCTCGTTGCATGACCTCAGTTTAGTATATTGTGTAATAGAAGGGAATTATTTTTACAACGTTGAACCATTTGATCGTGTTTTTAGCTCAAATATTACATTTAACCATTTGATACAGTGCTTAGCAACATGTACTAAAACATACGATACTCTTTTACATTGTGGCAGACATATTACCTATATTTATATTCTTTTAGTAATTTTTACTTACATCTTAGTGTTATACAATGATTAATCTCACAGTTTACTACCAAAACTGCAGAGGTTTACGAACTAAATTAAGTACTATATACCATAACATCTTGGCAGATTCCCATGACATCATTGTTCTATCTGAGACATGGCTTATTGCCGGTATTTCGGATGAGGAATTTATGGACCCTCGGTATACTGTTTATCGCTGTGACAGGGATCGGGTGTTGAGCGGAAAATCGGATGGTGGAGGTGTTTTGATCGCGGTGCGCCGTGGCTGTGGCTTACATGTCGAGCGTTGTGATTTGTTTGCGGCACCTTGCAGTGGAAATAATAATAATTATTTTATACCGCGAAATATAGATTATGTTCTCTTGAAACTTTGCGGTAAAGTACGTGACGAGTATCACTACTTATGTGGGGTGTATATACCACCCAATCAAGCACAAATATCTTATGAAGTTTTTTATAACTTTCTGGAGAACACTTTCGCAATAAACAGAGTAGGTAAAATCTTAATTATTGGAGACTTTAATCTGCCTTTAATCGACTGGTATGCCTTTAATACGTCGGCACTTATGCCAACCCTTAATAACAGCAATTCTATGAACTTCCTTCTACTTAACTTCCTGGCAACTATAGATTGTAGGCAGTATAATAAAATAAAAAATGAGACGGGCCGTATTCTAGATTTATTATTGTCTAATGATACTTGTGTTTGTGAACCTGTATCTAACCCTTTGGTGTCCGTGGATACTTTTCATCCGCCTTTTTGTACAATTATTTGTTTTGATGTAAAATACTCCCCCATGGTTCACTGTTCGTTGCCGAGATATCGTTTCATAGAAGCTAATTACGCTAATATTAATACAGATTTAAATAATATCGACTGGTCTTCAATTTTAAATAAATCAACAATAGACTCTGCTACGGAGTGTTTTTATGAATCAATCTACAAAATTATAAAATTTCATGTTCCTAAGCGACCGGTAAAATCGAATGAATTTCCTATTTGGTTTACTCGCCCTCTTATACACATATTTAAAAATAAAGAAAAAGCTTGGGTAAAATGGAAAAAATATAAGAATAGTTCGGACTATGAACAGTTTTCTTTGTTTCGTAAAAGATTTAAGTTACTATCCTCGGAATGCTTTAATAAATATTTACATTCCATAGAAATTGGTTTAAAAAAGGATATTAAGGTATTTTGGTCTTATATAAAAAGTCGTAAACATAGTACAGGCATACCTAGCACTATGACATATGGTGATAAATATTCTAGTCAGCCTGATGAAGTATGTAGGTTATTCTCAAAATTTTTCGGCTCTGTTTATGACAAAAACATTAATACTATCTACACTAATAATCACAACTCAGTAAATGCTATAAATCATAATATCAATATTTCTGATCTCGCTTTCTCTAATGAATCGATAGTTAAGGCTCTTAAAGCTTTAGATGTGACAAAAGGTACTGGACCTGATGGCATATCACCGTTCTTTTTGAAATATACTGCCGATTCTATAAGTGTGCCATTAACTTACTTATTTAATCGTAGTCTAAGGGAGGGTGTAGTGCCTAGTAAGTGGAAGATCGCCAATGTCTACAAAAGTGGTGCTAAAAACGATGTTACGAATTATCGACCAATATCCTTGCTGACCACTTTGTCGAAGGTGCTGGAACGACTTGTTCATAATGCCATATATCCTATCCTACATAGTATTATAATCCCTGAACAACATGGCTTTGTCAGAGGTCGTTCGACAGTTAGCAACTTAGTACTATATTCTAATTTTTTGTTTGAAAATATGGACAATCGTTGTCAAGTGGACAGTGTTTACACAGACTTCTGTAAAGCCTTCGACAAGGTCGATCACACTATTTTACTGAGTAAAATTGAGTTTAATGGTATTCGTGGGGATCTGCTAAGATGGTTCGCTTCGTACGTTAGAAACAGGTCACAACAGGTTGTAATTAATGGCTTTGCTTCAGAGGCGTTCGATGTAACATCAGGTGTTCCACAAGGCTCTATTTTGGGCCCTTTATTATTTACTTTGTTCATAAATGACATTGGCCTCTGTTTCAAAAATAGTCGTTTTCTTTTATATGCAGATGATCTAAAGGTATTTCGGTGTATAAATAATATTATAGACTGTGAAAAATTGCAACAAGATCTAGATCGATTATCTGACTACTGCTATAACAATAAATTACACTTAAGCCTGTCTAAATGCAAGACTATTTCGTTCACAAAAAATAGAAACACTCTGAAGCACACTTACTATCTTTATAATACTCAGCTGGAAAATGTCAGCTCAATAAGGGATCTAGGAATATTTTTTGATGCCAGACTCCACTTCGATATTCATGTAGATTTTATTGTGAATAGGGCATTTAAATTTTATGGTTTTCTTAAGCGAACTTGCGAACAATTTAGAAGCCCTGCTACTTATTTATTATTATATAAATCACTTGTTAGACCGCAGCTTGAGTTTGGTACACCTGTCTGGAATCCATTTTATAATAAATATAGCGACAAGTTAGAGATGGTTCAACGCAGGTTTATAAAATTCACTAATTTCAAATGTTTTCATACCTGGGCTTCATACAACACTTTGTTAAATAAATTCTCATTAACTACCCTCAATTTTCGTAGAGTTTACATCGATCAAATATTTCTATTTAATATTTGTCACAATAAATTTGACTGTAATGAGCTAATAAACCAAATTTACATTCGCATACCTAGTAGCTCTCTAAGAATTCGAAACACACACAAACAAAATCTATTTGCTCCTAAATTGAGTAGAACTAATGCTGGCGAACGAGCTCCCGTAAGAAGAATAATGAAATCCTATAATGATAATTTCACTGACATAGATATATTTCATTTGTCTATCTCGCGGTTCAAAAATTGTGTCTTAAAACATTACCAGCATGTTACTTAATTTCTGCTTTCTCCCTATCTTCTTATTTGCTGTTGCTCTATGTTCTGGCATTTTTGTTTTTTTGTTATTTCTGTTTTATATAATTCAGTACTTTACCATTTAGTACCTACTTTAAATATTATTTTGTGGATAACGGTGCTGATTGCGTTATTATTTAAGAGAACCTCTTAGAAATAAGACTTTATGTAATTCATTATTGCGCAATTGTTTGTTGTCCTGAATAAAATAAAAAAAAAATAAAAATAAAAAAAAGTATCTGAGTGATATTAGCCAATGAAAGAAGAGAATACAGAAAAGAAAATGAAAAACGTTTGCAACTTGGCTAGGGGGACTGTTCTACAATTTTAGCACAGCAAGGCGTGATCACCATTGTGGGAAAACCCTGTCATTAAAATTTTCACTGTATCAAATCAAACCATTTTATTTCAAATAAACCAATACAACGGCACTTTTGAAACGTCAAGTAGTCAGTCAGTAGTCAGTCGTGAAGCTAACAAGAAAATCCATGGACACTCTTTTCCAACATTGTTTTTACAATTTTTGGTTACATTGTTTAAAGAATTTTATTAAATGTGAGGACAATGTAACGATACAAGAGGTAACGTAGGTATCTGGAAGTTACCTACGTTACTTCTTATAGACTTAAAGTTAGTTGCTAAGCTCCGGAGCGTTCCAGAGCCAGTGGCGAGTCAAGATTTCATGTTGTGCACGGTACTATACTCGTTTTTATTAAGGGTCTTACAAGTGGTACTGAATATCTATTCATGCGTATCTACGCATCAAGACTTTAAAAGTATGGTTTTGCTTGTTAATTTAGTGTACTCGTATCTTTTGGAACATCAGTCAAGTAGGTAAATAAAAAGTTCAATGACTATAAACATTTTTTATTAAATCCACAATATATTTCAAAGAATAATATAAATATAATAAATTTGACGGGTACATAATACATGGTACTGTTGTAGGTGAGTTGTTGCACTCGAACATTCGTACAGTAAGCGTACGGCCCGCGTAGTCTGACAATTTTCGTCGATATATATCTATCAAAGGGCGTTCTAACACAAACTCGCATTCAACAGCATATTATGCCGTTATATAGTACATTCAATGATGTTATACTTATAAACTGTTAGTCTTATAGTTAAAACATGTTGGTGAATTTTAAAAAGAAACATTCCTAATCTACTGTTAATTACTTATTACATATATAGATAGCTAAATTTGGTATGCATTTGTAATATTAATGAGTTTGCAATGTGCGATTTTGTGTTTTTCAGCTAATGTTAATCACTTTGAATTCAGACAAACGTTAGTAGATATTTGATTAATCTCATAGGATGATTTCTTCTAAAATCTTTATCTACTTCTATACAAAAATTAAGTATGAGATGATTTACTTAGAAAGTGAATTTAGATTTTGCTTTGGGTTAAAACTGTACCTATTATCAGTAACCGTTTTGAACACTTAAAGGAGAAAAGATAGAAGAAGGTACTTTTATTAAACCTTTTTATGTAGTTTATAATGGCTTTAATAAGATTGAAGATATGTTTTGGAAATTTGATATGCATTTTCTATAGATCCCTATAAGCAGTTAAGCTCATTTCTCTACCAAGGAAGACATTGTTTTCATATAGCAACACAAAATCGTACATTACTTCTAGAAGATTTGGTAGAAAAATATGGAGAAATATTTGACTAAACATTTTATATAATTCAATATTATCTTACATTTAGCACTTAAATTTTTCTACAATAAATCAAGCAGAACAAGAATGTTGTACACACAAAGCAATCGCTTTTGCATTTATAAAGAGTTTGAATTAATTGAATTTTATATGTTACTGAAGGAAATCTCTTTGGTTAATTAATAAAGGAGTCGACAACATACGATATTTACAAAAGTTTTTAAATCAAAAATCAGGTACGGAACTTAAGTCTTTTAGACTTTGATCTCAACTGAAAATGTTGCCATTATCAATATGCCTATCATGCATAGGCCTTAGATTAAACACCATATAAATTTTAATGACCTTATAAATGTAGTAATTTCGAGCCAACTTTAAGTCAGCCTTTGAATAAATAGAGATCTTTTAAAATTGGGATTGAAATACACCATAAAATATATTTCTTACGATCAATTATCTACCTTACTTAGTTAGGTAGAAATAGAAGCATAGAAATAATAAGTATTCCAATATTGTATGCGACACATCTCTTATTTATCTAAGAAACATCAAAGAATACAAGGTTATAACTAATTAGGTGTAATAGATATTATCACTTACAATTAAATATGTACTACATACATAAAGAAACATCTAGTACACAGATTAATAAATACTATGAAGTGACTAATTACGAAAATAGGCAGTTGTGGTTTTTTACTCAAACACAATACTAGCAATTTATTAGTTTGATAAAAACAGTAAACGATTGAATATATTGACAGATGTGGATATAAAATGTACTAAATCGTTACATTCATAGGACGATCGATGATCATCTTTTATGTATGAATCATCAGTATTCTGAGATGAATGTTATTATTATTAGCTTAATATGGAGTAGCTCTCAGTTAGATATTGAAATAAAAGTTAGAAGAAATAGCGAATCTTACAGTTGAGTTGTGGCAAATGATGTGTATTATTTAACTGATAATGTTCCTACCATCTGACAGCCAAGTTCAGCCACTTATTGGTCAAATTACCACGCTTCCTATTACACACTTTTGTCCGTTTATAGATCATATCCAAAGAAAAATAGCGAGAATCATGATGTTTAAAAAATCATTACAAATTTTTGACATACTTGTTTTATATTTCATACATAATTATATTTTAGGAGGATTTTGAGCTTAAAATTAAAGTTTCGGATATTCTAAATTTGGCCTGCGTCCAAAACCCTCCTTAAAGTATATTGCGCTACTTTCGTAATTAGTCATTAGCAAGTTATTTGTCTGTTTAGTTTCTCTCGGAGTACGTAAATTTACGCTGTGTTAGTCCTTTGAGTAGCTCGTCCTTGAAAGCCGCTAGAACCGCTCGAGACATACCGGGCTCCGACTGGGTGGGCTTGAAGTATTGCGGCATTCGCCTAAAGAATAATTAGTTATCCATCAGAGCAGAAATACATGAACTTTCGTTCTATGGGTAGAGCGGATTAAAGGTACTGAAAAATTTCCCATAGACCGGCTCATTTATCAAAATATCTTTTTAAGCTTAGTGTGACGATTTAACTAGAAACTTCTATAGACCAGATGCAGGAAATATATAGTAGGCACACAAAAGTAACATCGTTACAGTTCAGAAAAAGTAAAGGAAAGATTACTGTCTGCCACTTTTGTAAAAAGTCAAGTAATTATAAAGGAAAGTAAACTGTGAACGTTTGAGGAAAATGTGTTTGCAACCTAAGGAAAAAAAATATTGAAGATATGTACCTGGTTGGTTGGTTGATAGCGTAAGCATCATGTGACTGTAAGATATCTGGATGGTCGGCAATAGTATCTGTCAATGCAGCAATCATCACATCTGAAACAAAAGTCCCATTTCAAAATTTGAAAATTCTTTGTAACATTTGTTTTCTTCGTTTATCCGGTTCTTTTTATTTCCATTGAATTCATCTGGATATCAGCTTTTTTTAGTCCCGTCCATCTTTGGCTGGCAAAATACTAATGTCCAAAAATCGGTATTTCAAGGTTTTTATCTATCTTGAAACTTACTTGATGAAAACGTCAATAGATACTACGGATGATATCATGAATAACAAGATGTGAACGTACCAAGAACTTTTTTCTCAATAGAGCGTGACATTTGGCCCTTTTCGGCTTCCAACTCCAGGAATGTCATGAACTGTTGCGTAGCGGCGCGCGCTGAAGCTGGGTCTTGGAACAGCGATTGAGAGAACATCATCTAGAAAGTCAGACTAAAATTTGAATTTATTTGAGTTTAGAAGACAAATGAGGCAAATAAACTATCCGATTGTAAGTATTACCGCTGCCTGGACACCTACAATTCAAAAATGGTTCTTTGCTGCCAAAATAGGTAGTCATTTTTCCAGTCAGTCAGCCTGATGGAAAGTGTGAGCAGAATCCCTGGATTCTGCATTTACCATCACTCGGGAGTAGGGAAGAGTCTCATGAGAAGACACTCACACACACTAAAGTAAGGGCAGCACGCGTTGTCCTGTAGACGAGTGGTAAACGAGGGACCAGTTCGAAGAGCTTTATTTTTCATCATGGTCTATTTAGTATTAGTATGTTATAAGTATATCTATCTTATAAGTCCTTGTTCCACCCCATATCCCCAAGTGAAATCCCGGGAAGTTACGAAAATTCTTATACTTAAACGGTGCAAAGTTAATTCTATAGCAAAGTAAAAGTACCTTAGCAAGTTGGTAAATGATCTCAAGGGTGTATTCAGGGTAAAGAGTATCAGCTGGTTTGAGCCTTTCCATTATTTCGTCATATTCTTCTTCTGCGTTTATTGGTCCATCACGGTCATAGTCTGAAGCACCTAAAATGAAAATAGAAATTTACTTTAACGATTAAATAGCGAAAGTACTAAGCTATTTACACAGATATTATTTTACATTTATTTATTAAGCTTATAAGGATTTTGAGTTTGATTAATTTAAGTAATATATTAATACCATAATACAAGATCATTAACAGCCTTTAACAGTCCACTGCTGGACATAGGCCTCTCCCTTTAAAGAAGGTTTTGGTCTACTATACCAAGCTGGCCAGACGGGTTGGTAAAGGGTTTGTTTCAAGTTTTCCTTAACTTGGCAGTGTTAACTGACTGCACGGTTGGCCTAGTAGCTTGAGCGGTCGCCACACCGATTTCTACTGCGCCAAGTGACGTGGGTTCAAATCCCACGTAGGATAACACTTTGTGTGATTCACAATTTGTTTTTCTGAGTCTGGGTGTTCTCTGTGTCCGTTTCGTGTATGTTTGTAAAGTCCCCCGCGACACAGGAATTTATATTCCTAATGCGGGAGTTGTCTTTTTAAAAGAAAAAGAAAAGAAAAAAAAAGAACTGCTTATTTTTGCTTTAGTCGTCTCTTACGACACCCATGGAATGAATAGGGGTGGTGACACTTTGTAATCTTAATTCGTCACCACACAGACAGTAATAATAATACAATACAATCACTGAAATTTAAATTTTGATACATCATAAGATATTATTTACCTATATTTCCGCAAGAACACGCATATATACATGCACTGAAGGGATCGGGCGAAGTGACTTAAGATATCTAAAGACCTAATTATGTTGAGTAAAGAAAATATTTCATCTACAGGATCATTTTCTATCACTTGATAGAAAAGTAGTAGAAGCTGTTTAAGCAGATAGTTTTATAAATATAATTTTATTATAAAGAATGACATCATCACGAGGAATCATCAGCGTTATGAATATGGAAGATTGAGAGAAACTCACTTACCCATGTAGTTCATCTGGTTCATCTGAAGCCTTGGATCATAAGTCCTCTTGAAGGGCTCAGGTCTGCGGTCGTTCGTCATCGGCAGTGTGGGAATTGGGGATATATTGTTGTTTATCTCCCAGTTTTTGTACACGAGGCTGCGCATGATATCTGGATTGTTTCCACCGAAGGGCATGGTTTGGATAGCTGGATTTCGGTACTGGTATTCCTGGAAAATATATTTATACCTATAAGCATTTCGAGATGTCAATTAACTTAATGGAACACGAAGTATTTAAGACTGTACATCGTTATAAGTTTTTTGTAAGTATCGTTACAAGTAATTTGCTGTTGTTTTGACTACGCAACAGTTGAATATGTGACGTGACGTGATGTGACATCATATGAAAAACGGGACGACTCGTTTTAGCAAAAAATGTCCTTTAAAGTGGAATAACTCGCAAGCGGATACCTAAGTGATAAAAACCTCTTAGCAATATTCATCTTTCTATCACTCGTTTGGTCGTTAAGTCGAGGACGGGTAGACGGACGGACAGCTACCGAACCCTAAAAACACACTACCAAAAGTCGGTTGCAAACAAACGAACTACTAAATAGATGAAAACAAAAGATCATCCAATCTTGGTAATTGGTAACCAGGGGGTAGAATAATGCCAGTCAACGGTGAGCTGGACATTATGTTTGTTTGGTGGATTAGTCAGTCAAAACAATTGATTTGCAGAAAAATTGATACATATTTTTGTCATATAACAAGTACACAGAACCGTAATAGTCATAAAAATACCTTAACACAGACGCTATCTAATCTTTATTTGACGATGAAGTAAGCAAAATTGTAATCCAAAAACTGTGAAAACCCAAGAGAAATAATCCATAGTAATGTATACCAAGACATATGATCTGTTCTCGACACAGTGGTCCAATAGTACTCGTTAAACAGACGCCATTAACTCCACGGAAGCATGAACACTAAATGGGGTTCGGGTAATAACTATGACATTTATTTTTAACGCCACTCATAAAATATTATTAACCTTCTGTACTCGAAGCTATGAATGAACTGCTGAGAAATGTCGTATAAAAACTATACAATTGAATTAATAGATTTATTTTGGCCGCTGATCAAAAGATTTAGGGTTCGAATCTCGGATCGCATCAAAAAAGTGTGCAATAACCTATGGGCGCCCAATATCTTCCAAGTTGTGTCGTTTATTCGTTCCATCGGTTAGGGGTAAGGGGCAAAGAGAGTTCACCTGTGTTTGTGCACACACCTGTGCACTGTGTGTATGTACTGAGTAGTTGATTGATCTCGATTAAGACAGAGCACTGTAGCTGAAATGAGCTACGAGTACGTCATCATAATTACTTTTTGTTTTAAAACTGTATTGATAATATTTCTGTGTCGAGTTTACGTTTACGTCGGGGGACAGAGACATAGAACACTCAGAAGTAAGAACAACAATTTGTAGACTGCATAACGTTGTCCCATGTGCGGTTTGAAATTAAAAACTAATGAATACAGGTTGTCAATCTTTTGGTTTAGTTTAGGAGTGACAGGACAAAGATTAGGCTACCCGTTTTGCCTTTGCCGCATTATCGAAGATAAGGCCATCATCAAAAATCTGTCTCGAGTAGTCACAATTAAAATTTTAGCTATTAATACATATAAAGTTTCGTGAGTTCATGGTTTAACAATTTAAAATTTTGACTAAAATGTTAATATAAACTATTTCAATATAAACAGCGGCTGCACCGTCGCTCGCTTATTGGGCCGAGAGTGGAGCATCGTTCCATTTGGGTGGCATCTAAACAAGTAAGTTACGTGACTGAACTTCTTTTCATACTGAAGAAATATTATACGAGATGTTCAGTTAATTGAAGGGATTTATATGACTAGTATAAATAAAAATGAAAGATTGTGAGTGTTATTAAAAAGAGTTCTGGTGCCTGATAAAATAATATGGTTCTTAAATTTTAATAATAGGAGAAGGTTCTAAGCTTGTTTATTTATCAGTTGTCTAATATCCATAGCACAAGCTCTGCTTAGTTTGGGACTAACTGATGTTGTGTGTAATTCGTCCGAAATATTTATTATTTTATTATTATTTATTAATTCGAAAACCAGCTACCAGCTAAATTCTGAAATGTCTGTTAGAGTGCAAAAATACTAGTACATCAGGGTCCAATATATGTGCCAAAACATAAAAATACCAAGATGGTTTTTTTAGGGAGGGTTTAGTAGCCACAAAATTGCAGACGAACAATTGTTACATCTCTGCTTACAAATCTCATAGCTGTTTACTAATAAGACAACACGATCCGTTTTAGCAAGAGGAACATAATATTTTTTTGAAGGAACTTAATTAAATTCATCCTACTAATATTATAAACGCGAAAGTTTGTGAGTATGTATGTGTGTATGTATGTTTGTTGCTCTTTCACGCAAAAACTACTGAACGGATTTGGATGAAACTTTACAGTAATATAGTTTATATATCAGGTTAACACATAGGCTACTATTTACTGCAATAATCGAGATACATTTAATATATAGATTATTAAAATACATAAATCGTAGATGTCAAAATGTATCACTGTTTATCTCCTGTCAAAACTTCACAGGTTGCTAGGCATAACACACTTGCATAGCAACCATAATTATAGTTTCCCGAAAATACGCGGGTAACACCGCGGGGCGCAGCTAGTATATATATTCAACAGTAAACATTGTTTTAAATGAAACACAAAGAAAGTTGCTAGTTCCACTTACAGCGATGAAGTTTTAATATAGTGTGGCCATAGTGTGGGTCGCCATGCTGCATTGTCTATACTTACCATGAGGATAGTGGTAGACTCTTGGATTCTTATGCAGGACCCTTATGCCTTCCCTCAGACAGAGTAGAAGTACTTAAATATTTATAAAAACAAACACACGCTGCCTGAGGTTTAGCTACATAATTAGCCAGCGAATATTTTGAAGCTTTGTACAATCATCATTTTACATTTATGAATAATTTAAAGTTACATTTATAAAATGAAATGTCAAAAATACAATCTTCAGAAAACTAAAGCAGCACTTTGATTTATGTACAATTGTTAAATTACTCAAACGAAATGCAAAAAAGGGACTTTTCAAAGAAACTTTAGTCGTCGACAAAAGTTTCTACATTTCTGTTTCCAATCTGATGTCTAATTTGTAACTAAACAAGTTGTTAACCGCAACTTGTCCATGGCGTGCCAATTTAAGCGTAAGAAGTTAATCCAAAAACAAATTACAACATTGTGCCTAATAGAACACGGAGGTATTTAGAGTTAGACTATAATATTTTAATAGAGGAATTAGTCACTTCTTGTGTATGTGTATCGGGGAGGCACGACTAGTATCGGACCCGACGTCGATTTTTAAAACATAAAACCTTATTTTCCGCTAATTTTCAGATATTTTATCGCATGCAACGCAACATAAAGAAAATTACATAAATA
Source organism: Phragmatobia fuliginosa (assembly GCA_932526445.1). NCBI lineage: Eukaryota > Metazoa > Arthropoda > Insecta > Lepidoptera > Erebidae > Phragmatobia > Phragmatobia fuliginosa. The sequence goes on along the minus strand of OW052065.1, from coordinate 5,815,805 downwards.
CCTATGGAATATCATACTTATTTTATATTCATACCGTTTTAATTACACGATTATAGCGCAATAACCATAAACCGTAAAAGGACTTAACCAAGGTCTCTACTATTGACGGTATCAAAGTATTTGTAAGTATAATCAGTCGATGGAGGGCCATAAAATCCGTATATCACACATAACATTGACCCAAATAAACACGAGACTATCAAAAAATATTATATAATGTTGTATGTTAGATGTTCGAAGTATTATTGTACGACCGGGTTGGTAGTCCTTTTCACAGAAGATTAACCTTAAGTGAAAGTATTCGTGCTGACATGTTTGATTTGTGAGTCGGATCGGATGTAGATCGGAGGCCCAATAATGCAGAAGCAACTCAGCCGGCGTGGTGTGGATCACCATGTTGCATTCACCACGATTGTGGTAACCACTACACTTGGTTTCTACTCATGTTTTTAATCAGACAGAAGAGTCACTTTTTCAAGCTCATAAATACATATACGAGTATCATCATCACCATCTTCCTAGCCATCATTCCCGATATTATTTGGGGTCTGCTAGTAGTTCAACCGCTGTTGCCTGAATATCAGATTTATCACGGAACGACTGACATCCGCTCTTCGCAACTCTGAGGGAGAGCGGAAATTCGAGCGTTGAACTAGTTGTCAGTATATTTAAGGGCACTTCGCATAAATATTTAATATTGAAAATAAATGTTAGTTCAAGGTTCTTTTTGCGAATTAACAAAATATTACACCACATGTTGACCTGCTTTTAATTTCGAAGATGTGCAGTTGACAAACTTAACTTAGAACATTCCCTTTTGCCTTTTACTTTAATGTTAAATAGTTACTGTAAGTTTTCACGAAGTATTTATTTAGTTAAATTGTACACAAAGTTCCTCAGTAAGTCTTAGGATACTAGGATTTAGAAGTTCCAGCTGATTGTTTGACCGTTTATTTCTGTTACTTTTCTTCTGGATAAATACGGCCGAAGTAGTCAAACAAATTGTTTCACAAAGAACGTAGAAAGTCTATCTGATATTTGTTATCAAAATATTTGAGGCCTCTTGAATTAATTTTAAGGTTTGTTTGTTGAAATTCGAGTAGGTATTTACAAAGGTATTACAAAGAAAAAACATATTTAGCTGGTTTTTAGAACAATAAGAACTTTTAAAAATCTAATCATAGCCAATCTTGTCAGAAATATAGATAGTATTTATTACTTACCCCAGCATTAGCTTGTTCAATGAGCATGTTCCTCAATTTCTCCTGTTGTGTATTTTCCTCAACAGCCTTTAAGTTCTGCGCGTAATGAGTGCGAAGGAAATCAATATTGTATTTTATCTCTTGGAGGAAGTTAATAGCTTCTTCTTTTGACATCTGGAATTGTAAAAAAGTTTCGTAAACTACCCAGTTGCGCAGAGTTTAATCCGTTAGGTAAAATAAGTTAATAAATACTGTCAAAATCTTTTGATGTGAAACATCTATAGCGCACGTAAAACCGATTTCTGGCGTGGCGACGCATGCCGTGGCGACGCGTCGCCACGCTATACGATGGTATATATTTACAGTCTATATGCAGTAGTGTGGGGCGGGGGATGGTCAAGCAAGACATATATTTTCTTCTTGCCTGATGATCCCCCACTCCCAGTATCTGTCCGATGCTGGGTTTGGCGAATGGATTAGGGAGTAGCGCAGGTCGCCGAGATCCCCTAATCAAGGCCAGTGGACTATCCTTCACGAGGTTGCCGCCCGTTATTGGTCAAATACCCTCTGTATTTGACACAACAAAAACCTCTGGCCGCACTCTGGGTTTGGGTCTGGGAGTGAGGATGGGCTTAGGCCCGTCCTCACTCCTAAACCCAGACCCACATACCCGCATAGCCGAACCGTGGCGGCGCATAACCACACCCAGGCCCACATAGCCATGGGGACTTAAATACCCCCAAAAAGAAGGTACCACACATCCTTGGGCAAGAGTGTGTGAGTTATTTGGTATTTCCCACCAAAGCCCAAATATAACAATGAGTGACCTTAAAGAGACCGTATTACCCCAGGAGGGTAGCGCAACAAGCGCAGAATCCCTCACCGAGTCTGACTCGGTCCGTCCCACGTATTCTGGGGGGGACAAAGCTCACTCAGGTAAAGGCGCAAGCCTAGACCTAACAGGCCTAGCTGAGGCCATAAACACAGCCACAACAGAACACGCAGAACACGCACCAACACAATGGACGGTGGCCGCCCACAAGCGCCCTTGCAAAAGGGAAACTGCGTCGGCCGCCGCCACACAAAAACACCAAGGCGCGCAGGGCTGAACCAAACGCAGTCGCCACAACCGGCGCGCGAGAAGGGAAGCCCAGCAGCCTAAAATCAGACAGGCACACACTTTGACGGCCACCGCAGCAGTGGAAACACAGCGCGAACCTGTAGAAATACAGGAGGCCGACAAAGTGTCACACGCACAAACACCAACACAGAACAAGACAAAAAAACGACGAAGACCGAGAGGTCATCGCGTTCGGCAGACCGCTGTGCAGGCTCCCACTGCTCCTGAAAAGGACCAGCCTGGGGTTGCGGGTGGTTCGGGCGTGCAAGCTTCAACGAAGCGACCGCGTCTGGACGATACGCAGTCCCCGAGGGGGGATGCCAAGCGCGCGAAAACCGAGGCGAAATCGAAGCGGACAGTGGGCTACGCGGATGCGTGCAAATCGCATCTGCGAATAGCAATCACCACCGTCCCGCCTAGAGACCTCTTCAACGAGCAGGCGGAACAACTGAGGGAGACCATCGACGATGCGATCCTGCAGTGTGTTCTGACGCCGCAGTCTTCGGGGGCGCTAGCTCCATCTTTCCGCGGTCGACCCTTCTTATTTGAAGGAGTCCTAGCGATGTGGTGTGAGGACGAAAACGCGCTCAAATGGATTGACAACATGACGAAAACTATGACATCACCTGTACCGAACACGACGTTGACAGTGATTAGGTTGTCGGATGTGAGGAGGAAGCTCAGAGCTGGGCTTCTGCTTCACACCCGCATAACTGACGCGACCACCATGCACAGGGTCCTTTGTGCCCAAAACCCGTGGTACAAAGTTGACACCTGGCAATGTTATGACATGACTGTTGACGACAAGGAGGGTAATTCCAAGTAGAAGGTAGTACACCTAATTCTTGGGATCCCTGAAGACCAGAAACAGACTATACTGGACAGAGACCGCCGTGTTGCGCACATGACTGGGAGTGGATACGTCCGCTTCTTTTTATCGGACGAGCAAACAACGGCCGACTTGACAACCGCAGAAGCCGGTGCAACAGAGCACCAAGGCACTGCGACTATTACACCAACCACCTCAGCTCCCCAACTGGGTACGAGCGAGATGGAATTGGACGACAGCCAAAACTCGGAGGACTGCGTAAGTGACGAAGATGGCGTCCTACGTAGTCCCTAACACTGCAGTCATCCAAACCAACCTCCAGCACAAACAAATAGCGGCGGCCACCCTACGCAGGGTGCTGGAGGCAAACAACAACACCGTCGCTCTGATCCAAGAACCATGGATCAGAAAAAACAGGATATGCGGTCTGAACAACATCGGCGGTAAGTTACTTCTAGACACATCCGTTGAAAAACCAAGGACATGCATCTTTATGCCGAAGTCTATAAAAACAACTATGCTTAACCAGTTCTGTTCTAGAGACCTCACAGCCGTGACGATCCCTACAGAAAACCAAACAGTCCTCGTACTAGCCTCGGTCTACATGCCGAACGACGGTGAAATACCTCCGAAGGAGCTGACCGAGGTGGTGCAATACTGCGACGACCACAAATGGGAGCTGATAGTAGCGGCTGACTGCAACGCACATCACTCACTGTGGGGAAGTAAGGACACAAACAGAAGGGGTGAGTTACTTACTGAATTCTTACTCCAAACTAACCTCAACATCATGAACGTTGGCACAGAGCCCACATTCGTTAGCTCCAGGTACCAAACGATCATTGACATCACACTGGCAACACACGCGGCGGCCGATCTCATTGAGGGTTGGCACGTGTCTAACGAGCCTTCCTTCGCCGACCACCGTAGAGTTTGTTTTAACCTAAAACACAGACATACAGACCTTGTCCCATATCGAAACCCCCGTAAAACAGATATAGCAAGGTATATTGAACTGTCGTCCAAAGCTTTGAGTACGACACAAATCGAGGACAAAATGTCCGACACAAACAACATAGAGACAAGCGTACAGTTCTTCACCTCAACACTTCTCAAAAATTATGAACTGACGTGCCCCACCATCGCCCCTAAAGGCCTGAGTAAGAGTTCCTGGTGGGGGCCGGAACTCGAAAGACTACGCAAAGAACTCAGGGCACTTTTCAACCGAGCGAAAAACACCAGAACCGAAGAGGACTGGGAAAACTACAAAACAGCACAAAAACACTACAAGAAGCGAATCAGATATTGGAGTAGAGAAGGCTTCCGCAGCTTCTGTAGCAGTGTAAACTCAACAAATAAAGCTGCCAGACTCAAGAAGGTTCTGTCAAAAGACAACACGAACCTTCTCGGGTCCCTGAAAAAGGATGACGGCACCTATACAACAACAGAAGAAGAAGCAAACGCAGTGCTACTAGAAATCCACTTCCCAGGCAGCAAACCAGCGCCCGACCCTGGGTGGCTAAACGAGCACTACGACACACCAACAAACCAAGAATGGCACATGGCAAAAACAATAGTAACGGCGGAAAAGACAGAATGGGCCCTGAAAAGTTTTCAACCGTTCAAGTCAGCAGGGCTAGACGGTATCTTCCCGGCGCTACTTCAATGGCAACTAAACCAGGCAGTTGGACATCTGACACCGATCTATAGAGCCTGCCTGGCTTTCAAATACATTCCGAAACAATGGAGAGAGGCAAAAGTGGTCTTCTTACCAAAACCGGGAAAAGATGACTACACACAAGCCAAATCCTTCAGACCAATCAGTCTGACATCCTTCCTTTTGAAAACATTAGAAAGGCTGGTGGACCGACATCTTAGAGATGGAGCACTTGAAGATATCCCGCTACATCCACAACAACATGCCTTTAGGAAAGGCAGATCAACAGAGTCAGCACTACACGCAGTGGTCCACAAAATAGAGTCGGCAATCACGACCAAATCTTCAACACTCGCAGCCTTCATAGATATAGAAGGGGCGTTTGACAAAACTATGCACAACAGCATAAACCACGCCCTAAGAAAATACAATGTGGATCAAGTCACCAGAGGATGGATCACCGAACTGGTTTGCAAAAGGGCTGTTCGGATAGTGGGGGACACTACCACACGAGCGAAGGTGGCTAGAGGATGTCCCCAAGGGGGGGTCCTTTCGCCACTTCTCTGGAACATAGTAGTCGACAGTCTCCTAAGGAGACTTAACGATAGAGGATATACTACTATTGGTTATGCTGATGACCTAGCAATTCTGATAAGTGGAAACGCTGAGAACGTCCTATGCAAAGTCATGACCTCAGCTTTTCAGATTGTGGAAAAATGGTGTGACGAGCATTATCTGTCAGTAAACCCGAAAAAAACAGAACTTATCCTTTTTACCAACAAGAGGAAGTTACCAGAACTACAACTACCAAAATTATTTAAAACAAAACTCTCCCTATCTAGACAAGTGAAATACCTGGGCGTAATCCTTGACGATAAACTAAATTGGGCGAGTCATATCGAATCCAAAACAAAGAAGGCCTGTATTGCATTTAATCAGTGTAGAAGAATAGTTGGTAAGAGATGGGGTCTTAACCCAAAGATCACCCTTTGGTTATACACAGCAGTAATCAGGCCCTCAATAACCTACGGCTCAATTGTGTGGTGGCCCAGGACACAAATGAGCACAGTAAAATCCAAGCTCCAAAGCTTACAACGCCTGGCAAGCTTGGCAACAACAGGATGCATGAGAACAACTCCATCAGCCGCATTAGAGTATCTCCTGAACCTAAGACCACTAGACCTGGTGATACAGGAAGAGGCAAAGGCGGCAGCCCTGAGGTTGAGATCTCTGGGCATATGGAAATCAAATGTAACAACAAAACACTCCAACATTCTCCAAATATGCATCAAGGAAAATCCGCTCTTTGAGGCGCCTATGGACAAGATGTTGGGGCAATACATCTTTGATCGAAGATACGACATCCAGCTTTCCGCAGAAAAAAATGACTACTCTGGCATTGGGGAAGTCAGGATCTACACCCACGGCTCCAAAACCAGCACTTGTACTGGAGCTGGTGTCTTCTCAGACGACCTAAACATCAAGATAACAACAACACTAGACAAGCTAAATACAATCTTTCAGGCAGAATGTATTGGCATTACCAGAGCGGCACAGGCGGTTGCTGCCAGAGACATCAGTGACTCCAACATCAAAATCGTCACTGATAGTGCCTCCGTGCTCCAGGCCCTCCGTAACAACACAATAAACTCAGTCCTGATAATGGAATGCCATAGTGCACTCCAAAGCATTGCGGCAACAAACAGAGTGACTCTGCAATGGATAAAGGGACACAGCAACTCACTGGGAAACGACGCCGCAGACGGGCTGGCAAAGAAGGGAGCAGACACAAAAGTGCATGGTCCAGAACCTCTGTTACCCATACCTCAGGCCCAAATTAAAGCATGGCTGCGCGAAAGAACACAGAAAACTCACTTGACAGAGTGGCTAAATAAGGAGGGATGTCGGCAAACCAAGAACGCTGTATCAGCTCCCAATAAAAGGCTTGCCCGCACCCTCATCAGGTTGAACAGAGACAAACTCCGCAAGATCATAGGAACCCTAACCGGACATTGTCTCCTAAACAAACACCTACACACCATAGGAGTAACAGATAGCCCCCTATGCAGAGGATGCATGGAGGCAGAAGAAACGCCACAACACGTCATCATGGAATGCAGCAGTGTGGCCGAACAACGGGCACAAATTCTACAGTCACCGGCAACGTTTCGGGAGGCCTGCAGTAATCCCAGGAGGCTGCATTCCTTCTGGACCAACCTAGGCTGGCTGGAGTGAATGGGAAATAACTCTTCACGCACAATGGTCCAATAACTAGAACTAAGTGCGGAAACCGCCCAGTAAAACCAAACCAAACCAAACCATGCAGTAGTGTGTACGGTGTGGCGACGCGTCGCCACACCGTACTATTTTAATAATTAGTAATATTTTATTTTATCATTATGACATATTTAGTTCCTATTACAATATGTTTTTTTCTGCATATTACTTTTACAAAATAATGGCGATGTTTCACATCTGCCAGGCGTCCCGTGACGGCTCACATTTTTTTTTCATTAACCTGGGAACAGGCCCGGTACCACAGACGACTCAGGCCCCTGGATATCACAGAACGATCTCCGTCCTCTATAAGCGCAAGCCTAGGGGGTGTCAGATGAGTCCATTTATTACCCTAGCTGAAGCAGATCGGGGTGATAGCGCGACGTTTCCGATGTTTAACCATCGGGGTTTGCATCCAGGAGGGGGTCATCCGCAAGCAGCAGATGGCCCGAGGTACGGGTACGAGATTTCCATGGTTTTCCTTTCTAAGGTATACCTGGTTCCCCGGCCACTACTACCTGAGACGGCGTGCGGTCTCAATATCATCAAGTTATTTCGGAGGAGTATGGCAACCAACATTGTGACACGTGAATTTTGTGTATTTAAGATAAAATATTTGAGATAGAAGTGGTATTTAAATACTAACCATTCCCTCTAGAAGAAAGTCCTCGATTACTGTAGTCACTCCTCGCTCGTCTCCGGTCCAGAACACATACTCAGCCATGTCCAGGGGTGAATACGGGACTCCAGAATTGTATGTACCATAGTGCTCAATCTACGCATTAAGTTTTTATTAATGTTTAATTATAATTTTAACTTTTAAGAATATAATCATTTAATCTATTATAACTCCAAGGTGCCTAAATATTATAAATTGTAATGAACTGTTCATAGATATGAAATACTACATTTCGTCAGAAGCTCCGCCCGCGTGTGTGTTGAAAGTCCAATGTTCTTTAATCTAATCTTTCTCAAGCTTACTTTCTGCGTACCATATTTTATTTGAATTGGCTCAGTATTTTTGTCTTCAAAGATAGACAGAAAGACAGACAAAGCTACTTTTGCATTTATAATATAATTATATTAGTATGGATTTAACAAAAAAAATAAAAGTTTTTATCTTTGAATAAATCAATGACATAAAAAACTTACGACATTCTTAGTTTGTTTGGGGATGTCAGTGTTGAATGCGCGGCGGATGGCAGTATGTGTGTTCAGTGGGTTGCTGTTGGTTGAAGAACCTGGCTGTACAAGGCGGGCTGCTCCGTGGAACACCTGTAGTAGGAAAATTGAAGACGTAAATCAAGTATCGCGAAATAAAGCATTTATTAAAATATCTAATATTTTTTAGTATGACCAATTTTTTAATATTTACGTCAAAGTCAGTTATCAAAGCTTTATTAAAATGAAAATTTATCACCATTGTCGCTTTCTTAATGTCCTTTCATCACCTGTCTTCATCACAAATTTTAATCATTCATATACTTAAAAATTCCTAATAAATTCCTTTTTAGTTTTTTATTAGTATCCTATTTTTGATATTCTCGCTCTTTGGGTAGTACTCGTAATACTGTATAAATCTTTTCATAAAACATATGTGCACCCAGGTCATTGTTAGAAATCTATTACCTCCTGATTCAGAAAATTTGGTTTAGTGGTTTAGGCGTTACGGTAAAATATAGATACATAGACTGCTAAAACGATTGCATTGTCAAACCTTATAGCATTGTCGTAGCCGGGTATAAAAGCAAAGCAGCCTCCGCCCAGCTTTTTAATTCATGTATTCCCATAAGATGTCAGCTTTTAGAATTTTTAGGTGTGTAGGTAAACAATAATGATAGTATTATTTTTACCTATGTATTGGCAATAGAAAATTATTTTATATATGCGAAAAATAAATATTTCTTGCTGACGAATTAGGTTTCAAAACGTTACTGTCTTGAAACGTTATTGGTTCAAAGTGATGGATGGCCAGAAAGTAAGTGCAATATGGCCTGACAATTTGGGTCTTATAACTTTATCAGAACCATATGTGTTACGCCAAATATTCATATAACAAGGTTTTTACACAATTTATAAACAGAAATTTGGTATATTTTCTCATACATGTATTGCTTCTCAGCTTTTGTACCTACCTACAAGTATACAAACACACAAACTACAAATTGAATTGTGCTTCATTTTCTGAACAAAAATATTCTATACAGAACCGCCGTTGTCGCCGGTGACGGTATCAGTGTTGTATATTTTGATTTATTTGTCAGCTCAGATTTGCCATGATCAGTTTTAGCTATAGATATGGGTTATGGCTTTCGCTCAACATATTAGCTATATCCTTTTACCCCAATGCCTACATATATTTTATATATTTTTCGTTTCTAATGTTTTTCCAATTGGCCCAATTTTGTTTCCAAATGAGTCCGAATAATGTTAGCTCCAATTACATGAGTGTGCAAATTAATCCACATACCCTTTCGGCTTTTAGGTATGTGTTAGGTTACGAATATACATATATGAGTGTAAGAATACATGAATGTAAAGTATATAAGCCCCTAAATAATTTCTATATGTACTAATTCAGTTATCTTTTTATCTAAAGGAACCCTTTTTATGTCTGCCCGTTGGATACTACCTACCATATCGGACATATCGGACTCGAACCGACCTAAAACCGCACGCCGTCTCAGGGACTAATAACCGGGGAACCATGTGTACCTAGAAAGGAAATCCCTGGAATCTCAACGCACCTTCGGCCATCCACCTACATTTTGCAGATAACCTTCTGGAGAAGGTTATCTGCAAAATGTAGGTGGATGGCCTCAGAAAGGGAGAAAGAAATTGTGGGAACCACAATTTCTTTCTCCCTTTCTGATATACTAGAATCCTATATTTTTATACCTTAGGAGTGGTCTCTTCACTGGCAGTGGTAGTTGGTGCAGTAACGTCGTGAATGCTGACATGGGCGCCATCTTGAACCAGCACGCGATGTACCCCTTCAGATGGTACATCGAGCTGCGCTTGCGCGTGTACTCGCGGTTTCTCCCCTCCTTCCGCGTCTACTGATCCGTGTTCTTCAAGACGTGATTCCAGCTGTCCGTTAGATGCCACTGCATCTGGTCGTACAAAATAATGCAATCATTAATATGTGTACACTTAGCCCACTGAGAAAATATCTCTAGTACATTTGAGAAACAGTTTTAATGAAAGCAGAATAAAACCATTAGAGTTTTTGGTTTATAACAATACCGCTAAAGAGTGAAATATTTCGCTATTGATCAGCGCAAAATACCATATTAAGACCTACAGAAATAATTCTTTATATCTATACAAAGATTTTTTCATATCATTGACTGTCTGTCTGTAAAATCAAATTGAGTTTTTACCAAATGCGTATTGCATATCAAACTTTATACGATATTAACATCGAAAAAAAATTTTTTGTTTGTCTTTCCGTCTAACAATAACCTTTAAATCCCGGCTTTAAAAGCTGTCGATGTGAAGAATATTTTAGATGTAAACACAATTGTATAGCACTTTTCCTTAAATTTTAATAATAACTGAATTTTGGTTATATTGTAGTTAAGAAACAAATATCTGAAACACTTCTCTGCGTATAGCTCTCCTTGTTTTTATAAGCTTTTATTTAACTTACAATGTATGTTTATTTATTTGTTCGGGTTAATATTGCAACTCAATTTTGACAAAGCTTGTTGCGAGATTTACTTGTCTAGTCAACAAGTCAATTAAATAATTTGATGTAATTGATTTTAACTATAAAAATTCAAACTAAAGTAATACGAGTACTTAAATCTTACGACTTTATAAGTAGATAGTGAAAGTTTTAAAGAAAAAAAATTTTATTTTCGTTTTAGCAATAACTTTTTTCTTTTTTTTCCACAGTTACAAATATATTCGCAAATAAAAACCAAATGTGTGGTTTATGTAAGGACTTACAAATTACATACCCCGAGCCATAAATTTGATATGCCACCCTTTGTTGAAGCTGTATGTGATATATATATATATATGATTATAATAGAATATGGCTATCTCTGCTTGTTAGACTGTTGTAAATTAATATTAACGGTTTACCTTTCAAAAGTAATTATTAATTATTATTATTATTCACATTCCAATTTATTAATATACAAAAAATACATTTTATGACTCGACATAACGTTTACAGCTAAAACTTGGCACGTTCAACTCTCAGCTATTACGACAGATGTTCGGCTATCAAGGTAATAGACTAGGTATTAATTTTCTTGGAGAAGGAAATAGCTGTAACACTTGTGACATATGTAAGTGTTGTATTGTGTTGTTTCTTGTGATAAGAGCATTTAAAAAATGAAATGATTTGCTGATTTAGGGGGGACCTGAATTAACATGCTCCGGGTCCTCCCAGAACAGGGTGTCAGTGGTCGGTCTTCGAGGTGTTTTTTTTAGTTGAAACACGACATACTCCTGGCTCCTGTGTCCCTGTGGAGGTGGAAATTTGAAGGGATTTTTCACCCATTCAAAAGAAACGCATGAAGCAGTTTATATAACAAAAGCTGGAATTTAAGGGTCTTTAGTATATACTAATAGCCGCAGGTCATCAAATACCGAACAAATATAATAAGGTTTTATCAATTATCTTGAAGCATTCATTTCGTGACTGTTTGGCATGAAGCATGCCAAACAGCCACGAAATGAAATGTTATATATTTATTACAAATAGTTTAAAGAAAGAATGTTTCTCAATAGGAGGTATTTATTATTACGACTCTCCCTCATACATTTACTGAGCGGTTGTGTATTGTTACTTTTATTTTGGTCCAAAAATAGAACCTATCAATCTCTGTGTAAAACATGTGTGGGATGTTATATGACATGTCTTGAACACACGGTGAATTATAGCACCCATCCATGTTATTCTTGATTGAATATTTTGTGTGTTGTGAATATTAAAATAGTTTAGTAAGTCAATAAAATACTTATATAGCGGGCAGGTTTTTAGGTTTATTCTTCTTGGATCTACGTTTATTGGATTCTACTCCAGCCTTCTATCAGGCAGAGTAGAGGCACTATAGCACGCTAATAAAAAAAAAATGAAATAAAATTATCCAAAGAGATACTTTATACCTCTTTGGTTGCCTTTATAAAGGTTTCAAGCGTAATTAACACAGGCAGCAAGTATTAATTGAGTCTCGGAATACGTTCCATACCTTAACTCAATGTGTTTTCACTGAGATAACTAGATTATGAATGTGGAGCACTCACCCAGTCTATGATACTCCACGTGTGAGCTGCTCAACTCGCTTTTGCCAGACTCCGCTGTAATAGAATTTGTCATTATTGTATAATCTTTAATCAGATAAAACCTTCAACATGGCTTTGTTTTTGTTTTAAATTCAGATTTTAAGTGTCGAAATAAATACAGGATACATTAAAATTATACCAACAATCAAATATGATATATATAACTACTACATCCTACTACTTAATATAATTAATTCGAAAGTAATCCAGCCTGTCCTTCTGTTTGTCACATTTTTACGGTTAAACTGTAAAACTAATTTCGGGAATAGAAGTAGTTTGGGTTTTGAAAAACGATATAGCCTTCTTATTGTCACGATAAACAACATATATACAAGCGGGTGGAGTAACGAACAGAAGCTAGTATACTCGTATAATGAAAACTAGTTGACCCACGCAGCCCCGTCTGCGTCTTCTATTGCTTGAGAGTGATATTTTGTGTCCCATAAAAAAGGTTAAAGTGAGCTCACCTTAAAAGGTAGACTATGCTATCTGGTAGAGGTATGCTATCGCGGTCTTTTTTTAAGGTTTTTTAAAGGGGAACAATTTTATTCTGTCATACATAATTTTGCAAAACTTTAAACGTTTTCGCAGCGCACGCAGCAAAAACTCTCAAGAGGAAAAAAAATCCCCAATAGGGAATATGCATGATTTTTTTTTATTTTTTAAATCGATTATTTAAGTCTATTATGCATCGAAAAAAATATAAATAGTCTTGAAAAGAGTCAAATTATTTTTTTAAATGAAATTAAAAACATTGATTATATTTGAGACATTCAAACGGCCATTTTGCGCGCGCTTTTGATGACGTCAGTTGTCGCGCCGATCGTGTCCCGACCGGCTCGAATATCATTATACGTAGGGTGGCCATTCGTCCGAGTTTTCGTGGATTTATCCTAGTTTAGAGACCGTCCGAGGAAAATCCGGCAGGGTTTCATTTTTAATCCGGATCGAACCATAACTAATTATTTTTTCTGGTTATTGGTCGGTCGGTTAAAGATTTAAGGAGTGAAATTGTAAAATGCTACAATTTATGTTTTAAGAAATATACGATGTGAAACTTATTCTCAAAATCTTTAAGAAATATTTAGCATACTTTGATATCAACAACTTAAAATGGTTTTGACGTTCAGATTTAAAATATATGCATCAATAGAACATCAAGCTCAGCCATCTGTGTAAAAGTCTGACAGGTCGAGCGTGTCTATTACAATATTTTTTTTGTTGCATTTTTCAAATAACGCCTATACCTTTTCATGTCATTTAAAATCTTAAAACATTTAAATAAAATCTTCAAGCATGAAAAATGCAGTTATTTAAATAAGTATAAAATATAAGGTAATTTGTCTTTCAATTGTTGTTCTGGAAATAAATAATTTTATTTTTACTTACTCATCTAGAAAAACTAATCACTATCGTAAAGTAACAAAAAACAACATTTAAAGTCCAATCGTCATCTTCGATCTTTTATCTTTAAACAAATTAAAATATTATTGTTCTCACAATATCTTTCATCTGTGTGGTGACGGATTAAGAATACAGAGTGTCACCACCCCTATTATCCCGCGGGTTTCGTAAAAGGCGACTAAGGGATAAACTACGCAAGACAACATCAATGCAAAGAGAAGGAAAACTTGAAACCAACCCTATATCAACCCGTCTGGCCAGCGTGGTATAGTAGGCCAATACCTCCTTTTCAAGGAGAGGCCTATGTCCAGCAGTGGACTGTTAAAGGCTGTTGATGATGCTGAATATCTTTCATCACTCATATTGAATGTTCAAAAGAATAGAATAAAAAAACAAAAAAGCGGCCAAGTGCGAGTCGGACTCGCCCATGAAGGGTTCCTTATCAGCAAGTAACATCATATAAAAGTTCTTGTAGTTCGTTGTAACTTTCGATTGAATGAAAGGTAATAAAGGAATGGTAGTTTGCAAGGTAATATACAACATATATTTTTTTTAGTTTTATCACTCTCTTATTTTAAAAGTTACTCTTTTCCAACATAGTTTTAACAATTTTTGCATATGCCGCTGAGCTAAGGCACCCAGCATATATCATCATTCTATTATCTAATCCACCAAATACGAAAGGTCCCCATGATGCTCGAGTAAATCGGTATTTAAATTTTGACATGTATTTTTGCTATTTTACAAGAGTAAAATATTTACAAACAATTGTCTCTTGTAACTTTTTTAAAATTGACTATTACCTTTTTTGTTTAATATTTTAGTAGTTTAACAATTTTAGCTTTAACTCCTTATAATTTATATTTATAATATTTTATTTTTAATAAATTTGAATTTAACATACTTAATCGACAGCATTTGTAGTTGCTTACTATGAAAAAAAAAATTGGAAACAAATAATTTAGGGCCCAATAAATCAGCAATTCACTAAATTGAAAAAAAAACTTGACGTCTCCGAGTTCTAATAATAAATAAATATTTCGGACAAATGATACACAACATCTACAGTCCCAAACTAAGCAGAGCTTGTACCATGGGTATTAAACAACCGATATAAACACACATAAACTTTTTTTGTAAATAATCTTTATATATATAATTCTTGTGTGAGTGTGTATGTCACTGAACTTCTCTCAAACGACTGGACCGATTTTGATGAAATTTTTTGTGTGTGTTCAAGGGGATCTGGGAATGGTTTAGATTCGCAATTGGACCCGGTAGGTGGCGCTGCGATCAAGTTCTGGAATTTTAAAGTTGGGCGGTACGAAGTTCGCTGGGTCATATATATTATATATGACCCAGCGAACTTCGTACATATATATTATACATAGAAAATACCCAAACTCCCTAACAAATATTTGCAGATCATACAAACATTTGGTCCAACCCGGGAATCGAACCCGACAGCTCTTGATCAGCAGTTGCATACGCTAACCACTAAACCAGTCAGTTTGTGGGGGGAATTTGCACTTTTGTCCTAGTTTTCAAATTTTAGAGATGGTGAACCTACTTAAAATGTAGCCATCTACGTCACATTTCGTTTCGACCAATCATGGCGCGTTTTGTAAGCTTCAATTTCCCTCCTTAATTTTTCACTTTTTATTTATTATTTTCTGGGTTTAAATAATAACCAAATAAAAAAAAAAAATTTTAAATATAATGTAACGACAATAAAGAACTTAAAAAAAAAGTTTGAACCAAATTAAAATTTTATGCATATTCCCTATTTTGATTCATTCTTCATTGGTGTTCCGCTCCTATTGATCTTAGCTTGATGATATATAGCATTTAGTTTTCTCGACAAATGAACATTCAACGGAATATATTTTACAAGTCGGACCAGTAGTTACTGAGATTCGCAAGTTCAACCAAACAAACAAACAAATTAACAAACTCTTCAGCTTAACTTTTCGGTCGGACTTCGATCGCATCTGTCAGAGACAGACAGTCTGCCTAGAGTCTTTTCTAGGTCAATTATCCAAAACTTCTAATCTTCTGTAGAGATTTAGAAGTGAGACAAATTAACTAACGTTCCGATTTCAATACCATAGTTAATATTCAGTTATTTTATAGTTCATCATGTAGTTTGTTCTTATTCCTGGGGAATATTAGTAAGCAAACGTAACAAGATCCATGTTTTTGTATCTCGGTACATCTGTAACTCGGTACATCGTACGACTCAACATTTTTAAATTAAACCTCACTTTTAAGTCTCATGTAGTATAATAAATATGTCAACGTAAATTGTAAATACCGATTGATTACAAGTCATCTAACGAGATTGCGGACTGTCGAAAATTTGCTATACTGATTACAATTTGACGCATTTATTTTTCGATAGATTATAATTTAACGAAATGAAACCGTCAAACTGTGAAATGGTATTCACCTCGCGCGCTGATTGGTTGAACGGCATATTCCCCATGCCGCCATTTCGTTTGTTAATTCATTTGTTGTCGAATATAAACAAAGTGCTGTGGTGATTGTAAATAGATTTTATGTTGAAAATGACTCACTAGATAACGCGCTAACAATTTAACGCGCGGCAGATTGTAATTTAACAGTTTCACTTCGATAGATTATAATCTACCTAAAAGTGATGCGTTAAATTGTAAGCAGTAGTTACAGTTCACAAGCTCGCGAGATAGATTTTAATCTAAAGGTTTTTAGAATTTCATGGTTACATTTACATTTTTACTTGTTTAAATAAAGCAAAGAATTAGGTTTATCATAATTTACAGAAGGATTATACTAAAAACATTCTCGCCACGATTTAATCAAACCTTCTTTAATCTATTTGCGAAGAAATTATACGATATACAAATATATTTTATTAATCTCCACTAACTCTTTTTCTAAGTATTTTCGTGAGTGATCTGTTTTAATAATATTTAAGAATTGTAATAATGAAATTTCTTAATGTATTTAATCATTTCTAGCTGATTTATTTCGCTCTACATTGAATTTACACAAGTTTTTAGATTAGAATAATAAAACAGTTATTATACTCGCACTACTAATACTTACTTTTCGTTGTTAAGAGGGAATTATTTAAGCTCACAGGTAAACATTTTAACAATTTTATTACGAATAAGTTTCGCTTTGTAATATAAATAAATTTTATTTGGATTTTTTAGGTTCCAGTGTTATATCGAAAGAGGCTTGCTATCGCTGTAGCATACACATTCTTATACGAATATTTATAAAACTTCTGTACTGTAGATATTCCTTAATACCATATGGTGAGGACACTTCTAAGTAGTCTTCAAAGTAAGCAACAGCCAGTTACAGATAGGCAAGCTAATTTACCGTCACCCTTAGTTTACAGTGACATTGAACTGACAACATACTCCACACAACCTTCGACATACTTGATATACTACTTTATAAAGCGTCAGTAAACTCATAAACAATGTTTTGATTAATGTAGCCTGTTATTCAGTATTATATTAATGTTAGTCCGTTTAATCATGCGCTGTAAGGACATGTTTACATGAAGCCATTAACCCAGTTAGGATTGGGAGCTTATGAGTAATTATATGTACATACAGAGATTGGTGAAATGAGATTAGAGAAAAAAAAGTGACGTTTACAAGAACACAAAAGCGAACGCGAAGCGAATTGTATGTGAATATGAGCGTTAGATCTACAAATCCTGGTATATAATGTGTTATGATAATGGATTATATTTTATTTTGATGTAGGATCATGAATACAATAATAAACATATATAACTTTATTGTATATCGGATAAATTATAATGGTAACTTAAAACTAGGCCGCCACATGTACCTACATGTGCCGGCCTTATCGCTCGAAGGCAATCTCTTACAGGCAACCAAGGGATGGAAAAACGTATTTCAAAATGATGGGAAAATTAAATCTCTATATTTATATATTATGTAAATTAACAGTAATACATAGTGTGGTTGAATAAATAAATTATCCATAGTACATAATTTAAATTCTAAACATTATTAAAACATTGAAGTTTTCCAGGTATTTCCTAAAATATATTATTCACAAAGAAGTATTTTTATCTAAACTGATAAGAAAATAAATATATCGGACATCTTACACAATGCCATCTAGTCAAACTAAGCAGAGCTTGTATTAAGGTTACTAGACATCTGACATAAATACTTAAACTTTTTTTTTTGAATAAATACATATTTTAACACCGAAACTCCGAAACAAATATTGGCAGATAACACAAACACTGGGTCAGACCCGGGATTCGAACCAGAGACCTGTTGATGAGCAGCCGCATACCTACGCTAATCACTAGACCAAAAAGATAGTTTTAATTTCTTTTGTTTTGTATTACTAGTATATGTATTGCTTATGTATCTATTGCGGCTTTTACAGTACCATTATCGATTATCGGTACCCTTTTTAGTTGAAAAGATATAACAGGCAAAGTCATTTCAATTCAAGTGACTGCAAAGTCATTTCAATTCAAGTGACTGCAAAGTCATTTCAATTCAAGTGACTGCAAAGTCATTTCAATTCAAGTGACGGCAAAGTTCTCAATAAAAAAGCCACTGAGTAACAAAACCAAGTTTTTTTAATTTTTTTAAACACACATTTTTCTGTAAAACAAAAGAGTATATTTTATGTTTTGGGTCAATGTACTTTGATGTTTAGTATCTTGCAATATCATTAAATGAGAGTATAATTTCATCTCTCTTTTTATCAGCTTGCCTAATGATTTTAACTACTGTATTATGCTAAGAATAAGCCAAGCATCTCAAAGAGTAAAAGAAAGTTTAAGCCACTTTTCTTTGTTCAATATCAGAAATAACCCTATTGTATATTATCAAAAAGAACAAATCTATAGATGAACTAAAAATAGCTTCTGTCCTTAGAAATATAAAAATCTGAGAAATGAATAGAAATTTCAACAAAGAATTCTCTGTTTGATTGAAAATATCAATAACCTTTATCTAACCTAAAAATAACCGCAATCTTTACGAATATATAGCCTTATTTTATTCATAAACTTTATAACTAAAGATTTAATAATAATATGCCTTTACGACACAAACGAATCATTGTACAAACAAATAAGTTTATGTACCTACCTACCTTTAGTAGGTTTCAATATAAGGATGGAGGTTGTGAATGTTGTGTAATGAAAATAGAAAGCTATTTATAGTCGAGAGCTAGTGTGAATAAACTGAAAACACTCTCTTGAGAGTAGTTGAGGTACAAACAAAGTAATCCTTTCAGTTAATGTCTTTGTTCTAGAATAATTACACAGTTTTATAGGTATTGTATATCATTGCAGTAATACCTAGAAAATAATTATGAATAAGATAATAATAATAAAGTTTTAGTGTTCCAAAAAATAGCAACAAAATAATTGTGTTTTGTTATTAGTGTTCGTTTTAGTCATTATAGGTATCTTAGTGTTATTAGTCGTAACTACTTTTACATTTAGACCCCTCTGTGAATGTAACACTGCTCTAATATTTTTCATCTCTTCTTGTCTTTATGTGTAAGATAGAAATATATTTGATTCTGTATGATTTTTGTAGTATCATTTTATCAGTATTACGATTTTTAATGACCAATGAGAACTCATGAGTGGATTAAAGTTTAAGATGTATGATTATACCAAGATGCCTTCCCACATGACTGCACGATTGGCCCATTGGTTTAAGTGGTCGGCACGCCGTTTCCTACTGCGACAAGTGTTTTGGGTTCATATCCTACAACGGAAAATACTTTGTGTAATCCACAAATTGTTATTCTGAGTCTGGGTGTTCTTTGTATGTTTGTAAAGTCCCCCGCGGCACACGATGTTTTTACTAATGTGAGAGTTATCTTTAAAAAAACCTAAACTTTACAAGGATTCAAATAAGAGTTAATTGAAATGAGTGTTATTAAAACGAAAAAAATACAGATTGAACTCCTCAACTTTTACCTCGGCATATATGTAGGTCCTTAATATATAATGATTGGTTTAGGTATTAACGGGATCAACATACCTATTGATCCCATCAATTCCCAATAACTTATCTTATAATCTCAGGTGGACGTTGCAGTCACTGTAAATTAATCCGACGGATAACATATTCAGAGGTATATAACAGGTAAGGTAACGTTATTTCTCAAAATAATTAACTGTTGTGTTGTGATTCTTACAGTACAACATAAAACTTTTGTAACAATAATACAGTGAAAATCAAAACAAGTCTTAAAATTTACTTTATTAAAACTTACGTAATGTTTTATGATTACTCAATAGTTCCTAATACTTTTTGGCTCAAAGTTAAGTTAACGAAATAAAACTTCATTCATTCTTGACTCACGTGTAAAAGAAAATTAATGTTGCAGTCTTGCAGTCGTATTTTATAATATAACTAGCTTTCGCCCGCGGCTCCGACCGCGTTTATGTCGGTTGTCGCGGTAAAAAGTAGCCTATGTCCTTTCCCAAGTTCAGTTCTATCTTCATACCAAATTTCATCAAAATCGGTTCAGTCGTTTAGGCGTGAAAGTGTAACAGACAGACAGAGTTACTTTCGCATTTATAATATTAGTAGGGATATATAATTAGTTATAGGTTTTAAAGCTCTCTCTCTATCGCTTTTCATCGAATCACTTCTATAGATTCCGAAAAACCGAAAGTGCTTTTAAAACATTAGTATACAAATAAATGTTAAGACGGATAAACAAATATTTTGGACATCTTACACTCAACATCATCTAGTCCCAAACTAAGCAGAGCTTGTATTATAGGTACTAGACAACTGTAAAAAAAATGCATACATAGAAAACTCCCAGATACCGAAACAAGTATTTGCGGATCACATAAACATTTGATTCGACCCGAGTATCGAAACCGAGACCTTAAGCACAGTCGAATCACTGCCACAGTTTACGTAAAACCGTAAGGAAAGTGTTTCTAAACATAAGTATACAAATCAATGTTTAAGACGGATTAAGAAAACAGTTGGCGAGGAATTTGCATACTCCAGTTAGTTTCCTGAGCACGGTGGTATTCAACACATTAAACGCTTCAACTGTTACTTTGTGCTTTGCAAATTCTTATTATTACTTTGCCGCTTTGGTGGGGAAATTCCAAACGTGTTGAGCTGACTCTTGTTTAACAATTTATCTACTATATAATTGTAGTCTTGCGGTAAAGGTGTATATGGAAACAGGCACAAACCAAAACAGAGATGTTTAAATTTTAGGGAATCAAAAAATTAAAAACTTTGATATTAAGACAATAAATAAAAAGGACTTTACAAAAATACTCTCACAAAAAAAAAACTGTAGATCAAATAAATTGGGCGAAATTTGATACTAAAGTAAGCCAATTAAAATATTATAAGTTGCCTAAAGTCAGCGGCTCAAAAATCGTAGATGTAATAAATTTAGGATAGGTACAAGAATTATGCTTCATTGATATTTTGAATAATATAAAATAAGCATTAAAAATCATATATAATATAAGCTAATTGTAACGCTGAAAAATAAGCCATAAATTGTTAGTATTAAGAGTAGTATTAAAAACCGTATTAGAAAAATTAAGTAAAGTTAAGTAATATAATAGAGTAGAAATAAAATAGTAAATATCACATATAAATAACACACGTACATAGACTATATAAATAAATATAAGTAATAATAAGACATTAATAACAAAGCATAGTATAAGAAAACAAAGCTGAAAAGAAAACAAAAATAAAAAACTATAAAAACAAAATAAAAATTATGAAAATAAAACAATGTATATACATCGACAAAAAAGATGAAAATATATTAAATTAAAAATAGTAAATTTAAAATAGTCCTTAGAATAAGGAAAAACAAAAAATTTAAAAAAAATATATGTATAAGCTTAAACGTGACCTACCACATAAGATTAGCCATTAAATGCCTCCAAGATTAACTAGTGAGTATGAGATAATCCCTAACCTAAGACAGCTTCCTGCTAAAGAGTGTAATAAATAAATAACTAAATTAATGTGTATGCAACCTCCTACATGAGAAAGAAATATATGTAACCCCCTTAAGTATAAATATTTCAATGAATATTATTTAGAATAACAAGAGTATGTAGACTAATTAAGATATAGAAAGTAATTATAATTAAGCAGCCAAATAAATTAATGTGTAGTAACTAGAGATATGTGTGAAACAACTACGTAAAATATAATATTGCAATAAGATTTAGCTACAAATATCAAGACTATCATTTAAAAAAATAAAAACGTGCTGAAAAATAAAATAAACACTACCAAAGGGCCCAGATTACGTTTGGGGAGACTACGTAGTTCGGACTCAGATCCGGACTAAAAAAAAAAAAAAAAAAAAGGTGTATATGTAATTTGTACGGCAACTGTGTCCTCTGCACGAATAAAAGTAAATATTTATTTTTATTACGTAACTACGTTTCCCTGCATTTGTTACACCTTTACCTCAAATTGATTTATAAGATATTAAGAAATAAACACATTTACAAAGATTACATTTAAAAAGATATTGATATTTTTTATTTATTTATATAGAAACTAGCTTTCGCCCGCGGCTCCGCGCGCGTCTATGTCAGTTCTCGAAGTAAAAAGTAGCCTATGATCTTTCTCAGGGCTCACACTATCTGGGTAAAGTTCATAGAAATCGGAACAGTAGTTTTTGAGTTTATCGCAAACTGACAGACGGACAGACGCGGTTAGTTCTTACTTCATTATTATATTCATTGTAGACTACAAGGTGTGTCTTGTCTGTCTTTTAATTAATTTTCATACATATGCACTATCTGACAGAAAATTATAATAAGGTATAATACGAATTCCAAATTAATATTAGGTAATAAATGTAATATTATCAATAAAATTTTAATCACTTTTAATGATACATGCTGTCATTATCACGAAATACTTTTTTTTTTCAAAGTACAAGATAGTAGTAGATTATTATTCACTACACAACAATTCAAAAGAGATAAGTAGACACATACTAAAAGTGTAACTACTACGATAACTTGTGTGTACTTAGTATAGAAGTGCATGGACTTACAACTGTAAGCCTTGGCTTTAAGGATTGCAATTTGTAATACATATCTGTCGACTCCCGTGGTGGATAATCTCCGCTTACGAGAGAAGCGCATCCTCTAATGATGTTTGTTGAACAACTTAGACAGCGTTTGATAGAATAGATTAATAGTTTTACCCTTCTAAATGTGTCTAAACAACGTTGAACCGAGTGCGATTTGTGTGAAAATATTTTTTTCTTTTTTGATTATATTCACGGATTCGTCATTGACAATCGGTTACAAAGGTGGTCGCCGTCCCGATTAAAATAATTTCTAGTATGTATTTGTATGTATTTTGAGGTTAATTCATTTAAGTACAAGTATATAATATACCTACATTAAACGGGTTAACATAAAAGTGTAGTACTTTTATGTTAAAACGTTAAACAATTGTAAAATACATAATTACAAGCCCACCCTAATGTTATCAAAACAAGATAGTATTAACAGACTCACCATTTTTAAGTTTTTCCAGTTGCTCCACGGGAACGTCCTGAAACAAGAAGATTAAAGTTAGAATGGTTGAAATTAAAATTACGTAACACGAATTTATACTTAAAATACGCTTCAACAGTGCGTGTAATGTAACCCACATTAGAGGATGAAACAAAGAGATAATATGTCCCAGGAGATAGAGTTGAATAGTAAGTTGACGCTTTTTAATGCGTGTCTAAACTGCGTTAGAACTTTGTGTGGATCATAAAAAAATGTGTCTAATGTATTATATTCGTTCACGAATAAGCAAAAATGTAGATGTACCCACTATTTAATTTCTACTAGCTTTTACTCGTGAATAAACTTGTTTTGATGTAGATTTTGAACTGTACTGAACTGAACAATTAAGTTATGTTCAATGGTTAACTTAGAATGTGCTATTGCGCATTTTGCAAATAACTTAATTTTGCTCGCGGTTCTTCCCGTAGTTCGCTTTCTATTGATAAAATATTCAGACAGGGTTCTTAGACCACATAATTTTACAAACTATCTCTTTAAATGATATTGAATGGAGAGCGAAAGCGATTTCATTTCATACTATGTAAAATACTGTATGATATATTACCATATCGACGCGAGTCCAACCTGCGCTCTTTATTGCATAACAAAAATGCAAATTGGCAGCTGCTTGGCAACATTTCGCGCCGGGGATTTCAATTTAAACTTTTGACTTCCAAATTACAACTCACATCATTTTCTAAAATTTTTAGGATTCCGTAGCCGATTGGCGAAAAACGTAATCCTTATAGATTAGTCATGTCTGTCTGTCTGTCTATCCGTCCGTATGTCACAGCCACTTTTCCGAAACTATAAGAACTATACTGTTGAAACTTGGAAGTAGATGTATTCTGTGAACCGCATTAAGATTTTCATACAAAAATAGAAAAAAACAAAAAAATTTGAAGGTCCGCATACTGAAACTCAATTTTTTTTTTCTCATCAAACATGTGTGAAATTGAAGTTTATAATGTAATTTTTTTCTAAACCGAATAGTTTGCGCGAGAGACACTTCCAAAGTGGTAAAATGTCCACCCCCTGTAACTTCTAAAATAAAAGAATAATAAAACTAAAAAAAATATATGATGTACACAACCATGCAAACTTCCAACGAAAATTGGTTTGAAAGAGATCTAGTAAGTAGTTTTTTTTTAATACGTCATATATTGTAAACCGCAATTGACCTTTCATTCCATTAATACACTATTATTAAAACATCGATCAAAGTTACAACGAACTACTAGAACTTTTATATGTTACTTGCTACTATGGAACCCTTCATGGGCGGACAGATATCATTTTGGCTTTTCACAAATGCACTATTCTCAAGCTTACCCTTTTACATATAAATGTATTAAACACAAAAAACTTATTTTTTATTAGCATACCATTATTCTTCATGAGTCGTATTTGTAAGTTCACAAAGTAAATTCACAAATTGCCGGTAAATTTGTCCCAATATAAGATAATTTGGATACATACGGTTGTTTGTGAAACGTGCTCAATTAGTGTTAGACCTATTATGTTCAACGGTTGTTTTCGACAATAGGAGACGGTTTAATGACCTTTCTGAGAGAGTACTTGTTTTATATTTGGAACTAGATAATAGTGCCTACGTGCCTCGTTGCATTTTACAAATATTTTGTTTTGAATTATATTTAATATATTTGTAGCTTTAGATAGCTGACAAAATCAATTAACAAGAAAATATTTATCCAAGTTAATTATTTGTAACTATACAAATAATTAAATTAGAGTGACTGTTTGTAATATTAATATAACCGCTTTTTACTAAATGCATATGTATCTATACACGGCACATATGCCAAAATATTTTGTGTGTGTTTGTCAGTTATCACGCCAGTAGTCCTTCCCTAAGAATCTAAGTATCAATTTTAGCAGTGAAAGTGAAACAGGCAGATGATCGACAGATAGACAGAGTTTCTTTCTAATTCATGACATTAGTATTCAGAATGGATATTAGTGACTTACTATATTATAGTACTCTCCTATTAGTGTACTATTAACCGTGTTCACCAGATATCAAACAACAAGAAAACATCAATTCTCGATCCTATAAAGCTTTACGATACTTTCAACCTTACGATAATGGACCTTTGACATCAGACGTATTACTAGCTGACATGAAGATATTTGAACCCACCAGGGAGTGATTACGAAACGAACGTTCTCATTATGGCCTCCATTATTCACGAATCTACTGTATTCTGAACACTTCTACTTGTTTTTAACTCCCTACGCAAAAACGACGGGCTGTTATAAGTTTGACGTGTCTGTGTGTGTGTTTGTCAGTGGTATTGTAGCTCCCGAACGGATGAACCGGTTTTGATTTTGAAAATCGGTCGGCGCAGCCAAAATGAAGGGCAAGTTTAAATAATGTGTATTGTCTGAATGTCAATTATCAGTTTGATGTTACAAGAACTAATAACTTAAAGTCTGCATTCATATCCAAGAAATAATCCGTAGGTAAACGTATCGTTACTCGCGGATTTACATTTTAATGATGCAGTATGTGGTGTCAAGAATTGGAAGTGTTCGGAATTGAATTTAATTGAAGTGTAAGCGTTAAATTGAAAATCTTCGTACCTACTCCACGTAATGTTTTCGTGTAAGTAATATATTATATACGTATAAGACATAGTATTATCACTTAACAACGCATATCCTGACTAAATTATTCTAACTCCTATATTTCCTTTTTTAGCAATACAAAGTCATTATCACAGTACTTTAGTCTACATAATGGGCAATTTAGAAAACAACCAAAAAGCTCTTACAATGCATAGAAATAAAGCAAATACAATATAATTATGTTGTATTATAAATATATAACATGCTTATATATTCAGTTACTATATGATTATATAGTCCGTGTGGTGACGGATTTAGAATACAGAGTGTCACCACCCTTATTAATCCCGCGGGTGTCGTAAAAAGCGACTAAGGGATAAACTACGCAAGACAACATCAATGCAAAGAGAAGGAAAACTTAAAACCAACCCTATACCTCAGAATACAGAAAGAACTCTTCTTTCTGTATTCTGAGCCCTATACCAACCCGTCTGGCCAGTGTGGTATAGTAGGCCTAAACCTCCTTTCTGAGGAGAGACCTATGTCTAGCAGTGGACTGTTAAAGGCTGTTGATGATGATGATTATATATTCAAGAAATTTTGCATTTATCGATACTACTATTATAGATTCGAAAGTCTGTCTGTCTGTTGCGTTTACGGCTAAAGTGCAGTACTAATTACCACGAAATTTGGCATGGAGATACTTCGACTCTTGAGGAAGGACGTAAACTACTGTTGACCAAGATGATCCACGTACACGCGGGTGGAGCCCAGGCAAAAGCTAGTTTTATATAAATCTATCGTTCTCGAAGTTCTGTTTAATATAAGTTAGTGGCAAAGTTTTCCCTTTCCGAAACCACTGTCAAATAATCACTGTCGTTATGTACTAAAATTAGGTTTCAAATCTGGGGTTTACGATCAGTAAGCCGTTTCTGCTTAGTTTGTCTATTCAACAAGTTTTAATATAGCGATCTAAAATCTTCTGTTTAGATTTGGCTCCTCGTTTTGTATTCTTGTCCACGCAGCCTTTTCATAAAGTGGAATTACTATAACTTGTTTTTTTTTTTTTTAATTCTTGTTGACGTGTTGGGACTTATGACTATACTGTTTAAGCGGTCACAGTGCTTTGTATTGAGGGTTCAAATCTCGCATTGAATAACTTTGTGTGATCCACAAATTGTTTGTATGCTTGTAAATTTACGCGCGAGACAGAATATATTTCTAAAGCGGGAGTTGTCTTAATTTTTATTAGGATTGTTTATATTTATTGTTTACATATTACGATAGTAAAACGTTAGATTAAAATTCTCATTAATGTATAACAACAATCTTCAAACCATTCGCCAACATTATTTATCTAAACATTAATTTTATGCGACCTTATCCAATCACGACGTTGACGCGTTCGATCGACGACCTAAAAAATTTCCTTCCTGAATGAAATTGATTAAGAGGGTAATTTTTTTCGAGAATCGTTCCATTTATATTCTCGAATACAAAAGAAGTAATGAAAATAGAAACCGGGTCATTTTCAAACTGAAGCCAGTAATTCTATCCTGATTGAATCCATTCATATCATTCAAATCCAATTAGGCGAACGGTTGGCTTTTTAAATCATCCTAAAAAAATTTTCAACCCGACGAGATTGTAAAAGATTAGAATAGATTATATCTTATATCTTTTTCTTCCTTAAAGGTGTCTGTTTATCAAAGAAATAATGATTTTGAGTGAAAAGGATTTTATTAAAACCTTTAAGAAAACTATTAGCAGGCCCCTACATTACAATTTCATTAGACTAAGAAATGAGTCAATAATCATTTCTTAGTCTAGTACGAAATGAAAACAGAATTTTAATGAAAATATTTAAATTATCACATTGAAAAAATTGGATCCATAAAATTATGATTTTTAGGGTTCAGTAGATCATAGCTCGGAACCCTTATAAATTCGTCATGTCCGTCCGTCGGTCCTCGACCCACTGCCCAAACCGTTTGAGCAAGAAAATTGAAACTTGGCATGTATGAGTTGTGATTACGTCGACGAAATACTTTAATAAAATTAGGAAAAAAAATATATTTGGGGTACCTCCCCTACACGTAAAGTGGGGATGTTTTTTTTTCTCGCGTCTACTCCATCGTGTGGGGTATCATTAGATAAGTCTTTTAACAAAATTATGAGGTTGCGAAGATTATTTTTCGATTTAGGTATCCATTTGCGAGTTATTCAACTTTGAAGCGCATTTTTTTGCAAAAACAAGGCGTCCCCCCCCTCTAAAAGCTAAACGGCTGGCTCAAAAAATTGGAATAAAATTATGATAGTATACTAAACTTCAAAGGAAAATTATAGCGGATTAGATAACTTTTGTATTTAAGGAGTTATTTAAGGAGTTATAGGGACCTAGCTTGTGAAATGCAGTCACTTGGAAAACTTTATACAAAAATAAAGAAATAATAAGTAAACATACCAATTATCTATAGGACACGATTTTAAATCTACCTACCATTATTGGTGACTACGTCCGGTACTAGTCTATTACGGTGTAACTAGAAATCTTTCATCAGATAGTGAATTAGTTCCAAATTATAATATATGAGTTCCCAATATCAACAGACCTATTCGAGATCAGCAGTAACACTGTTATAGCCCGATTCTACAAAGCTTACAGCACATTGCTCATAGGGTTCTAGATACAGTTTTTCTCCTCTACGTAACACCGAACGAAGTACGACACGAAGTAACTGCCCAGACTCAGTGGATCATCATTGACTGCCTCGATGGAGCAGTAGTGGATTCGAGATGCGACTGATGTTTACTGGATAAAGCGTTTGTATGATCTAGAAATCATCATCATCATCTTCCTACCCTCTTTCCAAATTTATTTGGGGTCGGTGCAATGAATGTTCTTCTTCCATTCTTCTCTATTAGTCGTCAGTTCATTGTTATTCCATTTCTGGCCATATCCTGGCCATATCTACAAATATTTGTATAAAATATTATTTACAAAAAAAAGTATATAAGTTCTCTATCAGTTATCTAGCTTGCATAGTATAAGTACTGCTTAGTTTGAAGCTAGATGGCACTGTGTGTTACATATCCTAAAATATTTATTTATTTATCATTGATGAATACCATTACCATTCAAAGGTTTTTGCAACACCAGCCCCCCTAGACAATGTGCAAACGATTTTCTATTCCATTCCCTTGTTTAATTACCTACTATTATATTTTGATCACGTGACTGAGTGACAATGAAACAACAACAACAACAACAACAAAAGAAATACGCTTATAACTTGGCAAGTACTACCCACTTGAAAACATTATTTAAACAATACGTACGACGACAACGTGAAATAATATATCTAGATAGTCGTTTATCATCAAGGATTGAGTGAAACATCATCACGGCTGCGACTAGCTTAGTGGTAAGTTCCTTACCAATGATGGTGTAAATCACTATCGGAAAGAAGATCGTTAAAAACACTACCAACTTAAGTTGATATTTGTAATTAATTTTAAGGTTAAAGGTCAACAAACAATGTTTTACATGATAACGCTTTGAACAAAGTTAATTTATAATTTTCCAGACTATTAGATATCTTGATGAGTCAGAATGGAAAGCAATTTAGTTTTAACGACCTTTATAGCTCTTGTCAAAATATAACAATATTTCATGTTCATCACGTCGTAAATAAGACTGTGTAGCGCAGACGAAAGTACCAAAATACTCGTCGCCAGTGTAATACAATTTTATTTACATACAAGCTCGGTGGCTTGAATATTAAGAGCCTGTAGTACTTACGCAAATTTTTGATGTTGCTCAATTCGAAACGCGACTGCTATTAACATAACGCTATTTGATGAGCTTTACTTATTATAACTTTGAATGATACATCCAAAGTCACAATCTCTAGAGTATAAGTAAAAAACTAGATTTTTCTGTAACTAAATAAGAAAAATATTTATTGCTTACGTTGAACACCACACGGACCCACCGTGTGCTGGTTAATATCCCTATTTATTTTCTGGGTGTTGTAGGAGCCGACTGAGGCAGCGAACTACGTAGGACTACAGCGCTGCAAACTATATCAACCGGTCTCGCCAGCATGATACGAGTATTGTGGGTATATCCTTTCTAAAAAGAGGTTGATGAAGTTGCAAAGCACTTCATTCAAATTGAATCTCTCTTCTTTTAAAGACAGAAAGAATATAGTACTCCTTTTCAGTAATGAGAACAGTATTCTAGATGCGTGAACATAATTCAGTTATAACTAATTTTAGTCTGAATTCGTTGGCGGTATAATTACTTTGCCATATTTTGGGTATAGTACTTTACTTGTTATAAAGAATACCTTTCATTCGTCTTTTGTACCCCTGAAATCGTAAGAGCAAAATTTAATACTGCTGGGTAGTGTGCCTATGGAATAAAAATAAATAAATAAATATTTCGGACATGTTACAAACAACGCCAACTAGTCCCAAACTAAGCAACGCTTGTATTTTGGGTACTAAACCACTGATATAAATATATAATCATACTTTTTTTTGTAAATACATACATATTATACATAGAAAGCACCCAGACTCCGAAACAAATCTTTGTGAATCAAACAAATTATTGGTCTGACCCGGGATTCGAACCCGAGACCTCTTGATCAGCAATCGCATACGCTAACCACAGGACCAACAAGGCAGTCAAATGTAACAGACAGTGAAAAGAAACGTAATTTTAAAAAGTTATTTTACAAGTCCTTTAATTTTTGAATAGCTTTGAGTGATGCATACTTTACAAATCTATATTTTTAGTAAGATCCTAATTAAACTTTTAAATACGCTCGACACTTGTAAATATTATAATACCATTCATCCATTATTCATTTCAAGTCATTTAAAATCTGCATTGTAAATCAGGAAACTGGAATAATGACTATGGCGTATTACAAGTCTTAATGAATTATTGAAAACTCTGAAGAAATAATAAATAAACCCTTTCCGCCTACCGCGCAACAACTTCACAAATGCATTTATGCATACAGCCATCGATCAATGCGATGCATAAAGCCTTGTAATATTAATGTATTATCAAAAATAATATTAAGTAGCATATTTCTTAGCATAAACAAAGCGTATACTATAAGTTCCACAACACGTTCATACGTTGTACAAATATAGATATTCTCAAAGAGACATTAAATAAATTGAGCAAACAAAATTAAATTAAAAAAAATTCATACATAAGATATTTGAATACCTTCAGTATGCGAGGATCGAACTCATAATATCATGATCTCAGGCATTGCAATAAATTCATTATCAACTTAGAAAACTTATAGTAAGACCATTAGATTCCGATTTATTTGTTATTAACTTTCGCCCGCGGCTCCGCCCGCATCTATTTCGATTGTCGAGGCAAAAAGGTAGTCTGTCAGTTCTCAGGCTTTAGACTATCTGGGCAAAAAAATCATTTTAATCGGTGCAGTGGTTTTTGCGTTTATCACTGACATACAGACATACTTTATTTTATAATATGTAATGAAACATAACAACACATAGTTGTAATGAATTTAATTAAAGCACAAAAATAAGCACCGAAGGATATTATATTTCCAAAATGTTAACTAGCTCATCCACATTTGATCAGACTTTTTCATAGTTCAATAAAAGTAGATAGAAAAAATCGTCAACTAATTTTAGTTTTATTTCATTCACAAAACAGAGAGCTGTTTCATTGTAGTATATTAGAGAAAAACAAAATGCTTAGATAGCACATAAAGCCACATATACAGAAATAAGGTACGAAGAAGTGAAAAATAAAGTTTTAGATAGATATATAATACATGTTTCGTGTTTGCTTAAAACAATTTGTACATGGTAGTACAAATTGTGTAAGTAAATTAATAAACAATGAAAGAAACGATTCCGTGTGTAAGTGTTGTTGGGTTTTTCTTACAGAAAATTCTTAATAACAGCCCGGAGTATAACAGTTTGACGGTGATTCATACCCGTGCCTCGGAGAGCACGTTAAGTTGTCAGTCCCGGTTGTTATGAACATCTATGGCAATAGTTATTGAAAAGGCAGTGCCTCAAGTATACTGTCAACTAGTTTAACCTTCGAATTTCAGTTCCCCTTAGTTTTGCAGAGGTCCGATGCCAGTCGCTCAGTGGAAAAACTGATATTCAGGTCAGACCGGTTGAACTAGTATCCGACCAAAAATCATTTTGGGAATAAAATTTAGGAAGAAGGAGAAGAATTAAAGAAACGGTGTCTCACCATAAAAAGAGTTTTGTTTATATATTTTGGACATCCCACACATTACGTCATCTAGTTCCTAACTAAGCAGAGCTTGTATTATGGGTACTAGACAACAAATACATAAACGTACCTTTTTTTGTAAATACATACACCTATTATACATAGAAAATACCCAGACTCAGACCCAGACCCAGTCTCCGACATCCTACATAACCGACATATGGCAAAACATAAAACAAAAACTATTAATATTATAAATGCGAATGTAACTTGAATGCTTAGAATAATTACACATGCAGGATTTGTCTTATTAAGAAAAAGAAAAAAAAAACTTTCTGTGACTCTTTGACTTTCACGTTTAAACAGGTTTTTTTTTTTGATTAGGTGAATTTCGGTATATTAGTAGATTGAATCTTGGGAAAAGATATAGGCTACTTTTTACCATGATAA
Organism: Phragmatobia fuliginosa; assembly: GCA_932526445.1. Taxonomy (NCBI): domain Eukaryota; kingdom Metazoa; phylum Arthropoda; class Insecta; order Lepidoptera; family Erebidae; genus Phragmatobia; species Phragmatobia fuliginosa. The sequence goes on along the minus strand of OW052065.1, from coordinate 5,783,122 downwards.
TCGAAATTTGTGCGGATGGAGCGGGTAGAAGCTAGTAATTTTATAAATGCGAAAGTTTGTGAGAATGTATGGATGTTTGTTACTCTGTGACGTAAATATTACTGAAAAGATTTAGATGAAACTAGCTAATAATATAGCTTATACATCAGAATAACACGTACGGCGCGGCCAGTCTTCTTAGATGGGTGACCGTGTGTGGCATGATATGTTATGAGCGTTTGTGTAATTCGGAAGTCACGTTAAGCAGTCGATCCCGGTTGTTAGCATAAGATAGCAGTCGTAAAGCTTAGTTGGATGCCTTCGAACGGCTTAAAAACATCCGGCAATGCAAAACGGGAAGACGGCACTTGGCCAGCGTGGGGACGTATGGCCTTAACCCTCATCTGGGAGGAGACCCGACCCCAGCAGTGGGACGTTGAGTTGTTGATGACGCGGGGAAAGTTGCGAACAAATATTAGTCTTATTTACATATGTAATGCTTTTATTAATAAAATACACGTTTATTTCAAAAGAGAATCTGGTACTATCACAAGAAGGTATTCTTTTAGCTTTAAAAAAGATGTGTTATACTAAAAAGGCATTATAACCATCTTTTATACAACACATCTTTTTTTGTATAAAATCTTTTCTTCCAGAAATAGACCGAGCCGATCTCTCATTACTTCCACCCACGTTGCGTTCGTACATTATTGCGTGGGTTTTAGTGGTCGTCAAGAGCCTTTTGTCTTTTATTTCTGAGCCGTGTGTTATAAGGAGAATAAAAATACGAGTGAGTTTTTTTATTTAACTATTCAAAAGAATGTTTAAGAATATATTCTACCTTTTTTGCGGTATTAATTATTGCGATAATGGGTAGTCTCTATGTCCTTCCTTACGAATCAAAGTACCCCAAATTTAATAGACAAAGTTACTTTCAAATGAAACATTTGGAATGCAAAAACTAAAAATAATAAATAAAATTAAAAGAAAATCACCTATGAAAATTAAGAGAAAATCAATATATATATATAACTGTTCCCTTACTGACTGACTGACAGACAACGCACAGCTTAAACTACTAGACGTAGGAAGCTGATATTTAACATGTTTGTTGAGGAACCTAGGCGAGCACTAAGACAGGATTTTGGAAAACTCCACCCATTCGGGGGTGAAAAGGCAATCAAAGTTATACATTAGAATAACACGTAGGCGAAGCCACAAGCAAAAGCTAGTATTATATAGGAAGTCGAGATGCTATGCCTTCGTATTGCATTGATTCCACCTTCTATGTGAGACCTTCATTCCGAGATTTATGATTAAAATTTGTCGGTTATGACCGTCTATATAAGGATAAACATAGAAAGAATAAATAAAAACGTATATAATAAGAAAGGTATGGTAAAGAAAAATGAATGATACGGTTGAATGAAAGAAGAAAACACATGCAAAGTTCAAGTTCAATTGGAATTTTTAATGTAGAAGTGCCAAGCTTTATGCAATTAAGGGTAGGCTCGACAGAAATAATACCACGGTCTCATAGAAAAAAAAAACTACATCTGTAATCACAATATTTATACAAATAAACACAATTGATGTGTCTGTTTGTAACTTTAAATTAACAGCGTTTCACTAAATACATTTGAAAGTATAAACTGTACTAGTGTACATAAAACAATAACTTCTTATTTATTGTCTGTGTATCTATTTGGTAAACTCTGGAACGGCTAGAGCGATATTAACGGGACTGTTACTGGCAAATAGCTGATGATATAAAGAGCGTTTCTTAAAAAGATACCACGACAACTGCGAGGCCTCAGCATCAAATAAGTTCTTTATTTCTAAAATTATTTTACATAGTTATAAAGCCACGTTTAATTTAATTCGTTTGTTTTTGATCCTTACAATACAATTTCAAACTCGAATTCCTACAAGTAAGGCTTCAATAAAAAAATTATGACATATAGAAGTGTGAAACAAATTTATGAATAATAAGGTTGTAATAATTACATCCTCTTTGCTCAAGGGACAACCTGTTTCGCGAGGTGGGCGTATGGCGCATTTAAAATGGCAGCTTCATAATATAATTTACATTTTCCGGGTAGGCAATGTTGGAGTTTTGCGACGTTGTATATATGCTATTAAAGCTAAGTGACGTTTAAATTCCCTATGCTTTTGTATACGACATCTCTTTGTAGATTTTATCAGTCTTCAAAAATAGGAGATCGTTTACAAGATGGAAAATTTTCTTTGCTCATAGTTTCGTTATTTATGAAAAGGTTTTTATTTAACAGGATAGCTTCTATTCTATCATACAGAAAAATATATAAATTCTTAAGCACCTCAATACAATTCATCATGGTTTCTAGCGGCAGATTTTAATATTGTATGCAAGTACATCGATTAGTATAGAAAACACGCCAGGTCCAACACGTCAGTGAGCGTGAGCGCGTCGCCAGTGTGTGAATCGCCTATGATGGTTTTTGAAGGAGAAGCAGTGCAAAGACTATATTATAAACTAGCTATTGCTTGCGGCTCTGCCCGCGTGAAATTGGTTGTGACGGGAGGCCAAATATCATTAAAATTTGAGCAGTAGTTTAACCGTCAACGCGTAACAGACAGACAACATTACTTTCGTTTTTATGATATTTGTAAGGACTACTTTACAATAGACAATAATTAAATGTTTAAGTACCTACCGGGTTTAAGTAATTAACTTTCTATTTTTGATCGACCTTTTATCCCACTTTAACTGCGCCCGCGTCTGTGTCGGTTATGTTTTTTCTCAGGCTTTAGACTATCTGGGTACAAAATTTCACTAAAATTGGTGCAGTGGGTTTTGAGTTTATCGAAAACAGGCAGACAGACGTGGCGGAGGACTTTATTTTATTATACGTAGTGATGGTCACAGTTTCATTAAATATGTTTTAAATCGTTTCAATGTGTATAAAACTTATCAAACAGTTTTTTAAACTCACTTAGACTTTGAAAAGGTTTTCGTAAAATAAAAGTTACAGATATTTACGTAACTTAAACTTGAAAGATCTCACAAATACGCATTACTATTTGTTTTTGTAAGGGGGAATAGAAACACACTCTCTCCTTTGCAAACATTTTGAGTTACTGCACTCAAAGGTGTTATTAGGGTTCCAATAATACTAATTCTTCGTGAATATTGCGAACTGCACTTGAGATGCCGTTTAAACGACTTTCGTTTGTTTCAATTACCCTCTGTTCAATATTTAAATGTGTTATAACATAAAAAATCTAAAAGCGGCCAAGTGCGAGTCGGACTCGCCCATGAAGGGTTCCGTAGCAGCAAGTAACATCATTTAAAAGTTTTTGTAGTTCGTTGTAACTTTCATCGATGTTTTAATAATAGTGTTTTGATTGAAAGAAATGTAAATTGCGGTTTATGATTTATGACGTATTAAAAAAAACTACTTACTAGATCTCGTTCAAACCAATTTTCGTAAGAAGTTTGCATGGTAATGTACATCATATAAAAAGCTGCCAAGTGCGAGTCGGACTGGCCCATGAAGGATTCCGTAGCACCCATGAAGGGTTCCGTAGCAGCAAGTAACATAATTTATAAGTTCTTATAATAGTGTATTGATTGAATGAAAGGTAAATTGCGGTTTATGATTTATGGCGTATTAAAAAAAAACTACTTACTAGATCTCGTTCAAACCAATTTTCGGTGGTAGTTTATATAGTAATGTACAATATATATATTTTTTGGTTTTATCACTCTCTTAGTTTAGAAGTTACAGGGGGGGGGGACACATTTTTCCACTTTGGAAGTGTCTCTCGCGCAAACTCTTCAGTTAAGAAAAAAATTATATTAGAAACCTCAACATCATTTTTAAAGACCTATCCATAGATACCCCACACGTATGGGTTTGATGAAAAAAATTTTTTTGAGTTGCAGTTCCAAGTATGGGAACCCCCAAAACGTGTTGTTTTTTTTTTCTATTTTTATGTGAAAATCTTAATGCGGTTCACAGATTACATCTACTTACCAAGTTTCAACAGCATAGTTCTTATGGTTTCGGAATAAAGTGGCTGTGACATACGGACGGACAGACAGACAGACAGACATGACGAATCTATAAAGGTTCCGTTTTTTGCCATGTGGCTACGGAACCCTAAAACGTAAGCATTTTAAGAATCAGATGTAGTAAATAATTTTTACGACACATAGATTCCAAAAGCTTTAAAATGTATTTGGCAAATTCCTGAATATTCTTATTAATAATGTTGACTATTGATATTTGATTGAGTAATTTGTAATTAGATGCTTGTATAATTTTTTAGGCAGCGTTTTTAATAATTGTGTTATAATTAACGACTTACCAATTTAGTCTCGGAACCATCATGACCTGCAACAAAGAAGTATTTTTAGTTAGTTTGAAATTGTGTAAAGATTACTTTAAAAAAATAATAGTGTAACTAGTACTAGTAAATGTAGTAACGCTGATTTCAATACGACTGGACCGGCTCGACCGGAGCAGTACTACCCTCACACAGAAGACCATCCTAATAATGACAGCATTCGTGCTGTCGTATTTCGTTGGTGAGTGTGAGACCGGAGGCCCTATCATTGCGACACTAGGCCGCCGTGGTGTGGGTCACCATGTTCCATTGTCTGCACTCACAATGAGGATAGTGATCCCAACAACCGGTTGTTTTACTGCACAATTTTAATTGCTTAAACTACAATAATTATTACTGTAGATTTATAAAAAATATACATTCTTGGTGAACTTTCAAACTAGGCAAGGCATTCCACGCAACATGAAGCAACAGTCTGTTTTTGATGCGTATTTTGCCCTAAAAAATTGTGGTGGTCGAAACATACACTCGGTTCCAAAAATTACGGGTCAGTCACAAAAATTGAAATACCTCCAGAACTGTAAAAGCTAGATAAATGAAATAAAAAACAGAATAAAGACTTTTTAGTTGCGCTTCTAATAGCATATTATTTAAACTGGTTGATGAAAAAAACTTCATTAGAAAAACAAAATTTATGGATGGTATTCCTCAGCACCGGCTCCGAAATTTGGTGTACAGCATGCCTAATCGCCTGGAAGCTGTCAGAAGAGCTCGTGGAGGCAATACAAAGTATTAAATGAAGTGATGAAAAACAGCAAAAAAACAATCATAAAAAAAATGTAATCTTAAGAAAAATATGACTACTTTAGTTTTTTTTTAATTTAAGATTAATATTGTGGGTGTAACTAAGTTTTATTTTATTTTTTATCTGTATAATTAAATTCTCAATTGAACAGTCTTCGTTTCATTAGGATGGCATACGTAGTTCGGGAGATATTCGGGTTTATGTGACTGACCCGTTATTACTGACCCGTTATTTTTGGAACCGGCTTTAGTTTAATAACGCTAAAATAATCCAACAAAATGCAGTTGTCTTTTTTTACTCATATATCTTGATCACTGTCACCAGTGTCATTTTGGAACTTACGAGATGTACTTTAAGTGTATTTTTAAGGACCTATTGCCTAATCGCGGTCACATATATCAAGCTATGTTTTATAGAATGTAACACTATTCTAAGAGCGTGATGATTGTCAATTTCAAAGACCTTTGAACTCTACAAATGTCTTGACAGATTTATCTAGTCTGTGATATTATATTTCATTGTATCCCAGTTAGTTTAAACTTATAGAGGCACGTATGATCAAAGGCTCCCGTTTTAAATGCGCAGTGAAGCGAGCTCGTTTGAGCATCCTAGTGGAAAGAGCACACGCATCAAAACAAGGACAAACTAATGGCATATTGACAGATAATGACAGACAGGGGTTAGTTTGAGTGAGGCCATATATATTAATATCATATACATGTCAAATATGTATTTTAATACATATTTTACTTAAAAATATGTATTTTAATACACTTTCTAGAAAATAAAGAAAATATTTAATAAGTAATTTATAAGTAAAAGTTTAAACAACTAAAATATTTGGATTTATCTCACAGCATTGTCAATATTTTTAATTTTTTTAAAAAGACCACTCCCGCATTAGGAATATAAATTCCTGTGACGCAGGGGACTTTACAAACATACATGAAACGAACATAAAGAACACCCAGACTTAAAATAACAATTTGTGAATCACACAAAGTGTTATCCCACGTGGAATTTGAACCCACGACACTTGGCGCAGTAGGAAGCGGCGTGGCGACCGCTTAAACCACTAGGCCAACCGTGCAGTCAATAAGTGGAATGTGAATTCAGCGAACATTATTGCGATAGTATTTCTGCTCATGGTTTGACAGTTGACTGGTTTTCTTAATAACAGGATGAAGCACAGATATTTTTATATTTATGGCAATCGTTATCGAGAAGTCAGCGCCCTCAAATATATCGACAACTAGATGAGCTTTTGAATTCAGTTAGCCCTCAGGGTTTCGGAGATCGGATGCCAGTCACTCCGTGGAAAAAAAAATCCGATGAAACCGGTTAAACTAGTAAACGATCCCAAATAATCTACGGATTTACTATTAAAGGCTAGGAAGATGATGAGATCTCAGATAATTGTTATTCTTTTGCGAAATATTGCAAATAAATATATTAAATGTATTTTATCAGAGAAATATACTCAATTTTCTTGTTAAATCTTTTTTTTCTTAATTAAAGTATTGAAGTTTCTTCTTAATCTTCAGTGCCTTTACTTATTTGCACCACTGAAACAGTAAAACGTTCATAAAGCATTAAAGAAAATAATAAAAACTTGTGTGATCTCAGGAGAAGAAAAATACACGCGCAAATGTAAATTCTATTCCAAATATGTTTTACCTTACTTTTCTATAAAATATATTTGATATTACCATCTCATAATAAAGCCAGCAACATTTTTGCGCCAATAAACCCTTAGGAACGTTGCTTGGTAAGTTACTCTGGCGATAATCTAACAGACGTCAAAATTGAGACTGTATATTGGATTGGTACATACCTTATGAAGAGCTAAGGGATTTTATAAGTTCACGCAGCGTTATTACAGAATTGTTTTAGTCGTACCACGAATTTGAGTGGTCAACTCTGTTATTGGTATTTGTTCTATTATATTATTTATATACTGTAGCTATATATGTTTATATACCTTATTTCTATACCTAAATATTGATTTTAAGAGACTAAATAAGCATATTTTTTTTTACATCAATTTCATTCAGTGTAGTGGTATTTTAGTACAATATAAACCTGATTTTGTGATTATTATCTAAATACATTGTGATTGAGTATTTACATGTTAAACAAAAAACAAGCCATAAATATACACGAATAAAAATAAAACATAATATAATATGTGTTTGAATATTATACAACTTTTTAGGGTTCCGTAGCCGAATGGCAAAAAACGGAATCCTTATAGATTCGTCATGTCTGTCTGTCTGTCTGTCCGTCCGTATGTCACAGGCACTTTTTTCCGAAACCATAAGAGCTATGCTTTTGAAAATTGGTAAGTAGATGTAATCTGTGAACCGCATTAAGGTTTTCACATAAAAATAGAAAAAAAAACAATACATTTTGGGGGTCCCCATACTAGGAACTGAAACTCAAAAAATTCTTTCTTTAAACCCATACCTGTGGGGTATCTATAGATAGGTATTTAAAAATGATGTTGAGGTTGCTAATATCATTTTTTTCTAAACTGAATAGTTTGCGCGAGAGACACTTCCAAAGTGGAAAAATGTCCCCCCCCCTGTAACTTCTAAAATAAGAGAGTGATAAAACTAAAAAAAATATAAGTTGTACATTACCATGCAAACTACCAACGAAAATTGGTTTGAACGAGATCTAGTGAGTAGTTTTTTTTAATACGTCATAAATCGTAACACGCAATTTACCTTTCATCCAATCAATACACTAGTATAAAAACATCGATGAAAGTTACAACGAACTACAAGATCTTTTATATGATGTTACTTGCTGATACGGAACCCTTCATGGGCGAGTCCGACTTGCACTTGGCCGCTTTTTTTAGAGTACTGAGGGAACTCCCGGGGAGGATAAAGATCATCAAACAATCATTCAGCTACTTCATATATTTTCTATGAGGCAGAGTAGATGCACTTTGGTAGGCTTAAATATGAAAATTAACATTACAACAGAAATCCTTTAGTCCCCAACAAAAAAACAGGTCAGGAATTATTTTGTGCTGTGAAAAAGTACATCTACCAAGTATTTATGAAGAAGTATATCTCATTCTGAAGATACTCAAGATAATCCTTAGCCACTAGCGGTCAAGGTTAAGAATGAATTCCAAAGACTGCAAGTCACTCCCTGTCACTTAGTTTCCAGGAAGAGCAGTAAACACAATAGAACCTTCTAAATAAATCTTGTGTTAATATATTTGCCTTATTCCATTAATCTTATACTACACATTACCAAGGATATCAAGGACAAGCCTAATGTTAATGCTTTGGTTTATTCATATTGACTGACCTCTTTGCATATGTTCTTATAAAACACCTATTATATATGTAATTGAATCAGACATAAATTTTCAAATACAAGAATCATAGTGATACAAAATTTACGACTGTTTAATTTCTTATTCTTTCTACAGTAAGCGTATAAAAATAAAATATTACAACCTTATGTACACGATTTCGTGTGCGTCTCTTTGTAATTATGCTCGGATCCTATTGGTCTAAGCGTGATATTAACTATGTAATCTTAAGCACGTAAAACTCTTAAAATAACGTAAAGGTTACCTTACCGATAGTATCGGAGTTCATAGTGAGCATACGTGACACGGGAATTATATATACTCGAATGAGAGAGATATTAATAGAATAGAATTAGTAAAATTACATCTGTCATTGTTAACAGACTTCAAAAAAGGAGAAGGTTCTCAATTCGTTGGAATCTTTTTTTTATGTATGTTCAGCGATAATTAAGTCGTTTATGAACCAATGGTGTTCTACACTCACAACGAGGTTGGTGATCCCTAAACCTGAATTCTACTCAAACTTTCCATAAGGTAGAATAGGGTCACTTTGGTAGGCCTTAATATAAAAAAAATATCCTAAGAAAAATAAACTTAGCACGCAGTATTTTATTTTCGGACTTTTATTTACGAGGGGTGCTGTCACTGATCCCTGTATTCCTTTCCCTTTCTAAATCCTCCGCCTTCTATATTTTATACTAGTTTTAGAAAAACTAGTTTGGGCTTTGTCTTGACTTCACTTTGCATTGTGTCATTTTTACTACGTTACATACTAATATTACTAAATTCTCATTAAATCACTTGTTTAGTTGTTGATGAACACCCCATGAACCCCATTTTTGTACAATATTACTGTAAGAAACAAAAAACATTTAAAACCTGTACTTACTTAATCGTTAATTTTTTTGTGCACATAATATCTAAACACTAAACTGTTGTACTATATAGAATATTAAATTTTAAAAATCATACTGATACTTGAATTTTAGCGTTAGCTATTAATTAGTTCGATTGCCCTTGGTGGAAGGGTGGAATGGAATGTAGTGAACGCTTGAAACGAGCGCCATGATGGAGAAGTTAACCACTCGATGCTGTCATTGCCCAGTACTTAATACGTGTCATGTACATAACAACCTATAAACACTTTGTAACGTATGAAGTATCTAGCTTGTTAGTTCTATGTATGTTATTTCGATTAAGTTTTACGATAACTGGACTGAGTATCACAAGTGACTAAATAAATAAATAAAATTGAAGTGATTCTTTGTAATTTCAAATAACCAGTTTTTCACTAAATACATATGCAAGTACATACTTTCATCAAAAACAATTATTTAACTTTTGGTCTGTCTGTTTATTTCGGTTCATCTCTGGAATGGCTGTACCAATTTTGATGTCACTTTCACTGGTAGGGAGCTGATGATATAAGGAGTAACAATAGTCAACAATAAAAGGTAATATTATTAATATTATTAATCTTCCTTCAACGCCATCCAGTGACAATGAACGTACTTATTATGCAATTATTCATATATTTTTTTGGTAGCAATCGAACCTCTAACTTAGTAGTCAGGGACACCAACTACTATACACACAGGCCTTTAAAAACTATAATAATTTCGGAGCCATTTAAATGAAATACTTTTAACTTATTTTAGTAGAGTAGTTCATATACATAGAACTTGTATCACAATCCTTTTCGGTGTATTGCTTTCAATGGTCAGTTTAACTTTACTCACACTGTCGTTAATAAAACTGGAAAGTTGCAATAAGTATTATTGATATGACCTATAAATACTAATCCAAAGTTTTGGGTTTTAGGAATTTTTATATTTGATACATTTGAACAATACTTATAGAGTGTTCAAGTGTATGGAATGTAATTATTACTTTCTATTTGCCCCCCTAGACAAGTTGCAGACTTTTATTTTCCATTCTATTTTCTTGTTTCATTGATTATAACAAAACATTAGCCAATTAAACAAGAGAATAGAGAATAGAATAGAAAACGACAAACGTTTGCAACTTGGCTAGGAGGGTGAGCTGTTTCGTTGTTTTGTTTGAAACTAAAATGTATTTTATTTTCTTCAATCATCAACAGCCTTTAACAGTCCACTGCTGGACATAGGCTACTCCTTTGAAAGGAGGTTTTGGCCTACTATACCACGCTGGCCAGACGGCTTGGTAAAGGGTTTGTTAGAAGTTTTCCTTCTCTTGGCAGTGATATTAGCTGCTTATTTTGTTTCTTTAGTCGCCTCTTACGACACCCATGGAATGAATAGTGGTGGTGACGCTTTGTATTCTTAATCCGTCACCACACGGAATGGTTACGGCAGTATTTTATTTTATGTATAAGCAATTCTCATTTCCAAACCCATAAGAAATAGAAATTGTTTTTAAGTTTTCATTTACTCTTTTACGTGATAGATATTAATTTCATATTTGTAATAATTTTTATAATATTTTAGAAAAAATAACTTATAGTTTTTATTTTCTTTTACAACGTTTCTACTTTATTAAAATAGAATTACAAAAGATAAGTCGATATATATAATCTGCACGTTCAAATACTTTTTCATTTGCTAATGTAATTGTACTTTATGATGAATATAATGACAGTCTTTATATTTCTGTAGGTTTCGATTTAATTTATATGAATATGGGTATTCTACTCTGTGTTCTGATTATTATTAAATATAATAAATAAATTAAAAATCACTCCAGATGTAAAGAGATATGTTTAATGTTATTTATTTTACATTTGAATAAACATTCGCATATTACGTATTTTTTTATTGTTGTAATCGAATAGGCGTTTGTCTTCCATCTCACCTGATGGAAAGTGTAGATGAAGACGAACATGGTACATGCCCATCCAAAAGAAACCTGTTCACTCTACTCTTAAGAGTTCAACTTATCAGGAAAAATAGACCCAGGCAGGTCGTTCCAAATTTTGGCGACTCTCACCAAAAACGAGCTGTCAAAACGTTTAGTTCGACTTTTGGGTGTGTCAACAACGTATGGATGGAACTTTTGCCTGCGCCTAGTAGTCCGATAAAGGAATGGAGATGGCTCGATCAGAGCCATCTCGAAAAGAGCTTTCGGGCGCTCTCCAAAGTGTATCCTATAAAAAACCGATAAGCTGGCAACTCGTCAAGGATGCTCAAGGGTGTGTAGTCTGTAGTTTAACGTTATGCTAATGTTTAAATTATGAAAATTGATTCGTTTTGCCTTTTCTATTAAATTTTGTTTGCAACGGTTTTTGTAAATGCTTAAAATTACAATAAATGTTAAAGTTTAGTTATACTCATTCCTTTTTCAATGATGTGGTCACATATATTCTCAGAATTATCAAGAAACAATCATAGGAGTGGCTTATATCCAACAGTGGACTATACAATCTAAAATGAAGACGCTTGCTTCACTATCAGTTGAATAAAATTAAACTACCTTTTCGGGAAGTTTACTTCTGCCTAGATTAAATTAAAATACACTTCAAAATTCCATTTCTAAACTAAACTGTTTAACTATTTGGTTAGGCTATTTGAACCGTTTGAACCGTTGGGTACATAAAACTTTCGTGTTGGAGTAGTGTCGTGGGAATTAAAACGGTTGTCGCGAATGTTGAAATATTTAGATAATAATTAACTTGCAAACTAAACTTATTACACTATCAAATATTTTACCTTATAAGTATTTACTCATAAGCTCAAATGTTTGATCTGCAAAATGGTTTAGTGACCAAAATTTATTTTCTTGATTAAGCCAAAAGTAGATCAAAGTAGAACGTCATTTTCGGTGATAATATATACACTTAACACTGTGTGTGTACGTTTATAGTACACTTATCTAAATCTGGAACATAGATGTACACTTAGAAATCTGGAACACAAAAACAATGACGCTGTGGCGACTTCCACATAGAGCGCTACGAACATATACAACAGCGCCATCTACCGAAGAAACATTGAACCACGAAGAAAATACAGAATGAACTATACGGATTAACTACTAATCCTGAATGGCGCTGAAGAATTTCTCAAGCCGAGACATATGTAACATATATACAACATCCCAACATCAACAGTTGGGCAATGGCCCGCCAGGCATGATCACCTCGCCTGGTCGGAGGATCCTCCCTCTGTGTTGGAGGAACACGAGACCCGTTCCTCCACAACGCTATATCGATTAAGAGAATAGAGCTTAAAGAGGGAGAGCAAGAACAGTCTACCATAACTAAAAGGAGTTTAACAAAACACAGCTCATACATAGCAGTACTAATAATATATGTATCTTCATCATCAGCCCATAGCAGGCCTCTCAGGCCTCATAGGCCTCTACCATTGTACATCACTCTGATCGATTTTGGGATTCTCGCATCCAGCTCCTGCCAGCCATCATGCGCAGGTCGTCACTCGCCTGTGGGCGTCCTATAGACATATAGACTGTCCTATAGACTGCACGGTTGGCCTAGTGGCTTAAGCGGTCGCCACACTGCTTCCTACTACGCCAAGTGTCGTGGGTTCAAATCCCACGTAGGACAACACTTTGTGTGATTAACAATTTGTTGTTTTTTGTGTGCGTTTCATGTATGTTTGTAAAGTCCCCCGCGACACAGGAATTAATATTCCTAATGCGGGAGTTGTCTTTTTTTTAAATCAAAAATCAAAATCAAATCAAAATAAAAAAAAATAGTACGTTTGCCGAGACGCTTTCCCTACTCCAGAACTCTTCTACCTCAACGATATACAGGGTGAATTTTTGAGACGGGACAGTAAGGGTAGGTACCATAACCGTTATAGTTACAGGAAAACGCTATTAGAAGGGTATCCATATTTTTTTAAGATATTCTGAATTGCATTTACAGATTTTGGAAAAAATGTACAGCCATCAAGATAATGGTCATTTTAAACAAAAACTTTTTTTGACGTCAATCGCTCCTGTTTCTTATAAGGATCAAAAGTCTCTACTGGACCGACTGAGGTTTGAGTACTAGAAATGTCAGAAATTACAAAAATCTTTTCCCATACAATTGTACGGAAATAAATCATTTTATTATGTATTTTAGACACAGACAAACATAACTTACATTTGATCTACTAAATAAATTGGTTTAAGTGACCGCCGTTTTAACGAATACATAAGAACACTCGTTTTTGTACTGAGCTAGTAGCAGCCGATCATTTTCTTGGAAAGGTATCATTTAAAATCGTTGTTAATGCATCTTTTGCATTAAGCGTATTTTGTAATAATAGGAACTGCATTGGACGGTACGCGAATAAGTATCGTCTCCACTACGACAAGTATCGAGTGGTAATGATGGAATTTTCTGAAGGTACTCTTAATTCTTAGAGAATCTCTTCTTTAGAGAATCTCCAAAACGAGTTGGATGAATGGTATTCCAGTTTGAATAGGCAGTTCGGGTCACAGTAGATAGGTACACATGGTCCAACCAAGTGGCGTAGCCCCGATCTAACGCCTCTCGATATTTTTCTGTGGGGCTACTTAAAAACGAAATCTACAAAAAAAATTACAATAGTATTCAGGAGCTGAAAGATGCATTAACAATGATTTTAAATGATATCTATCCAAGAAAATTATCGGCTGCTACGAGCTCAGTACAAAAATGAGTGAACTTATGTATTCGTGAAAGCGGTGGTCGTTTTTATTATTAGCAATTTATTTCGTAGATCATCTAAATGTATGGTTGTCTGTGTCTAAAATACATATTAAAATTATTTATTTCGGTACAAATGTATGGGAAAAGTTTTTTACGATTTCTGACATTTCTAGTACTCAAACTTCAGTCGGTCCAGTAGAGACTTTTGACCCTTGTAAGAAACAGGATCGATTGGCATCATAAAAAGTTTTTGTTTAAAATGACCATTTTCTTGCTGGCTGTACATTTTTTCCAAAATCTGTAAATGCAGTTCAGAATATCTTGAAAAAATATGGATAGTCTTCTAAAAGCGTTTTCCTGTAACTATAACGGTTAAGGTACCTGCCCTTACTGTCCCGTCTCAAAAATTCACCCTGTATGTATGCATAGAAAAACATTCTACATATTTATAGAATGGTTTAAAACGTGTATTTTATAACTGATTACAAACTACTTACTTATACTTACTAAAACTACTTGAGTTACAAAAAGACGCAACTACAAGTTGTACAAGCTTGGTCAAGACGCATTTCAAAGAAAAAGTTAAATTCTCTAAATAAACCTAACATAAATAAACACATTTGTCTGTCACCGTAAAAATAATATTAATATTAAACCGTCATCAACAACCCATAATATCCCACAGCTGGGCTCGGGTCCCCTCTCAGGAGAGGGTTTAGGCCATACGTTTACTGTTGGGAACAGGCAAGACACGTTGTGGCTACGTAAATCTTACCATTGAATGTTTTTATGCGCCCAAAGGCATCAAACTAAGCTTCACGACTTTTATCTTATGATAAAAACCGGGACCGACTGTTTAATGTGAATTCCAAATTACGTTAACGCTCTTAACATAACATACCACAAAGCAATGACAGCGCGGTCATTACCAAGATGAGTATCTAGGTAATGACCACGCCGTTGTTGCTTACCGGTGATTCGGTGATTGTTTTCAGTCACCAAAGGGCCACTCCGCTATAAGCGTTTCTTAATTTAAATTTCAAATTAAACAGTATTCACTAGAAAATCTAACCGAAAACCCTTTTGTTCTCATGGGAAACCCAAACCTAGCAAGATAGACATGCCATTAAACACATTACGCTTAATTTCCCATTTTCCACAAAAGGGATACGGCTCTCACAACTACTAATAGTAAAATAAAATTTTATTTCTTGTCTGGTGTAGTGTTCGAGTTGTGGGGGATTCAATTACGAATACTATTAGCAAGATGTAAGTTTTAGTGTAAACAATTCACAACCGTATGCGCAAAGTATATTTATAAAAGAAAAATAAAAGAGGGAAAGTAGTAAATGGAGGTCTAACTAGTAGATATTAGAAAAGTTTGATCTAAAACTTTAATTTAGTAAGAAATTATTAGCAGTCTACTAACGACTGTAAGACTGCCTTCGTGGTGCACTGGGAGCGTATGCGACTGCTGTGTTTGAGGTCTCGGGTTCGATTCCCGGGACGGACCAAATGTTTGTGTAATCCGCAAATATTTAGTTTCGGACGTTTCGGAGTTTGGGCGTTTTCTATTTCTTCTTTTCTTTTAAAAAAGACAACTCCCGCATTAGGAATATGAATTCCTGTGTCGCGAGGGACTTTACAAACATACATGAAACGGACACAAAGAACACCCAGACTCAGAACAACAATTTGTGAATCACACAAAGTGTTATCCCACGTGGCATTCGAACCCACGACACTTGGCGCAGTAGAGAGCGGCGTGGCGACCGCTTAAACCACTAGGCCAACCGTGCAGTCATGTATAATATGTATGTATTATCTTTACAAAAAAAATGTTTATGTATTTATATCAGTTGTCTGGTAGCCTTAATATAAGTTTGGGCCTAGATGGCATTGTTTGTAAGATGTCCAAAGTATTTAAAATATTTTGAGACGTAAGTATACAATAGTACTTTCCTATACGTCTCGTCAAACGTAGTGAAGGACACTCACAGGTCAGGTGGAGTGAAGACTAGCACAAGGTGGGCTAGCAGGAGCTGGAATCGAGCAGCCCAAACTCGTTAAGAGTACGAGTAGCCTGCAATAGGAGAGACCTATATCCAGCTGTTGACTGCAATAGGCTGATGATGATTATTAGCAATAACAGATTAGCGTATTGGCTTATTTCGAACCCTACCAAGGGTTATCAATGTGAACCAACTTCTCATATAGGTGTTTAACTTAATTCGAGTCCAAGTCAAATATTTTTTTATGATTCTTTGTTAAATCACCTTCGAAATCAGTTTGCTTACAGTTTTGTTGAGGGCCGATACCTATCGCACCGTATAAAAAAATATTTCTGTAAAACAAATTGAATTGGGAGCCGACCACAAATAGTAGTATAATTTCATTTCTCACACTCATCAAATCTGCAATTTAGGGGTTGCCAAGAACGAGTGTGACTCATGTTTGTAGTAAGGAAATAGTTTAATGTATAAAATATATTGTTATAAATGATTATATTATTCAACAAAACAAAAAAAAGTGGGCTTAGTGATAGCCGAGCTTGTCAGCTTGTGACATAAGAAAAATTGTGAATTGTTTCGTATGAATTTGAAATGCAAATGGTTCTAAAAGCGAGCACATGTAACGCAGGACGAGATTTGCTATGCTCTTGAGATTTCACTTTGTCGTATTCTTATTTTATATGCAAACGGAATTCTAGAAAAGGGTCTTCTTCTCCAATGAGCATACAAAGTTATTGCCGATAATATATAGGTACTTAAAGTTTAAAAATTAACATTATTGTACAATTTCACGTTTATTTTAAATTCTACACTCGGTTCCAAAAAAAACGGGTCAGTCACATAAACCCGAATATCTCCCGAACTACGTATGCCATCCTAATGAAACGAAGACTGTTCAATTGAGAATTTAATTATACAGATAAAAAATAAAATAAAACTTAGTTACACCCACAATATTAATCTTAAATTAAAAAAAAACTAAAGTAGTCATATTTTTCTTAAGATTACATTTTTTTTATGATTGTTTTTTTGCTGTTTTTCATCACTTTCTTTCAAGAGCTCGTGGAGGCAATACAAAGTATTAAATGAAGAAAGTGATGAAAAACAGCAAAAAAACAATCATAAAAAAAATGTAATCTTAAGAAAAATATGACTACTTTAGTTTTTTTTTAATTTAAGATTAATATTGTGGGTGTAACTAAGTTTTATTTTATTTTTATCTGTATAATTAAATTCTCAATTGAACAGTCTTCGTTTCATTAGGATGGCATACGTAGTTCGGGAGATATTCGGGTTTATGTGACTGACCCGTTTTTACTGACCCGTTATTTTTGGAACCGAGTATATTTACTTATGTTCAGAAAAACTATGTCTAGAACATTGAATTTCAAAAGAAAGTTCGATGAAATCGAGTTTCTTTTCTTACCACCAGATGTCATTTGATCTTTTATAAGTTTCGAAACCATTGGGCAAAGTTCCACTATGAAAATATTCTGTAGCAACATTGTAGCTTATCCGTAGCAACACTGTTGCTCAACGTAGAACTGCTGTAGCAAACCGTAGCAAGTACTAGCATAAAATTATTATATTAATCACTTCTGTAATACATATTTAGTTTCATGAAATTAATACTTACGTTTGTGTAATGAAAAATGCTGTTGTAAATAATTATTTAGCTGTTTTAATTGCTTCTTTAATCCAAAAATGCCTTTAAATTGAAACCAACTATATCTCATAGACTCTGGGAAAAATTGTATATACTAAAATATCTATCTCATTTGCCCTTCAAGAATAACCATAGATATAAATAGAGTTGAGATGTTTAATAACGAAGTTGCAGCGGTTCATAGTATCCGGACCTCGCACAGACTCAAACGGATGTAGATATTTTATGCAGAAAGTAAGCAGCCCTTGAGGATTCGTGGTATAAGTATAATGGAACATTTTCAATTACAGTTGATGAATGCCATATAATGAGTCACTTGGTAACTAAACCGAATTGGTAGGTAGGTAGAGCCACGCTGATTACAGTACGAATGGGCTGGTTCGATCGGGGCAGTACTACACTCACACAGAAGACCATCCTAAAATGACTGCTTTCGTGCTTGTGAGTGTGTGCTCGTGTCGTGTGTTGGCGAATGTAAGACCGGAGGCTCAATCATTCTTCGTCATTCTTCCGGCCTCGAGAGAGTGGACACTACTACTAAGGACACCAGATGACTGATTTATCTATAGTATATTTTAGTAAATACTAACTATTTTACTATTCTCATATGCAGACGACACTGCTTTAATTGCCTATGGTAGTAGTTGGGATGATGCTAAAATGCACTCTGAAAATGCACTTAAAACAGTTATGTCCTGGCTGGCATCCAATCTACTAACCCTTAATGTCAACAAAACAAAATTCCTACGTTTTTCACTACCACATACTAAAAAACCTCCTTTAGAAACAGGACACCTTAAAGCACATATCTGTTTACCTAACACCTTGGACTGTAACTGCATAACTTTGACGATAGTAGACTCCGTTAAATATCTTGGAGTGATTGTGGATAATAAACTGGACTGGAGCAAACAATTACAGTATTTAGTCTCTCGTACCAGGAGGCTTATATACATTTTTAAGAATCTTAGGTTTTCTGCTGATAGGACTACTCTGAAAATGGTGTACCTTGCATTGTGTCAATCGGTGCTATCTTACTGTATCTCAGTGTGGGGAGGGACTCATAAAGTCGAGTTTCTGAAGATAGAAAGAGCACAAAGGGCTATCTTAAAGGTAATAAATTTCAAGCGACGAGATTACCCTACACACAAGTTATACGCAGAGTGCGGGGTCCTATCAGTCAGAAAACTATACATTCTACGTGCTATCCTTCGAAGACACTCCATGATACCTTTCAAAAAAGAGCTAGTCGCTCAGCGACGCACCGTTTTTCCCTTGTGTCCAACTATACTTTGCAAGACCGCATTTGCAAAACGGCAATTTAATGCATTAAGTGTTAGATTATATAATAGGGCACATAAACGGTTAAACATCTACGCTCTAAGTATATGTGAGGTAAAACGCAAGCTCAACTCATGGCTGTTAACTCTGTCCTATAATGATACCGAAGCACTACTAGCCACTGTCATATAGATTGATTATTTATACACAAACAAACATACACACACACACAACATACACACACACACAACATACACGACACACACACACACACCACACACACACACACACCACACACACACACACCACACACCACGCAAACACAATTTTATCTCGTTCTTCTTTTCTCAGTATATAATTGTTATTTGTTCATGTGTACCCTTTGCACGTACTCTAACATGAAAGACTTATGATTGAAAGAATTTGGACACTCTTTCCTAAGATACAGACAGGTTTCCACCTGCCTAGTTTAGGATGGTGTTCTTTGGAAAAATTAGTGTTAAAATGTCTTAGTAGTTAAGTCATTCATTTGTGCATTGTACATTACTTTTTTGAAATAAATTTATAATTTATTTAAATTTATTAAATTTATTTAATTGCCTCGTTGGTCTGGCGGTTAGTGATCTGACTCGGGTCTCGATTCTCAATTGGATCTGACCAAATGTTTGTTTGTTTGCAAGTATTTGTTTCGGAGTTTAGGTGTTTTCTATGTACGAGTATAATATGTACGTATTTACAGAAGTATATTTTTCTTTATATTTAGCCATCCAAAGTGACTCTGCCCTGCGTGATGGAAAGCATGATATCCAAGAGTGGGGGCCACCACACTTGCTGCGAATGCAGACAATAATGTATGGCGGCTTAGTGAGCTGATTTTTCACGCCCCGTTTAAAGGACCCGGGATCATAGTGGGAAGGAAACATGTGAGCTGGTAATCTTTGACTGCTCAGCATAGAAAAGAAGAGCCGAACCGTTAAGAAAAAATAAGCTTAATATATGTATTTATATCAGTATTATAGTAGTACAAGCTCTGTTTTGTTTGGGACCAAATGACGTTGATGTTCAAAATATTTATTTATTTAAACATACTAACCCCCAGATGAAACCACAATTATATTAATCGAACAGGAATTGAACACGCGACTTGTGTCATGTAAGTTCCTTACACGAACTCAAATTGATATTACAACCAGGCACTTCAATTTCAGTTATTTGTATCGATTAAGGTTCTTACTGGTTGGGTTCTAGTGCACGTATGTAAAGTTATTATAAATATTACATTCTAAGGTGGCAAAGCGTATATCAATATAAGGCTAAATTTATACGTAGGGATCTTTTTGAATCCTTTGATCTCTTAGTAGTAATTGCTCCGAGAATAAATTATACGTTATTTTGAAGGCTAATATCAAATTTAGATACGTACTTTCCCAATTACGTTATATAACTCAATGAAGCTGTGAAATGTTTAATACAAAGTGACGTCATATTTTATGATCAATGTTTTCCAAAATATTTTAGGATGGTAATGGATGTAGATATATTTATCTATTAATTCCATGGGTGTCGTAAGCGGCGACTAAAGGAACAAAATAAGCAGCTAGCATCACTGCCAAGAGAAGGAAAACTTGAAACAAAGCCTTTACCAACCCGTCTGGGCAGCGTGGTATAGTAGGCCAAAACCTCCTTTCAAAGGAGAGGCCTATGTCCAGCAGTGGACTGTTATAGGCTGTTGATGATTGATGATGATGATGGGTGATTATACGAAATATATCATTATGTGGCGACTGCTAAACTTATTATACTACTAATCCTGCATCTCGATATAGATATTTTCGTTTTAATTAGCTCATATAGTCCCAACATCAACCTCACCTTGATCAATTCGCCTGGTTGGAGGATTCTTCTTTTGTGTTGGAGGAGCACGACACCTGTTCTCCCATATTTAATTAATATTACAATGTGGAATTAACTCTGTCTGCCAATCCGATCTAAATGAAGTTTGGTACACAGTCTAGAGCCGCTTTTTACCGCAATAAACGGCATACATGCTGGCGGAGCCGCAGGTGAAAACTGAAAGATTAACAGACAATGCACTGCCAAAACTACTCAGCGCAGCAAGTTGAAATTTAACATGTGCGTTCCAAGAGGAGTTTAAGCGAGCACTAAGAATTTTTGTAAATTCGAGGTGGAAAAAGCAATCAAAGTTTGTATGAAACTTTCTATTTCTTCAACGGATTCACTTTATTTATCAGAATAAGACGTGGGCGAAGCCGTGAGCAAAAGCTAGTAATATATTTATAAATCATAATAGTATTAATACCGATTAATTATTAAGACCATGGTATGAGCCCTGTGTGGTGTGTGCCCATCGAGCAACACTTTGCCTCGTTGAGTAACCATACTCAGGCTATCCAATAATTCAACTTTATGAATATTTTATTTTAATTCCTAGTAGTAATAAATCTCGTCTGCTATTCTGGTACTTAAGCTTGTAAGAGCTAATCCTTTAAATAAAAAAATATAAATCCGTTGTAGATTTGAGCTTTCTATATGAATAGAATTTTGATGGATATTATTTGATTGAATGGAAATTCCATTTAACTAAATTATTGAAGTTGAAAATACGGTTGAGGCCACGTGAAGTTTCTCTTCTATATACGCAAGTTTCGCATTTTATATTGTATAATGTTTATTGGTTGGGTAAACTAATTTAATAGAATTCAATATTTGTAGCGTTTATGATTATTACAGAAAAATATGGTCTAGAAAAGGAACCATCAGAACCAAATTGTAAATTTCAAAGTAATTTAAAATGTCTGATACGCTGTCACGGCTAAACCGTTGCAGCGTTTGTATGAAATTTGGCACGGATATTCTTATAATTACTCTTTTAGTTACTCTTAATGGAGATAACCAATATATACGAACCAAAATATCGATGTACATTCATTAATTGAAAAACCTTAGAAGTAAAGCAGTACATCATTTAAAAAGGTTACAGAATATTGTAGCGAATCCATAGAACTGAGTTATTTTGGCTACATACCAGCGGGAAAGCGTATACGTTTTACCAATATTACGTGTACAATTAATAAAGTACGTACTTTTCTCAGTCAAATCAATCGATAGTAGCGATATTATTTGAGTTTAGGAATTATTAAGGACTTTAAGACCCAATAACAATCTGTCTGACTAGAGCGTGATAGAAAGACGAAGTTTTCTATCTGGGGAGAGGCTTATGTCCAACAACCGAAGTGCTTAGATGACTTTTAAAATTTGGGGCTACCAACGTAAGGGTGCTCTATTAAGGAAATGCTTTAAGTATAGTTTATTAAATCGGGCATCAGAGACTTTTTCTAAATCTATATCCAAGTATCTTGCAAAAGGTTCACATGAGACAACACACCTTGTGTTTTAGTTGTGAGCGGTTTGGTGCTAACATATCATTTCACCATGAACTCCACAGAGGTGATGACTCTTTTCACATCACATATAAAAAAATACTTAAAAAAAAAGTACACCTACATCTGCGTATAAAATAAGAAACTCATATGTATGTAAAAATATTACTTTATCATGTCCACTTAAATATCTTACATTCATCTGACAAAAGTTTATGTACGCGGGAGATAAAGGGTTGACAGCACAGATAAAAGAAATCTTTGATCTGTGGTTGACAGTAACATTTGTGTAGTATCACATGTGATGAATATAACGAGGACACTTTATGTCCGTCATCTTTCATAAATAATAGCACTTTTAAAATGTGACGCTTAACGCTGGCAGTAAAAAGAGCTTGTCCTTTTTAGGGTTCCGGTGCCAAATGGCAAAAAACGGAACCCTTATAGATTCGTCAAGTCTGTCTGTCTGTCTGTCTGTCTGTCCGTCCGTATGTCACAGCCACTTTTTTCCGAAACTACAAGAGCTATACTGTTGAAATTTGGTAAGTAGATGTAATCTGTGAACCGCATTAAGATTTTCACGTAAACATGGACAAAAAACAATACATTTTGGGGGTCCCCATACTTGGAACTGAAACTCAAAAAAAATTTTTTCATCAAACTCATACGTGAGGAGTATCTATGGATAGGTGTTCAAAAATGATGTTGAGGTTTCTAATATCATTTTTTTCTAAACTGAATAGTTTGCGCGAGAGACACTTCCAAAGTGGAAAAATGTGTGTCCCCCCCCCTCTAACTTCTAAAATAAGAGAGTGATAAAACTAAAAAAAATATATGTTATACATTACCATGTAAACTACCAACGAAAATTGGTTTGAACGAGATCTAGTAAGTAGTTTTTTTTTTTATATGTCATAAAGCGTAAACAGCAATTTACCTTTCATTTAATCAACGAACTACAAGAACTTTTATATAATGTTACTTGTTGATACGGAACCCTTCATGGGCGAGTCCGACTCGCACTTGGCCGATTTTTTTAAAAAGTGTTTTTGAAGGCTGCTCAAGTAATGACTTGCAAAGAACTTTTGCGCCAGCCAACAAACCACACAGATGTATCTCATTCTGCCTGACTTGACATTCTTAATTAAACTTGTCCGACGGTACTTCAACTTATCCCTTTGTAACGTATGTTATATATGTGTATGTGTTTAGATAAATTTAAGAAATGATTTCAAAACGGTTTACTGTACATTTATATCAGAATTTATATCTTGAGCAATGTGTGTTTTTAGACTTTCGCGACTTTTACACATGCTCATGTTTTTACTGTAAACGGGACTTATTCGCGATAATATTATAAAGGTTACGATACCTTCTATTTTCCGACGTCTCGAACGGTAACGGTTTCGAAATAGAATAATAACCGTAGAACCGTAGAATAAGTCCCGTTTACAGTAAAAACATGAGTATTAAGCAATGTGGTATGAAAAATAAACCGATGTAAAACCAACCAATTATGTTTTTTTAAAAACTTTTATTAGGTATTTTTATCTTTAACTAATAACACTACTATATATTAATCAAGGTAATATGGTAGTTCAATAAGTCATTAATGAAAATAGGATAATAACAGAAATATAAACATGAATCTAAGACCTTATGGGTTATTAATTGATTGAAACTTCAAACACAATTTTTTTATTAATGGTTGGCGAATAGAAATCCGTTACGAATACAGAGTATTACTACCTCTATGCTTCCCAGAAGTCGTAAGAGGTGACTAAGGGAACAAAATGTGCGAAACAATCTTACTGTAAATATAAGGAACACTAGAAACAACTACTTAACCAATCCTTTTAGAAATCGTGTTAGAGTAGACTAAACCCTCCTTTCTTTGGAGCTGTAAAAAACTATTGACGATGATGATGGTGAATTAATAGGGTTCTTGTTAAAATAAAAAAATAATACATAAATATTGCGGACATTTTACACACAACGCCATCTAGTCCCCAAACTACGCAGAGCTTGTATTATGGATACTAGACTACTGATATCGATAAATTAAAAAACACTTTTTTTTGTAAATACATATGTACATATTATACAAAAAAATATTTGCGGATCACACAAACATTTCCGACCCGGGAATCGAACATGAGACCTCTCGATTAGCAGTCGCATACGCTAACCACTAGACCAAAGAAGTTAAATGTTTTACTATTAAACTGTATTTTCCTCTACCTTACCGTTCCTTGGGTTTGAACCGCAAGACATGTTTAGTTGTGCCATGAACAACATTTCAGCCCTGATTAAGATGCCATCTCAAAAGAAAAAAATCGGCCAAGTGCGTGTCAGGCCACGCACAGGAAAAGATTCCTCAGTCACCCATAATGGTACGTGGATTAGAAATCGTATCCAATGGATAATTGTTTTGTTTACGTATTAATGCGTTGATTTTGTATGACTTTTCCAAGTAAGCGCATTGTAAAAGTTAACTCCTGAACTAACAAAGTCATTTAATTCGTTATAGTTTCCATTTAAAGTTCATTATATGGACCACTATCACAAATTTTTCGGCGGGCGGGACGGCCTGTTTTTACAAAAAAGTGGCCTTTAAAGTGGAATTTCTCGCAAACGGATACCTAAATCAAAAAATCGTCTAAACAACCCCTTAATGTTTTTAAAAGACCTATATAATGATACCCTACATGATGGGGTAGCCGTGAGAAAAAAAAACATCCCCACTTTACGTGTAGGGGAGGTACCCTAAATAAAAATATATTTCATAATTTTATTGTAGCACTTTGTCGACGTAATTACAAAACATATTCATGCAAAGTTTAATCTTTCTAGCACCTACTGTTTGGACGATAAGTCGAGGACGGACGGACGGACGGAAGGACAGACGGACATGACATATCTATAAGGATACGAAGTCATAAACTACGGAACCCTAAAAAGTTGTAGATCTTTTAATTACCTACAACTTTGCCATTTAACTTTTTTCCTTGTAGTTTTGCCGGAAATCGAGATAAACCGTTTTTTACCCTTTGTTGTATTTAGCCATTTATTTAGCCATCCAATCTGACTCTACCCTGCCTGATGGAAAGCATGAGCAGAATCCAAGAGTCGGGGCTACCACACTTGCTGCGAATGCGGACAATAATGTATGGCGGCCCACACTATGGCGGCTTAGTGAGATGCTTTTTCACGCCCCGGTTAAAGGACCCGAAAACCTCCCCCCCCTACCCCTTCCCGACCTCAGATCGCCCGTAAATTATTTTTCCTTTCATTTTTATAATATTCTCCTCCTTTTCCAATAGGTTTCATCCTACTATAATTTTATTTGTTATCAAAAATTATGTACCCTGGTCTACTGGTCTATATGTCATTTACAAACTATCATTATGGTTGCCATGCAAGTGTGTTATTCCTAGCAACCTGTGAAGTTTTGACAGGAGGTAAACAGTGATACATTTTGACATCTTCGATTTATGTATTTTTATAATCACCTAGCTTTGGTCTTTGTATCTCGATTATTGCAGTAAAAAGTAGCCTATGTCCTTTCACAAGTTCAGTTCTATCATCATACCGAATTCCATCAAAATCGGTACAGTGGTTTAGGCGTGAAAGCGTAACAGACAGACAGACAGAGGTACTTTCGCATTTATAATATTAAGTAGGGATTAAAAAAAAAACTACTCACTAGATATCGTTCAAACCAATTTTCGTTGGTAGTTTGCATGTTAATGTACAACATATATTTTTTTTAGTTTTATCACTCTCTTATTTTAGAAGTTAGAGGGGGGGGGGACACACATTTTTCCACTTTGGAAGTGTCTCTCGCGCAAACTATTCAGTTTAGAAAAAAATGATATTAGAAACCTCAACATCATTTTTGAACACCTATCCATAGATATCCCACACGTATAGGTTTGATGAAAAAAAAAATTTTGAGTTTCAGTTCCAAGTATGGAGACCCCCAAAATGTATTGTTTTTTTTGTTTTTTTATGTAAAAATCTTAATGCGGTTCACAGAATACATCGACTGACCAAATTTCAACAGTATAGCTCTTATAGTTTCGGAAATAATTGGCTGTGACATACGGACGGACAGACAGACAGACAGACAGACAGACAGACAGACAGACTTGACGAATCTATAAGGGTTCCGTTTTTTGCCATTTGGCTTCGGAACCCTAAAAAGAAAGAGAGGACAAGAATAAAACAAGACGACGATCGTTCTATTGTGAGTTTTATCATGAACAGCAAAGGTCTCATTTATTTTGCAGAGATAAAAAAACGTTCTTATAGCTATGTCGCTAAAATACTAATAATGATTCATCAAAGCTATAATGCCTTTTGAAATGAAAAGTTACCACTTGAATTTAACGTTTGTTTCAATACGAATTGCTCTCACTGGTATCGGTCATATTTATATATTTTTTTATTTTTTTTATAAATATTTTGGACATCTTACACACAACATCATCTAGTCCCAGAGCTTGTGTTATGGGTACTAAACAACTGATATAAATACATAAACGTACTTTTTTTTTGTAAATACATACATATTATACATAGAAAATCACCCAGACTCCGAAACAAATATTTGTAGATCACACAAATATTTGGTCTGACCCGGGAATCGAACCCGAGACCCCTTGATCAGCAGCCGCATACGCTAACCACTAGACGAACAAGGCAGTCAAAATTTATTTTCGATTTCTACTTATTGCTTTCACACCAAGTTTATTTGTTTTATTTTCAAGACGTACTTTATGATTTTAGAAAAGGTTATATTTGCTCTTGAACGTTTAAATGTAAAAATGTGAATGATTGATTGTATAGTTGTAACAGCAAGTATTTGAAATAGTTGAGTTTTACCAGAGTCATCGTCAGAGTCACCTCAAAAGAGATAGTTTTAAAAAAAATACAGTTAAAATTCGTGTTGAGAGAGAGTCCGTTTCCAAATCGTTAAGTTTTGTGAAAATAAATTTAGCATATAATCTCATGGTTACACTTAAGATCAAAAATAATCACATTAAACTTAATAATTAAATACAAAAGTACTTTTCAAGCTTTTTACCATTAAAAACAAATGCTTGAATCAAAGCTTACTGAATACTTGCTCAAAAGTTTGACCTAATTTTTTATGAAATTCTTTTCATTTTTTACGGTTGTTCAGAGTAATCCTTCGGCGGTGTATTATTGTTTTGTAGCTAAACAACTAAGGGTAAGCAGACACACATACGTTTGTGAACGGTGTGAAAACGTTCTCAAAACGGATTAGATATAGTTTGCAAATTCCTTTATCTTACGGTACTCATTTCAAATATCGTTTTGTTTATAACATGAGAAAGTTAAAGCTAAATATGAAGAAAATTAGTAATTTTCTTCTTTTATAAAATATTCCATTACATAAAACCAAGAAGTCTTATGAAACCAGCTTAGTGGCTTAGGAAGTTGGCGCCAGCACCGTAAAGTTGGTTTAGTGATTATGTAGGTACATAATAAATTATATTAGTATGGAAAACTTTATTAAACTATTGTTATACTTCTCGTTTAAGGTAAATTAGAATCTTCTTAATCCAGCTTTAAATTTATTTCATAACTATTTAAAAATATTAACAATATTTGTATTCATAATTAAATTAGAAATAACTGTTTTTAATTCAAATTTAATTTATATATTTTTTAATGAAGAGAGTTTCAAGTATGTTTAATACTTATTAAATGATTCAGCTAAAAGTCAACCCAAAAACCTGAGTTTATGACTTGTCGAGATGGAATCAAAATGTGTAAAATCGTAAAAAAAAGTTTTGGTGGAAACTCTAAATTCAAAAAAAAATGATGATTTTTTTTTCTGGCGTCTACCCCATCGTGTGGGTTACCGGGGTTATCATTAGATTGGTATTTTAAAAACATTGAGAGCTTTCAAAGACGATTTTCAGATTTTTGTATTAGTTTGCGAGTTTTTA
Organism: Phragmatobia fuliginosa; assembly: GCA_932526445.1. Taxonomy (NCBI): domain Eukaryota; kingdom Metazoa; phylum Arthropoda; class Insecta; order Lepidoptera; family Erebidae; genus Phragmatobia; species Phragmatobia fuliginosa. Next base: position 5,754,711 of record OW052065.1, on the reverse strand, counting down.
AACTTTGAAGGTATTTTGTTTGCAATAAAAGAGTATCCCCTCCTCTAAAAGCTAAACGGGTGGCTCGAAACAATTAAAAAAATTATGATGGTAGTCCATACATTAAACTTTAAAGAAAAACTGTAGCGGCTCAGATGATTTCTTTAGTTCAGTTCAGTTATAGGGGCTTAATTTGTAAAATACACTCCCTTGGAAAACTTCATACATACATAAAGAAATAATAAGTAAACATAACAATTATATATTGGGCACGTTTTTCAATTCGCGTGCCATTGTGGGTGACTACGCGTGGCCTGACACGCACTTGGCCAATTTTATATATCTATAAATATTCTAAATTCGAATTACATATCGCATTAAAGTGATTATGTTATAAGTGCTCATAAGTGCTTAGGGACAAAATTTAAGCATTCTATCCACTTTCGTTTATCAAAGTCAATATTCTTAATTTAAATTTCACATTTTGGTGGGTCCTAAATTTTCCTAAATGAAATATTAACTCGCCCACGCCATTGAAATTGAATCTTAACTATACTCGTAATTACAATAACAATAATTTCTGCGGATTGCCAGATGTGCTCGTTTTATTAATTAACTCAGTATAAAGAGGGAGCTATTAAGCTGTCTCAAGTGGTCTATGGTCGCAATTGCACTACCACAATCATTTCTGTTTTTCATTCATTAATTTTGCGATAAATTTTATAACCATTGTTTTTTCAGACTTTTGTTTTGCAATTAAAAGTATAATAGGTCCTTTTTAGGGTTCCGAAGTTTATGACTCGGAACCCTTATAGATTCGTTATGTCCGTCTGTCCGTCCGTCCTCGACTTACCGTCCAAACAGTAAGTGCTAAAAAGGTGGAACTTTGCATGAATATGTGTTGTAATTACGTCGACAAAGTGCTACAATAAAATTATTAAAAATATTTTTATTTGGGGTACCTCCCCTACACGTAAAGTGGGGATGTTTTTTTTTCTTTCTCGCGGCTACCCCATCGTGTGGGGTATCATTAGATAGGTATTTTCAAAACAATAAAGGGTTTCTAAGACGATTTTTTGATTTAGGTATCCGTTTGCGAGAAATTCCACTTTAAAGGGCACTTTTTTGTAAAAACAGGGCGTCCCCCCCCTCTAAAATCTAAACGGCTAGCTCAAAAAATCTGGAAAAGTTCGCGATGGTTGTCCATATAATGAACTCTGAAGGAAAACTATAACGGATTAGATGAATTTGTTAGTTCAGGAGTTATAGAGGCTTATCTGGTAAAATGCGCTCACTTCGAAAACGTCATACAAAATAAATGCATTAACATGTAAACATAACAATGATCTATTGGATACGAATTAAAATCCACGCACCATTATGGGTGACTGAGGAACCCTTTCCTGTGCGTGGCCTTTTTTTTTTTTTTTTTTTTTTTGTTGACGGGGTGTTAAAAAATCCTTTCGGATCTCCGGCTCCTTGGGGACAAATGAAGAACCAGGAGTATGTGGTGATTCCACTAAAAAAAACACCCCGACAGCCTATCTCAGGCACCCCGCTCTGAGGAGGACCCGGACCATGTTATTTCAGGTCCTCCTCAGAATCGGCACCACGCCTATCCAGGCTCTGTCCTAGAAGGAGCCACAGAGGCTCCCTCATGCCCATTGGCCGATCAAAGTGTATTTTGGCGGCCTGATCACATTAAGTAACCAGGCCACCCTCCTACCTCCAGCCGCAGTAATTAAGAGCTTGCTACCCGAGGTCCCCTTCTCTGGTAGCTTGCGGCCTCGTCGACGGCTGTTGTCGCCGCCGACGTTCTCTACGCTCGGGATCGGCCCTCTCCCGATCCCGTTCAGCAGTCTCTTTCTGGAGCATTACAGCTTCACAGAAAGAGACCAGTTTGCGCGAGAGACACTTCCAAAGTGGAAAAATGTGTCCCCCCCCCCTGTAACTTCTAAAATAAGAGAGTGATAAAACTAAAAAAAATATATGTTGTACATTACTATGCAAACTACCAACGAAAATTGGTTTGAACGAGATCTAGTGAGTAGTTTTTTTTAATACGTCATAAATCGTAAACCGCAATTTACCTTTCATTCAATCAATACACTATTATAAAAACATCGATCAAAGTTAAAACGAACTACAAGAACTTGTATATGATGTTACTTGCTGATACGGAACCCTTCATGGGCGAGTCCGACTCGCACTTGGCCGCTTTTTTATAATATAAGCCAGCAAAAGTGACTCTACTGTGCCTCAAGGTAGTACCATACTCATTGCAAATTCAGGTAATACAGTATGGAGACACACTATGGTGGTCTTTGGAGATGGTTCTGCATCATTGGGCTCTCAAAATTATATTCGCAAACGAAACACCCCACTCGTACTGAAATCAGCATGGTTTTACTACCTAGAAGTTCATTAATTTGTGCTAATATTTATCGCAGACAGAAATTAAGTTATCAGTTCCTTTTGACTGGGGTCATTTGAACACGAGTAGTGGTTTTAATTTTCGAAAATATTTTCGTTCTACTTATTAATAACTAGCTGCGCCCCGCGGTGTTACGCGCGTATCATTATGGTTGCTATGCAAGTGTGTTATGCGTAGCAGCTACCTGTGAAGTTTTGACAGAAAATAAGCAGTGATACATTTTGACATCTACGATATAATGTATTTTTATAATCACCTAGCTTTCGCCCGTTTATCTCGATTGATGAAACTTTACAGTAATATATAAGCTATATTACTGTAAAGTTTTATCCAAATCCGTTAAGTAGTTTTTGCGTGAAAGAGCACCAAAATACATACACACATACATACTCACAAACTTTCGGGTTTATAATATTAGTAGGATTAGTAGGATAAAACATTATGTATAAAATAAAATATAAATGTATATACATTACTTTCCACAAAATAACAAACACTAAAAACTTGTCCAACCATACTTTTTGTGGGATAAATACCACGACACAATTCGATCACGACTCCAAGATTTATGTGACTGAGCACTGATTATGTGAGAGCTTGGATTTGAATTACATATTTGGTACAAAGGCGGGAATTTTTCCACGCCGACATTTTCTTCCGAACCATTTTCCAATTATCCGAGATGGTGACGTTTTATTCGGTTACGGCCGCCCTTGACTCACCTCGAGGTTAGAGACGACCGTAAACATAGAATTTTGGTTGAATTTTAGATGCTTTAGTGGACATGTTTTGAATCCTATGAAATTACGTATTTTTATACAGACTGGTAAGTTGCTATCAGTAATTTTAATAAGCACTGAGTTTTGTCACATTTTATTGGCAACCAGCGGAATCCTGTGGTATTACCCGAGCTACTCTATATCATCATCATCATCATCAACAGCCTTCAACAGTCCACTGCTGGACATAGGCCTCTCCTTAGAAAGGAGGTGTTGGCCTACTATACCACGCTGGCCAGACGGGTTGGTATAGGGTTGGTTTCAAGTTTTCCTTCTCTTTGCAAACGTTGTCTTGCGTAGTTTATCCCTTAGTCGCCTTTTACGACACCCGCGGGATGAATAGGAGTGGTGACACTCTGTATTCTTAATCCTTCACCACACGGAACTCTATAAAGAGGCCTAAATCAGGCTTTTGTTAATGAAAGTCCCATCAAAAACGGTCTGGAACAGACAGATTGACGAAATTTTTAAAATTTGTTTTTTTTTTTAAAGTAAATTATATACTATATAGTTTTAAATGTATTTAGTAAAAAACAGTTCATTTGATATTAAAAACAGGCACTCCAATTTTATTTATTTTTATGGATAGATATACCACTCTACTCCACATACTAAGCGTTTTCCCCCTCAATAATTAATCCAATGATTTTATGTAAACTGTGAATTTTTACATCTCAAAAGATCCTATTTAACCCGACATTTTTATTTTCAACAATTCATGTGTGTTTCTATGTACTACCGTAGCATCAAAACTGCTGAGCCCATTTTGAATGAATTAGTGTCAGATTCGTATTATTGGCCTGGGTGATAAAGGGTCGATAAATTTTATCAACATTTAGTTAGATAATAGCCTTTTTCTTGTAAGCTACTGAGTTATTGGAATCTTGAAAGCCTATTCGCTATAGTCTATAATAATATTTCAAATAAATAATGGGAAAAAGTGGGCTTTATTACGAAGAGATAGGATCCACTATTGGTTTTCTATCTGCTATATTAAATTACTACAAGGTGACGAGATAAATTTAGACGTACCCTTCTTACGTTGAAATTTACTGACGGAATAAAATTAATCAGGACAGCATGATTTAGGTAATAATCTATTCATTCAAATAAATAAAATTGGATTGTCTGTTTGTAATATCAAATAAAAAGTTTTTTACTAAACGCATATCAATGTATTTACACATAAAAAGCTGTTCTTAAATTGTTTATCTGTCTGTCGATCTGTATGTGTGTTGGTTCCGGGTAATCTCCGAGTGCGTGTAGGGACTCGCAAGATATCTTGTGGCTACGTAATCTTACCGTTGGATGTTTTGAAGTCACCCGAAGGCCTCCAACTAAGCTTCACGACAGTTATCATATGATGACAACCGGGACCGACTGCTTAACATGACCTCTGAATTACGGAAATGCTCATAACATATGCCAAAAACGGTCACCCATCTAAGTACACACAAGACACATTGTATTTTAGGACTCTCAAAGACGTATTAAGGCGTTAAAAATTTCCATCAAATTTCCAGTCCACGAGGCTCCATTCGGAAGCATTTACTTCAATTTAACGACCCGACAGCTATTAAATACTCTTATAACGGTAATATCGGCTCAAGGTCCGCATCCTCACCAAAATATTTGAGGATTAAATTATCGAACTAATCCTTTCATGAAAAGGTAGGGATTTTTCTTTATGTAGTACAAGTGGTCAAGTCACAGGCCTTGGTTTTTATTTCCACTGTTAGCAAATGTTTATTTATTTAAAACTTATTGGAATAAGTATAAGGTGGAATTAATGCAATGAGGCATTCACTCCCAGTCAACCTTCAGGTGATGCATAAATATGATGTAGTAACAAATGAAATCTGTATAGAAATTGACCCAATCCCTTTAGTCATGTAAATGGGAGATGATCCTACATCAGACATTCAAAATATTCATAAAAATACTACTACATACATTTTTCACAATTTATATGTAAGACACTGACATGAATTTAATTTAACTTAAAAATACACAGTAGTGTACCAGCGTTGTGGTCATATCACGTACAATGGTCCACTTAAAGGACTAAGTGCGGAAACCGACCTACTATAACATAGAACCAGCGTTGTGACTGTATTTTGTGCGAAATATTTGGTGATGAGTAAAATATAAATATTTAAATATTTCGGACACTTAACACACAACGCCACGTAGTTTCAAACTAAGCAGAGCTTACACTACGAAGGCTACATTGATAGAACAATTTTATACTTTTTTTGTAAATACATAGATATTATACATAGATATCACCCGAACTCCGAAACAAATATGTGTAGATCATACAAATATTTGGTTCGACGCGGGATTTGTACCCAAGACCTCAAGCACAACAGTCGCATACACCACCATTGCGCTACCGAGGTAGTGTGTACATTTATTCTGTTTGGGTGTAATCTATCTATTTAGAATTATATGGGTACCTATCCTTATTCAGTAATAAATGGGATCGGTTCCTGGCAATATACCTATTATTGCCCGACTACTGTGAAGCCAAACGGAAGTTAATAATAGTTTGGCAGTCTATTTATGTTTGTATGAACCACAGTAGCACCTAGAATACTGCACCGATTTTAATAAATGAGATTTCAATAGATCATCAATCATCATCATCAACAGCCTATAACAGTCCACTGCTGGACATAGGCCTCTCCTTAGAATGGAGGTTTTGGCCTACTATACCACGCTGGCCAGACGGGTTGGTATAGGGTTGGTTTCAAGTTTTCCTTCTCTTTGCATTGATGTTGTCTTCCGTAGTTTATCCCTTAGTCGCCTTTTACGACACCTGCGGGATGAATAGGGGTGGTGACACTCTGTATTCTTAATCCGTCACCACACGGACAATAAACTTTTTTCTTTTTTCCACATTATTTTTTTATATTAAAGATTACCAAAGTGACTCTACTCTGCCTGATGGAAAGCATGAGTAGAATCCAGGAGTAGGGGCGGTCACCATCCGCATTGTGAGGGTAAACAATTCAACATGGTGACCCATACCATGGCAACCTGGTCAGATGTTTCTGCATCATTGTCCCGGCCTCTGGAAGCGTACAACTATAAATATGCTTATCTTAGTTGGTATGATATTTAACTGTCAATTAAAAGTATATGAATATATGTATATGAATGGCAGGACATGGACGCAAGTAACCCAAAATCGATAGTTAGATCAAATGGGATACCTTTGTTCAGCAGTGGACTAAAATAGACTGATGAGAATGAGAAACATATCAAGTTTACGAGTAAATAAATAAGTTATGTTTATATGCTTAATAAAATCAGAAGATGCAGTAGTAAACTTTAGGGTTTTCAAATCACTCGGCTTATTTCAATCTTATAGTTATCGAGTAATTTCTATCCAGTTCACGTCTCGGAGTTATGAGTAATAAACCAGGGTAAGTCCGGCTTTGTTACCAAACCCGAGTCTTGTTAGGGTAAAATATTACCACAAACTTTCAGTTGCCTTACACCATAATTATTAGTAACTTTACATGTAGTCCAACGGCTATTATATAAGTTTAAGTGGGTGTATGATAGGAATATATATTAATGTGTATTCTATATATTATTTAGTTTTTGTTCTCATACACTTTTCAAATAAAATGCATCTACTTACTTTAAGCTTTCTCTGCATCCCCCAATGGTTGACTGTTAGAGAATTCCGTGTAGATATTAAGTCCGCCAATGCATGAAATGTTGCTTATATAAATATTATTATCTGCATTAACAGTAAGGACGGTGACCATCACTATTGGATTCTGCCGATGCTTTAAATCAAAAGCAGAGTCAGCCAATTTAAGAAAAAATAACAGAAAAGTATGTAAATATTCAATTTTAGAACAAGACTATCATGTATTAAAAAAAAGGGGCCAAGTGCAAGTCGAACTCGCCCATAAAGGGTTCCGTAGAAGCAAGTAACATCATATAAAAGTTCTTGTAGTTCGTTGTAACTTTGATCGATGTTTTTATAATAGTGTATTGATTAAATGAAAGGTAAATTGCAATTTACGATTTATGACGTATTACAAAAAAACTACTAACTATTTTTTTTATCACTCTCTTATTTTAGAAGTTACAGGGGGGGGGGACAGTTTGGAAGTGCCGCTCGTGCAAACTATTCAGTTTAGAAAAAAAAATTAGAAACTTCAACTGAACACCTATCCATAGATGTATGGGTTTGACGAAAAAAAATTTTTTGAGTTTCAGTTCCAAGTATGAGGACCCCTAAACTGTATTGTTTTTTTCTATTTTTATGTGAAAATCTTAATGCGGTTCACAGAATACATCTACTGCCCAAATTTAAACACTATAGCTCTTATAGTTTCGAAAAAAAGTGGCTGTGACATACGGACGGACAGACAGACTAGACGAATCTATAAAGGTTCCGTTTTTGCCATTTTTTTTTTTTTTTTTTTTTTTTTATATATTTTTTTTTTTTTTTTTTTTTTTATAGTTACATATAAGTTAGCATACAACAATTTAGTGTTGGGAACCTCCTTTTAAGCTATGGTAGCTTGTGTCAGGAGATCCCACTCTTCCATAACAAACAGAGTGAAACTTATACATATTTATACATGCAAGGTTGTGTGTGTGTGTATGTGTGTGTGTGTGTGTGTGTGTGTGTGTGTGTGTGTGTGTGTGTATGTTGGGATAAGTGGATGAATGAACCACTAGTATACGTGCTGTAAAAGCATTTCAGTATCGTCATAAGACAAGGTCTTAATCCAGCCGATTAGCTCTTTTTTGCATTTGGTGTATAGCATAGAATAAATTGATAGCTTTTTATTAAGTTATATAATTGAGCAGAACGTTTAAAGTATTGTCTGCCAGCAAAACTAGTTTTTGTGGCAGGGGTATCAGCCACACAATACCTCCTTCTTTTAGAGATGAGGCTTCGACTGAAAGGTATTTTCTTATGCATTCTCAAAACCGTTTGTGTAATATATAGTTTTCTTACAGATAGAAGTTCACAGATTTGATAGAGTTCGTTGGTAGGGAATGTGATTTCTTTGAAGTGCATCACCTTCAGCAACATACGTTGTGCTCTTTCTACTTCCAGGAATTTTGTTTTGCCGGCGCCACCCCATATGGGGATGCAATATGTCAAAACTGACTGCACAAGAGAAAGATAGATCTCATTTAATACGTTACGTGAAGGACGTGTATTCTCTCTGTGGCATTTCGAAACTACGTGTCTAAGTGATCTAAAAATCCAGTTAAATTTTCTTATTCTGTTAGTGACACTTTCCAGATGTGGGTGCCAGGACAATTTCTGATCGATTAGTACGCCAAGATATTTTAATTTGGTTTGTTTATTTATGCTAGGACAAATACAGTTCTGGTCCCGTTGTAAGTTACAGCTATGTACCCTGATGTTGAATTGATTATCGGGTTGTGTGTTATTATATATACCGAAGCAAATAAAATTTGTTTTCTGTGTATTAAGGGTAAGGAGATTACTTGTCAGCCAGCTAGCTACTTGAGACATACCCGCCTCAGCATAGCCCCCAACCTCCTGCCAAGAACGTCCCTGGAAGACCAGAGCTGTATCGTCAGCATAGGAGAAGACTTTAGCATGACCAATTTCAAGGTTACACAGGTCGTTGATGTAAATGAGGAAGAGCGTGGGTCCAATTACACTTCCTTGGGGAACCCCGAAAGATGTTAACGCGTCCTCACTGATAACGTTTCCGATCTTAACCCTTTGCCTCCTATTAGTCAGATAGCTTTTGAAGAGATAAAGCGCAATTCCTCTAATGCCCACCCTTTCCAATTTGTTCAGAAGTACTGGGATAGAGACAGTATCAAATGCTTTTTTTAGGTCCAGGAAAACAGCGAGACACTTCATACCCTTATCGACTTGCTGGGCTACAAGTGACGTGAGAGCAGCAACTGCATCCTCGGTAGATATTCCGCGTCTAAATCCGAATTGTGACTTTGATAAAATGTTATATTTATTGAGGTACGAAAGGAGTTGAATGTTAATTATTTTTTCGAAAATTTTAGCTATAGAGGGCAAAATAGAAATTGGTCTATAATTATTTAGATCCTCTTTATCTCCAGATTTATGTATGGGGACGATGACTGCTTGTTTTAGCGCATCCGGGAAGACGCCTTTATTCAAACAGAGATTAAAGAGGTGCGTCAAAAAGGGAACAATATAACCGGCTGCATATTTTAGGTACTTTGTGGGTATGTTGTCCCAACCGGAAGCTGAGTCGGTTTTAAGACTCATTATTACCCTATAAACTTCGCTCTCATCCGTATTGAGAAGTACAAAAGAGTTTGATTGTACTGGTGTATTAGGTAATTCATTAGGAGCAGAGTGTACACCGCCCTGGATGTCCTGTGCTAGTTTACGACCAATATTTACAAAATAGTCATTTACGCTGTTTACTGCCTCTTCCGGCGTGGGTTTAATATTTAGTAAATCTGTGCAGGTGTTTTTTGATTTGTTTGTGTAGGTAATGGATTTAATATTGCGCCAAAGTAATTTATTATCGTTTATTGAATTATTTATGAGATCCTGATCGTACTTAATTTTAATTTTTCTTATTAAGTTGTTGCAGTAATTCCTGTACCGTTTATAAGTTATTTTTAATACCTCATTATCTGGATTACAACGGACTTTCTTTTGTAGTTTGTTTCGATTTTTAATGCAACGTAAGATACATGGTGTAATCCAAGGTTTTAAAACGCGTTTGCTGTGAGAAATTTTTAAGGAAGTTGTGTTTAAATGAATAGATTCTGCTATTTTCGCAATAAGGCAATCACATAAAGTGTCTGGGTCGTTATATAAAACTAAATCATTTAAGTTTTGATGTTTCAAAAATTTTAAGGCTTGTTCAAAATTTACAATGGTCTTAGTGCGGTTTGCTGTTATTTTATTTTTGAGATTAGAGAGTACTAAAAGTGTTGTAAAGTGGTCAGTTATAGTGGTCTGTAATATAGCAATCTCTGCTGATAACTTTCCCTTATTTATTTTTAGCATGATATGATCAAGGCAGTTCTTATCACGAGTGGGCAAAGTGTGTCCCGGAAGGATACCATATGATGATAACATGCTAAGGTAGTTCGTTCTATTTTGAAATTCTTGTAGGGGCTCATTATCTTTTAGTTTAATATTGATGTTAATATCCCCTGATATAATTATATTTTTCTTAGATACTAGTGGTTCTAGGTGTGCGCTTAGTGAGTTAACGAAGCCGCTAGTGTTCGGGTTAGACGGGGATCGGTAAATGCAGAAGACTATGCAGTTCAAAATGTCCAGTTGCAGGCAAGACTGGACTAGACCATTTGGCTAAGGAACCCTAAAAATGTTACATTATTCAAAAAAATATGTATTTTAAAACATCAAGCAGATTATTCAACCTTCGTAAAATTATTTGATCAATCGCTCTGTAATTATATTATTTTCCTTACTGCTTCCAAAAATAGATGTATTTTTATAAAGTTAATACTGTTCATCCATCACGTCACTTCAGAACTTGTTATTTTCTTCACTGGGAAGCTCACTAATTCTCTAAGGATTTCATCTGGATTTTCATACTATAATTATTTGACTGTACACACATTTTTCTTAGTTTAATATTAAAATGTTAGGTTTCAGATGAGATTTTATGTAAACCAATATCAAAAATGAACGTTTATGTAATGTTTTTTAGTCCAATTTTGTAACTTGTTTTTTGCTTTTTAGCAGGAGGAGTAGAGTCACTTTGGCATCGAAATAAACCCTTTTACCCAAAAACATATATTGTAGATAATCAAAATAAAATTACGAGTATATGATAAAAACAAAAAGAAAAAAATGCAAATAAAAGGTACTTTGCTATCTTTCAACTATTTGTGACATAATAAAATACATTAGAGTATAAAACAAGAACAGTTAAGTAGAGCAATGTATATTTATTGGCCTGTAATTTGCATTTGAATAAAGTTGTTGCTATTTGACCCTTGTACGTTGCCGAAACAAGGGTTCTATCTAAAAGCAAGACAATAGAAGTTTATTTTCAATTACGTTGAAATTCAGTACAGAGACGTGACTGGCGTCAGTTATGTACAGAACTAATATGTTTCGTGTCACGTTCACGGATAGAGGGAGGTTCTTTGTCACCGAAGCGGCCAATGTCGGTGCGACAATATGCGACAGCCAACAAATATCGATGACATTGAATCTGTAGATACATTATATATTAGAGAAAATTCCTTAGCTCTATAAAATCATAAAATTGATTTATAACTAAATAGTAAAATTGAGTACATAAACACAGTTAGAAGGCTCAAATGGAACAATGTACTTAGTTGATAATTAGTAACTAAGTACACTAAGTAACTAAGTACTAATTAGTAGTTGCTTATTAATATTATTTTAACGGGAATTAACGCGATCACTTATTTAGGGTATTAATTCACGTTAAAATAATATTAATTATGATGGAACGCGAAAGTTTAAAAGTTAGTATAGTAGTTGCTTATTTTATACCTTATACCTGTATAAGTTTTGTTAAAAATAAACTATAATAAATTTGGTATTTTGATCTATATTATACAAATAAATAAACTGAGAGTGTCTTTTTCAAACTAAAAATTAAAAGTTTTTTACTAAACGCAATTTAAAGTATACATGGTACTTCCATAAACTGCGGGGCGCAGCAAGTATGTAATAAATTGATAGTTGACTTTAATGTTTGATTATATAAATATTGTTGTTTGTCTTAATATAAAAATTTAAGCTCTTAGGTAATTTGAAACAATCAAAGAGGGCAAGCAACGACCGTGTGGTCAGTACCTGGATGGATGAGAGTTAGTGGCATGGTTGTTGATGTTAAATTGTTTTTGTGCTTATTTTTGTACACATAATGTCTTTATTTAAAATTAGATACCTACATCCACCTTACTTCAGTGCTATACATATTGTCATGTCAGAAACATGTCATCAACAGTGATAAATGTAGTGCCTATATAAACCATTACTTTACATTCAAATCCCTCATTGAAAAAATTGAAAAAGTCAGTTCTAATAATTTTAACGTTTAATATTAGGTGTGAAAAACAAGTTACTTATATAACTGCTTTTGTAGAAACGTTGTTTAGTACTAAACATTCCATACAAGATGGAAATTAAAAGGGTAAAACGAAAAGTGGTTTTATTTATTTAATAAAAAGGACTTTTATTTTCTGAGTAAAACAGTTCAAAAAGGTAAATTTCATTTGAAATTAAATGAAACTCGTTTGAAACTTCCTAATCACGTTAAGCAATTAGGATGCCAACTCACTGTCAGTAGGTTGATTTTTCATTTTAATTAGACTTTTAATAAAAAGCATTTTGTTAGCACCTTTCTCAAATTTTCTGGAATAAATATTAGTCTATATTTTATTCTAGATAATAAAGTTTAAAAACAAAAAATTAATAATAATGAGACTACAGAGATAGATTATTTTATTTCTGTAAGTAAGGTTATTTAATTTGGATCATATTAATTCTCATCCTTCCATCTCTCAATATAATTTCACTTAGTTTCAATTTTTTATTACTTTTTTATTATTCTTATCTTAGTGTATTTTCTTTATATTTATGCCGATTTAACTCTGCCTGATGGAAAGCATGAGTACCATTCACGAGTATGGGCCACTATTCTCATTCTGAGGGCATACAATGCAGCATGGTGACCCACACCATAGCGGCTTAGTGGTATAGTAGGCCAAAACTTCCTTTCTAAGGTAAGGCTTATGTCCAACAGTGGACTGACAAAGGTTGTTGTTAATGATGATATCATTATCATTGTGTATATGTGTGAAATAAAAACTCCAACTCTCAGACGTACCCAAGTGAATGTATCAACTGATCTCATTGTACCGTTAAGTGGCATTACAAATTGGAGCACTTTGACCTGAGCTGTGGGTGTCGGCGCCGTGGTGCAATGAACTCGAGCCTGCATACGTGATATCCAATTCCTCGTTATAATTTTTTATTTAGTTATTTGTATGAAAGAAGGAAATATGAACATTTTGGTTGAGAATTGTATTTTAACAAAAATCTAACAATTTATCGCATAATATAAATAAAAAAAAAACTCAAATTTTTATGCCTAATATACAAAACGTTCAAATTTTAATTTATTTTTGGTACCATTATAATATACCACAGCGAAACGTTGCAGTATATAAAATAATTAATAATATTTAAAGTTTAAAAAAATGTTAAGGAACACAAAAAAGAGAGATTTGTAAAAATTAAAAGGTTACTAAAATTGCAAACTAATATCATAAATGTAACAGTTTGATTAAATTTCTATAAATCGATTTTTTTTGAAATACTCCACTGAGATAGGTTACAATCTGAAATAAAATGTTAACAAATTTTATTCCAGATAATTTGATGGACGTGCTAACAAAATGTTGATACATAAAAAATAAAAACCAACACAAGCTTAGAACCTTCTCCATTTATTAAAATTTTATGACCATATTACTTTATTCAGGCACCAGAACTCTTTTTAATAACACTCACAATCTTTAATTTTATTTATACTAGTCATATAAATCCCTTCAATTAACTGAACATCTCGTTTAATATTTCTTCAGTATGAAAAGAAGTTCAGTCACGTAACTTACTTGTTTAGATGCCACCCAAATGTAACGATGCTCCACTCTCGGCCCAATAAGCGAGCGACGGTGCAGCCGCTGTTTATATTGAAAAAGTTTACCCGAACCATAACATTGAAGTGATTGTTGTGTATAAATAACTAGCTATACCATGATACGCTTTTCTAGCCACATTGTGGCATACAAATAGATAAAAATAATAATTGTGGCGTACAAATAGATAAAAATAATTTTTGGAGGTGTTATTATGTAAATTTTTTAATTCTGTAGGTGAAATATTTTTGAAACCATACGTATAGATTAACTATTATAAACCACGCTTCGCCAAATGAAGATCAAAACTAATGCCGAAAATACAAGTATTTGAAGTGAGTTTATATATCGTGTCCAATTTGACCTCAGTCGGTGCAGGAATTTAAGTTTTTGAAACACATAAATCAAGTTAACATCACAAATAATACTAACTGAGCCGGTGTTGTCCGTGGTTGTTTTTGCAAACGCGAGTAACGCCACGGAGCGAAACTAGTCTAGTAAGAGTAACACTAGAAGTATATCATCAGCTATCTGCTAGTGAAAGTCCCGTAGTAAGTCCTGAAAGTACCTAAATGGGCACAAATACGTAGGACGTTTGTTTATCACCGTAATTGTGCAAAAGAGAAAACACTATCAAATTACAGTATTTCTAACGATACGGTTGCTTTCATATAAACAAATTGGTAAACATTGAGAAAAGCCGGCGACAATATAAGCACAATTGTGAGCATAAAACGTGTGAAGTACGCAATAACACGACGATTACATAAATATTCAATTTCAAAGGTATCCGAAACATATATCATGACATTATATCTTCCTAGCATTTATTATTTCCAGTACTATTTGGGGTTCGCTACTATTTCAAAAGGTTTTACTTAAATATCAGTTTTTCCACAGAGCGATAGGCATCGGACCTCCGCAACCGCGAGGGCGAAATGAATTTGGTTAAACAGAATTAATTTGTCAGTATATATTTCAGGGCACTGATTTCCCAATAACGATTGCCGAGGCACGGGCGTTAAATACCGCCATATTGTAGAGTCACATTCCATGCTGCTATTAGGAATTTCTTGTAAGAAAATTCCAACCATTTCTATGTATCCTATAATTATTTTATTCAAAATTTTTAAATTGTCTTCAATTTTTTTTTTAATAAATATTTTTCACGATTTAATTAGTTAAACTGTAGCATATTTCAACATTAATATTGAGATAATTTATTTTATTATTTACCCTCTTTGCAAAATGTTATAATAAACAGACATTTAAAACTTTTTCAAATTCTAAATCTAAATTTAGAATCTCACTCTAAGTGTTCCTCTAAAGGAACACTTAGAGTTGGGTCCATATTTAGTTTTCACCTACTTTTAGAAAGAATCTTAGTACTCAGATGTCTATTAAAACTTAGGGGCTCCCTATAATAAAGGGTTCCTAGTAGGGAAGCAGTTTAAGTACCATTGGTGAAAAAGACAGACAGACCAAAATTAAAAATAAAAATCTGATGTAAGTACTATATATACTTCATATGCATTAAGTGAAAAGCTGTTAATTTAACTTTAAAAACAGACACTTCCATTTTGTTATTTGTATAAAGTAAAGAAAAAGATAAAATATATTCCTTAATTAAATTGACTCGTTGGTCTAGTGGCCAGCGTGTGCGACTGCTGATTAAGAGGTCTCGGGGTTCGATTCCTGGGTAGGACCAAAATATTTGTGTGATCCGCAAATATTTCGGAATTTTTGTATTTTCAATGTACAATATGTATGTATTTATAAAAAAAAAGTATGTTAATGTATTTATATCAGTTGTCTAGCTACCCATAATACAAGCTGTGCTCAGTTTGGGGATTAGATGGCGTTGTGTTTTAAATGTCCGAAATATTTATTGTTATAAATTAAATGTAAGGTAACAGTCTGATGAAATATTGCATTAAATATGTATGTGTATATAAATATATATTAATATTCAGTGCAAGTCACCTTACCCTTGTTTGAATTAAAAATACAATGTGCCCATAGGTATTTGTAACGAAGTTAAGAAATACCTTCAGACGACAAGTTTTGTTGAAAACAGTTTATAAAACTCAATTACTTGCAAACTTTTTTTTTCTTGATTAACTGAGCCACGTGATCTAAACTTTAACATTCATTATTTAAGAGTAATTCCTTGAAAAAGGTCAAAAATAATGAGTTTAAAAGCAAAGTGAAGTTTGTGCTTTTACAGGTTGAAGTTACCGCCTACCTATCTCTTACGGTTTGACGTTAAGAAATTCAAACTTTGTTGAATTACTCAAAACTTCTTGTGTATTGTCATTAGGTTACTATTTTATACTAAATTTGCTTTCTTTACATAATAAATGATGATGCTAGAATCTCGGAGGTTTTTTAAAGTTTTAATAAAAAAATTGTTGAAAACTGTAAATACACATCTTTAACAGTATTTTACCCGACCAAAGTGAAGCCAAAAGAGTTCTTTTGGTTTCGCTTTGCGTCGACTAAAAATTATTAAGGTATGCACTAGTTTAAGAACTTAGTTTTTAAATAATATTTTTTTTTATATTTTCTGTGTTCCAGTTATTTCAGCTATTAATTTTTTTACTAAAAAAATATTTTATAATTTTTTGTCGTTATAAGCTACCAATTTCTACATATATATATTTAACAACTTTAATAAGCTACCTACCTTACTTTGACTTTCAACTGTCATTTGGTGAAAACGAAAATATTATTAGGGGGTTACTTATCTCTCTCTAAGTGGCCCCTTAAATTTAGAGGACGTTGGTGAAAACAACCATAAGTCTAGCAAAGTTGACATTCTACAAACGTAAAGGATAAGATATAACTCACAAATATACGAGACTGACGTCCTCTCGATACTAAATCACGTGGTAAACACAAAATATTATCTAATAATACAAGAGAATAAAGGTGCTAGAGACTCTAGAATTTCCAAATTTTTATGAGAATCCGTACTCACTTACCATCAATTAAACCATCTGCTTGTTTTCCTCCAGTGATACAAAAAAAAATGTGAGCCGTCACGGGACGCCTGGCAGATGTGAAACATCGCCATTATTTTGTAAAAGTAATATGCAGAAAAGAACATATTGTAAAAGTAAAACGACGAAAATATATATATACAGTCTATATGCAGTAGTGTGTACACACTACTGCATATAGACTGTATATATATACCATCGTATAGCGTGCCGTGGCGACGTGTCGCCAATCGCCAGGCCAGAAATCTATTTTACGTGCGCCTATAGATGTTTCACATCAAAAATATGAAAGAAAAATATATAAAATTTCAAGCAGTTACACTATTGATATTTTTATTGGACCAAACTACTTAAATAATTCATTAAATGTTCGACACGGCATAGTAAAAATTGGAGAACCTTTTATACGTTTCGTTTGTACCTGTTCCACTGTATCTGCACACAAATAAATTGTATTAATATACTGGTATAAACAGAAACAAATTTTGATTACTCGTTTGTCGAGCTTAAACAACGAAATAATAGTATTAATAGATGATACGGGTCTCCGTCTAATTGGATCACACACGCAGGATCACTATTGAATTTACCTGTCTTTTGAGCATAGAAGAAATTTATCAACAATTATTCTATCTTATTAATATATGAAACAGCTATGATAGCAAAACACTTCTAATTTATGAATGGAGGATGGAATGGATTCAACAGTCGGTACTTCGTCGAGCTGGCTTAGATCCCCACGTAGGACAATATTTTATGCCTATGTGATTCAATAATATTTTTTGTTCTGAGTCTGAATGTCCAGTGTATCCGTTTTCTATATATATTTGTAAAGTTCCTAACGATGTATGTGCATATGCACAGATATATGAATTTATGTAAGTGAATTTTGCACATACTAGCAAAAACTTAAATTATTGTATCAAATGGTAGAACATTTTGCCTAGCGAACCAAATGGCGCTGAAGAATCGTAAAAGTGAGAATGCACGTTTCGTAGCGAACGAGTTTATAACTCCGTTTATGATTATGGAACCAGTTATCTAGTATAAGGTATATAAGCAAACATGGCATAAATGTACATGTAGAATCTTGACCTGTCACAAGAGATGTATTGCATCCTAAGTGAATAAAGAATTTTGAATTTGAATTTGAGCAGTATTTATAAATCCAACTAAAAATATTTTTAGACAGACCTAGTGAAACTATTCTATAGAAGCAGTACTCAATGGTACAGTATTAGTAAACTTTGCAGGAAAAATGGCTGAACTGCACAAATGACATCAATATTATAGCATAGCAGGTATTTCTTTAGCATTATATTTTCTTGTAGTTATTTGTTATTTATTCTGACTTTATTGGATCTGGATTATAATAAATTAATACATTGAGCTTCAAAGAACATTGGCTGAATATAAGCTGTTTCATAAAGCGGGTTTCTGAAAGTATATTAAAAGATTACGTCGGCCTGTGTACGTCTTACAGCTAATACTTTCAGCACACATAAGAATTACGTCGACTTCTTTGATGTTATTCTTACTTAAAGAAAGATTAACAGTTTTTTTTGTGACTATAAACTCAACTACGACTTAGCTTATTCGATATAATGTTAAGTATATCCATTAGATTAAATAAGGCAATTGAATTGATAAGTTAAGTTTCTAGCTTTATATCAACTACCTGCGTAATTTTTCCTAACATATACTATGAAAAAATATGAAAAATGGAAGAATGATTGATGCGGGTTTAAAATTCGTCACAAATTCTGCTAAGTTTAAATACATAGGACATGATCACATTTATTTTAAAATCTGAACTGTAAACCAGAATATCTTTATTTATTTTGCGTATTTTGTCTTGTACATATTTCTATTTCCTAAGGGTGGTAGGTAGAAATAGTTTACCTCCTATCCTATTTTTTTGTTTTAGTTTTATGTCTTAATTATTTTACGGATCACCATGAAATTTTGTTGTATTCTTAGAATAGAACTTATCATCATAATCATCATCATCAGCCTATCGCACTCCACTGCTGGACATAGGCCTCTCCCATTGCACACCACTCTGATCGATTTTGGGCTGAAGTGGCACTCGCCACCAAACAAGACAACACGAATGTTGTCATTATAACTTTGTCTTCGGTGTGGGGATAGTCACGCAAAGGTAAAGTCTGCCAATTCGTTCTGAAATCAGCGTGCCACTACTACGTGTATTTAATCAATAAATAGTTATTTAGGACACACACTTAAGCATTACCTAATTAAGTAAATGGAGTATAACTAGATATATCGTACTGAGTCAAATCTCGTCCAAGGACAATGCAATTGGATTACTTTAGGTTATTCGACGCGTATGTCACTTACTAAGCCTTCTCTTGGTTTGTAATAATCTACATTATCGTTAACATAGTTTTATTTACCTTATTTAGCTGGTACTGTAAGTACTGAGCAGAAAAATAAGTATTTTTTTCTTTTGATAGAGTTTTAGGTTTATTTTTGAAGTTATTTTGTAATTAGCATCCTCTTATAATCTCTCTAGTACTTGGTTTCAACAAAGGAACTAAATTAAGTTGCCAAAATTATTTTTAAAGTGTGTGTCTGTGTATCACATAGACTTGTAACTTATGAACAAATCATTTAAATTTATTTTTTTCCACGTAAATCCTAGTTTTTGCATTAAATCTTGTTACTTGAGTTACACTACTTAATAAATAAATCGAACTTATCTGTATATTATAACAACTAAATAATAAATATATATATAAGTGGTTAAACATAAAAACAATACACAAACACTCTTTGTATTTTAATCCTAACAAAGTATTCCAATTTATCGTTAGGTAGGTACTGTACATACGAGTCCACGTCATCAACAATTTTCCAGGGTATATAGAAACAGCTCACTTAGCATATTAATCTTTGTTAAAGTGACATAATACTGAGAACATGATGTATTAAATGGTCAACAGAATTACACGCGCCGGGGGACATCAACCACGCTTGACATTTCACGTTAACATCGTCTATATTTTAGGGTTTGCATTAAATTTGAATAAAACAACTACTGTTTTAAGTAATTTGTTTTGGTAATTCCTTCCCAATTGCATAAATTCGAAAGTAACTCTGTCTGTGTCTCGGTTACGGCTTTCATTGCTAAACCACTGCACCGAATCTAATGAAATTCTACGTAGCGATGTTTCGATTCTTGAGGAAGGACATACCGCGATAACCAACATAAACACCAGTGGAGCCGCGGGCAAAAGCTAATAAATTTATCTATTTTACACATGTTTGTATGATCGTGAACTCGAACTGCTCATGAGGTTATTATTTTTTAAATAACTTCATAGGTTTTACTTACATCTTCTATTTTTAAAATTCTTATATCAATGGTAAGCTACATAATCAGCGACTTTATAATGCAATAACTGATGTTCATGCAAAAGATAGCGTAGATATAAAGATCATATTGTTCACTAAACCCACAAGCCAGCTACATTGTTATGAATAGGAGAATAAAGTGAGGATATCTTTCGCCAATATCTAACGTTATAAAATAGAATTTGAACAAAAATATCTGTGTAATAAACTCGTAGAACCAACGCTTTCGTAAAAGTAGATGAACCAATCTTGTTTCGAGATTGTAAGTTAATATTATTTTCTTTTTAAAAATGTCGTTCGTCTTCGTATTGAAGTAACAATTGCCTCATCGAAACTTTTCAGTGATGGTTTTTGGGAACTCAATAAAATTTATATTTTTTTATTTATTTTAAACTTATTGCACATGTTGTACAAAGGCGGACTTCATGCCATGATGCATTCTCTGTCAGTCGACCTTCAGCTGTTGTAGAAATGTGTAGTTTCTCGTGTTGTCAAAGTACATACGGTACTAACAAGAAAAATTCAATTTTTATAATTTTTATCTGTCTGTCTGTATGTTCCAGCTAATCTGCGGTTGAACCGATTTTATAAGGAATTTCTCTGGCAGAAAGCTGATTACCTAAGGAGGAACAACTTAGGCTATTTTTTTACTATCGCAAAAAATCTAAAAACAACGTGCGCCCATTGGGATAATAGAAGGCATATTAGTTTCATTTATGTGTCTTATAGCTCGTTTAAAACACAATCTGAGTTTTTAAAAAAAGTACATGAAACCACTTGTTACCTGATTCCGACTTGTCACCTGAATAGCGGGGGTTTGGGCACCAGTTACCGCACTCAGTCTTTTAAAACCAACAAAGCTTTTCTAAAATCTCATGCAATTATAAACTTGTAAACTAGAACTCACTGCCAGTTCACGTGTTTCCATCCCACAATGATGCTTTAGCGGAGCATTCGCAGTTACTGTGCTGGCAGTTACTGTACACCTTTCGATTGTAGAATCTTCGAACTCATACTTTCTATCGGGCAGAATAGAGTCACCTTGACAGGCGTAATATTATAAAAATAGCAACTACCAATATGATAACTAATAAATATCGTGAGCGATAAGACCGCCGATTATTACATTTACATATTTTGCTAAGTATGTTTACAATAAAGATAAAATATATAATTTTAAGGAAATTTAAAAACAAAACAGTACGATAAATTTTTATGTATCATACTTTAAGAAACAAAAACCTAATTAAACTAGAAAAGTTATAGTTATAGTTTTAAAAGAAATCGACGAAAGTCTGGTAGATGTTTGTATGGTTGTAAAGTAAACAACAAGTTCTGTATTCAAATTCGGTAGACTTTTAAAAACTCATTAAAATGTACCAATTTGTCATAAGCAATATTGCATACTTTTCCTCATTTTGAAATAAATTACATAATTGATACACTGTTATGACTACCATAAGACATTTTTTTAAATATTTTTAATATTTGTTAAAGGTCTTAGATACATAATGGCACATAGCATATAAGGTACAAAATATTTCTAAATATGATAATAAAATAACAAGGAAAGATCTAAAAGTGTGGAAGAACGGGTATCGTGTTCCTCAACGGTTGATGTTGGGATGTTGTATAAATGCTAAACAGCGCGAAAATTTGTGTATCGCGATTCAGGATTAGTAGTTACTCTTATAAGCGTGAGTCTTGGTAAATAAAAGAAACATAAATACCCTATTTACGTTTTTAATATTTTATTTTGATATCGCCTCGAAAGAAACCTATATGAAAAACTCCTTATACAAGTAAAAGTGAAAGCTTGAAAATGGTTTCTGTATCGTTTTACTTGAGTATATAACTTCTTTAAGGTTTCTTTCCAAGGTTCTATAAATTCGATCAAGGAAGTCCCTGCCTTATAATTTGTTTTAATAAATACAACGTTTTTTGTAAACATTAATTTTGTTTTTTTATTTTTTATCCTGTCACGAATTATATTTCCAAGTACTCATGTAAGTTATGTGTCAATAAATTATGATTGTCGATTAGATTTAATACTTACTTAATAAGCCATTAGCAATAGATTTTGGCACTCTATTTTATTTGTGGCAACACTAACTTCATGCACTAGTATACGTACCCCTAACGAAGAGGTTAGACGTTGTAAAGCCCTGAAGTCATTGGCTTGTAGGAAGTCTCGTCGGGAAAATCGTACTAATCAAACGAATAATAAATACATTTCATGTACTTCATATTTCATTAAATTAGCATTTAAACCTGATAAGAAGTCACGTGTTATTGCTAAGATATTGTAGAGATAAAACAACAACGTAGTAATTTAATAAAGGGTGTTTTTTGTTACAATTTCCAAATACATGTGATGTATAAAATGGTAAAAACATTACAAATTAAAAAGGTTACGATACCTTCTACTTCCCGACGTTTCTAACGTGTTTACCGCTCGTGGTCACGGGTAGACTACCCGTGACCACCACTGACCAGGCCTCCATAGTATGGATCACCATTGCGTACCCCCACAATGAGCATGGTGGCCACTACTCCTGGATTCTACTCAAGCTTTCCATCAGGCAGAGTAGAATCACTTTGGTTGGCTTAAATATAAAAAAATATAACGACACGAAACATTAAGCGTAATAAACAGCTATCCCGATAAAAGGCGTTAACTCAACGTAAACATTGTTTTCCTCAAACCTTCAAGTTATCTCTGAGGACAAGCTGTTGATTCAAGGACATAAGAACGGCCTTTTGCGTTGTAACTCTTTACGCAATTCAAATAAACCGGTCAAAATACATACTCAGGGCTAAAAACGTCGTACAGAACTGAAATTAGTTTCTAATTATTTTGAAAAATCTTAGAAACTACCTTTCAATTCTGAATGATCCTTTTTGTATTCGATGGTGAATTTATTGACAAATATAATGGGCTAAAAATCTTCAACGAAAGCTTCTTTGGTATCTTGAATTTAGAGTTTAATAATGATTAATTGATTGCAACTATCGTTTGCAAACGTTATTACTGTCTACCGCTAGATAATAAATGTCGAATTATTGAAATCACTTTTATAATAATATGAATTGCTAGTGGATCAATAGACAGTCATTAGCTGGTAGCGAAAATAAGTTTGCATACAAATCTATCAAGTCTTACCTACCACTAGTATATGTATGTATACTGTTAGTACTACTTACTACTAGTATGTATGTTTGCTTTGTAATAATTTAGACCTTGCATCTTTTTTGCACAAGCCCGTCTTCAGATTTTTTTAAACCCTACTAATATTATAAATGCGAGAGTAACTCTGTCTGTCCGTTACGCTTTCACGCCTAAACCACTCAACCGATTTTGATGAAATTTGGTATGAGGGAATAGAACTGATCTTGGGAAAGGACATAGGCTACTTTTTACCGCGATAACCGACATACACGCGGGCGGAGCCGCGGGCAAAAGCTAGTATTAATATAAGTTAAAATTTTCACCAAAGTAGTAGTATCTATTTATTAATCTGCGATCAAAGTCCGTTTTTTTCTCTTTATTTATTTTAAAGACAATTCCCGCATTAGGACTATACATCCTGTGTCACAGGGGACTTTGAAAACATACAGGTAATGCACATAAAGAATATCCAGACCCAGAACATTTACATTTAAAATATTAGTACGATAACATACATTAGTACACTGCCTGAATAGGGTAATTATTTTCAAGTTGTTAAATTGGGGCATATTTGAAGCTAATTAAACCCCAGGATACTTTATCCCAAACTTTGTGTCCTAAATTCCTTCAAGATTTAAGTATTCTAATTAAACAAGTTTTAAGTCAAAATGTAATCAAGCGATTAAGGAATTAGTTTAGCACGTCTGTGGTAGGAGAGAATTGTTAAGTAATTAAAAGGATAATGCTATAAGATAACTAGTGATTTTTTAAAGTTAATATAAAAAATAAACAGTCGACTTTTAATGTGTTAAATTCATTGGCTATTAAAATAAATTTGAAAACCGCGGGCATGTCGCTGAACGAAGCTTGACGTGAGCCTTAATAAGGTGATCTGAGTTACTCCTTATTTCATCAGCTATCGAAATGACAGTGAAAATCCCGTCAAAATCGATGCAGCCATCAGACGGACACAAAGATTTTTTTAAATTGGTTTTTTTGATGTTGGTATCATATAAACTTTCATATGAATTTAGTGAAAAACTGATAATTTGAATTCGATAGTTTTTTTTAAGGGTAAACGCAGTTTTTATTTAGATTAATGTAGAAGTTATGTTCATGTATTCAATTAACGAAAGTAGTCGTAAGAAGTTTTTTTTTTAGTAGTGTTGTTTTTGTTTGTTTGTTTTGTAAAAACAACTCCCGCATTAGCAAAGAAACCGAACAAAGAACACCCAGACTCAGAACAATAATTTGTGGATCACACAAAATGTTGTCGAGCGTGGGATTTGAACCCACGACTCTTAGCAGTAGAAAGCAGTGTGGCGATAGCTACAAAACCACTAGGCCAATCGTGCAGTCAAAAGTAGCAAGTACTCTTAAATAAATACATTTTTAAATTAAATGGAGGCGTACGATAGATTTACTTTGACCTTGGTCATTAATTGTATTTTCTTGAAATGTGAAACTTCACTCAATGAAGTTCTTAGTAAATAAACGTTCCTCTTCAATAGAAATATCCACTACCCGTCTATTTTACAAGCATAGTTTATCAGTCTATGCGGGCTATTCAAAGAAGCTTTTATGTTTCAATAATAGTGTTTCACTCTGGTTTGGAGCACTAGAATACGTAATAGTTAGATAATTTATATTACAACTTGTCTATTATAATATTCGAGATAAGCCCCAACAGTTTGAATTTATAACATTTTAGGATTATTTATTTATTTATATACAATGGAGAATATACGGCTTTTACATTCAGAATACGAGCAGACAAGAAAAAAGACAACCAATGACAAATCATCACTTATAGAAACAGAATACATATAAAGTGTACAAGACAATACAAAGAGATACAATAATAGAACACTCTACAGACACTGATACTAGGATTATGCTCAAAAACAATCACACAAATAAATAAAATTGGAGTGTCTGTATGTGATATCAAGTCAACAGTTTTCTACTAAATGCACATCAAAGAGTAAACGGTACATCAGACAGGCAATTTTTAAATTTTTAATCTTTTTCTTTGTTCCGGGTAATCTCTGTGACGACTAGTTTTGCGAGAGTTAATAATAGTTATATCACAGAATTGGTTGATTATTCAACTGGTAGGCGTTTTTCGAAGAATAGTCTATATTTTTAGACATATTACAAACTAGCTTTCATATTGATTATTGCAGTAAAAAGTAGCCTATGTGTTAAAAGTTATATTGCTGTAAAGTTTCATCCAAATCCGTTCAGTAGTTTTTGCGTGAAAGAGCAACAAACATACATACTTACAAACGTTCGCGTTTATAATATTAATAAGGATTGTTCTTCGAAAACCTTCGAAAACCACGTTGACATTTCTAGAACACACTAATTGAATTAACGCTAAATTACATTTATATCACGTACGCTGACAATTTCTAGTATAATGAATTTCTGAAAAGTAATTTATTTTATGTCACAATAAGTTCCTTAATGTATATTATTATAAAACTATGTAAAAACAATTATATTATCTACTATATAAAAATAAGTCAGATTTTCCTTCCTGACGCTATAACTCCAGAACGCACGAACTGATTTCCACGGTTTTGTATTCGTTGGAAAGGTCTCGGGCTCCGTGAGGTTTATAGCAAAGAAAATTCAAGATAATTTCAACAGAAAAGCGGGAAAATCTTTTTTTAGAAAATAGGGGATGACTTTTTTACGGGAATCTTTTAAGGGCAGGACGACGTCTGCCGGGACAGCTAGTCGTCTTTAAAACTATGAATTTTCTAGAGTTGTGAAATTATAAAACAACTTTGGGCAGCCTGATATAGATGGTCAAAACCGCCTTTCAAAGGTGAGGTCTATGTCCAGCTGTGGACTGCCAAGGGCTGTTGATGTGATGTCCTGTGCTTCATCATAATATGTTCAACCATTAATATTACATTAACCACCTACTTGATTTTGACATTGTCTTTTTCTTACTCTTTAAAAGGCAACTCCCACATTAGGAACAATGATTTATGGAACACTAAAAGTGTTGTCCCATATGGAATTTTCAAAAACAACACTTGGCGCAGTAGAAAGCTTCGAAGTAACCGCCTAAACCAGTAGGCCAACCGTGCAGTCTGTCCTACATTTTGTACAGGGCTTAAAGTTATTGTTACCCCAATTTATCAAGGGCCAAACACGATAAATTTCGAATTTTCATGTACAGTGAAAACCAAAAACAATTACTTTACATATTCAATTCATACATTATGAAACAATTTTGACATTACATTAGCAATACCGCCATAAACTTTGAACAGCTCGTAAAACACTTAGTGGCAATATTGATACATCATACTAGATAGTTAGATTGTATCGGCACAGCAGGTTTTACATGATAGGACACGGATACGACACGACACGAACCCTTAATGACGGTGATAAGCGTTAACAGCAGGACATTTAACACATAGATACTGTAATTTAATGGCACCGAGACCATATGTTCTGAATATTAAAACGGGTAGGATGTGCTACTGCGCCAAGTCTTGTGGGATGAAATCTCACATGAGATAAAAAAGTGTGATTCTCTAAATCTAGATTTTATTTGGGTCTATTTTATGTATCTATGTTAATAAAGTCGCCCGCGACACAGGATGAATTTTTCTATTGCAGGAGCTGTCTTTTTTAGTAAAAAATAATAATTATAATTGTCTTTTTTAAAAGATAAATGTTATGCGATTTTGACTTTAATAAATTTACTTGCGTAACTCCTTACAGATTGACAATTACGAATAGTGCTAAGGGCGTACCACCAATCTCAATATCTAAGGAGATGTATCGTTCTCATTTATTCTCAAAAATATAGTAAAATGGTGATACCTCTAATAAATCACAGCCATAGGGACAATCCTTCAAACTGACATAATAACCTACAAATTACTTCCTTCGTATTACGTAAAAGACATCTGTCAAATGTGTCAAATTACATTGACGTCATACTCGTATCGCGTTATGTAAAGATAAGTCAACAGCTGGATAAATATTTTGCTATTCATACTATGGATCGGTTACGCGTGTAAGAGATTACACTGAAAGTTTTATGATATTATATTTTGGTATGTCAATATTTTACTTAACTTAGTAAAAAGGGTTTAATATGATTTATAGGTATGCAGACGAAGTTAAAGGCTTATTTTGGCCTTTCATTTATTATTTATTTTATACCTTCTGAATTTACAAGATTATCGTGAGACGGTTAGAATTTCGAATGAGTTTTTTACATCGGACAATCTCAGTTGGAGTTTGGAAGGCTTAGCCCTTTCTCCAAGTATTGTGGTACTGGTTCAACAACTGACTGTTTGGCAAATATCTGCAGTCGTTCAAGGCTTCGTGCTATTGTTTTACGAGTTTTAGTCAGTTTACATACTATCTCATCGTGATAGTGTAAGCTTATCAAGGCTATTATAATCAAATCTCTCAAAGGTATCGGGTTCGATTCCCGGGTCGGACCATATATTTGTGTGATCCACATTATATTTGTTTTGGGGTCTGGGTGTTTTCTATGTATAATGTGTAAAAATATATATACAATATACATAATGTGTATGTTTATGTATTTATATCAGTTGTTTAGTACCCATAACACAAGCTCTGCTTAATTTGGAACTAGATAATGTTGTGTGTAAGATGTCCATATTTATTTATTTATCATTTTTAATTAGACGCTTCACTGTCATTACTACATTAAACATATCCGTGTGCGCTTGGACTATTATCCGTATAAATATTACAAATTCAAAAGTAGATCGATCTGTTTGTCTGCCTATCTGTCACACCTTTATGGCTAAACCGATTTCGATGAATTTCGATACTAATATTGATTAGTCTTGGAGAAGGACGTAGACTACTTTTTGTCGCGGTAACCAGTGTGGAACACAACATGCGGGTGGAGCCGCGAGCTGAAGATAGTGATATAATAAATACATTACACAATACTGATAGGCTAAAAATAGAAAATCATTAAATTAATACTAAACACAACTGGGTAAGTTAACCCCCTTTTGTACTAAATTTAGATAAATAATGAAGAAGATATTAAATTACTTAGCTATTTCAATTTTTTCCTAGAAAATTATATCTCAATGTTTAAGATATCCTTTTACATCTGTAACACGAATTTCATTTGATCAACAACTTATTTTTCACGTTTTCATTAATTTTGACATTGTTTTGCTCAAGTTTCGAATGTTTCATCGTTGCGTTTTTATTATTTGGAATAAAAATACTTTCGGTCTTTATATACCTACGTAATTTATTTTCATTCTTTATGAAAACCAAATGAATATTCCTAATGCCTCGGTGGCACAATGGTAGAGTGTGCAACTGCTGTGTTTGAAGTTGCGGGTTTAAATCCTGGGATTTCTATATATAATATTTTCTATCAGTCAATCCAGCTTTCATAGTACCTATAAGCTTTGCATAGTTTGAAGCTTGATAGCGCTGTGTGCTATATGTCAGAATATTAAAAAAAAACAATAATTCTGCATTTAGTTACAGGATCTAACATATTGAAGTCTAGCTTTCACCAGCGCCTCCATCCGGGTATATGTCTACTATCGCGGTAAAAAGCAGCCCATATGAATAACAAATTTAATTTAAATTGGTATAATAGTTTAGACATAAAAGCGCGACAGACACACAAATTTACTTTCGCATTTATATTACTAGTAAGGATGTCGAGTCCATAAGAAAATTAGTTCGGAACAACATAAACCCTTTATCCACTTGGGTACGTGCCAATTGACGTCACAACTTAAGTAATATACCACCTACATACATAGTCTT
The DNA here is from genome assembly GCA_932526445.1 of Phragmatobia fuliginosa. NCBI lineage: Eukaryota > Metazoa > Arthropoda > Insecta > Lepidoptera > Erebidae > Phragmatobia > Phragmatobia fuliginosa. Next base: position 5,725,479 of record OW052065.1, on the reverse strand, counting down.
CAATATTGTGGTTACATCCAAACCTTAACGTAATGAAATAGTTTTATTTATATGACTTCTTCGATCGAATTTGGTTCTTATCTTCTACAGACAAAGTGCATTATCTTTCTCACTGTTCCTGAGTACGCTGTACGTTAGACAAATAAGCATTATTACAGATGAGACTTTTCCTTGTTTATAGATACAACCTCAAGATTTTCTATCTATCTATTAGATCTTGGTCATATCAGATCACACCTTAACAGGTACTGTTCCTGGTTGTTTTATTTTTATAAGATTATTTATTATTAGTCTAGTTGATATACATAGTAAGATAAGCTTTGCCCCGCTCATCTAGTTTATATTGAACGACGAACGATGGAACGATTAAAACCAATGCAGTAACTGCCAACATCAGTTAGGGAAAACTTCTTAGCTTTTATTTATTCTAGTCAGTTGTAGTAAGTCTGTATAAGATGCAAGTAAACATACTTTATTATATTATGGTAATATAAGTCAAATATTCTTTTCATAAACATTTAATCTTTATTCATGTTTCTTTTTGTGAGAGAACCTCTTGTGAACATATAATCTTTTTATACACGAACAGATTACATAATATATTTAAATTGATGGTTGAATGTTAAAACATATGTCCGTGTGGTGACGGATTAAGAATACAGAGTGTCACCACCCCTATTCATCCCGCGGGTGTCGTAAAAGGCGACTAAGGGATAAACTACGCAAGACAACATCAATGCAAAGAGAAGGAAACTTGAAACCAACCCTATACCAACCCGTCTGGCCAGCGTGATATAGTAGGCCAAAACCTCCTTTCTAAGGAGAGGCCTATGTCTATCAGTGGACTGATAAAGGCTGTTGATGATGATGATGATGATGTTGTATCAATATTTTGAATAGAGAGTTTGAATAGTTATAGTAACAGACATCAGAAAAGTCCCAGACCATTTGGTGTATAAAGTATCCGAATTGTTATCACTGACATATTTCTGAGTCCCACGATGTTACCCGCTGTTATTGTCACACCGCGAGTGACGCCGTGGGGCAAAGCTAGTCTAAAAAATGTAGCATAAGTTACTCTTTATATCATCACCTACTATCAGTGAAAGTCCCGTCAACATCGCTAGAGCCGTTCCAGAGATTAGCCGGAACAAAGAGACAGACAGACAATGTGTACACATACTTACGCATTTAGTAATAATTATAATTTTAACAAAAAGGAACCGACTTCAATGAAAAACTATTCCGATTACCCAAATCGCGACAATTCTGCCTATGATATTTGAGGAGTTCCCTCGATTTCCTTGGGATCCCATCATCAGATCTCGATATGGTCACGATGGGACCACCTGTGAGCTACGCCCATTCCAATGCAAAAAGAATTTTTGAAATCGGTTCATAAACGACGAAATTATCGCTGAACATACATAAAAAAAAAACAAAAAAGATTCCGACGAATGGAGAACCTCCTCCTTTATTTTGAAGTCGGTTAAAAAGTGGTTATATTATTATTACAAACAGACACTCCAATTTTATTTATTAGTATATATAAGATTTAAAATTCCATAGTCCGTCTATTTGCGTTAGCAGACTATTCTACAAAGCCAAAATCCTTCCTTGTGATAAGTAGTGTGCCATTCACGTATAAATAAAAAAAAAATGTTTTAATATAACCTGACTTTTTAAAAACTTTTGATAAATTTTATGCATGCTATCACGCGGTTCATAACTACCAATCTAGTGACAGCTCATTCCCTAAAACCGAGTCAGTAGTTTCGGCGCTATGGTTACACACAAAGATACATAGACTAACAAAACGGTTACCCTTCCTTTTGGCTTCGCTGAAGTCGGCAAAACGGTAGGATCACGTGAAAATAGTTCATATAACCATCTGTTTATTACAAAAAACTAAGAAATTGTTAAAAATGTTTGAATGAGTGATACGACCTTTCAAGTCGATGACCAGTAGAAAGGACTCCAATCGTATCCAAATATTAAACCGTATATAGATACTAATATTATAATTTTAAGTGTCTATTTTGCTTTCACAGGTTTGATTCTTAAAGATGGACATAGGATCCTCATCGCGATAACCGACCTATACACGAGCTGAACCGAGGAAAAAAGCTGATCCTTTATAAATATGAATGAATACAGCTCATAAAAGTTTTATTTCATATAGAACATTGCCAGTTGACTAATGCATTCAAGTAGTTTTCGTTACGAACAACATATAAAATAAAGTTGAATCTGTTCTGACCTAACATAAACAGACGGTACCAAAATATTGTCATCCAAAGTGAGTATTATTTTAAAGGTTATTTTAAAGTTACGAAACCTAACACCAGTAATTTACAGAGTCCCGAACTTCATTTGCAGTTTGTATTATTAATGTACAATAATGCTTGATGTTTGTTACGTCACTCTCAGAGGACTGCGAGAGTTACACAGACTATACGAAAACCGAATTCATTAAATAAATTTAGGGAATGTATCTCAAGTTCGAAATGAGTTTATATAAAGTTCTGACGGGAACTTCTGTACAGAATGAAATAAGCGAGAAACAGATTCAAAGTTAAACACGAAATTAACCATAATTATGGTAACAATTGCACAAATGATTGCACGGATTCTTCGACTTTTTCTACTGCCCTGAGTGGTGTGATTTCGATACTTACATGGGACAACACTGTGTATTTCACAAAACGTTGCATAAGTCTGGGTGTTTTCGTGTCTTCTCAAATGAATATTTGTACAATTCGGTACCACACTTTTGCATTTTAACAAAAAATTCAAGAAGAATAAATCTTCTTTTTATATTATAGTATTTTACAACCTTAAGTCAAAATAGAAAATAAGCTACTTCTTACATAACAAATCTAAATGTATATCAGAAACGATGTATTTCTTATTACAAACATAATACTAGTAAATATGAATCATTGGCCTTAACCCTCTCTTGAGAGGAGACCTGAGTCCAGCAGTGGGACGTTATGGGTTGTTGATGATGATGATGATGATGATGAATCATTGAAAGTGATAGTCTTGAAAGTCTTGGGTGAGCCCTATACCCAGCAGTGGACGTCTTACAGGTGAGGCGATGATGTTAATGATGAACGATTATAGAAAATGTGAGGAATAGTATAGAATACATTAAATAAAGAACTAAAAAGTGAAACATAAATGTATGGCACACTTCTTCATTCTAACATATAAATATTTATATTAATTAATAAATGAAATAATTATTTTGGACATGTATGTAAGACAACGCCATCTTGCTTGCAAAAGCTAGATTATATACATGTATTTATTTAGTTTGCACTATAGACTTTGTTGAATGGTCATCATGATTTCCTAATCACAAAAATGCTGCGAATTGAACTAAAAATGATCACAAATTCTATGTTTATATGTTTTGTTAATAGCAAGTAATATCGACGTTCCCTCTCAAAAGTAAAAAATGAACAACCAGCTATTTGTGTCACTATTAAAATAGAATATGACTTGGTAAAAATTAGCTTCAGGCCTTTACAAGGTTAATGTCACGGTTATACAAAAAATCGATAGCAAATATTTGTGTCAATCAAAAGGCATGTTTGTTTTAACTTTTGCTGTTTTGTTATGCCATCATTTCATTAAAAATTTGTATATCTGATATTATAACGACTGTGTCAAATCGGACATAATGACGTCTTTTCTATTTTTATATATATTTATGTCTACAAAATGACTCAACTCTGCCTGATGGAAAGCGTGAATAGAATCAAGTAGTAGGGGTCACCATTCACCATCCTCATTGTATATATCAATGTAATTGTAATTATAAGTATTATATAAATACTTATAACTTATAAAATAGTCGATAGACTATACCCATTTACAGAAAAAATTATCTCATTCATTAAAGACTATTTTGCCTAAATGGAAAATTAAGTACATTACCGCAACTTTTAAAGGCTTTCCTTTACCTCGGCCACAGTAGTCGCATATGCTGCCCTGCGCCACCGAGGCAGTCTTGTCTGTTTTCATATAATTAAAACCGTCAAGGTGATTCTATATCTGGAGAACACACCAGAATGATCGTCAGACTTTCAAGCAAAGCCTTATTAATATCATCATCATCAACAGCCTTTAACAGTTCACTGCTGTACATAGGTTTCTCCTTTGAAAGGAGGTTTTGGCCTACTATACCACGCTGGCCAGACGGGTTGGTAAAGGGCTTGTTTCAAGTTTTTCTCCTCTTGGCAGTGATGTTAGCTGCTTATTTTGTTCCTTAAGTCGCCTCTTACGACACACATGGAATGAATAGGAGCGGTGACACTTTGTATTCTTAATCCGTCACCACACGGACGGATATTAATATCGTCCAGTGATTAATGTTCTACTCTTGTACCTACAACCGCCTACGCCGGAACACCCACGTGGTTTCAGTTTTATATTCTATTCATTCACCATAAGTCGGGATCAGTAGTTATTACAGGATTCAACTTCGATTTATTCATTTTTGTGGCTATCGGCATTTTATTTAGAATCGAAACATAAATAGGAAAGCCGCTTCATATAATGCAATTCAATATTTTGAGATTAACAAAAATGACTGCTCAACAAGTATGGAAATTGTCATGCTTTTATTTATTTATTTATTTATACACTTTATGCACAAATACATGCATCGGCGGACTTAATGCCTTAGGCATTTGTCATGCTTTTCAACATAGGTAGAAGTAACAAACATTAAACAAGTTTGTCCGATTTCCTACTTTGCATAATTCGTGCCCTCAAACTAATCTAAACATTACAAAATCTGCGAACACCCACGTGCTAACGTATCGCCCCACGGTATTATAAACCTTATTGTTTCGTATTGTCTAATATCAAGGTACTACTTCATTAATAATTGGTGACAGAGAAGTTGTGACTTTGAATACTGTAACTGCGTTTTCCACGAAAACAAGGGTTTTAAAGAGCTTACAGGCTTCGTTAACGAACACGTGCCAGCTAATGGTTTAAGTCCATGGTTTAGATCGCACGTAGACCTTAGTAGTTATAGAGTAGAATAGAATAAACTTTACTGTACACCAGTTAACATAAATAGCTATGTTTAATAGGATGATTGAAGAATAAAGGTAGAAATATTTAAATAAATAGTTGTAGAAAAACTTTTTGTACATGTTAGTGAGGCGTATTCACGAAAGATTGTGTTACAAACCCTAAATAAATACGAATGTAAATAAATAAATTACACGGTCATGTAATTTAAGTTTGCGGTTTATATACTTGGGAAAAACAAACAGGTTCTTTTAACAATTATTTGAATTAGGATGGGTAAAAGCCATGGAGTGTAATGAACAATTTGTGTGGTTTGAGGTATTTATATGTTAAATAACTGTAAGACATAAATTTTGAATCAATTCAACAAAAATCACAATACAATTTGCAATAAACAACTTTAAATTTCAATACGAAAACAGTACGTATCTATTTCTATTTTTTTTTTTTTATCAGCATCTGTATGGTTCTTTGCAAACAAGTTATATTTTATAGAACAGATCTGACGAAATAATAAATAATAATAAATACATACATATACTAACATATATGTACTAATATTATTTATACTTTACGAGACTAAAATAAAACCAAACCTTTATACACAACATATACATAAATGCTGTAAATACTAAGAATTACCACTGTAATATTCCACAAGCTTAAGAAAACAACCACGTAGGCGTAAAGAATGTTCCATCAACGAAGTTTACCTAATAATAGCTTTCCATTCAACATACCAAGTATTCGTAGAATCAACTGGATGGGGTACGTGTTTGTTTTTTAAATTAATTGAGTTGGGAAACAATTTGTTCGCCGTCCACGGGATTAAGTATAATTTGAAAATCAATTTTATTATCATAATTGGTGTTAGTGGGATATGTGCCTTTACGGAATGATGAGTTATTGATAGGATTGTCGGCATTTTATCCGATTTTTTTTTTGTTATTACTTTAAATGATATAAAAAAAAACAAATGGGTAACTTCTAAACATACAAAAATAGGAATCTATGTATATATAGATAAAGATTTTGCTTAATTGTAAAGTAATTACAATAAGATCGTCTGCATCCTTGATATAGCGGTTAGATGCGACTGTCGATCAGTTTCTATTCCCGGACGTGACCAAAAAGTTTTATTTTTTAAGGTTTTCCGATTATAGCAATACTTAATAACAGACGGAAATTTGGAAATTGGGATTTTAACCACCGTGTCTTGTAGAGCAAAGTAAAGTCGTCGGTCCTGAGTAAAATCTCTCCCCGGTCGTATCGCATAACCGTCCCATTGGATTATGGGAGCGAGGGCACAGGGAGTACACCTGAATTTGTGCATACACTTCTGCCCACATTTGGTGCGTAGTTGGTTGGTCTTAAATCTGAAATCGGCTAGGAGTACACTAGGAGAATAAGATAGTATACAAATATTATACTATATTGCTAAAAGCCACTTTTGGGTATATATTTCGACAATAGTTTTATTATTAAAAAATTGTCTAAGATAGAAGAGAGTCTAAGTGTAATAAATCTACAGTAGCATAATATGTATAAACGTTCATTAATACCTTAATTATTCGGTGTGAACCGTAATTTCAGAGAATTCGAGTAGATAGTGTAACAGAATTCCAACACTAGCTGTTAAATTACTTGGAATTCGCACTAGTACGTTGGAATTCATATAATCAGGGTGCTGAGGTCAAACCTACTGGAGCAATCATTAAAGAGGTTTTGTTTTGTGAATCGATAATTACCGTTACTAAGAAATGAAAATGGCAGTAAAGATCCTCAAAGTAAAATATTTATTCCAATGAAAATTTGTGTCTTAAGAACTACAACATACATTAAAACGCCTGTTTCCCTGAAAGGTTAGGCAGAGGTATTTTGAACGCCCACTTGTCGTGATTTTTGGTCCTACGTAATAGGTGGCGAGCCTATTGCTGTTTACCGTGATGTTTTGTTTGCTAGTGTCTTGTTTGTAGATCAGCAAGTGCGCCACTTGTAGATGAGATTGGCTTGGGGCCCTATGTTATTGGATGAGACCCTATACACCATACCCTATGTCTTAAGAATTATTACAATATAAAAGTATACATATATTAGGAAAATGTGTTTTTTATTAAAAAATAAGAATTACATTCCCAATGTCAAGATACAAATACTTTAATAATTTGTTACTTTAGACCTAGTTTTATATCGCTATGTAATACAGTTTAACATTTATTGAAAAAATAATAAAATGAAAAGATAAAAACAAGTATCATAATATCTATAAAAAAATCGATTGACTAATGCGTTGTCCCTAAGCTTACTAATACTTTGGGCTGTAGGACGTGGCAAAAATGAACGTAATATAAACATACTAACATAGATACGCTCGGAAAACTATACCCTTCTTCAGACGCTCTCGGGTAAAAAAAGATTTTTTTACGAAAGAAATTGTAATAAGTAAGCAATAAAATAGACATTTGAGCAAAACTATCCTTGTTAAACGAACAGAAAGATCAAAGATAAAAACTACCATATTTACAAAGACAGGACGAAAATAGCTCAGTATCAGTAGCAAATCTTTGATGGCTTTAAGTTGAAGTCTATTAAGTGTTCTATTTATATGTAGCTAGGTTGAGTCCTGATTTTCTTAGAAAATAATATTAAAAGTTAGTACAAAATAAAACTTTTTTATTAAGTCTATTTTTGTACCAGCTTTATATTACAAACGAGAATTGAGGCCACATTACTGTCTAACTAGGTAACCTAATATTTAAAGTTTTAATATAGAAAGAAAGAGATGTGTTCTGAATTATAAATAAATAGCTTTTGTCCGTGGCTCTGCCCGCGCCCAAGGATATATTCCTAATTACAGAGATGTTTTTTTTTATAAAAAAACATAATTTCCTAATGATCAGCCTTCTATTCTATTCAGGTTCTAATAATTATGGAGAGCCCTGTATAATGGTAAGTAATGATTGATTAAGAAAGCACTTTTTTAAAATGTCTTGATTAAATTAATTACAAAATACGTGTTGTGTTTGATTCAACTTGAGCATTCCATGTCACCCCTTCTCATTGTGTTGGTGTCGTAAAAGTATTCTAACTAAGGGAAAAGAAGTATCCAGGACAACAGCAGTGTAAAGGTAATGAAAATTTGATACAAACATTGAACAAACCCTTCTGTCTAGCGTGGACAAAACCTCATTTCTAAAGAGGGAACAAAAAGTATCCAGCAGTGCTCTTATAAAGACTGTTGACGATGAATATTAATAATGATGAAGTCTATAAAAGGTTGAACATCATCATCATCATCAGTCCACTGCTAGACATAGAGCTCTCTAGTAGCACGCCACTTGGTCCAATCCTCGGCTTCTCGCATACAGCTCCTGCCAGCCGTCTTGCGCAAATCATCACTCCACCTGGCTGTTGAAGACGTCCTACTTTACGTTAGCGGAGACGCGGTCTCCACTCAAGAACCCGTTTACATCAATGGTTATCGGTTCTACGGCATATATGGCCAGCCCACTGCCACTTCAGCTGGCAAAATGGTTAAACATATAGATAAATATACAGAAATATCCAGGACTCACCCAACAGTCTACATTATATTGTGCTGCAGCTAAACTCGTCCCATATTCTTTTGTTCGTTTTTAACGTCTAAAAGTATAAAATTCAATATTTATTTTTATCTAAAGTACACAGAAGGAACAAAATGATAAAAACCACTTTAACCACCAGCTTTAGGAAAAACAAAAAACTTCTTGTCGTATTTATTTAAAATTCTCTCAGACTGTCAAGTGATATCAGTCAAAAGATCTATTGAGAATATCTAGCTTCCCTATAAATTTAAACGTATATAAGAAATCATATAAAAAGTAATGCAGTAATGCATAAAGCAAACGTATATAAAAAGTCATGAATTATTAAAGTATTCTATATTAAAGTATTATATGTCCGTGTGGTGACGGATTAAGAATACAGATTGTCACCACTCCTATTCATCCCGCGGATGTCGTAAAGGCGACTAAGGGATAAACTACGCAAGACAACATCGATGCAAAGAGTAGGAAAACTTGGCCAGCGTGGTTTAGTAGGCAAAAACCTCCTTTCTAAGGAGAGGCCTATGTCCAGCAGTGGACTGTTAAAGGCTGTTGATGATGAAGAGGATGATTAAAGTATTCACTTTTTAAAACAAGATTTTTCACAGAATTTCCTTGGGGTTACCTAAGCAAGGCCGTTTGTCTTTAAAATACTCTTGTTTCTCTTGTTCTCGTTTGTCTTTAAATTAGTCTAATTTCTGACACAACGCCATTTGGCTACAATCTAAGAGGAGCTTGTACAATTACAGTTGATTGTCAGAATTTCTATGTACTTATAAGTATGTAAATACGTACATATTGACTGCATGGTTAGTTAGATGCCTAGTGGTTTAAGTTGTCGAAACGCCGATTTCCACTCCGTCAAGTATCGTGGGTTCAAATCCCACGTGGAACAATACTTTGTGTGATTAAAAAATTGTTGTTTTGAGTCTGGGTGTTCTTTGTGTCCTTTTCTAGTATGTTTGTAAAGAACCCCGCGACATAGGATTAATATTTCTAATGCGGAGTTGTCTATTTACACAAAAAAAAAGAAATTACAATAAAAGTAGACATAGTATACACAATTATACATAGAGCAATTAATAAACTTTAAAAAATATATTCGTAATAAAGTCTGCATAATGAATATTAAATTCTACATTTACATTTTACATTTTCCAACTCTACTTTTCTCGTCGGCTGACCTTGACCGTCATTTGATTGTGAGTGATACGTCACGCGCCACGAGTGGAATTAACAACGCATAAGGTTGACATATCAAATACGTGACAAGTCTTAAAAAATCTTAAATATAAAATTCTCGTGTCACAATGTTCGTTCCCATACTTCTCCGAAACGGCTCGACCGATTTGTATAAAATTTTGTGTGCATAACGGGTAGGTCTAAGAATCGGCCAACATCTTTTTTCCATACCCCTAGGACGCGAGCGGAGCCGCAGGCATCAGCTAGTATTACATAAAAATTTAGACGCCAAGCATTTTATTTATCTTAAGTATATATCAATTAATGGTTTAATTTCAAAAGCAAATTTAATTTTAATTAATAAATAATAAAAGCAATTTTAATTTAAAAGTTATACATAAACTAGAATCAAATTATGATGAGTTAATATTTTTTTTTATTTGATAATCTTTTTTAGGACATTTTTTAGGATTAGGATTTTAGATATTCATTTGTTTTTTTTTTATAATTAAGCTCACCGGAGTTAACTTACTCTGCCTGATGGAAGCATGCGTAGATTCCAAGACTTGGGTCACCATCCTTAATGCGAGTGACAATGCAGCATGTTGACCCAAACTATGGCTTCATGAGATGCTTCTGCATCAATGTGCCTCCATTATTCTCACACTCACAAAAAATACGAGAACACGATTGCTGTCAGTTTAGGTTGATCTTCTGTAAGCAGTACCGCCACGGTTTTGCCAGCCCATTGATGCTGAAATCAACGTGGCTCTTGCTTGTCAATAAATCTTTAGTCATTAGACAAAGTTTCGTAATAATCTGTAAATCTGTAATCATATCTGACAGCCCTAAGACGAACAATGTGTTTAAATTCAAGCTCGTTACGCGGTGCGGATGAGAGATGCTTGTTTCATAGCATGTTGGTAATGGTGCAAATGTTCAGCTTGATTAAAATGAAACTTCATTCAGATGAAGAGGGTCGTAGGAGTTCATAAGTTTAGAGAAAAAGTTTTATAAGAATCTCGTCACGATAAACTCAAACCCACTGCACAAATTTTAATGAAATTTTGGACCCAAATAGTCTAAAGACTGAAAAAGGACATGGAGTTGCAGGTGAAAATTAGTTTTATTATAAGAAAGCTTTATTAGAAGAAAGTTATGTACACGCTATGTACTCATATCGACGTCTAAAGGGATATTTTTACTAAATAATTCATATATGATAAGCTTTAAGAACACTAATGAAACAAGTAGATTCTTAGCTTTTAGAAGTAGTCCTGACCTCAGTAAGCCTATAAGCAACGAGCATTGATATAACTACCTACTGTTAAGAATTTACGCAATGGCTTTACACTTTTTGTTGGTCTAGTGGTTAGCGTATGCGGCTGCTGAACAAAAGTTCTCAGGTTCTATTCCCGGGGCAGACCAAATATATGTGTGATCCACAAATATTTGTTTCGAAGTTTAGGTGTTTTTCTATGTAAAATATGTATGTATTTCCAAAAAAAATATATGTTTATGTATTTATATCAGTTGTCTAGTACCCATAATAGAAGCTCTGCTGGGTTTGGGACTAGATCACGTTGTGTGTAAGATGTCCAAAATATTTATTTAATGATATATCCAAAAAGTTTAACAAAAGTAAATTCTATTTTTGTCTATAAATAACTTAATAACAATAAATAGTCATAATATTGTGTAAATTAGAGACAACTATCATTAAAGATAATATAAACATTGTTCTTATACACACCGAAAATTGAAACCAATTTCACAAAGAAAATGAAATTTATCACGTTTAAAAACAGGTGCTCACCCAATTGTGTGCTCTAAGAACGATCACGTTTTATTTTGTTTAGTTTCCAATGTGAAACGAAAACATTACCTAACTAGATCACGTTTGACCAAATATTCATGGAAAGCCTAAATTGGATTCAGTAGAGGAAAAACTATTTTGAAAAGGCGAAACACTTTTTAATTGAAGCGTATTGTAAATAAAAGCTTTAGAACAAAATGACCTGACAAACAAACAAAAAATGAAACTTTATTTTATATGGAAACTTTAAGAACTTGCTAATTTAATTTTTGGTATGTTTGACAATTTGACTGTCCCTTTTTATGAATGTGTTATAAGGGTGTCATCTCAAGTAAATTTACAGAGTACTAAATTGTTGAGTGAGAAACACAAATGTATTAATTAGTAAAATTACAAATTTACACGAAAAATACAAAACCGTTTTGTTAAGAAAAGCATCACCTAGAATTTGTCGTCCGACAGTCAATTCTCCATTTTCCAAAGGTTGCCTGTAAGAGCCTGTTTTGTATCTATATAAGACCGCCGTTTGAATCTTAACTTGGGCCATTACAAACGTGCGAACTGAGTCATAAATCAGTATTGGATCTCTCGCTCACACAACACTAGAAGTGTGAGCGAGAGATCCGATATGCCTTTAAATGTGAGCGAGAGGTCTGATAATAATAATTTATGAGTCAGTTCATACATTTGTAATGGCCCAAGAATAGTCTTTAAATTGATATGGTTTTATACGTAAACTGCATTAATTGTTGTACAATAAAGTTCATTATACCTCCTTTCTAAGAAGAGGCCTGTGAGAGAAGAGAAGTGGACTGTTAAGGCTATTGATGATGATGATGATTCATTATCAAGTTCATTCTATTCTATTCTACGCACTATATATTTGTATGTTTGATTTTCCTTTACCCTTTCCTTTTTCTCAAATAGCAGACTACACACCCTTGAGCATCGTCGTCGAGTTGCCAGCTTATCGGATTTTTATAGGATACACTTTGGAAAGTGCTCGAAAGCTCTTTTCGAATTGATCGAGCCATCTCCATTCCTTTATCGGACTACTAGGCGCAGGCAAAAGTTTCATCCATATTACAGCCCATGGGAGTACCCTGTTTTCAAAAACCTTACTTTCTTATTAATGGATAGACTTACAAAGTAATTAACTTCTCTTTATAATATCGACACGAAAAGAGCTTACTTCCACAGTAGACCCTTTTTAAAAACTCAGTTTACTGTGGAATTAAAGAGTAATTTTCCGACGTATAATTATAGCCTGTGACGGAAATCGTCAGAAAAAATATTAGAAAATTTAACACTCTTTTAATAATAATAGGGTTCGGAATACAGATTATATGTACATTCATTATTTAATTATTATTTGAGAAGTATTGTTAAGCTTTTACGAAATTGAAACCTGTATATATGTTATATAATGTTCAATGATGAAAAATACGCAAGACTTGAGTAGCATCGTGCATTCCTTAACTTTGAGAGATAATTTTCGATATTACACTTTAATACTCTTAAATAAACATAATATTTGATGCTCCACTTTTATCCAATATACCATAATAATTAAATGCTTAAAACAACTCATTAAAATCAGATGAAACTTTAAAGAGCTTAAAATTAAATATGAACCATCACTATCCTATAAAACTTTCTCTATGCCATTTTGTAATGCAAAATTTAAATGTAACTTGGTATTGTTTACTAATCAGCGGGGATACAGAGAGATAAACAAGTTAAAATAATATGCCTCATATATTTTTATATTGTTAACCAAAACGTGAAATAATACTTCAAGCTATATGCGACACACAAATTTAATAATGCCAAGCGCTACGACAACCGTAGAGTTTGCTACGACCTAGGTGATTTGATGACAAGAACTGATAGGATTTGAATTGCATGTAAAACTCAATTCCGTTATAACGATTTAACCTACGGTTTAGGTTCCTTAATCATTTCTTCACATTGAAACCTATCTTACAATCGAATTCTCTTATTTTCCATACTATATCTCATATTTCAAATTGACAACTGCCTTGTTGGTCTAGTGGTCAGCGCACGCGGCTGCTGATTAAGAGGTCTTGGGTTCGATTCCCGGGTCGGACCAAATGTTTGTGTAATCCACAAATATTTGTTTTCGGAGTTTGAGTGTTTTTCTATGTATAATATGTATGTATTTACAAGAAAAAAGTATGTTTATGTATTTATATCAGTTGTCTAGTACCCATAATACAAGCTCTGCTTAGTTTGGGACTAGAGGACGTTGTGTGTTAGATGTCCGAAATATTTATTTATTTATAAATACCCGCCTTACAGAATTTTAATTAGCAAAACCTTTATACTTTTAAATGCCAATGCCTTAGAAATCATAACTGAAAATCTACATAATATGTATGTAAGTACAAACATATAAAAAATATAAAAAGCATCACGATTAAAAATTGTGTTCGTTTCTTGTGTTCTTTATAAAATATACACGCATAGAATCTATTTTATATCCCAGAATATATTTTGTAGATTTGCTTCTAAATATTACCGTTCCGTGACTTCTATTTTAAGGTTTCACAGAAAATTTGATTGTTTAATCAACAACCTGTGACATGTTTTAAGCCCCGGCTCTTTGAAGTGGCCGAGACAGCGTGGGTGGTTTGTTGATTAAGGTCAGACCAGACAGTTTCTAGAAATTGTTTTTAGTTCATCGTTTTCAATATAACAACGAAATGGAGTATTAAATGTATTCAACCACTTGACCGCTGCTTGCACAAGTTAACTAAAAATAGTGTGGGTTAACCATGTTGCATATAATCTAGTGTAATTCACAAATTATTGTTCTGAGTCTGGGTGTTCTTTGTGTCCGTTTCATGTATGTTTGTAAAGTCCATCGCGACACAGGATTTTTATTTTTAATGTGGGAATTGTCTTTAAATAGCAAAAAAACTATCACTTTATGAAAACTGATGTTTTTTGAACACAAATGCACTTTCACCTCGATAAAAACAAACTTTTTTCTCAATCAGAGAAACGTGAAAAGGAGAAATATTTAAAAAAATCTAATCTTATCTAAACAATAATTTAAGCATCCAATTTACAATGTACAGTTGGAAATATATTCAACTGAAGACGCCAGCTTCTTAGTGTCGACTGTTTTCACCTCCCATTCACTTAACATCCATTATTTTGCAGTACATTTTAAACATAATCCAGATCTTCCTCTTACTTCCAGCGTTAATATAAATTGTACGTTATGAAACGTGAAAATATTATTATCTTAAGAAATGAAATAAATATAATCTCTTCTGATAATCAGAACCAAATGTTACAACTAAACGCACAAGTTTCCATACAATATAAATATGTTGATATTTTAAATTCGGTCTGTCTGTATGTTACACTTTCAAGACTAAACTATTGCACTGATATTAAAGAAAAAAAAAGATATTTGAGAAAGGACACAGGCTACTTATCAAAAGAAAAACTTAAATACGAGCTAACATGGCCGCGAACAAAAGAAAGTCAAGAAATAAAATTAATTAGAATTTAATTGTAAAGTAATCACCTAATTTTCGAAAAAGAACTATTTAAACGTTAGTTAACTAGAAATATTTTAAATGTACAAAACATTGTTAGGTATTTTTTTTTATAGTTGAAATGGAATAGGCGTTTGTCTAGGAATTTGAATAGGTTTAATAATGTTCGATACCTACAATTTTTGAGCTCAAAATTATAAAGGTACTAACTAAAGGCTCCGCCTTACCCAGGGGTATAAAAAATAGTTTACGACCTATTCTCAGACCTATTGTATCACTAAACCAAATTTCATAAGTATCGATCAAGCCGTTTCGGAGGAGTATGGCAACTAGTATTGTGAAACGAGAATTTTATATATATGGATTATCTGCAGTTATTTTGTTTATTCGAGCAATTATTGATTCGGAGATAGTAAATTAAGTAAAATAGCATTTATAATATATTTTTCATCTTTCACGCTTGGTCGTCAGATACCAATCTAATTGCAAGTCCCCTAGAACACAGCCTTCCATTTTCACATCAGCAAGGGACATTAAAACTGAAACGGTGTAATTTTCAATTACCTTAACCGTCTTCTTCCTTTATGCTCATCAATTTAGAATATAAAGTTTAAGATGCAAATTTAGTGATAATAATATTAATTTAACTTTTATTTCGGCTTATATTTATATTACATTATTATAAATGGGACTATCATTTCTGTCAGTAATGACACTCAGGAGGCAGTTAGGACTACCACGTATCCTTTACAACTGTGAAGCTGCTCGTTTTCGCCTGATCGCTGCGAAACCATCTGTGTCAGCATCGGCGAACATGCCAGAGGCGCTGGACTAAGGTAGCAACCCCAACAACATCCTGAATGCATTATTATACTGGACCCGAAAAGAACTAATGGTCCTCTACGCACAACTTATCCAAAGACTACAGGTGTCGAAAGTCTGACAGTACGCTTTTAAAAAGCGACAAATTTACCTCACATGTGCAACATCATAGTTAATGATAATAACACGTAGCACAAAAAGTAGGGAAAGATAGATTAAGCTATGTGCAGACGATTTGAAGAAAGTAGCTGGACCGGAATGGTAACGCATAGCAAAGCACAGAGACAAGTAAAAAGTCTTAGAGCTCCTCTAAGCATTTAACCTTTGTCAAAAGACAAATTGGAAAGAAGAAGAGAAACCGATCGTCAATATACAGTATATAGTGTTTTTGAAATATTCTAAATAAAGGCTAATTTTATTTTTATATTTTTTTGTAATTAATAACATTCTTTACTAAGAATGTTATTAATTAAAAAATACTTTTTTAACTAAAAAAATTCTAGGTTTTCACATTACATCAACAGCTTGAATAGTTCATTGATGAATGCAGACTTCTCATTAGAAAGTAGATTTTAGCATACTATACTACTACCACGCTTCCAGATCCTTCTCTTTACCTCAAGCCGCCTCTTACGATATAAATTGGATGAATATGAGTGGCGATTCGTGGTATTTTTAATCGGTCACCACACGTACATTTATATTCCTAAATGAATTCAATATTTGCCTTATGGTAGTAGTAATAAATATAAATAGTAATAAAAGTAACATTTATAAATTTATAAACAAATAAGACGTAATACGTTGTTGATTCAGGCAAGTAATCAATTTCAATTATTAATTGGACTCAATTAAAAAACAAACACAGACAATAAAAAGAATTGAGAAAGCTTCTTAGAGGATCGTAATTTATTCGAGCATTCTATTTTATATGACACTGACCTATTTTATCGTTTCCTCGTATTCCATTTCACAATAAAGCCAAGACAATAGATTATATATACTGCCATGAAAGTAAACAATAAACGTCGTAGCTTTGCACTGAAAGCGTCGGCGTAGATAGGTACATAGTCGTCTTTCAATTTCCTCCATTTGCTTCTGCATAAACTTATTGGGTGTTTGAAATTTACATAAATTTTGCTAAAGCTAGTAAATTTATATCTCTGGATGTAGGCAGAAGACGTGGACATTCTACTTATAAAATAATTTTAATGTAAGAAGGAAGGTACATAAAAATCAATATGATAGAATAGATTGTACGATGTATTCCACATAAGCAATTCAGAAGATAAAGCCTAAAATACCTAAAAATATATGAATGGACAAAATCCTAAACACGTTTTAATCAAAAACTAAAGGCAACGTAGTGGAATGCTTCCTTTAGTCAGTTTCCTTTGTCGTTTCAAGGTCACCTGTGAAACTCATAGACAGAAAGCATTCTCACTACTTTACACATTATAAATTAAACAGTGTGAAGCGACACGCTTATTAAAGGCCTTTGTTTTAATTATGAGGTAAACAAACAAAGTTCATGAACGCCACACTAGTGTACAATGGGTAACACCTCTATGTAATATATATGTGAAACAAGGAGAATACTATCAAATAGTTTTGAACTACTTGGTTTAGTACATTGTGGAAAGAATCTACTGAGTTTGCTGTGAATTTAGTACAAGGATAATACGGGATGATCTCAAGTGTAAAAGTGAAGAGGTGCATTTAACAACTTTACTAAACCGCGAAATAGTAAGTTATAAGAAAAATCTAATAATACAGATCTGTTTTACCTTAACTGCCACAAAATTATAATAAATAATTATTTTCGGACATATAACTCACAACGCTAACTAGTTTCAAAGCAAACAGAAGCAAGCAGAGCTTGTATACATACTAGTTAAACTAGATTGTCTGATAGAATACTCATATACTTTTTTTTAAATACATACAGATTACACAAACTCCAAAACAAATATTTTTAGTTTATATAAACAGGTTTTGAAACCGAGACCTCAAGCACAGTTGTCGCATACACTACCGCCGCGCCACCGAGGCAGCCCAATAAAATGTATCTAATTAGTATATTTTTCAGTAAACGTCTTTGTAAAAATGTAACATTGTTGTATTATTAACAAATTATGTATATCATATTATTGTGTCCGTGTGGTAACGGATTAAGAATAAAAAGTGTCACCACCCCTATTCCTTCCATGGGTGTCGTAAGAGGCGACTAAACAAACAAAATAAGTAGCTAACATCACTGCCAAGAGAAGGATAGCTTAAAACAAACCCTTTTTTTTTTTTTTTTTTTTTTTTTTTTTTTTTTATGTGTGGAAAATCATCATGGACCGTCACCCCACGGCGGGGTGGTGTGTCGGACTTGAACCGACTAAAAACCACACAGTGTGCCCTCTCCGCGCTTCTCCGTTTAGGAGTAGGAGAAGTCCAGGGTGAGATCTCCTTCTGAACTTCTCCAGCGCCTGCCCGCTCCTGATGCGGGCGCCGTCTCGGTTTGACGACCCTCTCTTAGGCGGCGTCCGGCACACACCGACGCCGCCTCCTCGCGGCTGGCCACATAGGGCGGGTGGAGGGAAAACCCATCCCGTCCACCCACGACCACACTCAAGGCGGCATGAGGCGCAGATGTTCGCGCCTCCGCCGCCCGAGTCGCCGGCGGCGAATCTGGTCCGATTGGATGTCGTCCTCCCGGGCCTTTTCCGCCGCCTCCTTCTGCGTGATTACGTCCTCGCAGAAGGTTGCGACCGCGGTAAATGAGCTCTCGCTGCCGGCCATGGAACGAACGACGGCCGGAAGCGAGAGATCCTCTCCGATGACTGCAGTGAGGACCCGGCGCTGCGTCTCCCATGCGGGGCAGACCGCCAGCGTGTGATGAGCCGAATCCTCACTGCAGTCGCAGTGGTGGCAGGCGGGACTCAATTCCCTCCTGGCGACCGAGTGCAGGTACTTTCCGAAGCAGCCATGCCCGGAAAGAACCTGCGTCAGTCGGAAGGTAAGGGTCCCGTGCTGCCGCACTGCCCATTCGCCGATGACCGGCTGAAGCGCCTCCACGGTGGCGAGGCCAGCACGTGGAGTCTCCAGCCGGACCGACCAGCGATCCATCGTGGCTCGGTGAGCGGCTTCGCGCCACTCGCGCACGTCTTCGGGCGGAGGTCCAACTCCACCACTCTCCGCCCGGTAGTTAGCCACTCGCCGATAAGCGTCGGCGACCACTTCCGCCTCCAAATCCCACGGGGGTGTTCCGGCCAGGGCGCACGCCGCCTCCGTCGATACGGTGCGGTAACCCCGTATGGCTCTGACCGCCAGAATTCTCTGAGGCCGCCTGAAGCGCGCCCTATTCTGCTCGGTCAGAGCCGCCGCCCACACCGGTGCACCATAGAGTGCCATAGACCGGACAACCCCCGTGTACAGCTGCCTCGTGGCGACACTGGCTCCTCCCAGACTGGGCAAAAGACGCCCAAGGAAGGAGGCAGTGCCGATTAGCTTAAAACAAACCCTTTACCAACCCGTCTTGCCAGCGAGATATAGTAGGCCAAAACCTCCTTTCAAACAAGAGGCCTATGTCCAGCAGTGGACTGTTAAAGGCTGTTGATGATGATGATGATAATATTGTTGAAATTCTATTAATCAAAACCTCACATCTTTAAAGGCCTCTTGGCTCTCTCTCTCTCTCTCGAAATTCTCAAAAAATCTGTCTCAAAGTTATTTAGTGAGCCAAAGATACTGAGAAGAAACTAATGAAATTAATATTCTTATTAAGGGAATGCTGTTTAATCTTAATTAGTAATGTCTATATTGCTTTAATTATCTTTTGATAATTGACAGCTGGCAATATTAGCTTAATTAATTAGGATAGTAAGCGTTCTGTACTTTGTATATTATGTAAGTACATATTACGAAACTTTAGTTGACTCATTCAACAATTTATCAGCAACTATGTGTACAAATAAACCTTATTTATAACTTTATATATATATGTGTGTTAAAATAAGCCCAACCACTACCTTTAAATAGCAGTCAGACCGACAGTCCCGTGAAAGTTGCTCTAGATACCTATCTTATTCACAGCTTTTAATAGTCTAATGTTCAACATAAGCCTTTTCGAAAGAAGGTCTCATTTTATCTTGATCAAAGGTAAAATAAAAACGTACTAAGCTTCTTTTATCAAGTTCTCTTAGAAAGTTTATGAATTACTCAGAAGGTACTAAGAACTTATCTTGAAAGGCAGTCACGACAAAGACAATATTGTTTTAAAATACTGTCTGACAACGCAACAAAGGCAGTGTTAAGCCTCGTCTAATAAAACATTAATGACATGATATGAATGGCCTGAATAAAAGAAACTAGTACGAATACTATTTGTATAACAAGGGTTCCTTACATATATGTACGTGTAAGCTTATGGTTCGTGCAACTCTCTCTTAAAGTAAGAATTGTTCACGAAGAGTCAACATTTAAATAAGCTAATAATAAGTTAGTATCACAATTCAATTTTTGACTGTAAAGTAATCATTTAAAAAAATACATATACATACTTAGCACAACCAACATGGTTTTGTACATTTACTTTTTCATTCATCTCATTTGGAAGACCAAGATAAAAGTACATAGTATTAATATATAGTAACAGACCTTAACATGTTAGATATTGCAAAATGGCACCTCTGTGGCGATTTTTAGTAACAGAGTAGGTAAGAAGGTGAGGTTTTATACACCTGCGAAATAAAAATTACATTCACAAAATGTATTAGCTACTAGTATAGTCAATTTTTTTCAACTTAACATCTCCTAGATATTTTAAAACAAAGGGTCTATATAATCCGACAAGCACACGACAGGCTGAAAAACAAACTCTGTAAAGGTACTTTTTCTACTTCTGATAAACAGAACCCTAAAAAGGGTACTTTCAGACTTGGTTTATTTAGACCTAAATTTCCATTTCATTATTCCTTTTTTTAAAATCCTAATGTCCATCGCAGGGAAACATGTTTGACATAATTATGTCAGTCCACTCGTTATGTTGAAATTATTTTCCGACTCTGCAGGGGACCATCAGAAGAGTGCGAGTTTCTGTCAGTGAAGGTCAGTTGAATGGAACGTGTAAGTGTTATCACTTAATGAAACCTTCAACATTATGTGAACTAAAACATTTGTCAGTGTAATTGATGTCTTCTCTTTTTAACCGAATTCAAAAAAAAGGAGGAGGTTCTCAATTCGTCGGAATCTTTTTTTTTTTTGTTTTTAATGTATGTTCAGTGATATTTTCGTCGTTTATGAACCGATTTCAAAAATTCTTTTTGCATTGGAATGGGCGTAGCTTACAGGTAGTCCCATCGTCATCATATCGGGATCTGATGATGTGATCCCAAGGAAATCGAGGGACAATTGTCGTGATTTGGGTACTCGGAATAGTTTTTCTTTGAAGTCGGTGTCTTTTTGTTAAAATTATTATTCTTCATATGATTTTAGTATGGTTTTTTTTTAGCCTACCAAAGTGGCTAGTGATAATATTTTCAACTACATTAGTTTTAGATATTAAATGGCGAAAAATGAAACCTATCCTTATTTTCTGTTAATAAATATCACAAATAGGAAAGTAACTTCGTCTGTATTTTACGCTTTCATGCCTAAAGCTTTGAACCGATTTTGATGAAATTTGGTATGTATGTAACCAAATCTAAATCTAATAAAAAATACAGAAACTATGATTGTTAAAAACGGACAGACTTTAGTTCAGTTCACATAGACATGTAAGCTAAGCTCACAACTATAAAGTTACTCTCTACTAGTAGCTTCACCGATGGACCACTTAGAAAGTGACAAAAAACTTCAACAAGATATCTAGTGCCTAACGTAAAAAAGATAACAGCTCTCATTGTTTACGAAACTAACCTCTAAGTAAACATGTTAATGAAAGAACGTAACTTATCCAAAACGCATTAAACTCCCTCAATCTTACTCAAGGTTGCGAGTAGATCGATCGTACAAAACAAAAGAAGTTCTAATGGCAAGAAACATGATATGGGACATAAGAAACTGGGTGCGCAATATATATGTATGTCCTACTTTTGATTCATTGTGTAAGCTAGAAAGGACTTTATTACATGGTCATATGGATGAAAATACCATAATGTAACTACTACTTTCGAATATAAATAGCTCAAATGTAAGCAGTATTGAATTCAACGTAATATTTATATCGTACAATATAACAGCTATTATAATAGCACGTGCAACGTACAGTTTTGAAATAAAACCCTACCTACAGAACTACTCTGCAGAGCACATTACTTCTCTTATTTATATTTAACATAAAAGAAAAAGAAGTTTAAAAGCTTTAAAGGTCAGCTCATACTTAGCTTTCTTAGCACTTTACTTATTTTAAAAATTACACATTTCTTAGCCATAATACAGTGTGGTATGCTGCACAAATGATCGATTTTATGGCTATTCTTAGCACATTTTTTAGGAAAATAAAACCATTTCATTTGAATACGCTACTACCTATACCTCGCCATGCTTTTATATGATATGTTTTAAGTCAGCTTATTAGAGGGACATGAGATACATAATTTTAACAAAAAGGAACCGACTTCAAAGAAAAACTATTCCGAGTAACCAAATCGCGACAATTGTGCCTATGATATTTGAGGAGTTCCCTCGATTTCCTCGGGATCCCATCATCAGATCCCGATATGGTGACGATGAGACCACCTGTTAGTTACGCCCATTCCAAGAAGAATTTTTTAAATCGGTTCATAAACGACGAAATTATCGGTGAACATACATAAATAAAAACCGACGTAAAAAAGTAATAATAAAAATTGATACAAACTGTCTTTGATTGTGTCAAAATTTATATACAGTTTTCAAAGATACATAAACTACCTTAACATTTGCATATACATACATACCAGCTGACTGGTGCCTACTTCGTTGGCCTTAAACATTTTTGAGCAAGCCCCTACAACCTTAAAAACTTACAAACTTTAGCTCTTTATAATATTACTTTCTTTCGCCTGCATCTCCGCCTGCGTGTATGACGGTTATCGCGCTAAAAATTAGCCACAGGCTACTGATTAGCGTAATATTTCTCAGTCTCTAGAACACCTGTATTCCAAATTTGATTTAAGTCGGTTCAGTGGTAGTTCCGCGTGAAAGCGTGACAGACAGACAGAGTTTTTTTCGTATTTATAATAATATTATCGATTATAATAGATGTAGATGGCTGTATGGCCTTAACCCTCTCCTGAGAGGTGGCCCGAGCCCAGCCGCGGGACTTTCTGGGTTGTTGATTGATTGGTTGATTGATAGATCTGCTACTACTTGTTCTTCCTAGCCTTATTCCTAATATTATTTGGGATGGGCGACTAGTCCAACCGGTTTTACTCCGCAACCCTAAGGAAGAACTGAAATTCGAAGGTCGAACTAGTTGTCAGTAAATTTGAGAGCACTGACTTCCCAATAACAATGCCATAGATGTTCATGACAACCGGGATCAACAGCTTTACGTGCTCTTCGAGGCACGGGCGTAAATCAACGCCAAACTTTCAAACTCCGGGCTGCTATTAGGAATTTCCTAAGAAAAACCCAAAAACCCGGCCGGATTTTTGCCCAACCCGGGATTTGAACCCGAGACTTCTTGATTAGCAGTCGCATACGCTATCTACTAGACCAACAAGGCAGTTATATCTACTACTACTACTCATTATTTATACGAAAGTAAAAAATTCTAATTGTAGACAAAGTATCTGTGTATATGCACGGACAAAACCTAACCACATGTCATCCATGTATGTAACCAAAATAAACAAGTAATTTTCACATCTACACACGTAGAACTTTCTTCAAGTTAACCCTAAAACGATCACTCAACTAACATTGAACCATAACTAAAGTCCTATACAAACACTACATGGGTTACGAACACCGATTCCTGCATGTAACCATCGTTTAGTAACCCTTACAGCGAATAAATATTGCGGTTTTGTTCGATACTTAAAGTGAGTACGGTCTCGGTCAACAGTTCCGTTTCCGTGTTACAGAATGACTGTGACTGCACGGTTGGCCTAGTGGCTTAAGCGGTCGCCACGCCGCTTCCTACTACGCCAAGTGTCGTGGGTTCAAATCCCACGTAGGACAACACTTTGTGTGATTCACAATTTGTTGTTCTGAGTCTGGGTGTGCTTTGTGTCCGTTTCATGTATGTTTGTAAAGTCCCCCGCGACACAGGAATTTATATTCCTAATGCGGGAGTTGTCTTTTAAAAACAAGAAACAAGACAAGAACAAGAATTTCCTTCAAAATATTTGGTTATGGCTTAGTCTATTATATATTTTTTTAATCTTTGTTCACAAATATAGCAAAACTAGATTTGGCAAAAGCTTTTTCTGCCAGTCAACCTTAGGGCGATGCAGAGCTAAGCATGATAGATGCACAGAAATATATACACGTACATATATGTATGTATGAAATGTTTCCAAAATATTGCCATGTTTTAGCGATCCTGATCTCGAGAAGATTTATTGTAATGCACTTTGTCTCTTGGATGGGGCCGAAATGGTTTACAGTAAGTCTACATCTCGATCACTTCTGAACTTCTCGCCGTGTGCTTTTCCTACCGACCATCTTTTTACCCTCACTTTTACCCTCTCTTTTACCCTCATTTTTACCCTCATAGATTTATTTATAATATAATCCGAACATTAAATCTACCATATCTTAGACGAAGAAAAATTTGATGAAAAATCATCAACAATTTACCCAAACTATATTAATATAGGAAAGAGTGATGAAAAGCAATTAACTTTATTGAAATAATTTATGTGGTCAGATTTTTCTAATGTTAATAAGTTAGTGTATCAAAATTAATATTAATTGTTATGTTTAATGTTCAATACTGTAATTTATACAACCCACACGAGGTTCTAAATGTAAAGAATTACTTGAGACACTATTAGTATATATAGTGAAGGAAAGCAACGATGGCGTGGTCAGTACCTAGATGGGTGACCGTATGTGACATGATATGTAATGAACGTTTTGTGATTTTGAGGTCACTCTTAGGAGTCGCGCCCGGTTGTTATCACAACATAATAGTCGTGGAACTTAGTTGGAGGCCGCCGGGCGGCTTAAAAACAACGTTCCAACAGCAAGATTACAACACAACGTGTCTTGACGTCCCCAACTTAGAGAAATCGTTAGAGCCGTTTACGAGAATTTTGATATAAATATACAACATTTGCTAGATATTAGATAATACACGAAACGAGAGACAAAAGTACAAATCAATAATATAAATGTCTCATTGATATTGATTGATATAAAAATATGTTTCCTAATTATTATTATTACTGAACCGTGGATAAAAAACTAAATTCCAAATAATATATTTATAGAAGTATAATACATAAATGACCTTTAATGTGTCACATGTAATAACATGTTATTAAATGTGGACTACTCCTAAACTCCAAAAATAAACCCAAGTCCCTTGGCCTAGATATTTCAGTCGGCGACGTTTTGACATTAAAGTAATGCCACATCATGAGTATCATTTATGCTACCTATATAAACATACAACTACATGACATGCCATAAATAGTTTCCTTCACGTATAACAATTGGTGTCACTGTTACAAGACCTATCATCGTTCAACAATCATGAAGAATATATAATTTAGTGTAGAGTGTAAGTATACTCGATAAAATAACTTACCAGCGTGAGTTGGTGCTGAGAGCACATAGGCAAGGCTCGTGAGGAGCAACAAGTACAAACACCATACAGCTGCCATGGCAACCTGCGGACAAGGAAAATAAATCAAGAATATTTAGGAATATTTCAATTTAAAGCTTTGGAAATCAATTACATTTTTTTACAATCTACTCGAAGATAAAGATGAAGGTAAATAGGCACTTACGTACAACATATAAAAAAAAATCTTTGCAGGTCATTCTATGCGTCAGGATTATTTTAATATCCTTCTTTAAAAAAATCGAATAGTCATTATCTCTTTACCCTTTATACAAACTTATTTCGGGTTAGTGCAATTAATTTCGTTCTAACATTCTCCTCTATCACTCGTCAGTTCACTGCTTACTCCCTTCCTGGAAATATCCTCTTTCACGCAGTCTATTCATCTTTGCTTTAGTCGTCCTATTTTCTAAGAATGTGGGTTTTATTTTAAAGCTTAGGTACTGTTACAAGATTCATTAAGCTTAGTTAGACAACTTGAAACATGGCTGGCCTAGTTTCAAGGGATAACCTTTGGCTATAAATACTTACAACACCAAGAGTGTCTTAACTCTGTGACCTTTTAAACAGTTTAAAATTATAACCATCTAAATAGATGCGTGTAGACACTCTAATATCGTTTCAAGTATCGTTATCATGGCATGGTTGGGTCATTCAACTGTAGTCTTTCGGTGTACTCAATAAATTGAAAGCAATTCAAGACACACGATCGGAGGTGGAAGTCTCATAAGTGCATATTGAGTGAAGTTTAATCAATAATCTTGTATGTGCCCATACTCCTGCAATATAATCATTGACACCACTTTACCAAGAAATACTATAAAGCGATACTATATTATAAAACATATAAGTAGTTGAGGACAATTGAACATACATACGTAGCCTGTCAAAATCTTAAACCTCTTTTGGGTTTGTCGTAGTCAGGTAAAATTTTTAATGTTATCAACTCATTTAGATTTTACAAACAACATAATGTGACATATTTCTAGTAGTACCTTAAAATTCATAAAGATCTGGAATAACTTATATTAAAATTAAAATAGGTAGCATTAAGTACATTTTGAACGGTTAATAGCATCGTTTCGTATTAGTATTTATACTTGACACGACTACTAAACCAAAGGACGTGCGTTCCATCCCACGAAAGACAAATTTTAGTGTGTAGAGCATGATAATTGATTCTGTATCTGGGTATACTTTGTCAATAATACGGTTGTATTAATAAGTTTTATAGGTATTAAAGTCAAGCTGATCTCAGCACGAATGTGCCGGCTGGAACGGGGCAATACTACCCTCACACAGAAGACCAACCTAAAATTCATGGTCTTTCGTTGGCGAGTGTGAGACTGGAGGCGCAATCATTCTGCATCATTCTCCGGACCTCATGCCTCCGGAGATCGACCACTTATAATGAGAATGGTGGCTACTCCTGGATTCTTCTCATGCTTTCCATCAGGCAGAGTCATATTGGTAGGCTTAAATATAAGGCTGTTTGCTTTACCTGGTTTGGGATCAGACTGTCGTGTGTGAGACGTGCTAAGATATTATTATTAATAATTAACTTCTCCTATAAGTTTGTTAACTGTTTTTACCGATTTTGCAAACGTTTTTTTTTAGGTTTTTAACTATATTTGTTGAAATTGTAAGACATTTAAAGTACATGAAAGTATTTAATTTGGTAATGTAACATTTACATCACACTGACCTCAGCTCCGAAACAGATTATAAACTACTAAGTCCATGATTTGTAAAGTTTTAAAAACTCTCCTAAATTCTTTTAACATTAAAATAGAAATCAATCAAAAGTTTGATTGGCTCTCAGACTCAATTACATGAAGTTCAACATTGTGGGACATTTCCCGTTGTAAATCTAGTATAGATATATCTTATCATCAAAACATTTTCAATTACTTACATAATTTTATAAACTAGCTGATTCCTGCGGTGTTACTCGTCGTTATTGTTGGAAATCGCGAGTAAAGTCTAAAAAAATTAACCTAAGTTACTTCTTATGACATTAGCAGGCCAGTGAGTGTCCGATCAAAATCGTTTCAGCCGTACTCGAGATTAGCAAGACGAAAAAGACAGACAGAGAGATATAAAAAAATATATGCATTTAGTTAAATACTGTTCATTTGATATTACACACAGATACTCCGATTTTGTTTAGTGTTTGTAGTAAGTTTTTTGTTTAGTGTTTGTAGTAAGTTTTTTGTTTAGTGTTTGTAGTAAGTTTTTTATTAACACATTTGAAAGCTCCATAGAGTCAGCCAGTAAGGATTAAATACTCGTATAAAGCTTCCATTTCAGAACACATATTACTCGCATAGACGCCTTTACATTTTAGGGAATGAAGATTAATCCAGTTTCCTTCCATCTACCGAGTCTTAAAGCACGACATCACTGTCTTGCATTAGTAAACCTCTCATCACTCTCCCTTTCCCTCCACTTCGAACCTTAAAGACTGTGGTTACCCCTCATGAATAGAAAAGAGTGGGTGCCATCATCGCTAATCAGCTATTGTCTTCTAAAATTAAAAAATGGTGCCAACCTTTGATGGATTTTAAACTTTAAGACTAATCTTAGAAGGCTAATGTAAATCCTTCCATGACAAGATGTTTGTTTAATCAAAGTAATGCAACATTTTTTTTTGCTTTAAGTCATCTTCTTGAGCTAGTACTGCTAGCAATAGACTACCACGTTAAAAATGCGTAGAAACATTTTCACACGATAGACTATGAGCATTTTTTTTTTTTTTTTTTTTTTTTTTTTTTTTTTTTTTTTTTTTTTTTAAATATTTAAGCCTGCCAAAGTGACTCTACTCTGCCTGATGGAAAGCATGAAAGCAAGAATGCTGTCATTATTAGGATGGTCTTCTGTGTGAGGGTAGTACTGGCCGGGTCGAGCCGGCCCATTCGTGCTGAAATCAGCGTGGCTCTACTACCTATAAAATTTCAATGACTTCACAGATTCGACGATTCATCTATAAAGCAACACTGTATGCAACACGTGGTGTTTATATCACAAAATAAAAGCTACTAGTTATTGCCCGTCAGCGTATGGTAAGTATCTCCATACTAAACTATATTGAAAAATGTTCAGTGTTTTAGCAATGAAAAGCAGAATGACAGAATTACTTTTACATTTACAAAAATTTTTTTTTTTCATAAACTCCCGCATTAGTAATATACGAGTTCATCCTATTGCACGGGGGACTTTACGAACTCACATAAAACGGACACAAAAAACACCCAGACTCAGAACAATAATGTGTGGATCACACAAAGTGTTGTCGCATGTGGAATTTGTATCTAAGAAGACTACTTGAAGAAAGCGGGGTGGCGCCCGCTTAAGCCACTAGGCTAACCGTGCAGTCCATTATGAGGGACATTTTCTTTTAGGATAGTTAATACATTTGGACATGTAACACACAACATCATCTAGTCCGAAACTAAGCAGAGCTTGTGATATGGTTACTAGACAACTGATATAAATACATAAACATACATTTTTCTGAAAATACATACATATTATTAATAGAAAACACCCAAACTTTGAAACAAATATTTGCAGATCATACAAACATTTTGTCCGACCCGGGAATCGAACCCGAGACCTCTGGATCAGTAGTTTTCACATCGCCAGTTTTCTTAATATCTACATGTTATATTTTCTTTACAATATAAATATGTGACAGTGAGGTGCACTGTTTAAATTTGAAAGGCGACTCTGGCAATGGTTCTGTAATATCCGACCAGGAACTCCTCTATAACAGCACAGGAAATTAGCGCATGATGACACCAAGGCGCAGTTGCGCTGTGATTTTGTATTTTATCGCAACTCCTTATTACTCTATACATATTTATTTTTCGTCATTACAATAATTTCAACAACAACTAACTTCGCATTATTTGCTTATTAGTGAAAGCAGTGTTGGTTTTTGAACGGAAATAAATCATTTCTGTTTTTATTTTATATATAAATTATTGATATTTAGGAAAATTGAAGAATATTATTCTTTATTGTTCTTTTATTGAGCCTGCTAAAGTGACTCTTTTCTATGTCTTCAAAAGTTACAGCCCAGTTCAAAAAAAATATTCTAAAAGCATACCAGCAAATGCAGTCTATAAATAAACACATCTACAGAATAATAATTGGACGTAACTAAAATAAATGCTGTGCTGTATGCACTTTTGCGGTACACATAATATATTAATTAATTTATACACACAGAAATACAAACAATTGCTAAATTAAAGAACTATAGGTTTTAAATATAAATAAAGAAATCGAAAAAGTTGTACTATATGAGAGAAACAACAATAAAATAATGTATTTATTACTAGTTATAAGAAACGTAAAACAGTATCCAACTGTACTCACAAGTTTTACGTACTAAGTACACTTCTAAAATAAAATAACAGTGCATAAAATGACGAGAGTATCTATAGAGAGGTTCACATATACAGTTTTTGAGAATCTTTGTCAGTAGATGTTAGATAAGCCCTGATAGATATACCCGACCCCTGTCACGATGCGACCCAAGCAACTTTCCAGAATGTTCACGACATTTCATATATTAGTATTTAATATAGGAAAAGTTTGCCGATAGGATATTTGATGTCGGCGATCGACGATCCTTAAACTTTTTCTGATTTGGAATGTTCAACATGCCCTTATGTTGTCGAAACTTTTTGCTTCTCATGTTTTTTATTCGTAAAATCAATATCTATACAACTAAATAAAATTAAAGTGTCTGTTTGTAATATTAAATGAACACCAAAATTCATATGAAAATGTATAGTTCTTACTAATCTCTGGAGCGGCTGGACCAATTTTGACGAGTCTTTCACTGACAGATAGCTGATGACATAAGTCACTTGGGTTTATTTTTATAGGCAAACTTCACTCCATGGCGTTAATTGCGATTTACAACAAAAACGACTGTAGGTCAATGTCAAAGATCATCATCATCATCATCAGCCTATCGCAGTCCACTGCTGGACATTGGCCTCTCAGATTGTACGCGTTTAATGGGTGTTCAATTCAATAATTACAAGAAAAATATTAATTTAACTCTGCAATACTCAACTTATTTGTACCTCTTATTTAAAATGATAAAAAACGATATAAAAAAGAACTTGTGCAGTAACAGACTTATTTTTATTGAAAAAGTCGTTGACTTGAATTTCATTACTGCCACAGTTAAATTTTTGCACGATGCAATAACAATAATATGAATTCTTATAGGAATAAAATCCTTAATTAATGTGATTACTTAGACCATTCAATTAAATGAATTTTCAATTAAGCTTTGCAATAAAATAACTATTAAATCGAGTAATCCTGTAATAATTTGATTACTATATAATAGGACAATGATATAGCTGAAAAACAGCACAGTTAATTTAGAAACATATATCAACTATGTTTATCAAAAATGCCATTATTGTGACAACATCATACATTACAGGTGAATTGAATATAAAACTGGAATCACGTGGGTATTCCGGTGTAGGCGGTTGCAGCTACAAGAGTAGAACATTAATCATTGGACGATACTAATAGCCTTTTTGCCCGGGAGTCTGACAAGCATTCTGGTGTGTTCTGTTGATATATTAGTTTGACGGCTTTACAGAAATGAGAACAAACAAAACTGCCTCGGTGGTGCAGTGCTAGCGTGTGTGACTGATGAGCTTGAGGTCTCAGGTTCAACTCTCGGGTCGCACCAATTGTTTGTATGATTGTGTTTGGAGTTTGGGTCTTTTCTATGTATAAATGTGTGTTTAAAAAAAAGTATATATGTGTTTATATCAGTTGTGTAGTCAAACTCTTCTTAGTTTCATACTAGATTGTTTATGTGTCTGAAATATATATTTTTATAAGGAATATAAAAACCTCCTAATTTTAAACGAATTTAATGAAAACCGCATAACTGATATTCAGGTAAAAGTGGTTGAACTAGTAGCCGACCCTAATTTATGTAACTCAAATTAAGCCTAGCTGACCGTTATTTGTAAAACCTCAAATTGTTTATTCCACAGTTATCAAATAAATAACTTCTCCATTGTCTAAATTCACATATTAATGATGAGGTTTTAGTTACCATTCAATAAATAGCCCTCCTTTCTTAGAAAAGGCATCCAACAGTGAAGCATAAAAGGCTGTTGATAAAATACAACTTCCATTAATAATAATACCTACATTACAGAGATGCTTTAAGTGCTCGCAGTTATCAAAAGCAAGCCGCAGAATACAATACACCAAAAGGCTCCACGTTTATAGATTGCGTTCCCGATTTTGTTAGTAGGTCTTGTGCCGGTGACCCAGTTCACAGGTTGTTTACCCTACCGGCCCCGGGACGCTCCTGCGAATCAAATCGTTTCGTTGCACCACCGGCTGCGGTTGTTTAAAGGATGCTCAATGTGGAAAGTGGGTCGGAAAACCATTCGAGAATCGTTTTGTGTGTTACTGAATTAATGTCAGTAAGAGGTTTTTAATGATGTGTACTTAAGCATGTGGATGTGCCAGTAAAACAACAGAATTACACGTTTCATTACTGTCCTAGATTAATATCTTAACTAAAACGCAAAACTAAAGCATTGCATGTTAATTATAAATTAATTTGAGACCTCAAATTAACATAAATATATGATATTTGAATTGTGATTTATGCACAAACTGATATACAATGCGTTTGGTGATCTGTAAAGTAAAAACTATTCCTAGCTACTCTCGCCAATTACCCTGGATATTGAAAACTATTGTTTAACATTCAAAGTATTTTTTTATTTATTATTGAACTTTTTATACTACTTTAAGCATTTCTTGTAGTTATTCTTTACTATTCAGACTTATGGCTTCGAGAAATCTTCGTATCTTGTTTTCAGGTGCAATATCAGTTACACCAGTAGTGGTATCTAATGTCTTATTGGCGGTGTTAAGCCATGACAGATTAAACTATCATTGATTGTCTTATTAAATCATTCTAGTTCTTTTTTATATATATAGGCCTACCAAAATGACTTATTCTGCCTAATCGAAAGCGTGAGTAGAATCCGGGAGGATATGTTCACATGAAAAATTAATGAAAAGTTTATGAATTAAGAACATATAAATATGATGTTTACGATAGATATTTTCTTTCTGTAGATCTGCACTCAAAGACGACAATAATATAATGTTCAGAAAGGCAACCATTTCTTCGGTGTAGAATCATGTCTACTTATTTCCCCTTTCATTAGAAATTGAAGGATATAAGTAGGGAATATAACATGAGGTCAGCAATGGATGTAAGTAGATCGTAGAAAGTGCTTCAACATCGCTTGTCAGTTTATCGCATTGAAAGGGCGAAATCGTATTTGTGATAAGATCCATGTCTTGTAACATGAAATAAACTAAGCGATCAAAGATTGAGTGTGGATCTGATC
Organism: Phragmatobia fuliginosa; assembly: GCA_932526445.1. Lineage (NCBI taxonomy): Eukaryota > Metazoa > Arthropoda > Insecta > Lepidoptera > Erebidae > Phragmatobia > Phragmatobia fuliginosa. The sequence continues at coordinate 5,692,291 of OW052065.1, read as the reverse complement.
TGTTAAAATTAGATAACTTTTTTAAGTTATATTATATTATATTATAAATGTATAATAACACATCAAATAAATATGGTCAACAGATCAGATATACTACAGATTATACTGTCTTGCTTTTAGCATGATGATGCAGAAGTATCTCAAAAGGCCACCATAGTGAGTCAACATCTCACTATGGAATCCGGATGTCTCAATAACAACAGTTCCCTGATAAATCAGGAGCAGAGTAGCACGCCGTGTAGTTTTAGTCGGTCCGATTCCGACACAAAACTCATTAAAAAAATTGGCCAATTGCGTGACATGCCACACATAGAATAGGGTTCCGTAATCACCCATACTGGTGGGTATATTTAAAATTGTGTCCAATAGATAATTGTTATGTTTACTTATTATTTCTTTTATCGGTAGGTCGAGGACGGAAGGACGGTCGGACGTGGCGAATCTTTAGGGGTTCCGAGTCATGAACTTCGGAATCCTAACAATGAAAAAATAGAAAGACTGTGACCCGACTACGTAAAAACGTTTGACAAAAGTTATACCTATATATATATATATATATAATCTATGTCACCCGGGACATTAATACGAATCTATTGACAACTCATTTATCACAATCAATTACATAGTTTAAGGGCTACGGTGGAATATTTATAGATTCCCGAAAGTATCACCCTTTAATGGGGCCTAAGCTTTACTAGTAAGTCATTACTAGTGCTAATGGTAACTACTTCAGTTCGAAAAGTAATGCTAAGGAGGACACTGTCTCTCGAGATACAAGTATCTACTTAGTTCGAGCGATTAGGTCTCAAATTGTTGCTCATAATCATTTTGAATAAAGTTATAATTATTAATATTATAATTCCAAAGAACAATTAGTAACAACATCATCGTCAGCCTATTGCAGTCCACTGCTGGGCATAGGCCCTTCCCATTGCAACAACTCTGATCGATTTTGGGCTTCTCACATCCAGCTTCTGACAGCCAGTAACAAAACTAAAATGTAATTCATGCCTGCAATATTATATAAAAATAATACGTGAAGTTAAATTACTAAGATTGAAGTTCGAAATTTTACGATTGTAAAGGAATACGAAAATAAAATCATGTTACGTATGAATAGACTGTACTACGTATGACATACAGTTAATTTAAAGTCCTATTATAAATCTTATATACAATATGTATATATTCTGAGAAATATTATGAGACTAAAATATTCATATTCAAGGAATTAATTAAGTCCCACGAACCCAATTGTTACCTTTAACACAGCACTCGCTCGAGTCTGGTAATAATTTGGTTGAAATTGCGACACAAGCCAGACCCTTCTCTCAACAGTGTAAGGGACACAAAGAGAGAAATATGATGAATATCTACATACTAATAAACATATCTAACATTTAGGCCTGAATACTTAAAGGGCCGAGCCTGTTAAAGTAGAGATTTACTAGCCATTTAAATTAGAAACTATAGTAACATCCTTTTCACTATATATTATAAATCATTTTCTACTATCTTTTATTGAGGCTTTAATATGGCTGTCGGCGTCTCTGATATCAATAACTTAAATTGAAAAAAGAACGCAATGTATAAAAATCCATTATAAAGTTTAGTGCCGGAACATTTTCAACCTACACAATATTATAATAAACAAACGAATCTTTTTTGAAACTAAGAACATAGTTTCTATTTTGTGATTGGAGTAAGATTACTTTCATTTTTGCAGGCATTTCAGGCAGTAACCAGCCAGGCATGATCACCTCGCCTGGTCGGAGGATCCTCCCTTTGTGTTGGAGGAACACGACACCCATTCCTCTACAGCAGTACAGCATCAAGCTACGGCCAATTAAAGTTGACTGCCTTGTTGGTCTAGTGGTTAGCGTATGCGGCTGCTGATCAAGAGGCCCCGGGTTCAATTCCCGTGTCGGACCAAATATTATTTGTGTGATTTACAAATATTTGGTTCGGAGTCTGGGTGTGTTCTATGTATAATATGTATGTATTTACAAAATAAAAGTATGTTTATGTATTTATATCAGTTGTTTAATACCCATAATACAAGCTCTGCTTAGCTTGGGACTAGATGATGTTGTGTGTCAGATGTCCGAAAAAAAAAATTTTGAATGGAAAAAAAACTATAGATCGACTCACTAAATATTTTATTTATTATTTCTATAGTTTTACAGCAAAACCATTTAAAAAGTTTTTAACTGTTTTGTTTAGACCTCAACATTTTAATCGCTATTTTATTTCTTTATAGTCAAACATGCCAACTTCATGCCAAACAAGCGCCAAGTAGCACTCGCAGTCTCTATAATTTAAAGGTTAAATAAAACCTTATTCACGTAAATACCTTAGTGTTTTTGAATTTCACTTTTATTTCTCTATTATTAATAAACCTAATATTAATAGACGAATTTAATATCGTGGTCGACAGGCCTGTATCCAGTGAACTATTAAAACTATCGATGTGAGGTGATACAAACATTATTACCTACTACCTTTAACCGTACACTGCTGGACATATGCATTGTTTTATAAAACAGCTTAAGTACTCAAACATTTTGCATAAGCACCGTAGAATACAATAATTTTTTTTAGTATACCAAAGTGACTCCACTCTCCCTGATGGAAATCATGTGTAGAGTAGCATAATCAAGTATAACCATATCAACATAAATAGTTATTATTTATTATTATTTATTGACTATAATAAAGTTTAGCCACAAGTAAAAATTTTATGTCAATTGCTTCGTAACGTAATGAAATGTAATTATTTTGACTTAGAATTAATGAGAGCTGACATTTTTAAATAATGCTATGTTAGAATATAGTGGTAACTTAATTAAAATATGTGTAATGAAGTAATTATACATCAAGGGTAAGACCAAAGGAGTCACTTTTATTGACTGTAAAATATGAAAATCATATTGCAACTATGTAAAATGTCAAAAATATTAAGCAAAATTTGAAACGTTTAAAACTTCAAAGGTTCAAAGCTTTCATGTTGTAAAAGATTCCGTACATAAATTACGTATTCACAAAATGTTTAAAACGAGAGGAGCGATGGAATTCAATATGCGAAAATCTTTATTTTGTGATGAGACAATTTTAAATTTGATTTACTACTTATTTCGTGAATTCAAGAAAGCAGTTCTTTATCTCTCCAGGATTCTACCACTTTTTTTGAAACATGTATTCGTAAAAACATGTGTTTTATATATTACTTAAAACGCTCCTAAAAATTGATCAACTTCACTGCACGACGGCAGTGAGTTGAGATCTAGGTATTATTTGTGTTAACGGTTCTAAATGCTCAAATGATACGTTTACCTTAACTTAATCTTCCCAATCGTTATTATTTCCAATGTTATTGGGGCTCGGCTACTAGTTCAGCCAAATTTAACTGAATGACAGTTTTTCCATGGAATTTTCCATATACAGAGACAGCTATTGCTTTCTAGTTTTTGTAATTGTACTAAAAACTTACACAAACATCGTGATGGTCTAAAAGGTATTTTCGTCATTATGTTGGCTCTTAATTTTCTCCTTTCAAATCCATACTAACATTATAGATTCGAAAATAACTATATCTGTCTGTCTAAGTGTTACGCTTTCACGTCTAAACCCAATAAAATTTCGAGTTAAATACGACATTGAGATATTTTGATATTTGATATTGTAATTGCTGCAACAGTCAGAAACGTACTATCTCAAATTGACTCTCATTTTGTCGAAGCTGAAAGTTGTTTAATTTATTTCAAGATATGTACAGACCACAAAATTTCGAAATACTTTAATCATAGTCTAATTTATGTATACTTGTACTACATCCCTTAGTAATTTCTAAGCCAGAATAATTTCGAATCGTAAGCAATAAATTTGGTCCGATAAATGTAATACAACATTCTTTTATCTCCTATCCATTTTTCTTAAAACCATTTTACTTTTACAGTAAATACGTGCCTGTAAGAGTATATTATCTGAAAAGAATCCGATTTTCTTACCCTTCAATTACAATCGAAAGCTTTTATAAAGAGAATTGCTTCGGACTATCTTATTTTATATTTTACAAAATATGCTTTATGCGTTTTTCATTCTACTAATGGTGAGCATTAACGTAACAGTCTTATTCATCAACGTTACTTAACTATAAGCCACGGTAGTATTTAAACATTATTTTAAAATGTGTGGTAAAAATAAAATCGTGTACGAATAAAGCTGTTATTTTCAGAAAATAAACACCCCGTGACACGACATACATTCTAAATTAGTTGTAAAAGCCTACCTGTGATTTTGCCTGATGGAAAGCATGAGTCTTGGAGTAAGAGCAACCATCCTCATAATGAGTGCATACAATGCAGCATGGTGACCCAGACCATGACGGCATAGTGAGATGTATCTGCATCATTCTCCTGGCCTCCGGATTCCGAGATAATGATTCAGAATTATTGGACCTCCGGTCTCACATTCACCAACGAAAGACGACATCACGCGTACTCATTTTAGGATGGTCTTCTGTGTGAGGGTAGTACTGCCCCGATCGAGCCGGACCATTCGTGCTGTTGAAAATGTCTTTTATAAAGAGAAATAAAAAAATGGCAAAGTGCTTGTCAGGCCGCGCATAGAATAGGGTTCCATAGTCACCCATAACCGTAGGTGGATTTAAAATCGTGTCCTATAGATAATTGTTATTTTTACATATTATTTCTTTAAACGAGTATATTTTACAAGTTAGGCCCCTATACATCCTGGAATTTCTTGAAAGTTCAATACATGGACTACTACCAAGAATTTTTTAATAATTTTTGAGCTAGCCATTTGGCTTTTAGACGGGGGGACGCCTGTTTTCACAAAAAATGCAATTTAAAGTCAAATAACTCGTAAAAGGATAACTAAATTAAAAAATGGTTTCAGCAACCTCACAATGTTTTTAAAAGATCTATATGATACCCCACACGATATAGTAGTTTAAGGGTTCCGAGTCATAAACTACTGAACCCTAAAAAGAAATGACCTTAATACACTGTCTAGATAAAATAGTAATGATGATAATAAAAGACTGATTACAGCTACAATTTATTCCAGGGGAAGATTGTCTGTATTTGGAATGCATAATTTCAATTATGTTTTCTATTTGATAAATTTTTGTTTTAGCTTTAGAGGAGGTATTCCTATAGGTCCTTTTAATCCTATTACTGGACAAGTATGAAAACTATTTCATGGATGCCCCAACAGCTATTCATTTTGAATTTAAAAGCTATGGGTTTCATCTCTAAATTGGAATGGATATTTATGTTAATACTTTTAACTATAACTTCAGATTTATGGATTCCAGTGTATGAAAAATAACCATATTTCTTCTGTTAACAGTGTTTGTTATAACTAGGCTTAGTTAAAGTTTAAGTAAAATAAGTTGAGGCATAACTGTTTGTATTCTTGGTTGAATATTTTTGGGCTTAAAAAATAACTTTGTCAATTTAAAAAAAAAATTAAGAATTATTTAGGCAACTTGATTAAAAGAATTGAACTTATACAATATTTATGAAAAAAGCTAAAAATTTAAATCACAACAATATTTAATAATTTGGTTACGGTTAGTTTTTTAAATGTATAATTGTTATTTCAGTTATTTGTTAATGCCCATGTTTATTTCCGGAACTTTGATCGTAGTAATTTACTAAAAAAAATAAGCGTGTTTAATGTTGTGTTGTGATAAAATCTGAAGAAATAACTTCTAAGTAATACAATAATAGTAAAAATCCAAAACAGTAAAAACCAAGAGGCATTGTTATCGTCAGCGAAACGCAACAGGTTCGTGAAGTTATTTCTCATTTATTTTATTCCACGGATTTGGCCACCGTTCAATCATTCGTAGATAAATATGAATCGTTTTCAATCTCTCGTCCGGTGAACCGCAACCAGGTCAATTTGGCAATCAATCATTTCTAAGCAAACGGTTCTTCATATATACGGAGCGAGATTTAATTGAATTTGGTTGAATGAACTCACATCTACAATCTTTAAACAATAAAAATGTTTTATCCAATCAAGAAAGTCAATTCAGGTACGGGAAACCATTAATGATAAATTACAACTTAATGGTGTAAAATTTAAGGTTTTAATAATCTTGAACTTAATACACGAAAATTAAAGGCTAGTTATAAATATAAGCAGAAGGCTGTGTAATGCTTATATTTATAACTAGCCTTTATCTGCGGCCGGCCTGCATGTATGTTGAATATAACGATATTTTTATTTTATACCCTATGACACTCATAAATGTGATTTGTCTAGTAGAAGGAGAATTTTCAAAATCGATCTAGTAGTTCCAGAGACAATCCATCTTCATTAGCATCTTCACAGACTCACAAATTGTGACTCTTAAAATATTAGTATAGATGGGTAGGCTGACACATATTAAGTACCTACCTTTTACCAAATATGGCTTTTACTTTGTTTGAATTTAAGAAAGAAAGTTTTTTTGTTTCAATATAGGACAAAATATGCTAATACATTACGTGACTTTATTCAAATAAATGATATTTGTTTAATAAGTTAATTATTGGTAACGAAAATTCATTGTATGAATGAAACCCAGGTAAATAGTATCAGACTAAAGGCCACGAATACATTGCGTGGCCTCTATCGACTAAGAAATTTTCTCCCGATAAAAACTAAAAGCATACTAGTTCAGACTTTCATTTTCCCAGTCATCGACTATGGTGATGTGTGTTACTTCGACCTGAATGCAGATTTCCTCGACAAATTAGACTGACTTCTCAACAATTGCATTCGGTTCATTTTAAACTTACGAAAGTATGATCATGCATCCGTCTATCGGAATCAACTGTCATGGCTACCCATTAGGCAGCGCCGAGCTTTACGAGCATTAACTACGCTGCACTCCCTTCTTCACTCTCCTAACTCACCCACCTCTCTAACATGCCACCCACAATATCTCTGCTCTAACCATGACAGAAATCTTCGTTCCTCAGATAATCTCCTCCTTTGTCCTTCACATAGGTCTCACATTGTTCATTCATCCATCACCGTACAGGCTGTAAATCTCTGGAACGCTCTCCCTCTGGATGTTAGGTCGACCACGAACCAATTAGCCTTCAAGTCGAAAGTACGCAAGCACTACGGAGACTCACTGACGGGAACCTCAGATTAATTACTCACCTATTAACCATTATACAAGTATGTATGTATGTATATGTTTCTATATTTATATATGTATGCCTATGTGTATTTCTAAATATTTACCTATGTATATGTGAAAGTGTATGTATATGTAAATGTATTGTATTTATGTAACTATAGTACGTAATAATATCTTTAATAAGTTATATAAATTGAACAATCCTCCTTAACTCGTATGATATATCTGCTCTGCACTACCTAAAGGTCGACTGGAAGAGAATGCCCATGGCATTAAATCAGCCTTGTGCAATTTCTTTTGCAGGAATCATAAATGAGTAAATAATATGACAAAAAAAAAGTTTTTCCTTCAATGCTAAAATCAATCAAATCGTTTAAGCTACACACCGTGCCAAAGAAACTTAATAATATAAACACGAAAAATAAATGTAAAATGAAGTAGGTAGCGCATTTTCGCATAAGCAAGGTCATCGACCCGCCTGTTTTAATTACTCTTGGTGATTACAGAGACCCTTGTCTACAAGAGAGCTTTTAAAATAACATAATTAAGAATGTAACCAGCCACTCTAAGGGATAGCAACCACAGCTGTTAAGTACTCATAAGTGCTTTATTTTTGTCTTTTTATTACATATAATAATTACTATTCGTTCAAATATTATACGTATGGCATGCTGCTGTTATAAAAGAAACCTTAACTTAGCCCTGTTTAGCGTTTAAACGGTAGAAATAAGTAGAGCTGCCGTTCTTTACTCTTTTTTTGCAACATCAGAACAACTGATCCCAACTAATCTTTAATTTTCGCATTCAGCGATATGATGATGACGTTCTTCTAGCCGATTTCGGCCACAACGGCTAGTCTTAATCGAAACCAGCCAACTACGCATTTACACTGTGTCTTCACTATCATAATTCGATGCGATGGGTATATGACACAACCGGTGGGATATGAAGCTGTGAAGACTTACATGCTCTCCCAAACGCTGTAGTTTAAACCCCGAACTTCCAAACTCTGGGCTGTTATTAAATATATATAGGCCAACGAGAGAGAACATTCAGCGAAATATAATTCGATTGAGTATTCTCTCATTCTACTCTCAAACTTACAAATATCTAAATCAAATTCATACATATAACCAATCTTCATTTTTCAGTAAATCAATTATGTCTATTTAATTATACAATTTGTTATACAATTCTTTATGTAGTACATTTTACAATATATCAAGGTACAAGTATACAACAGTAGTTCAACAAGTTAACATAACAATAAACGCAAGTTTGATTGAGTGCCAAGGTCGTAACCGTTTAGCTATTGTCAATTCGTTATAGCATCTATGATCGTTGGTCATTTGTTGGGTTGTTTTTTCTGGGTTTTTTCTGTTCCTAAACCAGTAAATTTTACATATGATAATATTATGAATCTTATCCTAGTAAAAGTCAGTAAGGATATATGAAGGTTTCTTACTCTTTCACGCATCAAACTACTGAATGTATTTAAATGAAACTTTACTACGTTAGTTTTACCGCAAAAATCAATATAGAACCGTGGGTAAAACTAGCATATCTATTATAAATACAAATTGCTCTTTTATAGAAAAGAATGTCTGGTATTAAATGTCTCTAAATATATAAATAACTGTATATCATTATAACATAGCATAGCATATAGGACAGTAATGGAAAAGTTTAAATTTATGGTTTAAAATAGCATTGACTTCCATACTTCTACTACACGATGGAAATTTTATATCGGCATGTGTGTTTAGTAGCAACATTACGATATAATATAGTTTTTGCTATATATTATACCCAGTATGTGCCTAGTTTTCTCCGCTCAAACGCTAACAAGGTAACCAATACTAAGCCTTTGAGGAGTAAAGCAACAAGTTTGTTTAACATATGAAACCTTTATTATACTTGGCAGGAGCTTACGTAGACTCAGAAATTTATGTAGAAGTCTTGGAAAGCATCAAAATATTACTGTTCACAGTAGACATATTAATTTTTAATATTTATACAAGGCACCTCGATAAAAACTGACGAAGACGTGTCTGAATCAGCCTTTAACGTCATGCGGTAGGGCAACGTTGTATTTTAAATACAAATCCAATGAAAAGTGGCCTATGTCTAGTAGTGGACTGCGAAGGGTTCGTGAAATGAAATTGTCTATTCTACTTGTATACTGCTATAACAAAGCTCATGTTTTTTGTTGTAAACGGGACTATTATATGGACGCTGTTAAGCATTTGTGTGTTAACCCACATCGAGCTAGTTTTGAGTAATATGCTGTTAAATTTTTTTGAGAACAATCTTCTTTTTCCGCGTATGTTAAGCAAAAAAATATTGTTAAGCGGTATCATTTTTTTTGTTGAAATGCATAGATTAATAAAATTAATGTATATTTCTTAATAAATTAATCATTAAATAGAAAGAGCATAAAAATGATTGATGCTTAAATTGCTGAAGGGTTTATTACATTTAGCATTAAGGTGTTATGTGCCTTAGGACATTAATGCAAAATTCTGATTTGTTGTTTTAAAATAAATATCTGTACTCATTTTTAAAAATGTAAAAAATGTACCCTTACAGTTTCCAAGAAGCCATAGAACTCTTTGCAATCTTCTGGAATTAACTTAAGAATATCTTTGAGATCTTTTACTTTGCTGCTGGATAATTCCTTACCATTTGGCCCTAACAAAGGCAGTGTAATATTTTTAAAATGTTACATATTTTAAATTTTTTTGTTTTTGAACAATCTACTTACTATCCTAGGGGTTTCATTTAAAGCAGATTTGATATACATCATGGAAGGAGTATCTTTTTAGGTTCAATTTGAAAAAAAAATAAGTCAAGAAATTTTCTTCTTATCTAAATTTTTTTTTTGTGTATTGATAGTTTTTAGCAAAGAACCTTTGCCTTTCAAGCTATTGCATAGCTTCTATCGCGGACTTTGAGCGCGGCAAATCAAGAAATTCCGTAACGAAAAGAAAACCTAACGCCATGAAAACGGATAGAGATATGATTGTCGCTACAGTGCGACAAGGACGCCACATGCGTCTCCGTGCGCATGCGTACTGCCGCCACTGGCCGTTATCCGTAGCCTTGACAATACAGTCATTCTAGATTCTTCATAGGAACACCATCGAGTTTGGGCTCGTTTGATTCGTCTTGACGAGTACCTTGACACTATATGGTAACCAGGGTCTGATGATGGATGTGAAAGGTAGCCATAAGAACCCCATTGAGGTTGGGCTCATTTGATTCGTCTTGACGAGTATTTCGACACTATATGGTAACCAGGGTCTGATGCTGGAGTTGGAAGGTGGCCATAGGAACCTCATCGAGTTTGAGCTCATTTGTTTCGTCTTGACGAGTACTTTGACACTATATGGTAACCAGGGTCTGATGATGGAGCTGAAAGGTGGCCATAGGAAACCCATCGAGTTTGGGCTCATTTGATTCGTCTTGACGAGTACTTTGACACTATATGGTAACCAGAGTCTGATGATGGAGTTGGAAGCTGGCCATAGGAACCTCATCGAGTTTGGGCTCATTTGTTTCGTCTTGACGAGTACTTGGACACTATATGGTAACCACTGGAACTCTTCTGGTCCGTCAGGCACGGGCACGGGCCAGATACCACAAACGACTCGGGTGCCGGAGATCGTCAAACGATCTCCGTCCTCTATAAGCGCAGGCCTGGGGGTGACAGATGAGGCTATCTGTCACCCTAGCAGAAGCAGGCTAGGGTAGAGGCGTGAGCGCTATAAAGAGCGCGCGGACTCTCAAAAGAGAGTCCAAACAAAAGGGGAAATGGGGAAAAATAGGGTTCCCATACCGAAGGGAGTCATGTACAGACCGTAGATGGCCCGAGGTATGTCGGGGTTCCAGGGATTTCCTTTTAAGGGTGCACCTGGTACCTCTGGTTTACGTACCCGAGATCAGAGATGGCGTGCGGTTTTTGGTTGGTTCGAGTCCGACATAACCACTAGCTGGCTGGTGGTATACGTGGGGATTTCCGAACAAAAAAAAGAAAACAGTCGTGTGGCACTCGGGGACTGCCGCGGCAAAGCTATTGCATAGCATTTTTTATCAAATTATTTAATTATTTATTTATTTTTTATTTATACAGTATATTTTTTTCTTTGATATTAATTCAAGTTTACAAAACAATATACACTAACATACTTCTTTCTCTAAGTCTTTTCACTAACATACATTCTAACAATATTATTGCCAAACAATATAATCATCCTATTAACCGAGAGACAATGACAACTAAACAAAGAACATAATAAATAGTAATATGAGCATCTATGGAATGAAAAACGAAATAAGTAAAAAAAACTCGAGAGGTGTCAAGGGATACGGATGGAACGAAGTTACACGCACAGCTTGCTAAAATGTGTCGGTATACAGACGAAACATCATACTCTACTAACATCATTAAAACTTGTCTAAACACGCTACAATTATACTCTACTCTAGTACTCGTAACTTAAAATTTTGCTTTATTGGAAATATATTCATACCATATTATTATAGTATCAAAGTACCTACTCATCAAGACGAATCAAATGAGCCCAATCTCGATGGGGTTCCTATGGCCACCTTCCAGCTCCATCATCAGACCCTGGTTACCATATATTGTCAAAATAGTCGTGAAGACGAATCAAATGAGCCCATACTCGATGGGGTTCCGATGGCCACCTTCCAGCTCCATCATCAAACCCTGGTTACCATATAGTGTCAAAGTACTTGTCAAGACGAATCAAATGAGCCCAAACTCGATGGGGTTCCTATGGCCACCTTCCAGCTCCATCATCAGACCCTGGTTACCATATAGTGTCAAAGTACTAGTCTAAACGAATCAAACGAGCCCGAACTCGATGGGGTTCCTATGGCCACCTTCCAGCTCCATCATCAGACCCTGGTTACCGTATAGTGTCAAGGTACTCGTCAAAACGAATCAAACGAGCCCAAACTCGATGGGGTTCCTATGAATAAATAAATAAATATTTTGGACATCTTACACACAACATCATCTAGTCCCAAACTAAGCAGAGTTTAGATTGCATTTTTGTTCTAACCTACAATCCGATTTACGCATTTCTATGTTAACCGTAGTTTAACACTTTAATGCTTTTTGTTGTAGTCTCATTAGATTTTGGCATTAATAATGTAAGGCACTTGTGTCATAAATGCTAAATACAAATCTTAATTTAGGAAATAAGCAATAACAATTTTTGTACTCTAGAATATTCTGTGATTTGTTTTCAATAAAATGGATTGCACTATCGTAAACCCTATGATTTAAAGATTAAGACAGCATTCATAAGTCAAAACTCGATTTTTTGTGGGTTAACACACGAATGCTTAACAGCGTCTATATAGTGTACCCATGAACACGAGCGGTGTAACCCGTTCCCAACATCGAAAAGTAGTTTTTTTTTTGTTTTTTTTTTTATATATTTAAGCCTGCCAAAGTGACTCTACTCTGCCTGATGGAAAGCATGAGTAGAATCCAGGAGTAGGGGTCACCATGCTTATTGTGAGGGTAGGCAATGTAGCATGGTGACCCTTACCATGGCAGCCTGGTTAGATTATTCTGCATCATTCTCCCGGCCTTCGAAGGGCGGGAGAATGATGCAGAATGATTGGGCCTCCGGTCTCACACTCATAAACGAAATACGACAGCAAGAATGCTGTCATTATTAGGGTGGTCTTCTGTGTGAGGGTAGTACTGGCCGGGTCGAGTCGGCCCATTCGTGCTGAAATCAGCGTGGCTCTACTACCTACAAAACTTTTTAATTTTATCGCGAACAGTCCCGTTTACAGCCAAAAACATGAGTATGTGTAAAAATGACAAAAGTCTAAAAACAGTTATAACAAAGCTTAAGTCATTTGAATGATCACGCGATCTCAGGAAAAACTGTTTCGATATTTTTTATGTATTAGATTACGTTTTCTTCCATTCTTAGGGACTTCCATTTCTAGTCGCTTTCTTAAAATGACGTTACGACTAATAGGAGCCGAACATTGCTGAAGAATTTTGCTAACACAAAGTTTATTTTTTAATTTGCGAGTCGCAAACGTCGTATTTAATACATTCACTACTGCGTCACTTTAAAATATAAGTAGCAATTTTTGTAGTAGTTTTATACGGTCTTTAGTATTTATACTAGTACTTATTAAGGAAACCTCTGGTAATCATTATTGGGAAGACAGGGCTTTCAAACATGCTGATAACTAGTTCAACCCTCGCATTCAGTTTTGTCCTCAAGAGTTGTGGAGGTCCGATATAAGCCGCTCTGTGGAAAGACTGATATTCAGATAAAACCGGTTAAACTAGTAGCAGACCCCAAATAAACTTGGGAATAATAAAAGCTATGAAGACTTTATAGAAGCAATTACTTCTCGCAAACATATACGCAATTCCCTGAATTTAGTATAAAAATATATGCCGAAATCTTTTTTCTTCATTCACATTCTGGTAGTAAATTATTTTTCATTCATTACCTAGTTCGTACTTGTTGAGTCAGGTATGAACGAAATTGTATAGGTTAATTGATGATCGCATCAATAGCCAAACGGCAAGAATAAAAGCGTAAAAAGGAAAAAGTCGATTTGAAAAGAACGGAGCTTTCTTTGTGTGTTAACTGATTCGTGTAAACTGTATTGAAAGCTAGAGCTAATGATTATTACCGTACAGAAAATTTGAATAATATCAAGTTAAAGGTAGTAGAGCCACGCTGATTTCATTACGAATAGGCTCCTTCCTCATGATACTACTAAGTTCTCCTTCTGGTAGAAGAAGAGATTATTCCTTAATTTCAAACACTTTAGTAGCCAGTTTTTTTTTATTTTAAACCACACAATAGTATTTCTTTCTATAACAAGGTAATAAAATTGCATATTATTGCATAATTATTACAATATAGAGACACCATTTTTAAAAACACAAGTAAGCTGCAGACAGCTTTTAAAAATATGTATACTTATTTACATTAAAATTATTTAAAAAGTTACGATACCTATTCTATATACCGTCTTTTAAAACGTGGTCACGGTTAGATTGTCTACCGCGTGTTAATAAGTACCGGCGTACAACAAAAACTATATATAAAAGTTACGAAAGACTAAAAACAGTATGCTGCAAATCTTCGAGGGTGGCTGGTGTGAGTGAAGACACTCACCCACTCAGTAGAAACAATACAGAGTTATTGAACATCAGGTTTTTATGTTATCATACAAACCATAGCGTAGTTTTCTCATAGTAATCCTGCCTATTCTACTCACACTATGCACTAATCTAATCACAGAAAATCGGCCAAGTGCGTGTCAGGCCACGCACAGGAAAGGGTTCCTCAGTCACCTATAATGGTATGTGGATTTAAAATCGTATCCAATAGATAATTGTTATGTTTACGTAATAATACGTTAATTTTGTATGACGTTTTCCAAGTGAGCGCATTTTACCATATAAGCCTTTATAACTCCTGAACTAAGAAAGCCATCTAATCGGTTATAGTTTTCCTTCAAAGTTCGTTAGATGGACCACCATCACGATTTTTGTCAGATTTTTTGAGCCAGCCGTTTAGCTTTTAGAGGGGGGGGACGCCCTGTTTTTAAAAAAAAGTGCCCTTTAAAGTGAAATATCTCGCAAACGGATACCTAAATCAAAAAATCGTCTAGGAAACCCTTTATTGTTTTTACAAGACCTATCTAATGATACCCCACACGATGGGGTAGCCTCGAGAAAAAAAAATCATCCCCACTTTACGTGTAGGGGAGGTACCCCAAATAAAATTATTTTTCATAATTTTATTGTAGCACTTTGTCGACGTAATTACAACACGTATTCATGCAAACTTTCATCTTTCTAGCACTTACCGTTTGGACGGTAAGTCGAGGACGGACGGACGGACGGACGGACGGACGGACGGACAGACGGACATGACGAATCTATAAGGGTTTCGAGTTATGAACTTCGGAACCCTAAAAAATTACGTCGATGTCGAATAAGATACCTAACTACATATTCAACACACCTATATAAAAATGCTTCAAAAAGAAACGTTCATTAAAAACATACCTTTATGAAGCCTGAAAAGCTTACCACATTATTATCTCAAAATTTTACGTACGTGTCGTGACGTAATTCATACAAAAAGCCCAAAGCATTCAGTTTACCCGCAATATTTCTAAAGAATGTTCTGAAAAGTTAACGCTAATGTTTTCATAAGGGAAAGTTACCTTACAGTGCCTTGAAGGTAAATCTCAGGTTGAACCAACTCAGTAAAACAACATATTCTTATTATGTGTATGTATGTGTATAAATTGTTATGTAAAACAAGGAATCGAAAAACAAAACTAAGTTTTTATGTATCGGTGAGGTAGTAGTAGTTTTTTTTTATATTTAAGCCTATCAAATTTACTCTACTGGATATAGACTCTAGTAGTCACTGCAAATTATAAAATAAATTCCTCTGCCGCATCTGTCTGTCCTTCTATTTTCGATAAACTTAAAAACCACAGTACCCATTTAAATCAAATGGCCAGATAGTCTAAGGCCTGAGAAAGGACATAGGTTACTTTTTACCGTGATAAGGGGAACCGCGAGCGAAAGCTAGTCTAATGTAAATAGTGTCAACCTATCGCCGTCCACTGTTGGACAAATAAATAAATAAATATCGCAAATCAAACCCACACACATTGTTTTTTTTAATAGCAAGATGGAAACATTCTAATGCAACATCCAAATCAGTTTAGACGTTAGAAGTTTTAATTAAAACTCCTTATATTGATAATGAATGCAAAATTGTACATAAGTATACTCTTTTTAGATGTCGTGTAATGTATAAAGTAATAAAATGTTATCATCGATAGATCTTATGTATCATCACATACAATCTGGATTGAAAAAAGTCCCTACTGTACAGGCTACAACCAAGGTATCAGGTAGGACTCAAGTCTTATATTCCATCTTTGCAATACCAATTGGAATACAGATTTTCACAGTTCAAAAACCAAGTACTCATCAAATTAATTCCACGAGTATAAATATATCGTACATAACATATATAGCCGTAAAAGTTGAAAAACTACTTATAAATTCATTTTATATTCCAGCTACCACCAATTCCTAAATATTTTATAAAAAAAAATATATTTAGATAAATCAAAGTTTAGATGGAAAGCCAACTATTCACGCACAACTAAGCGCTTATTCCAAATAAAATATATCAACAACATCCTCCAACAATTTTTATTATAAGTTGGGTACATTATTGAAGGTCTATCAAAGAAAACGATAGAAATTGTGAAGCCTATTCACACGTGATATAAAAGTTTGCTTCTGAAGCCTTTGTTTACTTTAGTAGAAAATAGGGAATTATCGAACTCTTTTATCTGAGATTGATTTTGTTTTTGATGAAACTAAATTCAATCGTTTACTCAAAAAGGGAAATTTATGAAGCTACTCGTGATTCAAATATGAAGGTCTATTCGCAGAATCTGATTTGTTATTTTTCATCTCACGAGGGTTTTTCAAACAAGAAATTCTTAATAACAATTTAGGGTATGGAAAATTGGCGATGTTTTACACACGAGCACGTTAAGCTGTAGATCCCAGCTGTTATAAACAGCTATGGCAATTTAGTATACTCAAATATACTTACAACTAGTTTAATTTTCGAATTAGTTCGACCTCAAGGTTGCGGAGATCCGATGCTAGTGAACCGGATGAACTAGTAGCCGACCCTAAAGATTTGATAATAATAAAGGGCTAGGAAAATAATAATCTGTCACTTTTAATTACTTGGAAATAGTACGAAGCTTGATTTAAACGCTTATGTTCAGCCTGGAATAGCAGCAATAGTCGTTGGCTGTTACAGTACGCCTTGCGCTTGATCTCTGTGCGTTTCGGATGTCACATTGGAATACGACAGTAAAAGAATAAAGCAATGAGTCTGTATTTGCGCACACACTCGTACACTATACTCTGTCCATTCCTTTATTATCTTTTTGACAGTTCAACAAATTTCGAAATTAGTGACGCCCTCACACGTCACCGATTCGATTTGATATCATAATCAATCGATATAAATTTCTTTAAGTCAGTATTGTAAATTAATAAAATGTGCACTATTATGATATGTAATTGACCCAGAACAAAGAAAACTTCCAAACACAGTCACTTGAAGGTCGGTTTAGTAAGTATTATGTGATTTTTCAAATATACTTTCTCTGGATGGAAAATATAACTCTGGATTTAAACGTTATTAACCACGCGTTTCAAAGTTAAATTTTACTAACACGTGCATAGTTACATTTTAAGTCAGTGGTCCAATAATAAATTAATTACTGCACAGAGTTATTGTTCTCTAATCTAAGTTTAAAGTTAAATTCCAAAATTTCGACTTAATTCCTTGCAAATAATCAATCTTGAAGTCATACTATTTTAATTTCCTTTTTATTTTATTAAATTTACAGAAACAACACTTACATAAAGTCAAATTATTTTGATCAAAATAATATGATACATTATTTTAATCGTTTAATCGATTTATCGTATTTCAAGAACTGTTTTATATGTTGTTTTTAGCTATGCACACTGCCCACTTACCTACCCGTCTATAAAGTACGACATTACTGTAGTACATTATAACGAAAAAAAATACCGGTAATTTATAGGCGTGACCTGTCAAAAAGATAATAAACGAATGGACAAGGTATAGTCTATATCTCCTGCGTACTTTAACTTGGTCGCCGTGGCTGAAATCGGCTAGAATAACATCAGTGAATCTTTAAATAAATCAAATCTCATTATCAGTAATCAATGTTACCTTTTATGCAGTTCGTTAAAATTCTCGTCTGTTGCACTTCACATGACACCGTTCAGATAATAAACTACTATATGAGATATACTGGCCAGCAGTCTAGTGGAACTGAAGTTACAAAAACTAACAGAAAATTTCGTGTCTTTTGTCAATACCATTTACCAAAAGACAACAAACGAGTTTTTTGCCGTTTTTAGAGAGAATTCGTTCTTGAAAACTCAAACTCGTTCTTAATAGCTTTATTGCTGCATTATAGAATTATATATTTTTATTTGTTCAACTCTAAGTTCTGATCAAAGATTTCCCCTTTAATTTCTTCCAAATATTTATATTTTCTTTTAGTACATTACTTTTTCAGTACAATTTTAACGGATTACATGTATACAAAGAAATAATAAAATACAGATAGAACTCATGCCCTTAGATTAATGAGATTTCTTGAGCAGAAGAGTGCTCTTCACAATCAATATTTGGTAAATGGTAAGTAATTGATTGTAAACATCCGTTCGATTAGAGAGATGTTTTTTAACCAGTCTGTTGAACCATTCTGATTGCTAACGTGAGATTAGCATTCAGATTTCGGTTCGATCCCCGTTTATTACAAAGAAATTTCTGTGACGGAGCATGGTAATTTGATCTCTCTTTGGGTTTTATTTATTTAAAATATGTTGTTTTTAAGAATATATAAGTATCTGTATCACTGCCTGCCTCGATGATCTAGCGGTCAACATATGCGACTGTTGATCAAGAGGTCTCGAATTTGATTCTCAGGTCATGCCGAAACTTTTATTTAGTTTATCTTGCAAGAAATTCCTAATAACGGGTTATTATTAAAACTTTCTTGCAAGTATTTTCACGACCATGCCTCGGAGAGCACTGGTTGTTATGAACATCTATGGCAATCGTTATTGGGAAGTCAGTGATGGAACCTTTAAATATACTGACAATTAGTTCAATCATCCAATTCAGTTTACCCTCGAGGTTGTGGAGGTCTGATAGCAGTCTCTCTGTGTTAAAACTGGTATTCTGGCAAAACCGGTAAAACAAGTAGTCGACCCAAATAATCTTGGGGGTATATATCTTCATCACTAGTCTGGTTATGACAGAACAGATTCTGGCTAGTATGGCAACAGACAGCCGATTGCGAGAACATCAATATCATCATCTCAGCCGAAAGTCGTTCACTGCTAGACTCCTCCAAGGTTCTCCACGATAACTGATAATGTTCGTGTCTGAAGATACTGTTATTATTCTAAAGTTACAACAATCGCTGGTGAAATAAAAGTAGTCTAAGTTACTCCTTAAACCATCAACTTTGAGCCAGTGAAAGTCCAGTCAAAATCAATCCAATCGTTCCAGAGATTAGTCGGAACAAACAGACAGACAGATATTTTTTTTAAATAGTATAGTGCTATTTATAGAAATTTATAGACTTATATGGCTACATACAGACACTTTATTAATTTGTATAGATAACATAATAATATATAAGTTCACATATAAATTGTTCTACTGAGCTCTAATTACTCCAAATTATGTCTTGTATCTTGTTGTTTGATATCCGATTAATTAATAACTTACTCTCACTTGATTGACAGAGCTGTCAATCGGCCCGCCACAACGCTATCGATTTTCATTCAACGTTTTAACGCGTTACTTTCATTAGCGTGTTTACGAGTAAATTAATCACACACAATGTAGGTATAAATTATTTCATTTATATATCAAATACGAGAGTAACTCTGTCTGTACGTCTGCCACGCTTTTATGGTTAAACCACTGCACTGTTTTCAATGGAAATTGGCATGGAAATGCTTTAAGAAACATGTAACCTATGTCCTTCCTTATAGACCATAAGGAAGGACATAGGTTACATTTTTCTGCTATCACCAACATACATGGGCATAGCCGCGGGCAAAAGGGTGATGTTATACTGTGAACTTTTCGGACATCTAACATACAACGTCATCTAGTCCCAAACTAAGCAGAGCTATTAAATATTACGAGTACTAGACATCTAATATAAATATGTTACCATACTTTTTTTTGTAAAATACATACATATTATACATAGAAAATACCCAGATTCTGAAACAAATATTTGTGGATAACACAAACATTTGGTCCGACCCGGGAATCGAAGCTGGGACCCCAAGCACAGCTGTCGCATACGCTACCACTGCGCCACCTAGGCAGTCAAAGTCAAACTGTTTCGAAGTACTTCATTTTATATGATGACAGGATAGTAAGTGCCTTCTACCATGGTCACCTATAACTCAAAAGACAGAGGTGAATTCCATCCCCTTGAGCACTTCCTCTCTCAAAGTCAGAAGCTGTCCACCAGTAACCTGCATAAGCCTACTGTGGGCATGGCTCTCATGGTCCGAACGTCTAAATAACAGCTGTTCCCAGATCCTTCCTACCTCAGGCGCAGAAAAACATATCGTATGGTTTTAGTCAGTTCGATTCCTATACACCGCCCGTCGCAAGCCCCAATGGGGTACTGTCCGTGGGGGTTTTCACACGTTAAATAAGAGAAGGTATTATGGCTCTCACATCTGTAATTATCTGTTGCAGTTAATGTTTATGTTATGTATGGAAAGTTTATGTTATCTTGTCGTGTTTACAACAGTCAACACGTCAAGATAACATAAACTTTCCACAGCGCATATCTTTGCATATCATTATGAGTTCCCGAATAGATTTTCTTGTTAAAGCATAGTGTCATATGACAGATTTAGTAGAGCACTTTAGAGAATAGTTATAGTGGTGATTTTTGTTGCACAACTGGACTTATTGGTGACAAAATTATTTAAAAGGTTACGATACTTTCTATTTTCTAACGTGTAAAATTTTTAATGGAAGGACGAGAAATAGAACGTTGCTGCACCACAAACATTATGGTATGTGTAAAATCGTGAGAGACTAAAACTGATGTATCCAAAACAATGAAAAAAATTGCCATTTACCTAGGTACAAGTATAAAGCTTTTGTCATTGTCGCATAGTGCATATCTAACCATCCCGTATAGTATTATTTTTTTATTTAAGAAAATTCTGAAATCCCAGTCAAATTTGTTTTATTGTACTATCGCTTTAAAGACAATATTTGGATACTTTTGTATCGTTTGGAACATTCAAGCTCAATATTTGGACACTTTTGTATCGTTTGGAACATTCAAGTTCAATATTTGGACACTTTTGTATCGTTTGGAACATTCAAGCTCAATATTTGGACACTTTTGTATCGTATGGAACATTCAAGTTCAATATTTGGACACTTTTGTATCGTTTGGAACATTCAAGTTCAATATTTGGACACTTTTGTATCGTTTGGAACTTTCAAGTTCATATAAAGGTTGATTGATGAGATATTTTTGGAATCTAGATGAGCGATGATAAACACCGAAAGATTTAACAGAACAATAAAACCTACTAATTTAAGTACTTTACGCATTACAATTGTAATCGTTCAGTAATAAACATTTATTCAGTACGTCGTTAAAATAAAATAGCATTTTATATATTTCTTTCAGACGCCCTTATCGATTATTGCTCAGCTGTTAAAGTTACGACGGACAGAATTGTTGTTAGAATTGATATGACTCTAGAGACAAAAGGAACGTTATTAGCATTCGTTTCACACACTTATAAGACATGTCTAAAGAAATTCTTCTTAGCTGCCAACATACAATGTAACAGAAAGTGGTATGTCACAATTGATTGGAAATCTATTACAAATGTAAGATTCTTACACTTTTAGAACAATTCGTGGATATTTCATACATAATCTTATTTATAAGCTGATAAGCTTAGGTCAAAATTAAATTTCCCTGCTTAGTTTGCTCCTTTAGTGGATTCTTACGACACAATCGGAAGGAAAATTGGTGGTGAGATTTCGTATTCCCAAATAAATATATGAACCAACCACACTTTGTTAATAAAAAACAATGGCAAACATTACTTAAAAGCTGTTTTCTGTGAAGCCGTGATATAATTACCAAGTATTCCAACGCATGATTCTTCCACGATCGGAGTAGGAAAGACCCTGAGTCGTGTTGTAATGCATTTATTAATAAATACGTCATCTCTAACATAATATGAATTAAAGATACCTGATGCCTTAGCTGTAATATGAATTATGAATAGCAGGGGTCGTTAAAGGATTTTTTTGAATAATCGTTTGCTGTTTAAATATACCTTATGTTTAATGCATCGGTTTTATAAAATGAAGTTTATCAAACATAAATCCAACACAAGCTAAAGAAAACCGTCAAGAAATAAAAAGAAAGAAGTTGTTTTATGGTACTGTACTGTTAAATAGAATATGATATGGTGACGTTTCTAGCAATGTCTTCTATGTAGGATTCTATTGTATTATTACATCAACCTCCGTTATTCATTTCTAAAAATCAAAACATTTAAATTGCAATAGCACTTCAAAAATGTAAACAAACCTACCAATTATGTTAACATCTATATCATCAGTCAATTACACTCAACTGCTGGATATAGGCCACTCCAAATACAAGCATGTCCGTTTCTACCAACTTGCTTCTGTACCTTAACTGATTCAAAAGAACTTTTAATTATCACTTGTCACCTCTTTTGTTGAATAGAATATCAACCTGACAAGAATACTATTAAGACTGGTTAGCAATAAACAATAGAACATCTTTTAATACGAGCGGTTATATATCAAGTCTTGACAATAAGCATCGGACTCCGTTCAGACGTCCGACTTCCTATCAACCGCGCAGAACACGATTGAGTGAGCACAGATTTATTTTTAATACAAAAGATTGATTAGATTCTTTGTTTCTGAGAAAGGTTTTATTAAAAAGCAATCATTGGAAAGAAAAATTAATTGTAATGTATATCGGAAGGAATCTGAAATGCGTATTTCTTTGAAATTGAATCTTTATGACAAGCTATACACACAAGATATACACATCATCGTTGTAAGAGTGATAACTGTTAGAAATTTTCTCCGTCTGCTGTTAAGAATTTCTGGTAAGAATAACCCATACGTCGGATTGTTGACGTACCTAAGACCTCTTGATCAGCTTTCGCACACGCTAACTGTTAGATCAACGATGAAATTAAACCAACAGACAAATCGAATGTAATGTTTTTATAATTGAATATATTAATAATTGAGAACGAAAGTTTCACATAAAGCTGCGTGACATAGCTGGTAATTAACTTAATATTCATTACAAAAGTTTGCACGCAATTATTTCAGAGAATTGACTAATTAGACATATGTGTAAATTTGTGACTACTTTCTGTTGAGAATTTTGTTATGTTCACAATTAATTAACGTCGTTTTCTCACTAAAACATATTCATATTTGAGGCAATTAAATTACACGCGGTTTTTTTCTAAGTTCCCTCTAAAATAAACACATTATGTGCCACATTCCTTAAAACACCTAGATTAATTTAAGACCAATTAAAATTGAACTTTCAAGAAACATTTCATATTTATGAGCAAATCAGCTACGACGTAGAGCTCTACGCCGTAGCAGATTGACGTTTGCTATCAGACTCCGATGAGGCTGTTTTGCATATTGATGACCTTGTTTAAGATGTTCACGTCATACATTTCGATATTACAATCTTTGAGAACATATTTTACACCGCATATTGAGACTTAATTCTCTATCAGTCAACTCCAGGATAATCTTGACAAATAAATTTAATAAATGGGTCTATTTATAATTTCATGTAAACAGCTTTTCATCAAATGCATATGAAACTATGGCTAACATATGGCTCTTCTTTCCTATGCCGAGCAGTAAAAGACTGGAACTCACTACCAGCTCACGTGTTTCCTTCCCACTATGATCCCGGGTCCTTTAAGCGGGGCGTGAAAAAGCATCTCACTAAGCCGCCATAGTGTGGGCCGCCATACATTATTGTCTGCATTCGCAGCAACTGTGGTGGCCCCCACTCTTGGATTCTGCTCATGCTCATAGAGTCACTTTGGATGGCATATGTATAAAAAAAAAAAAAAAAAACTACAAATAGTACTTAATTATTTTTTTATATATTTGTCTGCCTGTTTATTTTCAATCTATAGAATGGCTGGACTGATTTTAATGGGACTTTCACTGACTGCCTGATAGATGAAGATATAAAAAATAATTAAGGCTACGTTTAATTGTGCTTGTGTATTAACAACGAGTAACACCGCAGAGTGCATCTAGTTTTAAACATTGATTGTTTTCTTTATTACAAACTGTCAGAAATTGAAAGAATTTATCAAATCGTACCAGAAGTTCCTGAGATTAGCTCGTTCAATCAAACAAACAAATACACTCTTCAACTTTATATATTAGTATAGATTTTTAAGAAGTAAAAAAAACTACATGAACACACACTAAAATTAAAATTTGCAATACACGTCCTACTTATCGCTTCCTCTTCTAACATCAAGTAGAAGAGTTTCAAAATAATCATCAAAATTTAGATCTTAATATGGTAACTCATCATAAATCATCAATAACAAATAGGAGTGGGACATTATTTTGGGTCTCCTCTCAGGAGAGAGTTAAGGACATACGTCACCACGCTGGCCTAGTGGAGGTTGGGGACTGGCAAGACCCGCTATGGCTATGTACATCTTGCCGTTGCATTTTTTTAAGCCGCCCGAAGGCCTCCAACTAAGCTTCACGACTGTTATCGTATGAAAACAACGAATCACCGAAACGCTCATAACATATCATGCCACAAACGATCACCCATCTAGTTACTGACCGTGCTGGCCTTGCTTACCCGCGGTGATTGTTTCGAATCACCTAAAGCCTCTTCACTCAGCTTTTGTACATTTCATAATAAATATATCCATACATTTCATCATGATACTATAGTATCCATTTCATTTCAAAAAAAAAAAAACAATATGTCATCATATTTATGACAGTCGTTAAAAGCACGAACCCGGAAAATTTGGACCATAGACTACCGTCGGTTTTTCCTATTATATTTCAGTTTATCTCTTCATACATATACCAAAAGGGACGCGGAAATGACAAATGGGAATAGATATAACACACGGTTATTGTGTTATTTTTAGGAATAAGATGGCAAACATATATTTATCTTAATAAATTTTAAATTAAATTGCTGATTGAAGTCATTTAAATGTTAGTGTTATATTAAATTAATAATTTTTAAATAAATAAATGAAAAATCAATCAAAATACTTTTATCAAATAGGATTAATTGAATTTGTTATTTTTAGTACATCATATCATTTATTTTTGTTAGTTAAAAAAACAAATCAATGTGAAAGCTCTGGCACCTGTGATACAATGCTTGCATTAGTACAGGTGTAATAATAATAATTGATAATATATAGAAAATCGCACATACATACTGTTATAACATTTTAATTTGTAAACTATGTACTTGTAAATCGTTTTCAGATTAAATAAATATTATTATGGTATCTCTTTATTTAATAATATTTATATATATTTATATTTACTTACTTAAACATAATAAAAAACCTTTAAAAATATATAAAATAGTACACTTCGGGTACAGGTACCAAGAAACCGGTGGTTAGGGCTCCAAAGACAGGAACCTCCTCACTATACGTGCTGTGTCAAGGAGGACCGCCTTCTGCATCAGACCCTTAATCCAGCCACCTAACGTGAACCTCTTAAGGTGTTGGTCAAGGTTATCAAACCATGAGCAGAAACAACTATCGTAACAATGATCGCCGAATTCACGTCGACGATTGTCGACGGCAGTCGACAATCTCGTGAGATAAATCCAAATATTTTGTTTCTGTTTTTCAACTTTCACGAGATTCTCGTCATGAGGAAAAGCGATACCGACAATCATTGCGCGGTGCTCTAATCGATCTATCACCACAATATCAGGCTTATTTGCAACAATAGTCCCGTCCGTGATTATTATTATTAATTCTGAAATCTCACGATATTCATAGTCGTTCTAAATACCAAATTCAAAATTAATGACTGCACGGTTTGCCTTGTGGTTTAAGAAGTCGCCACGACGCTCTCTACTGTGCTGAGTGATTGTGATCCACGACTTATTATTTTGAATATGAGTGTTCTTTGTGTTCGTTTCTTGTATATACCTATGGGGTTATTATCTTTAAAAATAGAAAAATGCGAGTAGGTAGGGCCGTTGTAATCAAAAACTACCTAAGTCTACCATCACATGATCACGGTGAAGAAAAACATTTCATGCATCACTCAATAATGAATTATTAAATATCACATAATATGAAAAATAATGCAAACCCTTGAAAAATTTATATACCGAATTTTAACATTCTCAAAACACAAATATGTACCAACGAGAGACCCTTTGAGGTACACTTTACCACTTTACCATACCAGTGAAACTTGTAAATTATGTTTTGCAACTATTGAATTGTTTACGAGACTTTATAACAACTTGTTGTTACGTGGGCAGAATAGAAAGTTCCCTGATAAGATTGCGTAAGGTAAACTACGTATAATAAATATAATTGTAATTATTCTCACTTGTTTTTATTGTATAGCGGGACTAACATCGCCATAAAAATGTTTTAAAGATAACAATACCTACCCAATTCATACTGTAGGGAAGAAAAAATGTGTTCAAATGTTGTAAGTGTAGTATGTACAAGTACTGACAGTATAACCGATAAGCGCAACCAAGTGAGTGTTGCAAATCAAATCAAATCAAAACCATTTTATTTCAAATAAACCATACAACGGCACTTTTGAAACGTCAAGTAGTCAGTCAGTAGTCAGTCGTGAAGCTAATCGTCTGTTCCAATTCGTAGATCCTATGGAGAAGAACAGACAAGAAACTCCATGGACACTCTTTTCCAACATTGTTTTTACAATTTTTGGTTACATTGTTTAAGGCATTTTATTAAATGTGAGGACAATGTAACGATGCTGATATTTACACATGTAGTGTCCAAAAACAATTAAACAATAAATAGAAGTTGTGAGATGACCAGCCCCGACTGGCGGCGCCCGTATCACGAGCATGACCCATGCACCAGCCATCGTCCAGTTCAACCATATCGTAGGGAGCCGAACGACCCGCTACACACGCCACCGCCAGCAGGACTTTTGAGCGAGCATGACATACTCACAACCGCCAGTCAACAAACTTATGCTACCAGTGACTACAAAGTGCTCACATGTACAATTCAAAATGTTCGCAGTTATACAATAATAAAAACCATTTATAATTATGCCACTCTCTAAGAATGCGATAAATATTTGGATCATGTCAATAAAAAGTAATTTATTATGCAATAATGATATTACAAAAAAAAATAATAATAATAATTTAATGTCAAACAAGATACAATTAAAATATCAATAATCCATGTCGGAAATATGGATATCCAATGTCAAAAAAAAAAAAACATATAACATATTATGTCAAAAATACAAACTAACTTCTAAATAATTTGAGAATTAATCATGTGGCTGTGGAGCAGGACCAGCATTAAGCCAAGCATTCTTGTCGGCAATGTAATCCTCTAATTTGTAATATGCTTGCTTACATAGTGTGCGTTTTACAACATTTTTAAAACGTTTCTCTGTTAAATCTAGTATGTTTTGAGGTATTTTATTATAAAATTTAACACAGTACCCCATAAAAGATGTATGCACTTTTGAGAGTCTAAAACGTGGTTGAATTAATTTATCTTTATTCCTAGTATTATACCCATGTCTATCACATCTTTGATTGAAGAGATGTAAATTTTTTCGAACATACATTATGTTTTCATAGATGTACTGACAAGGAACTGTCATGATATTGATCTCCTTAAAAAGGCCCCTAACAGAATCGCGACTGCGGAGACTATATATAGCTCTAATGGCTCTTTTTTGCAGAATAAAAATTGACTCTATTTCTGCCGCACGTCCCCAAAGCAAGATGCCGTATGACATGATGCTATGAAAGTAACTAAAATAAACTAATCGTGCGGTTTCCACATCCGTTAGTTGCCGAACTTTTCTAACAGCATATGCCGCTGAGCTAAGCCGCCCAGCAAGTGATTTTACATGCGGACCCCATTGTAATTTTGCGTCTAGCGTGATTCCCAAGAAAACAGTTTCGTCTACCAATTCTAGCTTCTCTTTGTTAACTAAAATGTCACAATTACTGCTTTTAACATTTGGCAAAGAAAATCTAATGCATTTGGTTTTCTTTCCATTTAGCAATAAGTTATTAGTAGTGAACCAATGATGTACGTTATTAATAGTATTATTTATATCAACAAAATTTTCAGCCCGCCTATCAACTTTAAAGATCAATGAAGTATCATCTGCAAATAATACAATGTTCGGTTGATCTTGCAATATGTGTGGGAGATCATTAATATACACCAGAAACAAAAATGGGCCTAATATTGAACCCTGCGGTACTCCCATTCTGACCCTTGAGCCCAGAGAATTTACGCCATTTACCTGTACTTTCTGCTGCCTATCATTGAGATACGACTCAATCAAGCTAAGTGCTCGTTTATCTAGTCCGTAGTGATTAAGTAGTTGCCACACTTCGCGCAAAGCACACCACACGAAAGCTTCGCTAAGCTCATAATACTAGTCTACACGCGACCACAAGTGATTTAACCCGTTTGAAACAGTAAATTATAAGACAAATAAATAAATATTTCGGACATATGGTACACTGCATCATCTAGTTCTAAACTAAGGAGAACCTGTACTATGGGTAGTATATATTACATTACATATATACTTTTTTTGTAAAAATATACATATTATACAGTACATAGAAAACACCCAAACTTCGAAACAAATATTTGCTGATCACACAAACATTTGGTCCAACCCAAGAATCGAACCCGAAGCATACGCTAACCACTCGCTAGACCAACAAGGCAGTAAATTTGTATTGTATAAGGTATCGTAAACTTTTAAATAACTTTATCAGGAATAAGTCCTTCTATACAATAAAAACTATGTGTAAATTCGCGAAATTCTGAAAGCAGTAATCTAATTACTATTTTTATTCCTTTACTTATTTTCTTAGAGGATTATGAAAACAAGTGAGTTTATTTTCAAGAATTTATATTTAGAAAGTTCCACCAAGTGCCGGTAATTGAGAAAGGATTGTAATATTTACATTAAGAAAATTGTGTCTATCTTATAATTGTAAAGTTAAAATAACTTTTTCAGTAGTATATACGACGGCTGCGCTTGAGGGTTAGGGGTTCCAATCCTGGGTGGAACCAAATGTGGGTATAACCTACAACATTTGTTTCGGATTTTAGGTGTTTTTTTATGCATAAGATATAATATGCATAGATTTACAAAAAAAAACAGTCAATCTATCTTACATAATAGTGTGGTGGCACTCTTGGATTCCATTCATGCTTACCATCAGGCAGAGTGGAGTCACATTGGTAGGCAACAAATAAAAAAAATAAAAATACCAGCCTTGTGTGATAGTTGTCCGAAATATAGAAAAAAAAAAGAAATGTTTTAGATATAATAGGATATTGAATATTGATTTATTAGGACGTCAGTCCCTAACTCGCACTCGGCCAGGATGGGGACGTATGGCCTTAACCCTCAACTGAGAGGAGAACTCGAGTCCAGCAGTAGGACATTATGGGTTGTTGATGAGGATATCGAGACATATCTTTATACAATAAACAAGATGAATTTATTGCTGTGTAGCGATCACGTTTCGAGTAACCAATTTTCTACATACAATTTCATTTGAAACAAACTCAACAAAAGATTTTCCCTATAACGAATTTAAGAGTTTCAAGAAATCAGATGCGAGACAGTCCAGTATATTCCAATTTATTGATCTTATTTATTTTATTAACGGTAATTAGTTATGTCCGTGTGGTGACGGATTAAGAATACAGAGTGTCACCACCCCTATTCATCCCGCGGGTGTCGTAAAAGGCGACTAACGGATAAACTACGCAAGACAACATCAATGCAAAGAGAAGGAAAACTTAAAACAAACCCTATACCAACCCGTCTGGCCAGCGTGGTATAGTAGGCCAAAACTTCCTTCTAAGGAGAGGCCTATGTCCAGCAGTGGACTGTTAAAGGCTGTTGATGATGATGAATTAGTTATATCAATATTGAAATGTACAGCCCGCAAACCGCTAATGCCAAATGTACCATAGACTGTCTCTATCCATCAGCCATTTGATAGATGCATTTGTTTTATATGCATCTATCAAAGCGACCTCAAATAATTCAATCATTCGTAAACCTTAATCTGACTAATGGACAAGCTTCGTTTTAATTCTAGTTGAGATTGGAGGTCTCCGGAGGCCGGGAGAATGATGCAGTAACATCTGATAAGGCCGCCATGGTTTGGGTCACCATGCTGTATTGCCTCACAATGAGGATAGTGATTCCTACTCCTGGATTATATTCATGCAGTTCGGATCTTCCTTTTGTGCCGAGCTGTTAAAAACTGGAACTTACTGCTAGCTAATGTTTTCCTTCCTACTATAATCCTGGGTCCTTTTAGTGGGGCGTGAAAAAGCATCTCACTAGGCCTCTATAGGTGGGTCGCCATACTGCTTGCATTCGCAGTGAGTATGGCGACCCCGACTTTTAGATTTTACTCATGCTTTCTATCAGGCATAGTAACGAAACCTAGGCAAGCGTTAAATAAAAAAAAATATGAAAACCTATATAGAATAAATGGAATTCCAAATAAATAAAATAAAATAAAACTGAATAACAGATTTCACTAAGTGAATAAAATCTGTTAATTTGAAAATACAAAGAAAGACTTCCATTTTATTTTTTGTATAGATATCGAGTTACACTGAAAAAAATCGATCATTATTTGAATCGATTTTGTGATAAGGTTATCATGAAATCGATTATCGTGTAGTAACAGGTAAACCATTTTACATATTCGATATGTCTGTAGATAATTTTATCATGAAACATCCATTGTTTATCACTGACATTGAATCGATTAGTTCTGTTCAGAAACCGCCTCGGCTCCTGAAAGTCTTTCCGGTTGTCTGTCTTCATTACAACACTAAGCTTTCTTAATGAAGATAGAAAACCTCCATACATATTTAACGATAATATGAATACAATAGAATATCATATTTTTTCTGATTTCAATCTTCAGCATCACCACTACATATAGGTATAATAATAAAATAAAGTCGTTCGTGATAAACTCAAAAACCACTCTACAGATTTAAATGAAAATTTGTGCCCAGATACTCTAAATACTGAAAAAGGACATAGGCTACTTTTTACCGCGATAACAGACATAGTAGTTTGTTACAAAAGAAGCAAACAAGCACTCAAATGAACATAGCCCTCTCCATTGCACGCTGCGTGACCTTGAATTTGTGGACCAGCCGTGCCGTGAGTGTCCACGTTTCGGCTCCGTATGTAAGCTGAAGTGGCAATGGGCTGGCCATATTAGCCGCAGGACCGACAACCGTTGGGGTAAACGTGTTCTTGAGTGGAGACCGCGTCTCGGCAAACGTAGTGTAGGACGTCCACAGGCCAGGTGGAGTGATGATTTGCGCAAGACGGCTGGCAGGAGCTGGATGCGAGTAGCCGAGGATCGAACTAAGTGGCGTGCAATTGGAGAGGCCTATGTCCAGCAGTGGACTGCGATAGGCTGATGATGATGATGATGATGATGACTCAAATGAACTCATAGAGTTCTATTTTTTTGGGTGGGAAATCTTCACACATGACTGCTTCATTGGTCTAGTGGTTAGCGTATGTGACTGCTGATCAAGAGGTCTCGGGTTCGATTCTCGGATCGGACTAAATGTTTGTTTCGAAGTTTGGGTGTTTTCTATTTATAAAATGTATGTATTTAGAAGACAAATTAATATATAAATATTTACAAAAATAAAAGTATGTGCATGTATTTATATCAGTTGTCTAGTACCCATAATACAAGTTCTGCTTAGCTTCAATTAATCCTATTTCAGAACTTATGAGTTCTGAAATAGGATTAATTAATTTATTTATTTATTTATTTTAATTAAAGTTATCAATCCATATTAATATACATCCTATATCTATTGGTCATTCATTCATTAGGTCAATGCGTTCACCAGTAATTGCTTCAAAGTCATCCATCTAAATTACTCATTATGTCATGAATACTGCTAGTTAGGTTTTCAATTGTAAAAAAATAAAACAAGTTTGGCAAAAACATGATAGCTGGTGATGAATAAAATCACAAGTATCACTGACAGCATTTTGACAGTCAAAACCTACAAATTTCGTTCTGAGGTATGCTCTTAGTCCGTCAGTGACGATTCCATTTACTTAATAAATTCTAAAGTAAGACAAAATTATTACGTAAACACTTGTTAATAAAATCCAAATCAAATCTCTCGTTATAGCTTTATTATACTCAGGATTAACTTGTCAATATCATAATACGCTGTTGACCCAATCAGGGTGTTTACGATACGGTGCGATATCATCCAATGATTTCATGTCAGCTTATTAATAACAAACTCTGACCTCAATATTGATAATGTTTTAGTGAGACAGTACCTTATTTGGTTAGTAATGATTTTCTCAGGTTTTTTTATCATAAGCCAAGACTAACGAAGATGTAAACTTAGAATAGCATTCCTGCTATCACTAGTTAAGGAATTCAGCGGATAAGGTAATCTTGCAATACGTGAAAAAAGCAGAAAATATGGTTTCTGGTAATCCACCATGACATGGGCTGCTATATATAGGCTTCTCATTTATTAGAGTATGAAAATCTAATAGAAATATTTGGGAAAGGAAACAAAGTTTTACAAAATGTCAAACCTTATAAACTTTAGTTTATTTAAAATAGAGTAAAGAACACAAATAAAGTTATTCCAAATTTTAGTTGCCTCATTAAAAATCGTAATAAAACGTGTTAAAACGTCTCGAATATGAGTGTACCTACTTGAGTTTTCTTATGTTCTATTTTTAAGATTTCATGTACAAGGAATACACAATCTTGTCAATCCAGAAAAAGTCGTGATACAGCAAATAACCATTGTAGTAAATCTCAGATTCATCCTGGCATATGGACAATGACAAGTATTTTTGTAACTGTGATAAGTAATAAATTTGTATGCCTCCCTATATGATTAACATTTCTGTGTTTTATAAAATTATTTCTCCGTCCCATCCCTATCTAAAAATTAAAGTAGATTTTAATAGATACCAAAAAATAAGCGCCGCGTAACATAACTTATATTATTTATATGTTTAATATGCGCAAAACAATAGCAAAACTGTGTTTCGTACTGTCATACAATCAATAGAAAAGTCATAAAAGTTGCAAACAACGAAGTCTTGAAGGCAAAATATACTGTACGAACCCGCAATATACCGGTCCAGAAATATATAACACAAAATCCCGACTATTAAAGCCTAACGTCTACCAAAACTCGCTAAAAGGCGAGAAGTAAACTTTCAACCGCAAAAGGCGGGAGTTTCGACTGTAAATTTTATCTGTATAATTATAACTACGTTACTTACTATCGTTACTTACCGGAATATATTTCCCGCGTTATTTGTAAGCTTCTTCTATTAACTAAACGTCTGCCCGCCGTGACAGCGTGCCGCGGTATGTAATCCTCCCGTCTCCCCTATGGAACAGTGGCGGCGTTCCCATCTACGCATGCGCGACCCTCTGACGTCAACGGTTTCGTTCACAAAGCATACAGGTTGGTGTTTCATATACCGCAGTTGTCGCCGCGTGTGGGTAATAGTTTTTACTTGCAGACAGTTCTGTTTTATGTAACTATTAGAAACTAAAACTGAAGTATTTTCTACAAAATTTTTGCGGTTTCATGGTGTTATTTGTAATAACTGTTAGTATAAAGTTGTAATTGTAAATACCTAAATATCCATTTGATCATATAATAACAATACATATTAGGACTCAGTAGATTTTATGGAGGGGGAGTTTCGGAGGTTATGTCCAGTAATAAGTCAAGTTCTTTGCTTTTAAGATTTTCAATACAAAATATATTGTTTAAGCCTCTGCAAAAAAACAATTTGTATTCAATATTGATTGAAATTAGTTCGATAATATTTCGTATGCTAATAAAAAATCTGTATATTTTATACTTATATTTTATAAGATCTGATACGTTTACTTACGTTCTCAGCTATCGAAGAGAAAAAAAATA
Source organism: Phragmatobia fuliginosa (assembly GCA_932526445.1). NCBI lineage: Eukaryota > Metazoa > Arthropoda > Insecta > Lepidoptera > Erebidae > Phragmatobia > Phragmatobia fuliginosa. The sequence continues at coordinate 5,658,113 of OW052065.1, read as the reverse complement.
TAAAAACAAAACACTATGAAAACAGCTGTAGCGCCTGTAACAAATCATAATAATTCAGACGCTCGTCGAACGCCACAAGGAAAACGTAGAAAAATCAACATCATGAAAATTTTCAAAAAAAAAACAAGGAATGATTCGTTCCATAAAATTTGTGATTATGTAATGTATTCATGCTGATGTAAACCACGGATATGACCGCGGAGTGAACTAATCTGAAAAAGTGGCATAATAATAAGTTACTATCTGCAAGTGGATGTCCCATCAAAAGCGGTCCAGCCGTTCCAGAGATTAGCCGGAACAAACAGATAGACGAACAGACTGACAGACAAAAACTTAAGAAAATTGTTTTTTGTTATGGGTAACATAGGTATTTACATTAAAATGAATTTAGTTAAAAACTGTTAATTTAAAATTACAAAACTTCAATTTTATTTATTTTTTTATGGAATATATGAATGTAGCAATTTTTTATGAAATCATTAATAACATATTTTAGATTATAGCTTTGTTTAAATACCACGGTGAATATAATATGAAAGTATTGTTGCATTAATTTCTTTCTTTAAATAGAAAATACTTTTGTCTTTTTGTTAAATAAAAATAAAATGCTAATGATTGATGTCTTTTAAATGCTGAGAGCGTTCTAAGTTTCTATTAAATTTGTGACGCGAATTTCTCGTAACTTACTTAGGCCCAAGCCTCCAATTTTTAAACGAAACAAAGTCATACTAGTTGTCTTCACGTAACAAAAAAAGACTATTTCAAAACAAAATTACACGTTGAAAACTTAACTATTTTTTAAATTGAAGCCTGCCAAAGTGACTCTGCCTGATGGAAAGTATAGGTAGAATCCATGAATAGACAGATCACCATTATTCACCATCCTCATTGTGAATGCAGACAATGCAGTATGATGACCCATACTATGGTGGCCTTGTTGCTTTTGTATCATGGGGTCTCCGGTCTCGAATTACATTCGAAGCACGACAGCAGGAATGCTGTCATTTTAGTTTGATCTTCTGTAACAGGGTAATACCGCCCCGGTCGAGCCGGCTCTTTCGTGACGAAATCAGCGTAGTTCTATTATCTTGTTCTAAATGATCGAAGTTTTTGGCCTTGTTGCTTCTGTATCATGGGGTCTCCGGTCTCGAATTACAATCGAAGCTCGACAGCACGAATGCTGTCATTTTAGGTTGGTCTTCTATAACAGGGTAATACCGCCCCGGTCGAGGCGGCCTGGACGAAATGAATATTTTTACTTTTAAACCGACAACTTAACAAATAAAATTTAAACTGATGATTACTTTAATTCATTCATAATTTTGAAATTATCATTGAACATGAATAAATGCTATAAAAGCTAACACTACCGAGGAATGCGGGATGGCTTCATTATATTATCCAAGATTATTTCGATAGAACTTGTATAATGTTTAATACTCGTTTTCATAAAGGAGTTTAATACCCATCGTTAAATCTATTTGAACAGCGGAAAGAATGGTAAATCAGGTCACGCAATTGACATTTTATGGACCACTCGTTAGTCTAGCTGTCAAGAGAACTCGAGCGTTCGTGGGGAAAATAATAGGTACTATTTTACTTAGCTGGCGAGTGTTTTTGTTGAACATAAATATAACCATAAGTATCATTCATGTTTCTATATGGCTCGTTTAGTATGTTTTCCGGCTACCCTACTAGAGCTAGAGTTTTGTAAGCTTTGAGGGGATTCATATATCAGATATTTAGTAGATACCAGCTTCACGACGCATTCCGCGGCTAATTTCAAATAAAAGTTACTTAAAAACACTCTTTGTAATCAGCAATCTTCCAGATAAAATCCCATCAAAATTGTTGCAGCTGTTCCAGAAATAAGACGGAATAAAAAAACAAAGGAAAATAAAATTTAAAAAATATTTAGTAATATAGGCACCGTACCTATATACTTTCGTATGCATTTAGTTAAAAGCTGTTAATTTGATTTGAATCCTGGATCTTATTAAATGTTTGTATAACCCGTAGCAGGTGATAAGTGAGTATTGAAAATGACTGCCTACCACTTCCGGGAAAACAGACGTGATTTTTATGCATCTGCAAATGTTTCTTAAGAAGTGTGGGTGTTTTCTATGTAGGTATAACTTGTTGCGGAAACATTTCACAGAAACATTGACTAAACCTTAACTTTAAGCTATCTCAAACGAAAAACTAAATAATAATGTATCTATGTACGTATAAGTATATGTGTGTATGTATGTATATATATTTTGTATATGTGTGTGTTAGGTATATAAATGTTTACATATTATGTTCTTTATAATATGTTTTAATTTAAAAAACTTATCTCTCATTATATAGATTGGTAAAAAATGCCTAAGGCATTAAGTCTTAAATAAATAAAATAAATATAATCGGATTATATTTACGAAACAGTAAATATGTATTTATATCAGGTGTCTAGTACCCATAGTACAAGCTATGCTTAATTATGCATTAGATTGTATGAAATATTTATTCTGAGAAATACATTGCAATACAATACCACTTTGTGTAATATGGCAGGTTTGCAATGCTATGTCATTTAAAATTCGTATAAATCGATTTAGTAGTTTCGGCGTGAAAACGTGACATATAGACAGATATACTTTTGCATTTATAATATTAATAAAGAAGTAAGGTTATATATACAACTGAACAGACACATGTGAACTTGCCTAAATATTTTACATAAATTATAATTCCTTCCTCAGATTATTTACAAATTCATTCAAAGCCTGAAAAGCACAGCTGTTCTCAATAAAGTAGTATTTGAGCGTTCATCTAAATTTAACTTGTTTTCAAAACTCCCATTTTCATGTAGCTGAAATAACAAATCGTTCTTCATAATAATGTTATAATGATAGTAGACAATGTTGGGCGGGTGAGCTCCCACGCATTTCTGGGCCTCGCTTAGCAAGCCCTTTTCATTATAAATTTAGCTGAGTTGGTATAGTGTGAGGTTTCCATTACCTAACATAACAGTTTGTTATATGTATATACCTATGTACATATAACAAAGTATGAACCTACTATTTATAGACGAGAGTAATGTATAATTTACATTAATTCAACTAACGCACAGTTGATGACACCGCAATGGTATAAAAAAGCGGCCAAGTGCGAGTCGGACTCGCCCATGAAGGGTTCCGTATCAGCAAGTAATATCATATAAAAGTTCTTGTAGTTCGTTGTAACTTTGATCGATGTTTTTACAATAGTGAATTGATTGAATGAAAGATAAAATGCGGTTTACGATTTATAACGTATTAAAAAAAGCTACTTACTAGATTTCGTTCAAACCAATTTTCGTTGGTAGTTTGCATGATGATGTACAACATATATTTTTTTTAGTTTTATCACTCTCTTATTTTAGAAGTTACAGGGAGGGACATGGACACACTTTTTTCCACTTTGGAAGTGTCTCTCGCGCAAACTATTCAGTTTAGAAAAAAATGATATTAAAAACCTCAATATCATTTTAGAACACCTATCTATAAATACCCCACACGTATGGGTTTGATGAAAATTTTTTTTTTTAAGTTTCAGTTCCAAGTATGGGGACCCCCAAAATGTATTGTTTTTTTTCTATTTTTAATTTTCTAGACCCACATAATATACATACCCATTTGATCTACACTTGTCTAACTTTTAGGAGTACTTTATATGTATTATTCATTGAAATTTTATGTTAGGCTTTTTTAGGTTACGATATAAATTTCCTTCGGCTTGCAGGGGACCCCAGACCCAAAAGTACGTGGTGTTTCCACTAAGGCTCACTGGCCGGCTTCATGGTCTGCGAAGGACCCAGACCAATAGATTCCAAATCTCAAATCCATCTCACACCTATCTCACTCAACTAACAATAGTTAAGTAAATGGAAACGTATTAGCGAGGGGGAGCAGGTGCATTACATCGTCTGCTTCTCAATTTTGGGGGAGTACGGGAAGAAGTTCGCTGCCTGTGGGCGTCTTCGATTCATAGTCCTCTATGGGACACCCGTGTGGTCTAAAGACCTGGCAGATTTCTCCTGCTGTTAGGATCAATACTCTCCCTGCAGCGGCTCATGACCATACGGATCCGCATACCGCACGATCTCGTATGAGGTAACAACGGTCCTGGTGCAATATCTCAAACCTTCGACATTCTGATCGACATGGACACGATGAGTGCCGGATCATGAGCCCTGGTCGGACAGATCGGACGAAACCTGTCTCCTTCTTTGAACACGTTATGCTTCAGTAGCGGGATCTGGAAAGGACCGATCCCGCTCGAAGGCGACGGCGAAAGGAACGCGGAAAATATCGCTAATTCCTCAAATCGTAGCGCTGCGGCCACTTCTCGGGGAGATAATTAATATCGTTTGACTTAGGTAATAATCAAAGAAATCAACATATATTTCATTTATCTATAGCTTTAAGAGCGATCTTCACAACAAAGGATTAAATCATCGCAATGAAAGAAATAATCTTCAATCAAGCTACCCTAATCGATGTCTACCGGATCGTGCTCTTAGCGGTTAATAGAAAAAGGTCTGAGGGGACCTCCTTGTGTATACATAGGATAAAAGGAATTATGAGCATATTTTTACGTACGTTTTCTTCGTGTTTTATGTTAATTAAAGCTTGCCTAAAGCATTTGTGGCACGGCTTACATTCGATTGTATTAGAAGTATAGTTCATTATAATAGTAGTTTAAACTGGCATAGTATCTAGATCTCAATTACAGCAAACATTGATGTTTTACTTTAACTACAGAATAATAATGTTCAAGAACTCGATGTGTTCAAAACTCGAAAACGATTGTCTAGATCCGACTCCGACTCTATTCAACAAAGTCTGCTAAAAAAAATATAGTTTACCTAACTACTAAGCACCGTACTGCACCATATTATTGATGTTCTCTGCACGCTATGAAAAATCTAATTTATTTTTAACAGTTGAAAGTTGAATTTATACAATGCGAAAGTTTAATAGAATAAAATTATATCTTTTGTGTCTAAAAGTTACGGGCTTAATAATAAAGGATCATCATATCAGAGAACAGAAAGGTAAACTGAGTTCATGTGAAAATGGATATCCTACTATTTAATTATAAACGCAAAAGTTTGTGAGTATGTATGTATAAATGTATGTTTGTTGCTCTTTCGCGCAACAACTATTGAACGGATTTGAATGAAACTTTACAATAATATAGCTTATATATCAGAATAACACATAGGCTACTTTTTTTTTGCAATAATCAAGATACATGGGCGAAAGCTAGGTGACTATAATACATACAATACATAAATCGTAGATGTCAAAATGGATCACTGTTTATCTCCTGTCAAAAGTTCAAAACTTCACAAGTTGCTATGCATAACACACTTGCATAGCAACCATAATGATAGTTTGTAAATGGCTAATTTAAAAATGAGTTCTGGTTAATCACATATTTAGGCTACTTTTTATCCCGAAAATACGCGGGTATAAGTTATAATATAATTGTAGGATGTAAATAGGAGGTTAAGTAGACAGTTCATTGTGATAGTTTTCTTTTTTGCAAAAAAATCTGCTACTTTACAATAAAGAGGACTTAAAACAACTATATAGTCTGCATTACGGCCCTTAGCCTCTCACATACTGACAGAGTAAATTTTGACATTTCCCCTTAATGATCTTTATTGATTTATTTATTTATCTGTGTACATGTTTATATTTAAAAATTTACTAAGGAATGGAAAATTCCACAATAACGTAGTGCAAAATGTAAATTCATTTCATAACCGTGACGATGTTTGTTCGCGGTAACATCCTAGTGACCTAGAATTCTTTCCAAAACCGCTATGTACAATGGAGCCAGACTTTTGATACACAGACACATCGTGACTTCCAAAATATCTCGAAACGAATTCAGTACTGACATGTCCAAGTTCAAAGAGCTTTTGCAGTCAGCGAAAGAAGTAGTGGTTCTATCTGGTGCGGGTATAAGTGCTGAATCTGGTATACCTACTTACCGAGATAAGGGTGACATTTGGAGAACTTTGCCGTCCTCCGTTTTGAATAGTCCAGAAACTTTTAGGGATGATCCTGGTTTAGTGTGGGAGTTTTGTCATCACAGACGTGAGATGGCCTTAAAAGCACAACCAAATGCGGTAACTACTACATTTTATATAGTTCGTGAAAATGCTATCGTTTCTTTTCGCCTACGTTCCAAAGTGAATCTCTTGAAACTCTTAAAATGCCTGTTACAAAAGTGTCGCCACATAGATAGCGTTGCTAAAAAGTTGATTGCAATAAACATGTTGCAATCGGTAATTAGTAATATTAAATTTAAACTAATATTATAAAGCTATAATACTTTGCTTTGCTTATTATGAATACTTTGCTTGTTAATTTGTTGGAACGTGCTAATCTCAGAATATTCTGATCCGATTTGAAAAATTCCTTCAGTGTTAAATAGTCCATTTATAGGGGAAAGCCATAGGCTATATATACCTTGACCAATGAGAGGGAAGTAAAATGTTTTAAAAACGTGGGAAAGTTATTTCTTTTGAGAGCTTTATTGCATGCGCAGCGTAAATGGTTAAAGATTCGTGAAAACAATGAATGAAAGAAATGTTCCTTTTAAAAAGTCAATCTTTTAAGGTTGGCACACTTTAGCCGTTTTATTTAATAATTGTAATTAGTTGACCTCTTATGACATCACGCACTCTGCGTCTTCTATTGCACGTAGCAATAGAAGACGCAGACGGGCCTGAGAGTTTGTCATTTTAGAGAATACCTACCAGAAATCGATCGATCAAAAATAAGAAAGAATAATATAATTATTTTAAACTAGTTGACCCGGCAGACTTTGTACTGAATCATTAAATACCTCAATCATTAAATAGAAGGCCTTAACTTTTGTATAAAATAAACTTAAAACAAACAAAAGGAATCCATAATTAATTTAAAAAATGAAATTGTTTTTTATATATTTTAAACCTCTGGACTTCAACAAATATATAATATAATAATTCGAGACCAAAATTATCCAAATCGGTTCACCAATTCTCGAGTTTTAGTGATACTAACGAACAGCAATTCATTTTTAGGGTTCCGAAGTTTATGACTTCGAACCCTTATAGATTCGTCATGTCCGTCTGTCCGTCCGTCCGTCCTCGACTTGCCGTCCAAACGGTAAGTGCTAGAAAGATGAAACTTTGCATGAATATTTATTGTAATTACGTCAACAAAGTGCTACAATAAAGTTATGAAAAATATTTTTATTTGGGGGTACCTCCCCAACACGTAAAGTGGGGATGTTTTTTTTTTCACGCGGCTACCCTATTATGTGGGGTATCATTAGATAGGTCTATTATAACTCGTGCGACCTAAGATGGCACCTGACTCAAATGTCAGTCGTTTAAAGTACTGAGTGCAAGAAAAATACAATTTATTCTATTTGTTTTTTAATTTCAGTTTTTTATTTTGCTTCAATTAGTTTCTCATAATATACTACTTTATCTTAAATGTTATTTTACTACCTGAGTTAAGAAATTACATATGCATACCAATAGGAAGCAGCCTCATTCATTATTTACCCGAATGCATTCTTCGTGCAGTGATTTAAATAATATTACGTAATACCTAATATCAATTTAAATGAAATTAGGAGCTGAAATATGGTTATAAAATACAATTTAAAATCGTCATGATAAGCCTTTTAATCGTAGTCTCTGAAAATCATATGTATATGGATATTCTTTATTTTAAACTATTGCGTCTCATAGTCGTCATGCTGGTTTTTTTTTGTGTGCCCTTTCTTAAAACAATTGGGTTATCCAGACGAATCTAATGATATATTTCTAAAATAAATTCGTGGAGTGATTTATATGACATTAGGTAATACCTAATACACTAAAATTATTCTGGAAAGATTCTTGCAAAGGTAATAGTGACGCTAACGCTACTCATAGGATGACAGAGGGGTATCACGCGGGGGAACGGTATCATGTTTCGTTTTGAGCCAGGTGCCATCTTAGCTCGCACGAGTTATAAAAACAATAAAGGGTTTCTAAGACGATTTTTTGATTTAGGTATCCGTTTGCGAGGAATTTCACTTTAAAGGGCACTTTTTTGTAAAAACAGGGCGTCCCCCCCTCTAAAAGCTAAACGGCTGGCTCAAAAAATCTGGAAAAATTCGTGATAGTGGTCCATATAATGAACTTTAAAGGAAAACTATAACGCATTAGATGACTTTGTTAGTTCAGGAGTTATGGAGGCTTAACTTTTACAATGCGCTTACTTGGAAAACGTCATGCAAAATTAACGCATGAATACGTAAACATAAGAATCCATTGGATACGATTTCTAATTTACGGACCATTATGGGTGACTGAGGAACCCTTTCCTGTGCGTGACCTGACACGCACTTGGCCGATTTTTTATTATATATATAGATTCTGTAGCTACTGGTTAGTGTGAATTTACCTTCTTATTCTATTTTAAGTTGAAAGTATTTCAATGAAAGATTTAGTTGTCATTCAGGGTTATGATTTTTACTTACATTGATACTGACTGCCTTGTTGGTCTAGTGGTTGGCGTATGCGGCTGCTGATCAAGAGGTCTCGGGTTCGATTCCCGGGTCAGATCAAAAATTTGTGTAATTTACAAATGTTTGTTTCGGAGTCTGGGTGTTTTTCTATGTATAATATGTATGTATTTACAAAAAAAATAGTATATTTATGTATTTATATCATTTGTATAGTACCCATAATACAAGCTCTGCTTAGTTTTGGACTAGATGATGTTGTGTGTAAGATGTCCGAAAAACATATTTATTAAAAAAAACTATTTTTTTGTACATTACAGGGTCACATAGCTATAGCTCAGTACGCAGAAAGACATGCAGCCGATAAAAAGGTGACAGTAGCGACACAAAATATAGATGGTTTGCATTCTAGAGCCGGTACGAAAAATGTCATCGAACTTCATGGTACTCTGTTTAAAACCCGTTGTACTAATTGCAATGAGGTCTTAGTTAACACCGACAGTCCTATATGTCCGGTACGTATCTACTAAATGAAGTAATGCTCTTAATTTCTAGTACACAGTGCCTGAATTGATCAATCTCTTGACTGTCTAAACGATTTAAAAAGTCAATCATAACATATATATAGGCATTTTTCCAGGCACTTCAGGGCAAAGGTTCAGAAACTTCTACACAACTGTACTCCGATATTCCTGAAAAAGATCTACCACATTGTAAAAAGTGCGGTGGTCTATTGAGGCCTCATATCATTTGGTATGGAGAAACGGTGGAGTATGAAACAGTCAAGCGATTAGGTACTGTATTTTAAACTAAGATATTTAGAAATATCTTATTATTGTTATGCTTCTTGTTTATCGTACCCATTTACTTTTGCCGCAGAACCAGTTCTATCAAAGTGTAACATGTTGTTAGTAGTCGGTACTTCTTCAATTGTCTACCCAGCAGCTGCATTCCCCACTGTGATGTCAGCAGGAGGATCAATTGTAGCTGAGTTTAACATTGAACCGGCACCAGCTTCGACCATGTTTGATTTTTATTTTGCTGGCCCATCTGCCGCAACTTTACCAGTAGCTTTAAGTGACTAAAATAATTATGTACCTACTGAAATATAATGTATAGAAACTGGAATATTTTTTGTCTTCTTTAACCACTCTTAGAATTCACTCCATTTTAAAAGTAAGCTAAACACGACATAATCGAAATGTCGTACTATCTTATGTTCATGTTAGGTACTACAGCCTAAACTGTTTCTGTTGTTTGCAAGCCCACCCGTGATCAGTACGTGCCATCATGGCGTCACATAAAAGTCTTCTCCAGTACCTAGTGGTTTCTTCGAAACGGTACAATTTTGAACTTCTCCTGTGCTCATTCCGCCGCCTCTGTAACGGTTACGGGATATCACTTGCTCACAAAAAGCACACTGGTGGGATTTCACCCACTCTCATTTTCGCCACGAGGTCAAAGCATCCTTGCAGACACACCGAAAAATAAAAGTGGGCGTCGGAGTGCATCGGTGGGCGATTGCGGGCGATGGTGGACGTCGGAGTGCGGATACCTAAATACAACTGTAATTTTCTCTGTATGACTTAGGTACATCTAGTGTGCAATCCAATATAATGGAGAAATATTTTGATTTTCCATATTTTTTTATGGTCATGCCGAGCAAGTCAATTATTTCATTCTGAATTTGCTAATAAGTGGATGCGAGAATCCCAAAATCGATCAGAATGGTGTGCAATGGGAGAGGCCTATCTCCAGCAGTGGACTGCGATAGGCTGATGATGATGAATTAGTGTCATCCGACTGCAATATGATTTCGAGGATTGAATTCTGTGAATATATTCCCACATGACGGTATCATAGCATGCTATCATTTCGATAGCTTTATCATGTTCATATAATGTATTTCGAGATCCCCACAAAGACAGACAAAGATGAAATACAATTTTGATAAGTGCTATGATTATTTCTAATACATCACACCATTGTTTTATTTCCGATTGTAATAGTCTCAGTTGCATTTGATTTACAGTAGTTTTACTTTTTAGTATATTACACCTCAAAACAACTATTATCAAAATAATTTAATGAACTATACGTTAATCATCGAGAAAAAAGCTCAGAGGGGGTTCCCTGCATTTCGACAGTCCTACTTTTCATAGAATTCTTAGGACGCCACCAAGTGGCAGCCCATTGTGCATTCAGTCGGTTGATGCACAGTTTTATCTATGCGAAGACATTTCTTATTCTTCAGGTGGGGTGGGTATCATGACAATGACTTGAATTACGTGATGAATCGCCCGATTTGCCGACGCCCGAAACGTGCCGCTAGCGTGCGGTGCACGCTTTGCACGCCCGCTAACGGCGGGCCTGCCTATGAGCCTACGCAGTTAAGACAGGCAGATTTTGACTCTCGTATTTAAACGATAATCACACATCGAAAACCATTCGTTATTCCTGAACGAACTGTTTTATGTCACTATGACATATCATTCAGTCACATGTAATGTTATCCTGTCATTGTTCAAAACAATCAATATGTATTATTCATAATACATTACTAAATAGACCTTTTAACCTTTGTATTATGTGCACTATTTTGCTTAAATCAATTCGTAGAACAATAGTTGATTATAGTTCTTTAAAAGTCATGGCTTCACGGCAGTCAAGTGATATGACGAAATTTAAAGAATCTTTGAAATCGTCAAAACACGTAGTTATACTTTCCGGAGCCGGTATTAGTGCTGAATCTGGTATACCAACGTTCCGTGGAGCAGGGGGATTATGGAGGAAATATCAAGCGTCAGCTTTAGCCACTCCTGGGGCTTTCCGAACTAGTCCAAGCTTAGTTTGGGAGTTTTATCATTATAGACGAGAAGTGGCTGCTGAAGCTGAACCTAATGCGGTAATTAATAAGTTATGTGTATAGTAGTTTAAGAAGTTAATAGGAAAGTAGTTAGTAGTCTGAGAATCAAGTATTAGTATATTTCTTTAATGGAACTTCATGGTGAAAAAAAAATAAGGCATTTTTTTTCTATATTTTATCAGAATTGTACCATAGGTAATACATATTTTGTTAAATATGTTGATGGTATACCTACCAAGTGTACATTTTCACACAATGAAAAACTTAACTTGGGTCCTTTATGAGGGGCGTGAAAAAGTATCTCACTAAGTCGCCATAGTCTGGGTCGGCATCACCTTACTTCCTACATTGCAGACAGTCTGGGTGGCCTCCACTCCTGGATTCTACTCATGCTTCCCATTAGGCACAGTAGTCACTTTGGCAGGCATCAAATAAAAAATAAATTAAAAAAGATGTGATATAAAACATATTGAAATGAGCATTTTAATTTTTTCAGTAAAATAAGTAAAAGTAAAATAAGTAAGTAAAGTCCTTTATTAAATAAAGTAAGTACATACTTTATTAAATAAAGTACTATGGTCCCAATGACAGATTTTCATGACCAAGTCCCTCCCAATCGAAAATTCGTGAAATGCATTAGGGATTTATACTATGAATACATTGAATACTCGCGACCGTCAGCTGCGACTCCGTGGATGGGGTGGGCAGTGGCCGTCTCCCACGCATGGAGAAAAAAAAAAATTTTTGTCAATTCCTCCCATTTGAAAATTTGTTATATTATAGTTTACCTAATATTTTGAAGGAAAAACAAAGTCAGCTGACCATAACATGGTGGATGATACATCAGCTAAAAAAAAAACATTTTCAATGATTTCCTCTCAACTAAAAAACCTGGTGATCATTTGTATGCTACTCATCATCTGCCTTCCCTTATCCCAATTTTATTTGGGGTCGGCGCAGTAGGTTTTATCCTTCCATTCTACTCTTACACTCGTCATTTCACTGTTAACTCCCTTCCTATTCATATCTTCTTTCACACAATCCATCCACCTTTTCTTTGGTCTACCCCTTGCCATGTAACCTTCAATTTCCATACCTAACATTTTCTTTGCCTCATTTTCCTCATCCCTCCGCATAACATGTCCATACCAAGATAACCTATTACTTCTTAGCTTTACATCCAGTGGCGCAACTTTCAGACTTCCTCGTATGTATTCATTTCTGGCCTTGTCCATCCGTGTTACACCACACATCCATCTTAGCATTCGCATTTCAGAAACGTTCAGGCGTCTCTTATTCGCTTTCTTAATGGGCCAACTTTCAGAACCATACAGGATGGCAGGTCTGATGATAGTTTTATAGACCTGTCCTTTAAGTTTCAAGGGGAAACTAGGATCACAGATTGTCCCCGCCACTTCACCCATCCCGAATTGATTCGGTGTTGTACAGTTCGATCAATCTCACCATCACATTGCAGTAGAGAGCCAAGGTACTTGAATTTGAAGCAGACTACTATGAATGAAAAAAAATATCAGCTTGCTGTATCTCAGTGGAAAGTTTGTCAGCTGGTACCTTGAAAAGTGTAATGCAGCAGCATCTATCACCTACTGAATTTTATCCCTTGACTTACAGCTAGCTGATTTTTTTCATTGTTTACTAGAGTATGTTAATAATCATCTTATAAATTTTCATCTGGGAGGAAATAACAATTCTTAAGCTATTAGGCAGTATGCTTGATTTGAATGTTTTGATAATGACTAAATGACTAAAAAAAATTTGTTTTCTCCATGCGTGGGAGGCTGCCACTGCCCGCCCCACCCAATAGTCGTAGCTGACGGTCGAGAGTATTCATAGTAAAAGTCCCCAATACATTTTACAAAGTTTCGCTGGAGAGAAAAAAATTTTTTAGGCTTGTAGTTAATCAGTAAACTTGTTCAGTAATGAAAACAATCATATTGATAATAGTTCGTCCTTCCAGGGTCATATAGCAATAGCTCAATATGAAGCAAAACATGGCTCAGAAAAATCAATAACAGTAATTACTCAGAATGTGGATGGGCTGCATGCAAGAGCTGGTACCAAAAATCTAAGAGAACTTCATGGAAACTTGTATAAAACAAGATGTACTAAGTGCAAAGAGGTTTTAGTCAATAAGGATAGTCCTATCTGTGAGGTAAGATAACTTTATGTGATGCATCACCTAGTAAAGAGATATCAGTTTCACTGCTTGCTAATAAAGTCCCACTATTTTGAACTTAATAACCAGACACAGATTGATATAAAATGAACCCTCATTTCAAGAGTTGTTTTACTGAAAAAGGATCACCTGTTTTGTATGAGTTACTTGTACATATAAATATCCTATTACATATATATGTATATATATAACAACCGTCACGCATCATATATAACAACGCACAATATACATGCAACACATGTTAGCAATATTACAGCTTTACAATACAATGTGACTGCATCGTTGACCAAGTGGTTAAAGCAGTGGAAGGGGTCCAGAAGGAGAAAACAGTTCCCTGGATTCCTCCCAAAATACCGACGCAGAGAGGTCACACCGTGTGGTTTTAGTCGGTTGGAGTCCGACACACCGATCCGCCGCAAGCCCCGGCGGGGTGACGGTCCGACGAGATTTCCACACATAAAAAAAAAAGTGGTTAAAGCAGTCGCCACATCACTTTATCACTTTTTTAAAGTGGGTAAAACAACATAGCAATATTGTTTCAAGTGGATCAAATTTCACATGAGACAATATTTGCACAGTTCAACTAGTAATACTGCAATATTGATGAAGTTGCATAGTTCAGCTAGTTTTACAATGACTCTAAAATAGTAAATTAAGCTGGCTAATTGTCAATGCTATGTATTCCAGGCTCTAGCAGGCAGAGGTGCACCTGATGTTAATGTTGTGGGTTCAGATATACCTGAGAAATATCTACCTCATTGTAAAAAACCAGGCTGTGGAGGCCTATTAAGACCACACATAGTTTGGTTCGGTGAAAATTTGGACCCTGCTGTACTAGAAAAGGCTGGTAAGTCAATCATTCCTTTTAATGTTTAAATTGATAATACATTTTATTGAAGTGATTTTACAAAAAAATGGGGTGATTTCAGATATTTAAAAGAGGACAAACCTAATTATAACTTAGTTAACTTTAACATTATAACTTTAACATTTTAACTTAAAAATATAACTTAGTTTACTTTAAAATTATAACTTAGTTAACTTTAAAATTATAACTTAGTTAACTTTGATGTCTTCCTTTGGGCAAACATGCATTAAGTTTTCATATATATTTAGCGAAGAATAGGGCACGACTCTCGGGTACTCACCCATTATGGTAGGTAAATTTAAAATCGTGTCCAATAGATAATTGTTATGTTTACTAATTATTTCTTTATTTTTGTACGAAGTTTTCCAAGTAAGTGCATTTTACAAATTAAGCCCCTATAACTCCTGAAATAAAAAAAGTTATCAAAACCGCTATAGTTTTCCTCGAAAGTTCGATATATGGACTACTATCATTAATTTTTTCAGATTTATTGAGCTAGTCGTTTAGCCTTTAGAGGGGGGGGGGGGGGACGCCCAGTTTTAACAAAAAAGTGCCCTTTAAAGTGGAATTTCTTGCAAACGGATACCTACTTAAATAAAAAAATCGTCTTACAAACCCTTTATTGTTTTTAAAAGACCTATCTAATGATACCCCACACAATGGGGTAGCCGCGAGCAAAAACATCATTCCCACTTTACGTGTAGGGGAGGAACCCCAAATAAAAATACTTTTCATACTTTTATTGTAGCACTTAGTCGACGTAATTACAACACATATTCATGCAAAGTTTCATCTTTCTAGCACTTACCGTTTGGACGGTAAGTCGAGAACGGACGGACGGACATGACGAATCTATAAGGATTCCGAGTCATAAACTTCGGAACCCTAATAAAAACTGAGTTTGAAGTTATAATGGTATATGTTTCAGGAGAAGTCATGTCGACTTGCGACATATGTCTCGTAGTTGGCACATCGTCTGTTGTGTACCCGGCGGCCATGTTCGCGCCGCAAGCCGCCGCTAGAGGCGCTGTCGTCGCAGAGTTCAACATTGAACCCACGCCTGCCACACACGAGTTCCAATATTACTTTGAAGGCCCTTGTGGGACTACATTGCCTTTAGCTTTAGGAGACTAAGCAATTATAATTATGTTATAGATTAAGTAAAGAAAGCTTATGAGTGTTATGAGGTATTGTAGATATGTTGACAAGTGGGTTTTGGTAAATACTCTATCGTCTAGGTGCTAGTGACATGTAAATGCATGTAAAAATAAAAATAAATATTTATTACACTTATTAATAGAATAAATTATATTTCTAAACATAACAATTATCACGTTTTCTTTTTGTGTTTCCCAAAAAATTTGGCCATATTACTGACTGTCATTCCAAAATTACAATTTGGTATAAGTGATTTCTGAAACAAGAAAATAAATTTACTTGAATGTTTTTATGTTTAATAACAACAATCCATACTAATATTATAAATTGCAACTCTGTCTGTCTGTCTGTTATGCTTGCATGGATAAACTGCTACGCTGCAATAAATGAAATTTTGCAATGGAAATACTTTGATTCTTGAAGAAGGAAATGGGCTACTCTTTAGGATTAGCTGAGCTGGCTGAGCCGCAAGCAAAAACTAGTTAAACTAAAAAAAAAATTCTTCAGCCAAGTTTGAGATGTGTAAACACTCATTGAATAATATAAGTATGCTCCCTCATAAGACTTAGTACTTTAGAAACTTACTTGTACAAAGGAAGGTAATGCCGACATTGTTTGAGCTCTTGAATATCTCTCATCCACTAGTAAAATGCACGCATAATCGTTTGCATGTCTCACAGCCCTTCCTAAAACATACCAATTAGTTACCTACCTAATTATTTATACTTAGAACATAAATAATCTATACAAATAAATAAAATTGGAGTGTCTGTTTGTAATATCAAACAGTTCTTTACTAAATGCATATCAAAGTATATACAGTACTAACATCAAAAATGCAATTTTTAATTTTTTTGTCTGTTGTCTGTCTGTTTGTTCGGTGTAAACTCTGCAACTGCTGGATTGATTTTGACGGAACTTTCATGGGCAGAAATTTTTACTGCGGTTTTACTCGCAATTTATAAAAATAATTGTGGGACTCAGTTAGTTAATAAAGTTCAGATTATGATAAATATTAAAATTCTGTCATCGCTATTGTTGAATCTGCCTTTTCTTCACAAATTTAGAGGACACTAAACAGGAAAATCGATAAAAATGCATGCAATGGGAGAGTCCAGCAGTGGATTGCAATGAGATGATGATGAGACAGAAAATATTCTCTCTCAAGTAAATTAAAAAGCAGTTCACTAAGTTCTAAAAATAACTAAAAAGAGCTCTTCCTTTTGTAAGGTGTATCAACATAACAATTCTCACCAATACACTGATTAACAGCTTTCATACAGAGATTTTCGTAATAAACACTACCAGCGCCACCGCCTGCAGTTTTATTCAAATAGTTCATCTTCTCCTGCAGTTCCGGTGATTTAACATTAGGGTACGGCATTCCAATTACTAACACACATCGACCTAAGTCATCACTGAAAACAAAACGTTTCTTATTAATTACTGCCTTAACGATTAGTATTATTTAACCGTCTTCAAAAAAAGGAAGTTCTCAATTAGGTTTCATTTTGTATTATTCTTTTTTATGAATATAGAAATTTTTAGTGAATTAAGAAATGAAAGGTGATTCGCCGCCATCAACACCTTCAGCCAGATCGATTGTTGTGGAGATGGAAGTGGAGAGAATGTCAGAGACAACCGGGTATTTTTTAATTTCAGATAATTTCGTGTTATTTTATATTTGTGTAAGCAAAATTATTATTATTGTTTTAGCTGATTTTTTCCCTATTACTGTTGAATCATCAATATAACATCAATGACCGAAATCATTTTTTAAATAAATGAAAAAAAATCATGCCTTAGTTTCATTTCAATGTCGTGTTGAATAAAAGTAAACATGCTGTACCAAACTATAGGTACTAACACAGATATGTGACAAGACAGACAAAGGTAAGTTTCATTGGCACAGATATGTGACAGTTGCAGGTGATGTAGATTCACGCACACATTGACAAATTATCGAGCGTTTCCAATATTTGAAATCATTGACTTATTTGTTGATTTTCATAAATAATTTGTATGAACTTATGGCGGTGTATTATTTATATGCATTCATCATTTAATCTAGTTTATGGTAACATCATTTTCACGGGGCGTGGACCTAAAATCATGCTTCTATGAATAGTATGAGTGTAGGATATGAAATAGGTCCATTGGTTCATAATTTTTACTCTAGAATATATTTCCGTCTTCTATTTAGCAATTTAGGCAGTTTTATGTTAAGCCAAATGTACTAGCTATACTAATTAGTGCTTACCAACATCACAAACCAAGTAATCAGGTCCTGGGACTAGCCAGTTGTCGACCTTCAAGTTAAACTCAAAGGAGAATTATGCTAATCTTATTTGTACTTTTCAAATTAGAATTTAGTCCATAATTTGTTCTGTACTTTCAATATTTTTGATATCAGTGGATGTGTATGTTATTGGTCAGTGTTTTTAAATGAAAATATGTTGTTGTAAAATAAGTTTTAATTTTAAAAATCTGAGAATTTACACGGCGTACAGGTTTTCAGCCCAAGACTCGTGGTTATTGGGCTGTATAATATTATTAAAACATTATTTATTAACGGAATTCAGTCTATAACCACTATTAGTTATCTGGCTTTCAATAACAGTCGTCAGTGTGAACAATTTCATTCATTGAAAGGCAAATTTCATAAAAATACATAGGCGCGCGCAGCCCGCCTTTTCACTCTCGCCCGCCGCGACTGACGACGTAGTTTTTTTTGGCGCCCTTGTGATATTCGAAAGGTTAATTTAACTGCCTTGTTGGTCTAGTGGTTAGTGTATGCTGATCAAGAGGTCTCGGGTTCTTATCCCGGGTCGGACCAAATGTTTGTGTGATCCGCAAATATTTGTTTCCGAGTCTGGATATTTTCTATGTATAATATGTATATATTTACAAAAAAAAAGAATGTTTATGTATTTATATCAGTTGTCTAGTACCCAAAATACAAGCTCAGCTTAGTTTGGCACTAGATGGCGTTGCGTGTAAGATGTCCGAATTTTTTAATTATTTATTTAAAATTGTTGAGAGTACAAGGTGAGACTGTAATCAACAACCCGTAATGTCCAACTGCTGGCCTCGGATATCCTCTAAAGAGAGGGTTAAGGCCATACATCTCCACGCTGGTCGAGTGCTGGTTGGGGATCAACTGGGACCAACTGTTTATATCACGTCACTAATGGTCACACATCCAGGTACTGTCTGCGCCGTCGTTGCCTACCTTCGGTGATTGTTTATTAATATTTAGAGCAAGTGGGCTATGAACGAAGGGGAGACTATATCTATACTAAACACAGAAAATTTGATATCAATTGAATTGAAGAGGTTACCAGAAGTGACGTACTCGTAGCCAATTGGCAACTGAGTTAACACATTGTAAAGTTGAGCAAACTGAGCTAAGTCGAGACTTGACCCCTCCGTGAGTTAGAGAGTTCGTCAAACCTTCATTACAGATAGGTTAACAACAGTCTCTACACAAAACTTCGATATTAGTTGGATTGTAGAGGACTGATAGACCGCTCTGCGTAAGCAATCTAAATTAAGTCGTATATTAGTAGACTTAAAGCCTATTTTAGAATCAAATTTGGGAGTCTCAGTACATATATTACCTGAAATTTAATCCTTCACTAAGTTTTCCACCAACAACACTCAATAACAATGCTCCATTCTTTCCCCCCTCCTTATTTGAGATGGCAGCTGCATATTTATTTAGTACCTAAAACATTTTCAACAATTATTATTTATGACGGTCTACAGGATCGAACCAAGTGGCGTGTAATTGGAGAAGCCTATGTCCAGCAGTGGACTGCGATAGGCTGATATTGATAGGTATCATGAATACACCGACCATCAATGGTCCATATATTTAACTTTATTTATTTTTTATTTAGGTTTGAAAAAGTATCGACACTGGTCTATAGAAGGCACTACTACAGTATACCATGAACCAATGTGAGTGAGTCAGAACCAAGAAAGAAATTGTTTGGCGGAGTAATACTTACTCTCGCATATCTTCTTTCATGCGTTCATTAGTTTCCTTATTGGACCAAAAAGGGCTGAACTGCCCCATTCATTTTAGTTGCATGGAACCGCTGTGTCCACGCAACAAAATACGTAGTATATTATTAGGTAGATTACGACTTTTGAAAATTATTCGAATATGGTTGCTATCTGCTAAGAAATAAGAGACAATTTCTTACTTGATCCACATCCGATGCAGATTTCGGTTCACGGAAAATACACTTCTTATTATTGATAGCTTCTATAACTTTAGTATTTTTCAAATGGTCATATACTGTTTGTTCGTAAGAATAAGAAGGTAGAAAGCAAACAACGCCTCCAGGTACTATGCTGCAAATGTTTCTTAATATTCGCCCCGTTTCGCTTAACTGAAAAAGTAATATAATACTTGATTTACTGTCATTTTGTAATGTAATATTACTATCTTTAGACACAACACATACAGTCATTGGAGATCTTAGGAACGCTTATAGGCTAATTATTATACATATATAATTTACGCTTGGACCAACTAAAGCGGATTACCAGTGAAAAAATCAGCCAAGTCCGTGTCAGGCCATGCACAGGAAAGGGTTCCTCAGTCGTACGGTACGTGGATTTTAAAATCGTATCCAATAGATAATTGTTATCTTTACGTATTAATGCGTTAATTTTGTATGACGTTTTCCAAGGTAGCGCATTTTACAAGTTAAGCCTCTATAACTCCTGAACTAACAAAGTCATCTAATCCGTTATAGTTTTCCTTCAAAGTTCATTATATGTACCACCATCACGAATTTTTTCAGATTTTTTGAGCCAGACGTTTAGCTATTAGAGGGGGGGGGGGCTGTTTTTACAAAAAATTAAAAATATTTTTCATAATTTTATTGTAGCACATTGTCGACGTAATTACATTACCTATTCATGCAGTTTCATCTTTCTGGCACGTACCGTTTGACAGACGGACATGACGAATTTATAAGGGATCCGAGTCATAAACTTCGGAACCCTAAATATGTGACGCAAACGGCGCAAAATTAATCCTTTTGAGAGTTTCCTTTGTGTGAGCTGTGTCAATGGCTAAAGTTTTGCTGAACTAATGTATGAAAGAATCGTTCTCCTTCAAAAGTTCTAAAATAAAGTTCACGGCAGTATATGTCTACCTTTTAAGGTGGGCTCACTATAACCATTTTAAAGTAAAAGAAAAACATTGTTTCAGTTGTATAACATAACGCTTTGGGCAATAGAAATAACATAGATAGGGCTGCGTGGGTCGTTTAGTGTATTAGATAATCATTTAACATACCAATTCATTAGACATTCTATTTTCATAAGAAAAATTTAATGTAACATTGGAAGGTCCCTTCGTCAAGCAAATACCAAGTACATTGTCAGGAGGCACTACATGTTCACATCTGACTATGTTGACCAGTTCGCTCTTCTCAGAGTTGCCAGTGAGGAGTGCTTCGAATTCATTTATTGGTTCCATTGTTCCTCCAGCTACTATCACCTGGAAATTAAAGTAAAAATCTTCTTATCAATCTTTTGGAAACGCATGACTGAAATGTTTTCGATAAAACGGTACCTAAAGTTTTTTTTTCTATACCTATTAATTTTTTACATGCCATAAACCTGTAATTTTGCATGAGCATACATAGAAGTAGAACCAAGCTGGTTTTAGCAGGAATGGACCAGCAGGACCAGGGAGTGTTTGATACAATTCTCGTACAGAAAATAGGCCTAAATTGACAGCATTTGTTCTGCTGTTTTTCATTGATGAGTGTGAGACCGGAGAACTTATGATGCAGAAGCATCTCACTAAGCTCCCATAGCACTTTCAATATGCCGCATTGTCTATATTCACAATGAGGATGGTCACCCCTTATCTTGGATTCTACTCAAGCTTTCCATCAGGTAGTTAGTTACTTTGGTGGGTGGTAGGCATAAATATTAAAAAAACTGATTAGCCGTCACTAACAGTTTAACTAGTCGAACTAACTACACACAATCACACACACAATAATTGTGCCAAAGAGAGTGTGATATCGTAATTAAATAAAATGTACAGTACTCACTAAACAATACTTACAGAACGACATTGTTTCACAACTTCACTGAAATGCTCAGCGGGATTCAATAGCAAATATTTGAGTTGTCCATTCTGGTCATCTCTATGAGCCAACACTCGCCCATTTTCGCTGCGATCGCAAAGCATGTCCAAGAAATCTAAGATTGCATATAGCCCGCTGCCCGCAGAGGTTTCTGTAGGTGTCTGAAAATAATAAATAAATATTTCGGATAGTTACACACAAAGTCATTTAGTCCCAAACTAAGCAGAGCTTTTATTGTGGGTACTAAACAACTGATTTAAATACATAAACATACTTTTTTTTTGTAAATACATACATATTATACATAGAAAACAGAACTCCAGACTCCGAAACACATATTTGTGGATCACACAAATATTTAGTCCGACCCGGGAATCGAACCCGAAGACCTCTTGATCAGCAGCCGCATACGCTAGACCAAGAAGGCAATTAATTTAAATCGATATATATTTACACTCGATTCCTAGCGAAAAGGGTAGACAGTGTTCGAGTCAATTACAGTAAGTTGGTCCTGGTATTTTAGAGACAAATAAACAATATATTGAAACATTTCATGAGTACCGTTAGGGACGAATAAAGGAGCTAATGATCCACTGTAACACCAATGCAAAGACAAGGAAAACTTGATACAAAACAACATGTGATTCGCATGGTATGGTAAGCCAAAACCTCCTATCTAAGGAGAGGCCTATGCCCAACAGTGAAATTTTTAAAAAATACCTCAAAAGAAAAACAAAATCCTTAAATTTACCAACATTTTCTGAGTAAAGGGACGAAAGTGTGTAACAGTTAGCAAAGAAAGAACACACTATTTGATTTGACCAATAAGCATGCATTATTACATTTAAACAATGAGCTTGACTTCATTGAATGTTATGACTTCATTTACTGTAAGACTTTTTTTTTAGGTACTTACAGTTACTGTCACAGGAGTAGGTTGTACTTCCGGTTTAGTATCTTCAATAATATCTCCCTTTTTCTTCGAAATATTGTTCATGAACATTTCAAACGAACTCTTTTTGCTGACTGTACGTTTATTCATTTCTTCTTCAAGAGTTTGTTGACTGTACCTCATAGAAAATCCGTGGAGCTTAGGAGCTAGTCTCGTATTTCTAGAGAACTCGACCAACGGACGCAAATTCATATGATCTATTTCTGCTTTTATTACGAATTCTTCTAGCGTAAAAATTGTAGTTTCTTCTTTTTTCGTCTCATTTGATTTGTTTTTAATCAAACCTGAAATTGTAAAAAAAGTTTATCGTCATAACCAGTACAACCTTCCTTTGACTCCATTTTACTTCCAAAATAAGTCTTATGGAAGTTACTTGGCTTCAGTATTTTTTGCTTTTATTTACATCAGCTTATATATTAATAAAACATGGAAATAAATAAACCTGTTCCAACATTTAGTCTGAACAAACAATTCTTTATAGATAAATATGTGTAATAATTACATAATATGTTATAAACATTATATTACTTAAATGAATATAATATTTATAACAAATATAACAAATATAATCTTACCTAACAATTTCCCCACAACAAAACTAATCTGATTCAGTGATAATAGATTTTTACTGCTTAATTTTGCTCTATACTTATTTATATAGAACTGTAAAAAAGTCTTCACGGCCGAGAGTTGCTTCATAGATACTGGGGCTGAATGTGCATTCTCTAAAGCAGCGGTCAAACCATGGGCTTCATCCAGAATTAGTATATTGTCCTGTAATTTGAGTGAAATGCCAGACCTAGCTCCTGAGCTAACTATCCCAGCATGGCTTATTAGAATTACCTGAAATGCAATAGAGTTATGATATCCAATGTTATTATAACTTAATGTAAAACCTGTAAATATTTTGTTTAGAATCAGCAATACAATTGGACAACAATTTGGATCACACAATGTTGTCGCATGTGGGACGCACAACACTTGGCGCAGTAGAAAACGGCGTGGCGACCGCTTAAACCGTCAGTCTGCACCATAGTTCCTGGAACGCCACCTATACCTCTGGCATAGTCATGCTATCGTCTATCGAGCGAGAGTGGTCATTGACACATTGAGTGTTAATTTTTCCGAGAGGAAATATTGACACATTGAGTGTTAATTTTTCCGAGAGGAAATATTGACACATTGAGTGTTAATTTTTCCGAGAGGAAATATTGACACATTGTATGACAATATTTCCGCGAGGAAGCTTTTTTATTTCTATATGTTTCTATTGTACCTACCTATTGTTTTTTATTAATATGTTTTGAGTGTTACGGCTTGTGTAAGCAAGCAGAATAAAGGACTAAACATAATTCTGCCTTTATGGAGAGCAATTTTTTTTTAACACATTGAAGGTAGATAGACTTGACTGCCTTGTTGGTCTAGTGGTTAGCGTATGCAGCTGCCGATAAAGAGGTCTCGGGTTCGAGTTTCGGATCGGACCAAATGTTTGTATGATTCTCTAATATTTGTTTCGGAGTTTGGGTGTAATATGTATAACTAAACTGCGGACCATCAGGCAGGAAGTGGAAACTATGCTTAAAGGAGGCGGTGGGCGGCAGCATGCACCGTGCGTCCACTCTGCGTATAACCGCACGAAGTGGAAGCTTATAACTTGTGGTCGCGATCCTCAGCATTGAGGGAACGACGAAGAAGAAGAATAATAATAAGTATGTATTAATAAAAGAAAAATAATGTTTATGTATTTATATCAGTTGTTTGGTACCCATAATTCAAGCTCTGCTTAGTTTGGGACTAGACGGCGTTGTGTGTAAGGTGTCTGAAATATTAAGTTATTTATAGATTGAATCAGAACATTAGTAGAATAAACAAGAAGTAAACTAATTTAAACACACCTCCGCATCATCCAAAGCGACTCTCGACGCATAATATGGGCATGCCTTCAACTCCTTGCTACATTTCACTATATCTTCCATATCCATGATGTCTACGAGCATTCTCTCTTTCAGTTTAGCAATATTTGTTTGATTGTAATACGGACAGCCTGTGCATGATCTTGTTTTAGTTTTCTTTAAAACTTTACCTTCTTCACCAACTGATGTTGTCTTTGTCTTAGATTTTTGCATATCTAAACATCTGATGAAAAAAAGACAGTAGAATGGGCAAGCAACAAGCAAGTCTTTAGCACTTGAAAATTTTACTAAAAATGTATACTTTACCTTTCATTTATAAGATTAACATTTTTTAGTTTATTTACTTCAGCATTTATACAGTAATGTTGTCTGGAAGCGAGTGTGACAACCTTAGTGTCGTCTTTGAAAGCAGTTCGTTTGATTTCTCCAATAAATTGGGACAACTGGCTGTGGGTTCTGCTACTTATGTAAATCTGGAAGTGAATGTAATAATTGTGAAAGCCACAACAACAGTGATTGCTGTAAATAATATAACTTTATGAGGAATTTTAGTCAAGAGTGAAATGTTCATGTATCATTAAATGGGCTTGTAGATGTAGTCTTTCTTCATTTTGAATATATACCTGTGTCGCAGAGGACTTTACAAACATACAAGAAACGGACACAAAGAATACCCATACTCAGAATAACAATTAGAATTTGCATTAGGGTTGGCATGTTTTATATTTTGTGAGTATTATCAATAATTATACCTTGATCCTATCATCATCCTCCACTTCTTCCTCTACAGGTTCTTCTGATTCTTGTTCAGCATCTTTGTCCACAAATTCCTCTAATAACAGATCTCTATCTTCTTCAGAATCTTTCTCTTTTAAATTATTCTCTTTATCATCACCATCATCTAACTTATCATCAACTTTTTTATTAAAGTAGTAAACAGAAGATTTGCTTGTTAAACTAGATTTCTGTTTAGATACACGGACTTTCATTTGATCAAAGAATTCTTTTTGTTTTTTTATTTTATCTAATTTTAGTTGTAATGTCACCAAAGCTTGGTTCTTCTTAATTTTATTATATTCCTCTTGAAGCCAGTCATCAGACCCTTAAATAAAATAATGATGGCAACATTATTGAAAAATGCCTAATAGGTTCTGGTAATGTTAGCTAGCTATGTATGTAAGCATAAATAGAGTTTAGCTATATTATAAATATGTTTCTAGATTTTATAAAAAATTTATAAAAATAAAAAAAAAACTACTGAAAAAAAAAATTAAAAGCAGGGAGGCCATGTCTGGCAGTGGACTGCGATATCCTGATACTGATTTAAACAAAAAACCATTTAAAGGCAAATAAATGAATTCCTACATAATAATATATGGAATTTGTAGAGAACATATTATTAAAACAAAACAAAATATGCCTCAGTGGCACATTGGTTGTGTATGCTATGTTTGAGGAACAAGTGTTTATTTGATCTACAGATATTTGGTTTGGAGTTTGGGTGTTTCCTCTGTATAATATATCTGTATTTACAAAAAAACTATGTAAGTATACTATCAGTCAATCATGTCAATGTCATAGTACAAGCTCTGCTTAGTTTGAAGCTAGATAGCGTTGTGTGTTACATTGTTTGAAATATTAATTATTTACTATCTCTGTCCTAAGGTGGTTTACCCATGGTTTTTGTTATAAATCGCAAGTGAAGCCGCATAACAAAGCTAGTTTACAAAACATTAGCCTAAGCTACTCCTGCCAGTGAAAGTCTCATCAAAATCGGTCCAGTCTTTTTAAAAAAAATATCTCTTGATTTCAATTTAATAAAAAACTGGTTATTTGAAATAACAAACAGACACTCCAAATTCATTTATTAGTATAGACTTATTTATGAAATGGTTTCATAAACATACCTGAGTTAGTTGATATTTCAACTTTCAGCTGTTCAGCCTCTTTCTCAATATCCACCAGAGATTTTTCATTGGTATCTTTAAGCCATTTTAGAACACCACAGCATATGCTTAACGATTTACCCTGAAGGGAAAATAATATATCCATTGAATTAGATAATTCAGAGAATTTTCGAAAATAATATTGTAATAATTAAATTATTACTAAATAAATATTTTGGTAGTTACTGTGTGTTTGAAAATGATGGCTGTCAGATAAAATCTGTCTGTAATTGATGGTGTTGTATAAACGTTTGAAATAGCGATATTTAATCAAATATAGTAGAAAAGCAAAAACTTCCGAGTTTTACGAGGACACAAGTACCTAAAATAGTGTACAATATACAGTGTAAAACGAGTAGACTATCTAATAACCTAAACTTACAGTTCCAGTAGGACTCTCAAATATTCCTAGCTTCCGATTTTCCAAAGTTACGTAAAGTTCCTTCATAAACTTTTCCTGGATATCATAAGGCTTGAAAGGAAAGGGAAATACTAAATCCATGATGGCGTATAAGTTACTAGTACACTGCACTAAAAACGCACTTCAGATTTTATTATTTTACTACATCACAAGTAGTAAAGCACAATAAATAACAAATCTAGTAAATAAAAACAAACCAGTACCCAATAACTGACTGACAGACTGACTGACATAAAATTAGGATTTTCGCGCGTAGCTGTTCTGTTCTGTCAAAATACTACTGACGGATAAATCACAGATTATTAAACTCGAATCTGTGATTCGTCCAGAAATCTATTTCTCTTAATTCTTCCATGTTTTTATACAGACTACAAGCTTTTCTCTTCTTCTTCTTATTAAATGGCAAACTGTGCCGATGTCGACAAATCTGCCAATGTCAAGTGGGCGTTTTTCAAAATTTTGCTCAGGACTATTTTGCTATGTCCTACGAGTTTGACCATTGATTAAAAGGCAAAAATGTAGGAAGTGAGTATCAAATTATTTTATGTTAGGGTAAAATGTTTAACTTACTGTGAAAAAAAAGATAAACATAAGACATAAGCGGAAAACATATTTTAATATTTAATAAAATACCAAATATTATCCTACTTTTTTATGTGTCCTTCATCATATCCTGGATTTTGATTACGTATTTTGGAGAATATATAAGCTATATTTGGATATCTATAGTTTTACTCGAATGAAATAACTCATTTTATTTGTTTTTAAATAAAATATAATAAGGTTGTAGTATATTTTTCTAATTTAAATACTGAAATTATCGGATTTAAAAAACTGGCCACAGCGGACAGTCCGGTTACGTAACGGTATGATTTTATAAAGAATAACAATAACATTGTATTTGGCTCTAACTATTTTTAAGCAATGCCATATTGACAATGTTTTTATCATTCATTAGTTCTTTTCCTTTGAATTAAAACTGAAGAAATTCAATCGTCAACACTTGCGGTCCGTGACGTGCGTGACGGGTCTGTTTTGTTTGTCCGGTACGAACATTGATTTTGAAAGGTAAGACCCACAAATTTTAAGCACTTAGAAGTTAGCACCCCATCATGGAATATTGTAAAAAAACTTATATGAATCGATTGCTAGTTGAATTCTGCTTCGATTGGTTTTATTTTTGGGATAGCTAGTGGCTTAGATTTTTATTAATAATAATAATGTGAGGGGTGCTGGAAAAAATAAAAACTTCAACTAGCAATGTTTAAATAAAGATTTTTCAAAAATCTGAGTTACTAATATAATGTACCTTTCTACTAGCAATCAGCACCACCCCTTTTTTCATACAAAGCTCGATTATTTATCGAATTATAATCAATTTCAATCATCCGAACTATCGACTCCCCCGCGCATGCGCGCCACACAGCAGTCCGGTCGTCGGCTCGTCGGCCAGTTCAGTTTCGCCTTGAACGAATTCATAGAAATAGTAACGGAATATTCTGATCGAACTTTAAATTGCACTTTTTCTCAATAGACTTGTATACGTATATGAATATGGTAAGATTTTGAATGAATTTTCTGGTCAAATATAATATTCAACATTGAAATATAAATTGTTAGAAAGTTAAAACAAGAGAGATTTGGAATTTTCATACAAATATATACATCTCTGTTGATAATTTTTTTTTTTCAGGGTAGAAATTATTCATACGTTTCTGGAAGAAGATGTATTCTTTCTAAGAAATTTGAAATAATTATAAAAATGAAACAAGAAAAAAGAAGAGTCGATTTTGCATATTAAACACTGCTTGATGCCTCCCTTGTTGTTTTATTCAATTTTCTGGCGACCAAAATATACTTTTGCAGCTCTGGTTTTGCACAACACAAATATTTCTACATCTCTGCTTCTGCTTCTACACACTGCTGCTAGACCCAATTCGTTCAAGGCGAAACTGAACTGGCCGACGAGACGACGACCGGACTGCTGTGTGGCGCGCATGCGCGGGGGAGTCGATAGTTCGGATGATTGAAATTGATTATAATTCGATAAATAATCGAGCTTTGTATGAAAAAAGGGGTGGTGCTGATTGCTAGTAGAAAGGTACATTATATTAGTAACTCAGATTTTTGAAAAATCTTTA
Organism: Phragmatobia fuliginosa; assembly: GCA_932526445.1. NCBI lineage: Eukaryota > Metazoa > Arthropoda > Insecta > Lepidoptera > Erebidae > Phragmatobia > Phragmatobia fuliginosa. Next base: position 5,628,982 of record OW052065.1, on the reverse strand, counting down.
TTTAAACATTGCTAGTTGAAGTTTTTATTTTTTCCAGCACCCCTCACATTATTATTATTAATAAAAAATCTAAGCCACTAGCTATCCCAAAAATAAAACCAATCGAAGCAGAATTCAACTAGCAATCGATTAATATAAGTTTTTTTACAATATTCCATGATGGGGTGCTAACTTCTAAGTGCTCAAATTTTATATACTACTCGTGTTAAATTATAAGTGAATATGTTGTAGATAATGAATGTGTACTAGTAAACTACTATAATCAACTTTTTTTTATACCAAAAAAACATATGATGACAAATCCGCGTTATACGTAACGTCCAGGACGTGACGTGATGTACTATGTGGACTAAAAACGTTACGTACTGGACTCGTAAAGATGCGTTCATACTGTCTTGTGCAATTTAATATAAATTAAAAATATAATCCACCCAGAGAGGTAAACTCATTACCTTTATAGGATCTAGTCACCTCATGGTGAGCAGGTTTCCTTATTATGTTATAAATATCCTATTTAGACTAGCGATAAAGAGGGTGAACCCTAACATTCCTCACGTCCTCGGCACTTCCTTACAAATTAATTTATTCCTACTCAGGTAAATTATGCCGTTGACTGGTGCCGAGAGAGACAAAAACAACGGCGATATGGACAAAAACAAAGAAAATGAAGCAAAATACAACAAAAGAAAGAAGTCGAAAGACTGAAGAACATAAACTCAAGGTAAGTGAACTAAATAAGGAAGAAAAGGAAAAAAGACGGAAAAATTGAAGATAACAAAAAAGGAATAAAAGGGAAAATAAAAAAGTAAATAATACTAAGCCAGCTGTTCCAGTGACAGTGCCAGAGATGCAAGATAATACAAAATTGAAGAAAAAACAGAGATTGAATTACCGAAATTATAAAAGATATCAAAGGACATTAAAAACTTGTGAAAGGTTAAAGAAAGTTATTAGTAGTTTAATTAAAAATAGATTTCGCCTAGAGACTAAACACAAAAAGATGATTGAGCTATTGGAAAATGAAAAAGTTACTCTAAAAGAAGACCAAACAATCACGCAGAATTACCTACTTATTGGTTCCCTATTTTATTTTTGTTACTACTTATTTGACATTTTTTTGTATCTGTTGGATTTTTTTGTAAGTAAAGAAGTATTGTTACCTACTTAATGTGAAAATGAAACTGAGATAGACTTGAATCCCCTAAGTTTTTTGTAAAATATATTTTTAAAATGCTCAAATCAAAACAGTCTGTGATATGTTATGATATGATATGATATATGTGACTAATTTTATAGAAATAAGTACAGTAAGTGATGTGACCTAAATAATATGTCACATCACGACGTTTTTGAAATGTTGAATAATATTGTATTGTTTCTAAAATGACTACAAATTGTGCTCATTGTAAACATAGCTTTAGAGTTCCTAAACGTAACGACTGTTGTCCACATACGTAACTGTCCTGTTTTGGCTGTTATAGTTTTTATTTTTTTATGAAAAAACCTTTGGGAGTTATGTTTTTGTTAATATATATTATATGTCTTTTTGTTATTTTTTGTATTTAAAAAAACTTACCTATAATGTTAGTCTTTCAGAATAGTTATTTATTCACAAAGTTTGATAGTCCAGAGAGCCATTTAGTTACGTGCAAGACATATTTTATATTTTAAACAGCACTAAGAGGCAAGATATAACAAAGTGGTATTAAATTTTAGAAGATTTTTATGTTGTTGATTAATTATAAATAAAGCTGATTAACTTTGATATGATTGAGTTATTATTTACTTTGAATGAAAATGTAACGTACAAGACCCCTGTATTGGCAACCCTCACTATAATAATACATTAAATAGAAATTATACTCATTTAATATTGTTTGATTATCCTGTTGTCAGTGTAAAAAAAAAGAGCGACATCGGCGCGTCTGTGTGTCAGCTCTGTGGACGCGCACAAAATACGTGTTGCTGGGGGAAAAAACATGATTTTCTCTAAATCTATCTATTCTATCTATAATTAAAAATATAAATTGAATCCCAATTACATTTCTTTATATTTATTTCTAACACTATAATGGCCTTTGAAATGCCATTTGAACGTTAAGAGCCTAAAACAGACTCACCTGCAACGCGAGGGGCCCGATCTGGGGGCGACTTTTATTTTCCAATTCTTGCAAAATGCTGATTTTATTATCACTATATACACTATTTACACATTAAAACACTAAACACTTAATAACACAAACAAAACACCATAATATTCACTAAACACTAAGATAACTAAAATTGGCGCCAAAATATGCGATCAAAAAGCCGTTTAACGCGGCCACATTCCGACGTCGACTGTCTAAAAAAATTCTACTAACGAAAAATTGAATTAAATTTAATAGGATGGACAGGTTCGTTCCCGTTCAATCGTGAACGACAACCGTACAGTAGAAATGGTAGATTTCGCCAAAATAAACCTTAAACAAAGGTCTCAAGTGCGTCCACAGAGCTGACGCGCACAGAATTATCCAAACCGTAGGTGTCAGCCTCGTGGACTTACACTGAGTATAAGTATGAATCTGACTTTCTTACTGTCATTATTTTTTAGTATTTTGTTATACTTTTTCTAGAATTAGGTATATATATAATATAAGTATGACTCTGACTTTCTTACTGTCATTTTTAGTATTTTGTTATACTTTTTCTAGAAAATTACTACTACACAATCACCCTTAATACCTATTTGGGAGTTATTTTTTAATATTTAAGCCTGCCAAAATGACTTAGTAGTATATAGACTGAGTAGAATCGAAGAGTAGTGTTCATCATCCTCATTGTGAATGTAGACAATGTAGAATGGTGACCACCACTTGCAGCAGCTAGCACCCTTTAAGACGCTTCTTCATCATGGGATGACCAGTCTTGCACTCACGTAGAAAAGAAATAAGTCAGCACAAATGCGTCATTTTAGATTGGTTTCCTATGTGGAGGGAGTACCATCCTGTTCCTGCTGAAATTAGTATGGTAATTTTACATAGCTCACACTTTTGATTACAGACTAGGTAAAACCAGTGTGATGATTATTATAGTGCTGATAAATTGATAGTTCCTAAATATATACATTTAACTTTCTATTTACTCCATGCATTTCACAAATATAAATAATACCCTGAATAAGTTATATTCATTACTCAATCATTTGTCCGTATTTGTAGGCAAACCGATGCCCTCGGATTTAACAGACCTGAAAGACAGTCTTTTTTATTTTATTTTTATTTTTTTAAACCTTTTCTTAAACCTTAGTTCATTGTCAATGTCTACATTTCATCGTTTATTTAAAATTTTGTTATGAAAATAAATGGACATCCTGTACGTAACGGAGAAAAATTTTGAAAAACGCCCAAGTGCGTTGGAAGTACGTGAGTTTAATAAAAAAAAACTTCATGAGAATTAGAACATTGGACTGAATGTGGGGCTTCAGCATCAAGCCTTTCTCACTCGTGAAGTAAAGTGTTGACACTATTTATTTGACATTTGACTGACAACTGACACTTTCATTTAAATCTGACGTCATTGAGATCGTCTACAAGATAAATAAAAACAGTTTCTTCAACATTCCTATAGAATATTAGTAATATGTCTCACAAGTAAGTATATAGACACTTATTTTAATATCAATCAATGTCAGAAATATTTATAAATGTTTTCTTTTCCAGCATTAAAATTTTACCTGGTGCCACAGTTTGTGAAGATTGCACTTTAGAGGGTGATATCACGATTGGAGGAGGTACAGTTATTCATCCAAGAGTCACAATCATTGCAGAAGGAGGACCCATTATTATTGCAGAGTATTGTATTATTGAAGAATATTCCACTATCATACATAAGTAAGATATTTAATTTATCTTTTTTTTATTGTTTCAAATCAAAGCACATTAACTGTACAATGAATTTTAATGAAATTACTCCAAAAGAGAACAAGATAAAACTTATTATTGGTATTCGGTTTTGATGGCAAGTGTTTACTAGTAATAAAAAGTTTGTGGTCTGACATCAATACAAATATAACACTTTCTGGGTTTTGATTCACTGTAATTCATAATTATTATGAGGTTTTATATAAACAAAACAGTAAGTCTTGACTGGAACTTTACTTAGTAAAATAATCATCATCATAAACATATCACAATTTAAAAAATAGTTGAATACATGAATTTTATGAGATTAAAAAAAATATTAAACTTTTATTTATTTTCCAATAGTTGTTCTTTTTAGCTTAATAGACTTAATTTTAGTAAGTATCAAGTACCACAGTGAGAGGTCTGCAATGTATCATTTTTTTTTAGGATGCATATACTTTAGGCACATTAGATACCTCATCCCATTTCCACACAGTCCACTATCCTCTTTATTTGTAAAATATAAGAACTTTTTATCAAGTAAGTTTTTTAAGTAAACTTTTAGTATTGTTTTCTAATTTCTCTGTTTTAGAAAAAGTGATCAACAAGAAAATCCTCCAAAACCACTATTTATTGGTGCACACAATGTTTTTGAAGTTGGCTGCAAGTTAGAATCTCCATGTGGTCATATTGGAGAGAGCAATGTATTTGAATGTCGATCATATGTAGGTGTTGATGTAAAAATTGGCAGTGGATGTGTTGTTGGTAATTGTTTTTTCTTTTGTACTTTTACAATAAGGTAATACCATAAGGCACGTCTAAAATAACAGTAGCCTAAGTTACATCATCAACTATTTGGCACTGAAAGTAAAAATCTATCAAGCATTCCAGAGATTAGCCAGAACAAAAATCAGACTGACTGGTAAAGTTTAAAAAAAAGAGTTTGATGTAAGGAATAGTTTACTTTGATATGCATTTAGTGAAACACTGTTAATTCTGAAATCACAACCTTTATATTTTTTATATTTATATTATATATATTTTTATATCATTAGTTTTTGATATCAGGTTACTGAACAGAAATGCACTGGCAGGTTGCATAATTGTTTTCTTTTACAGTTCTGTAACATCTTTGTATAAACATTATGATGTACAATAAATAAATAGAATTTAATACCTAAAGTAATAAGTAATGGAAATAAGCTGTTAGGAACATTATTTAGCATTTTCAGTATTTAAAAATCATAGTGGCATTCATGGACTGCTATGTCATACTTACTAACATTACCTACTATCTGTTTCTTCTCTATAGTTACACATTTAACAACTCCTTTCTTAAATTTCTAGGTGCAGCATGTCAACTAACGGCACCTCAGACTCTAGTCGACAATACTGTTATATGGGGTTCTGAACATCACATCAGAGAGGCATTGGAAAAACAACCCTCCCAGCTACTCCAACTAGATTTCCTAAGCAAAGTTATGCCCAACTACCACAGGCTAAGGAAACCAAATGTTCATAAACGACAGTCTTCTACGAGACAATCCCAAGAACCTTCACCAAAACCATGAATTATTAATCTTAGCTATTTTCACTGTAACATATTCATAATTTATTTTTCGTAAGCTAAATGTTTATTTATTGACTGCTTTCACTAAATAATCAAGAAATTTAATTGAAAAATTATTTTGATTATGGTAATAAAGCTTACTGTGTGTTCAAGTGGAGATGTAATCACAAAACAAAATATTTTAATTCTCATCATTTCAGCTTAAAGATGTCCACCACTAGAGGGTCTGTCCTAAGGCTCAATATTATAGGAAGGTATTATAGGTAGTATCATTGTTTTTTATGTGGAATATAAAATTGTAATTAATGTATAGTTAAAATTATGTTTATTATTTATTTAAATTAACAGTAATTTAAAATAAATAAATAATATTCAAATTTAAGTGTGAAAGGTGTCCATTATGCTAGCAGCATTGCTGCATTGTATAGCAAAGCTCAAACTTTGCACGAGGAACGATTCGGAATAGTTAAGGCGAAACTCGAAGCTTCGGTGGCCCAGCTCCTCGTGTAAGTGGTAGTATTGCTCTAAAGCCGCATAAATCTGCCTCTTATAGCAAGCATCCTCTGACGGGAAGCTGACGGCGCCACTCAGGTGACTGGCGGCAACAGTGCTGACGCAAGTAGCATCCCAGATACTTGCCATTTTACCAAATGACAAATTTATCTTCTTAATTAAATTTGGCCATGTGCGAAACTGAATTTTTGGCTTCTCCTTGTTCATGTATATACCCAAACGAGTTGGTCCATAACTTACCCTGCTCAGACTATCAAGCATTGTGTTAATTTCTTCCATGGTTTCAGCTATGATGACTATTACGTACCATCAGCAAATCGAAGGTGAAAGATACACCTGTCATTATCAAGTTTATTTCAGTCTGGAAGCCTAAAAAGGTCCTCAGGGCCACTATTAATAGTTTCAGAGATATATGTAGATAGGTTTCGAATCCGGATTCTGTAGACGGTCTAACATAGTAGCCTTCTCATGTAAATAATACAATGTACTTATGAAACAGCTGAAATGGTTACCTATTCGCCTATAGAGATCCTCACATACTTTGCTCACTCTATTCAATTATGCTCATGTACAACCCCGATTCTCCTTCATTACTTCATGACCGCTTCGAGCACTTCCCCTGTCGTTCTTTCTCTTTTCTCCTTCTTCGAACTCCTTATCATACTTCGACCTGTGAATTGATAATTCTTTAAGTCTATGTTCTATGTTATGTGGGTGGTTTCCGCACTTAGTCCTTTAAGTGGACCATTGTACGTGAGGGCGGCCATCACTCCAGCCAGCCCACCTCCCTCCAGAAGCGGATAAGGTCTCCGAGTCTGTCCAGACATTCTGCAACAGATTTAGGAGATCCAAGTGTGTTTTTCCGTGTTTCGGTGACACCTGTGCACTAAATGAGTACATGCGACACCGTTTCCTCTGCCCCTAAGCATGCTCTGCATAGGGGACTGTCAGTTATGCCTATGGTGTGGAAGTGTTTGTTTAGTGAGCAGTGTCCGGTGATAGTTCCTGCCACCAGCCGCAGACTGTCCCTGTCCAAACGCAATAGGCGTTTGGTTAGTTTATCATTAGGAAGTGGCATGGCTTCCTTTGATTGTCTGCAGCCTAGGACAGATAGCCAGTGATGTTGTACTTGTGTGCGGGTAAATTCTTGCAGCCAACCACGGAGCTTACCGAATGGGACGGGCACCACGGGTTCGGGTCCGAAAACCGCTGCGCCCGACCCTCTCCTAGCCAGCTCATCGGCCGCATCGTTACCTAGCGATCCGCTGTGTCCTTTTATCCATTGTATTGTCACTGAATTCCGGCCGGAGGTCGCAACGCGTTCTAACGCGTTGTGACAATCCATTATGAGTTTCGAAGTGACCGTAGAGTCCGTAATTTTCCTTGTCTCTATAGCGTGGGCCGCCAGGATAATACCCACGCATTCCGCTTGGAATACAGTGTTGAATCTACCTAACGGCTTCGATACCCTGATGTTAAGTTCGTCTGAGAATACACCTGCTCCGGTTCCTGAGTTGGTTTTGGAGCCATCGGTGTATATTCTGAGTTCTTTTGTATCTGATTTGTCGTGTAGTTCTTCTTCTAGGTGTATATTATAGTGCTTCTGAAAATTAAATTTCTTCAGCATCCTATCATTGGGTGATGTCAACATGGGTTGATGTGTGATCGCTCGATTCTTTAAGTCTTACAGCTGTTAGGTTATGGAATGTCAAGACATTTTCTACGTATTGCATGGTGCTTGCACTTCTCCGAGTGTGTTCAGGAAGAGAACAAGGTATAATTGTGTATCTGTCCCTACAATTATAATCAGACCCTTTAGGTGCATGGATAAATGCAAACTTGTATGTATTTGTGCATAAATATAGTATGTTTAATCTTATATATAAAATTCTCGTGTCACAATGTTTGTTCCCATACTCCTCCGAAACGGCTTGACCGATTCTTATGAAATTTTTTATGCATATTCAGTAAGTCTGAGAATCGGCTACTATCGAGCGGAGCCGCGGGCATCAGCTGGTAATATGTAATATTTATAATGAATTTTGTTACATAAATATATATATTTATTACTTTTATGATTGATTACATTCGTTTCTCTCTTCTCCAATTGCCAAGTATCTACGCAAGACTGTACCATTATGTTTCCCTGCTATCCTCTATTCACTCAGGATGAAAACTCAATTTTCAGTTAAGCTCGGCTTTGTACATAACACTTCCTTGTACCTTCTATATTATTGTAAGTTTTCAGTGTGTACAATCAAGAATAAATAAAAATTTATCTATTAGGCTAGGTACCGGTATTTAGACGCATCGTCTGGACTGGAGACTACAGAATCATTTTGCTTCCTTGGTCTATGACCTTAAGCGTGTAGGGTCTTAACGGGTCGGTTTTTTAAATGTATTAGCTGCCTGTATGTAGTCATTACCTATAAGTAAAGTAGTGATATGACTACTCTGTCTAATGCAAAGCATGAGTAGAATCCAAGAGTGGTCACCATTCTCAATACGAATGTGGACAATACAATATGGTGACCCATACTATGTCGTCTTAGTCAGATGCTTTCCACGCCCCGCTTAAAGGTTCCAGGATCATGGTGGCAGAGAAACACGTGCGCCTGTAGTGAGCTCCAGGTTTTGACTGCTCGGCACAGGAAGGAAGAGACAAAACGTTGAGTTGGAGAGCGTATTCAGAGGCTAGCACGTATTGCCCTGTGGAGTAAGGGAGAAGGAAACCCAATTATTATTATTTGAAGAGCTCTTCAGACCATACTCCATGATAAAGGCGACAGAGGACTACGATACTTAAGTTGTTACAGATTTAATTGGTCTCATCTCAGTTCTCTAGGTGGATCATTTTTCTGAAAATAAATAAGAATAATAAATAGATCTGTAATGTAATAATAATTTGCCTATTACACCCTCAGATTAGAACCCATAATCACAATCGAATACACAGTACAGTACACGTCGGAAAACGGCAACCACCGCTTCTGATTCTGTCTGCCCACTGCTGAAGCGCTGTTTTTGCCAAATGGCGCCATTTTTTGAAAAACCATATCCTTAGATTTGACATTAATGCAATATCAGTGTTGCAATATCAATAGAATCAAATAGGTCATTTGATGCTAAGGAATTTGCCCCCGTGCGGCTGTGGTAATATTATTTTAGCCACATTTTCGATTGGCACGAATGGGCGAGAGAAACTCAAGGGTTGGCTACTAGTATGAATTATACTTATGTTTTACACATATAATTTTGATTAAGCAGACATTATTTAATAAACAATGTCTGCTTATTTCATTACTTATTTCATAAGTGGTCTGAAAATATACAACATCTGGCATGTAGTTCAACTCTAGGGTTTTATGAATGGATCATACTTCCTGAACCATTTTAGGTTTTTATCTAAAATTGGAGTTAGTACGTTTTAGAGAGTAAGCCAAAATAGTTGATTCTTTTTGGCAACCGTATCAGAAAACAGTACGTAGTTCAATTCTTGCAGAATAAAGATTTTCATCTAATCATTCCAATTCCAAACATTTGGGGCGAAAAATATTTGACACTCAAAGGTCAGGAAAACGATCTATCTAAACTAAAACAAAAAGTATAAGCTCATGATTGGTTAGAGTCAAAGTATATAATATTTGAATAGAAGAGAACCGGTTGTTGTAGAAAATTCTTGTGGCTCCCCAAATATCCTTTTGGGTTAACAGTACACTTTCTTCGGAAGTGAAAAAAATATTGTACAATGCATAAACACAAAAAGTAACACACACATTCTTATTACTAACTAAAAACTATTTCGGAAAAAATTGATCATTTTGTCAGAGAATATTTGTAACAAAAGGTCGAAGTAAAGTCACTAAGTTGATGACTAATAAAACAATAGAATATTACCCCTAGAACACAATTTTTTTTTTGCACTTTCAAGTTTAAACAAACATACTTAATCATTTGTTTTATTCGAATATTACTCTTATGGCTATAATGATAAGAATGAGTAACAAAAAATTAAAGTTACAATTCTGCCGTGTCCTACTTTAAGCATTTGTGTTGCATGCTGAAATAATTTCGTACGGTCAAATAAAAATATAAGGATGTCGTCTCGCATGGAGCGTCATCGATTTCTTTAATTTTGAGGAATTTATTTCTTTTATTATGCCTAACATTCATTTAAATTAGAAAATCGTTTCAGTGTTGTTACGTTGTTTGTTTATTTCATAAAACTCGCTAAGTTACGTGTTGAAAACCTTGCTATTCCGTTAAAAGATTTTTATAGTTTACATAGTGATATTATCTTTTAATATTTAATGAATAAACAACCACGGCTGTGAGTAGATAGTTCTGCTTTGAGTTAGGGCTATCAAGTCAGCGCAGCGCAATCAATGTATTTTTATTTCGCTGCGGACGCCATGTTGTTATTTACTTTGTGATTTTACTACGTATGGGGAGGTAGTGATATGGGTAGTTTATTGTGTTGTGCCGCTACATTGCGTGTGTGAGCATGTTGGAGGATGTTCCCGTCCACGGAAGTCGAAGCGACTCCCGAACAACAAAACCCATTACTCACCAGAGAAATCTTAGCCTGGATTTTAGGTATGCAAATTTCTAAAGTTCTCTTAAGATATTGATAACAAAGAATTATTTGTGTGATCACGCTTTCAAATGAACCGTTTGCTACCGATTTTCTATGTCCCATAGGCATAGGTAATTGTGTCCAGCATCATATAAATCTAATGAAAAATGTTTAAATAATATGTTGTGCTATTCACTGCCAATCGTATTTCCTAAGTATTTTCTCAAAGGAAACATCTTAGTATACCCTGAATTATATCATGAATTCACATTGTATTTATTTTATCATCTTATTATACTTTCAGATGTACATAACAATACTTATTAAATGTGGTGACTAATTATTTGTTGTACCTAACTATAATTGAAAGTTCAATACCAGATCATTCAAATTATAAATTATTTAATTTTGGATACTTGCATTCTTCACTCACTCGAGACATCAAGACAGATGCAAATAACTTCCCTACAAGCTTAGTTTATAATCGAATACATTATCTCTGATAGCTTTCAGACAAAGTTAGGTCTGAGTGTTCAGAAACAGCATATTTTTATTCATGAACTAATAATTGACCATATAATTTATGTTAAAACAGCTTAATTAGCCTTACTTTTATTAGAATCTAAAGAATTTTTCAGAATATTTCAAATTCACAATCAAGGAAATTTGCAGAGTTAATTTAAAAAAGATAGATAAGTATAGACTTTACAGCAATATGTATATTATTGATATGATATCATAATAGGAATTTAAAAAAAATTGAAGCAAGTATATCTTATCTGTAATAATATGCGTTAATATAGATTAGATTAATGTTTTTAGATAGCATTTGTACAGTGAAATATATTTAAGTATGAAATCTTTCCTTTAGTTAATAACTAGCTATGTATGTTTAAAAAAAATTAACCCAAGTTTATAAACTAAACATTTGCAATCACTAGGGCCTCTATTCTCTTGTTTGATTGGCTAATGGCACTCAGTTACGTGATCAAAACAACATATTAACGAATCAAACAAGAGACTAGCGGCATCAGCATTTGCTGAACAAATAATGTTTGCAACTTGGCTATTGGGGCAGGTAGCTATGTCATCTGAGATATTGTTACTTATCTATTGACACCTCATTTGCTATAATTGGATTTGTAGTTTAGGCTCTCCAGTTGAACATACAAATGCATAGTTACATTGTCCTCATATCTAATAAAATGCCTTAAACAATGTAACCAAAAATTGTAAAAACAATGTTGGAAAAGAGTGTCCATGGAGTTTCTTGCCTGTTCTTCTCTATAGGATCTACGAATTGGAATAGACAATTAGCTTCACAACTGACTACTGACTGACTACTTGACGTTTCAAAAGTGCTGTTGTATGGTTTATTTGAAATAAAATGGTTTGATTTGATTTGAATGTAGCTTTCTATTAGTACCAAATAATTTTCTAAATCAGTTCAGTGTATTCAGACATTGCCTTTTACAACATCACATACTTTATCTCTCTAAAACAATAGTATAGATGTAATTAATAAACAATAGTTAAAGATACCATATTATTAATTACAACTAAACATTAATGATGATGATGAATTTTATGTTCATCATTATCACAAATGTTTAGATGTAATTTATACAATTTATATTGTGACAATATTAAATAATGTTAGTAAAATAAAAACTACATTCATATGTTATTTAGAATCTATTACTTTCTATTCTAACACTTTATACTTTCTAATATTCAGTTAATTTGACTTAAGATATTATGGTTATTCTTTACAATCTTGATTTAAAGTATTTATGACTGTAGAGACAGACCGGAAAGTAATTTAGATGAACCTTCACTTTTGTAATCTTTATATTATACTTGCTAATTCCCGCGGTGTTACCAGCGGTTATCGTTGTAAATCGCGAGGAACGACGTGGAGCGAAGCTAATCTAAAAATAGTTCATCTAAGTTGTTCCTTATATCATCAGCTTTCTGCCAGAAGACATTTTAATTACATACTTATTATATATATTATATATATATACATTACATACAGACACTTTAATTTTATTTATTTGTATAGACTAACTTATTCACTCAATTTTGTCTGCATCTCTTTTCAATCTCCTATTGGTCTAAATGTGATGTTAACTATCTTAGGCACACAAGCAAAAACACATTAAAAAAAAGTATTGTTAAAAAGTTAGATAGTTTTAGAGTTCATTGTGAGCAACAATGTTATAGGAGAATTGTTTATTTTAAAATCAGAAAAACTTCAACGAGTAACCTTGGGATCAGCTAGTTAGTTATGCAAGGCATTTCCTTTTTTACTGACATTCCAGGCACTGTGTTGCTATTAGTTTTATTCATAAGGTATGTTCTGCTCTAGTAAATTCATGTACACCTGTTACTTATATATCAAACACACGTGTATATACATTATACACTCTAGTCATCACATTCATTCCTTGCAATCAATAAAATTCATACCAATATTAACAATTCGAAAATAACTCTGTCTGTTTTTCATTTTTATGACTAAAATCCATCAATTTATTGCCATCAATTTCAATTAAATTTTCTTGAAGATACTTTGATTTTTGAGGAAGGAAATAAGCTACCATCTACTGTGACTGATAATACATGAGCGGGAATACTGAATTAAAACATTGTTTTCTTTTCTACATAACTTATCTGTTTGTCATAGTTCAATGTATGTAAATCATATTGTCTTATAGGTTACAATATCACAATACAAAAAAAGTTATAAGTTAATGTTGTTTTACTCTAATGTATAAAACAAATGAAATGAGTTATTGTTTTTGTCAGGACTTTTAGATTGCATTTATTATTTAGCTTAGTAGTTCTCAGTTAGTGGTTGTACCTGTTAAATACCACTTTGAATACTGACTGGAATTTTAATCACTGTTGCAGCATAACCTAATCAACAGCATGAAAATTACATAAATGCTAAGCTATGTTACCTTTCATAGCATAAAATGAAGTCACTTTTTGTTCTTGCATCCTTAAATTTGCCAAAGTATGCAACAGGTTTCAATGCATGTATGTATGTGCAATATATAGGCCTCCTCCAAATCTTTCCACTTTTTCTTTGCAGTTTGAATCTACTTTTTTCCTGCTATTTCCTTAATATCGTCTTCCCATTTCATTTTAGACCATCCCACTTTTTGCTTTTCTTTGGGGCCTTTGATTGAAATATGGCGCCGATGCGGGGCGGGTCGCTTGTATGCTGTAAAATGCAGTCTGTTGATGTGACATCAAAAATCATGTTGTTCCTTTTGTGAATCTATCATGTCCATCGAATAATCAAACAAAATCGCAATTACTGCCAAAGGGCTGAAGGAATTGTAAAAAATCTTATTTTCACTATTTTTTCTAATGTTTTTTAGTACTTACTTTGTCTAATGAAGTTGATTAGAATAGAAAATTTACGCAAAATTTCGTTCTGGTTGCTTACGCTATCAACATTGTTCTGTGTTTGCCTATTATAGAAGTTGTAAACATAGATTGTGCGGTATGTAGGGCGTCTTTGACCGTTCTCTGCCCAGGTGAATGTACGAGGGCGAAAGTAAAAGTCTCGACGGAAAGCGGCCACCACGATTTACTGACGTACATGTTCGACGTCATTTATTCTTATATCAACCTTGTATAAAAAACCTTAAACCCGTGCAAATCAATAAAAGCATTATTCGTCTATTACCCAACGTGAAAGATTAAGGTTTATATTCACTCAAATTCCTTGAGGCACATGGGGAATTCGCTACAGTCTCAGCCGAAAATTGAGCCACCCTTTTATATCTAAATAATACCTAAAATTATTAATATTTTCTGAGCTACTTTGACTCGAGGAAAATATGCCTGGCTGGGCTCACAATAGATGTTCTTTGTACCTAGTTACGTCTAAAAGTTTCTTAGCTTCTCGTAACTTTGATTGTTTTAAGTAATTGAGAGTTCTATTGTCAGGTTTTATTGTTTAGGTTGATTGTATAACTGAATTATATCTCGGTTATAAAGTTTTTATCAGCTGGCAATCGCAATATCTTTTTTTATGTCTGTTTATTCATGTCACACGCTCTAAAGCATGTCACATTTTAGATTATACCAGACATATTGTAGTCAGGTATGTTTTACATCAGATTCATCCATAAAGTTTAAACGGAATATTGTTATACCGACTCGGAAGTGCTACCTTAGTTTTTGACTAGCTAGTTTCGTGATCTAATATACTTTCTGGAGTAACTATACCTACTTAAATATTGTTCATATTATCAGACCGACGACCATGTAATAGTATTCTGCCGTCATCTCCGTGGCATTCGCATCTATTACCGCTACAAGGTTGACAAATTGTCGATCTTCATTATTCTTAATTTATAAATGTAAATTCTTTTTGTGCACCAATGGAGCTTGTATCGTCATGGCTAATGATTGCCTTGGTTGGCGATTTCCTCTAAAGCCTCTGTGACTTTGTTGTTCATCCGTGTTATGACACGTTAAGTGAATATTAATTGTACGTGATTAAACAAGAGAATACGAGGTCCAAGAAAACAGCCCTTAAGTAGTTGCAAACGTTTTTTTTGTTTCCTATTCTATTTCTCTATTCTCTTGTTTCATTAGCTAATATTTTATTATGCTCACGGAACTGAGTGAGATTAGTCAATAAAACAAGCTAATAGAGAATAGAATAGAAAACGAAAAACGTTTGCAACTTGGCTAGGGGAGCTGGACTTTTGTACCTATTTCATTTGAGCTTACAAGTAGCTCGTCTTTTCTGCACTGATACTTGATGATTGTATCACCATACAGGAGAACACTTTGTGTGATCAACAAATTGTTGTTCTTAATCTGGGTGTTTGTTGGATACGTTCCACGTGTGTTTGTAAACAGAATATATTCCTAGTGCGTTTTCTTTTGAAAGCAAAGATTTTATAATACTGGTCACTTCAGTTATTGATAAGTACTAGTTACTTTTTTGTTAAATAACACTATTAGCTTTCCCCCACGCCTCAGCCCCCGTTGTTATCGGTAATCGTAATTATTATTTACAAACTTTTTCACATTTTCTAAGTACACGTATAACTTGCTAATGCTTCTTTGAAACCTCAATTAGTTCGAAGTTTCCGAAGGTGTGATATTTCATCCTTACCACTGGTGAATGAACTGCGTATCTTATTACACTGGAGGAAAAAGTTCTGCTAACAGAAAATACCACCTTAAAACGCAGACATTAACTAAACTTTAAATCTAATTTTTCACGATACTCTTTGAACATCTCTATGTAATACAGTAGTGTTTAGTGGGTTTTTTTGTTGTTAGTAACCGGTTGTCTAATTTAGTTATATCCGAATCATGCATTTAGTAAAGTCCTTATATACGAATCATGCATTTAGTAAAGTTAGACGAGTGTAACCAGCCAGTTACTAATTATGTTGACCCTTCATTATTGCCAATCAGCGCTGGTATTCGAGGAATGCGACACGCTACTGGCCGAAACGCCACGATTATTAAACTCAGTGGTTTATTGTTATCGTCCAAAAAAGCTAGACCTATTGCCCGCGATATAGTCAAGTTATAACGCAATGTGCTAAGAATAATTTTCATTAAGAAACTGTGACAGATACGGCTCAAGCATTTATGGCGAAGGATATTATAATATATTTTTTTCATTCAATCCGTGCCACGATTGCGTCTGCGGCGCATGATATGTGTGCTAACTACAGTTTTAACACTTAGCAGAAATAGTACTGTTACGTAGTACTAGAAGGTATGCAATTTTAATCGTTTTAATAGTGACATTTGAATTCATTTAAAAATATTGAATATGACTAAGAAATAAATAGTAATTGGCTAAAGGCTATTTAATACACGTAATTTAATGGTTAACGGCCGGTTTCAATAAACTATCTTCAGTTTTAACTAGATATATTTTATCTTAAAGTTATTTGTTTGTTTTTAAACAACTAAAACTTGAAAAAAAATTTATCCATTCAGCATATCAATAAAGTTATTGAATTAATCATATTGAAGAAGAAAAAAAGTATGTAGGCAATCTTCACTTTTAACGGCTGTTAGCTTCGCGTTAATTCTAGTCAATTTGTGCAATTTCTAGTTATTTTAGGTGAGTATATTTAAAGTAAAGTAAACGAAAATCCAGCCAGGCTTGTGTCAACTACTACCTGAATAATAGGAAAAAACAATATAAAGGAAAAATGAAGCAATAACACATATTATCAAATAGAAATACGTCATACGTTGCTGTGTGAGAAATTATGGGACTGTAACAACAAAATTAGGGTTTTCTCTTCATAGGACTTAAACATATATTAATTCCATCCATTCTCCAGTTTTGTTCATAGTATCAATATTTTTATTAAGGTAGAAAGATACAGTTATTGAGAACAAAATGCGAGTGTTTATGGTGCTCACAAGAATTTGCGTGCGTAGTGTCGGTACAAAAGAATAAGGGAAGTTATTTATGTTATTACAAGCTGATTCTCACGGTGTTACCCGCGGTTATTGTTGTGAATTGCTAGTGAAGTGAACTAGTCTAAAACACCTTGTGTCAGCAGCAGCATCAGAGTAGCTGGAACAAACAGACAATTTTTTTTTGTGTATGAACCGTACAGGTACACTTTCATGTGCATTTAGTACAAAAGTGTTCATTCAATATTAAAAACACTCATCTACCTAGAATTTACTCCCAAGTTTATTTGGGGCCGGCTACCAGTTCAACCGGTTTTACCTGAATTTCAGTTTTTCCATGGAGCGACTGGCATCGGACCTCCGCAACCCTAAGGGATAACTGAAGTTCGAAGATTGAACTAGTTGTCAGTATATTTGAGGGCACTGACTTCCCAAATAACGATTGCCATAGATGTTCATGACAACCGGGACCGACGGCTTTACGTGCTCTCGGAGGCACGGGCGTGAATCACCGCCAAACTACCGAACTCCAAGCTGCTATTAGGAATTTCTTAAGAAAAACCCAAAAACACTTGGCTCGACCCGGGATTCGAAACCCGAGACCTCTTGAAATATTAAAAAACAAATACTTAAGTTTTATGTATTTGTATAGATGTAAAAATATACATTA
This sequence comes from Phragmatobia fuliginosa, assembly GCA_932526445.1. Classification (NCBI taxonomy): domain Eukaryota; kingdom Metazoa; phylum Arthropoda; class Insecta; order Lepidoptera; family Erebidae; genus Phragmatobia; species Phragmatobia fuliginosa. The sequence goes on along the minus strand of OW052065.1, from coordinate 5,611,343 downwards.
CTTATGTTAAAATTACATATTTAGGTATATAGAAAGATATAAGATAGATTTTTCGAGTATTTTAAGGCGCTCGCAAGATGTTGTGTCTACTCGAAAATTGTATAAAAGAAAAAGAAAACCGATTTATGTTGTATTGATACTAGTAAATCAGTGTTGATTGCCTGTCAATTTATGGTACTTTCCCTGTCCGCCAGCCCCAGAACTGGTGAACGGGAAATACCAGTCATATTTTTCTATTTCACTTTCTGTATATGCATTTATATTGGTATTAAAATTTAAATAGGTTGTTGAGTACTATTGATGTTCTAAAATACGTGTGTATGTCTTGGCAGTTGAGTCAGACTGGTTATTTTTGACGTCTATTAAGCGTGAATCTTATTTTTATCTATATGTATAATACCGGCGTCAGCTGATAATTCGGTGCTACTGTACCGGACAACCTTGTAGTCACGTGGCAATCATTGAGATTCAACTCACTTGCGGTTAGTTTTACGTAGTATAGGATACTGGTTAGGTATTAATTAATTTAGTTGAGTCTTATAAATAATGATGATGAAATTAGTGATTTAATTTGAATTTCAACTTTTAATTATCTTTGTTTTAAAGTAAGGTTAGATACGTACGTAATTATATTCGAAAATTTTATTAAAAAATAATTATTGTGAATATTTATGAGCCTGCCAATGTGCATGCAAACGTGAGTAGAAGTGAGGCTTAAAGGGGGGGGGGGAAGTTGACAAAAATCGCGAAATATCACAACGGCTAAAGGGGGGGGGGTGTAGTAATATATCACGTGTATTTATTTTTTCTGCAAATTTTCGCATTTCTTTCATTATATTTTTATGTCAGTTAACCTGCAACCTTTCTTTAATGTTCTATAATAAAATTAGTTGATACTTATACCTGTATTTTATTAATATTTAAAAAAATAACACTCTTTGTAGGTACTAAAAAAATACGTTAATAAGGAGGTGGAAGAGGAAGTCTTAAACCTCACCATGTATCACCAAGGGGGAGAGGGGGTTAAAAAAAAGGTCAAAAAAATATTACGTGATTAATGGACGGCCCCTATGGCTACTAATACTATGACGGCCTATTCAGATGCTATCATTATTAGACCTCCATCTTTCACTCACCAACGAAACACAACACGAATGCTGTCATTTAAGATTGGTATTCTGTGAGAGGGAAGTACCCACAGATCATAGCTACGGTCTGTGGTAGTACCGCTGCGGTCGAGTAGGCCCGTGCGTGCTGAAATTAACGTGGCTCTGCAATCTTGAAATAAAAATAAACAAAGTTCAACAAATGAAAAGGTAGCGTCATTATTTTAAGTTTCATAATGAATAAAGGCAATACGATTGTTTATAATTAGTCAGTTCACAAAGTCCAAGAGTACCAGACGATGCCATATCACTGTATGAATCATTTTCAGCTTGTTTACGAATATTATTGTTGAACAAATGTTTCAATAATGAGCGGTTAATGTTCATAAATGTAGCAAAATAACTAAATGTATATGCACCATTGTGACATCATTTTAAGTTTATTATACACCTACCATGTTTTTAACATGATGCCCATCAATTAAAATAACTATAGCTAGCGCGAGTTTGCAAAAAACGCTTTATAATTTTGAGCATAGATTTTTTGGACAAGGAAAAATTTCGCATAAAAACTTACTTAATTAATACAATTCTTGGAGACATGTTTATAACAAATACCAATACTCGTAATTTATATTTAATATAGGTATTTACAAAAATAAAAACTATCGACTTTAAGAAATAGTTGCGGGGTTAAAGGTTAGAAGACTTGGGAGAATTTTTTCATCGCTGTGAACGATAAATAAAGTATATTGTATCACCAAGAGTTCCATATTTATTAATAAACTGAACTTATCAAGTTTAGAGTTTTAATTATAAACTAAACAACTCGTCCTGGGAAAAAAAGTAAACATAATTACATTTTCAGACATATAATTAATGTATTGTTTCATGGTTTAAAGTTAGTCATTTAGTAGTTTTTTGTGGTAAGTTGAATACATTTTTAGAATTATCTGACTAATTACAATCGTGTTGCGGATTTATATTAAGAATGTTATTATACAACATAGGTACTTATTAAAAGAAGTAAGATTAGTTGTATATAAAATATTATATCTTTTGATGCGGTTAATTTTTATAATTACCCTATTAATTATTGTGATATTTATATATTTATTATCACAAAAATAATTCATAGGTTAATCCCCTCGCTCCATATTACTATAATAATAACAAATGTAAAATTGATCACAACACAAAATAAGGAAATACAAAATATATTCGACGTACTATTTTTCCTGCTAAATACAAACAAAACACTACTATAAGCCTGTTAAAACTAGTGACTATAGTTTATAAATATATTTCATACCGCAAATATAGACGACTAAATTGCAGTTCTCGTATAGTTGTTAAACTTATCTGTGCTCTAAATTAAATAGACATTCCTTCTACGATAACACGTGTCTAAGTTCAAGTGACGATTGATGTGGTTTTGTGTATGAAAGTAATTCTTAGACAAAAGCACAATTAATCGTCATTTTTACACAATTATATTCTCTTGTACAAAATACTAAATCGAATTATTACCACGTATTTATTTTAATTGTTATTTGGAAAAACAAAATATTCTAACGTACTATTGTTAACCATTAAAGTGTTTATTGAAGTCAATCATAACGGAGGCATCGTATTAGCTCTCATGGGACATGTAACGGATCTGATGTATAGAACAGTGAGGCCCCATTGTGAGCCGAGACGGGACCATAATGTGTCTTCCCACGGATTTATATCGAGGTCGAAGTGAGGCTGCAACACACGATCTAAATTTTAAGTGTTGACGTCATTACAAGTTGCGAGTCTCGTTCCATTGACTACACACATGACAATCGATACTCGTGCATGTAGGTTAGTTTTAGATGAATGCATTTGCCATTTTCATTTCTCATTTATCTCGTGAGACTAAAAACTTGATACATGTTCGTCTTTTATACGCCATTAATACCACTTGATATGCAATGACAACCATAATCTTAAAAAATAAAGATCCTTTTTTTTTGTCAGTGCGGAAATCCCGCTGGATCCACCTATTGGACCGGCAAACAATTCGAAACCCTAAAGTTTTCATTTAATTGAAATTGCTCTTCAAAATACTTTTTATTGGCTGGGAACAAATCAATCTTCAATGATTTATATACATTTTCGAAATGAAATTATATTTTTTAACACCTAACCCAATAATGGTATAATTATAAAAGTTCTCACAAAGCGATAAAGATATTAACGTAAAAACTAAGTATACATTTTAATGAAATTGCGTTACTTGGTGTGTTTCTCAATTTAAAAACCATCTATCTATCTATAGTCGTCACAAAATAAGAAGCCCGTTTTGACATTTGTCATTTGACATGCCGCATGTAAGAAATTGAAAAATCAAATTCATAATCCTATTTAATTACTATGTTACCCATACACCATCACAACGCGTATCATAAATAAGCATCAAGTTTAACTTGATATTGAAAAATTGCACTCAAAAACACGAATTAATCGTATTAGTTATGCTACGATGACAAATGTCAAACCGGGCTTCTTATTTTGTGACGACTTTAGTTACGGTGTTTGTTAATTTTGCAACTACAATATGTATATACAAACTAAGAAATATTGTAGTTTATGAGATGACCTTGCCTGACTCTTGCAAAAACTTTAAATATTTTCAAGTAGATGTGTGTTATTTTTATTCTTCGTGTGAAAACCCCACAGTAATCACCTCATCGGGGTTCACAATGAAGGGGTATGTCGGAAGGACAAGTTAATACTAAGAGGTGTTTTAATCTAATTCTTCATTTGTGCATACAAATCCTATATAGCCTTTAACAGTCCACTGTTATTTCCAAAGCTTCTTTTCGTCTACACCTCTAAGGAAAAAACAAGCTTTGGCCAATAATATCACGCTGGCCAGACGGGTTAGTATAAGGTTTGTATCAAGTTTTCCGTCTCTTTGCAGTAAAATTTTCCTGCGTTGTTAGCTCCCTTAAGCCCCTCTTATAACACCCATGGGATGAACTATCAGTCGTAATGATTAAAAATACAGTCTGAAGTGGACTCAGTCACATGACTCATGCTGCTTGAAAGTAGATATAAACGACGGACTTTTAAATAACAGTACAGTGATATCATCGACTCCGCCATATAAATATGTAGAGAAGCTTTGAATTGGAAACTTGTTGAAGTATAGAACTAGTCAAGGTTCAATTTTAGACGTTATAAAGGAACTTTACATCTAGAAAGCGCTCTTATTTTCCAATTATTCTCAATTTACTCGATCTAGGAAGAAACGCCAAAACAAATACAGAGGTGCCTAAAATATTGAATTGAAAGAAAATGAGGTGCCCCATTGTAGACAATAACCCAAGGGTGCCAAATCTAGATCCCTACCATCCTTGTATTTTGATTCATAGCAGTAATATTTCTTTATCAAATCTGCATTCACATATTGTCCAATATTACGCATTACAGTTCTTACGTATTTTCTTTCAACAAAAAAATGAACTATTAGAAGCTGTCGATTTAAAAATTAGTTTCACACTTCAATGAAGATGTGTTAGGTGCAAAGACGTAATAAAATAATAAAGCAGAATGGCAGAGGTATAAAAAAATGACCAATCATCTCCTTGACCTTTTTTATTCCTGAGAATATTTGGTGTTTGGTTACTACTACAGAAAATTCGTTTTTCCAAAACCTCGAAACCACTCGCCCCAATCAGAGAATCAGAGACCTTGCTCGCACGCGCTAACCGGTAGACCGACGAGGCAGTTTAAAAAACTAAATTTACTATAAATCAAGTCACAAGTAATCGTTGACCTCTCGCAGCTAATGTAGGTTGTTAATCTCCATTTTGAGAATAGTGTCATCAGTTTGGTGTTTAAGAAATATTATCGGCAATCTGTAAAAAAAAAATAAGTTTGAGGTATTTTTCATATTCTATTAATTTAAATCATTTACTAGTGATGACGCATTTGATAATGATTCTGTAATAATAATATCATCTATAGCTTCAGTATTCTCTGTATAAATGTTTCTACAATTTCCTGTGAAACTGTCTGTATCGTCGTGTTTTATATTTGCGAGTTGACTCATAATCTTTTTTCATCATTTGCAGTGTTATTCTGAGTGCGAATATTGAGACTACTGAGTGTCACCAAACCATACTATAGGTATATATATATACATATATATATATACGTTATAAATTTTTTCACAGTGGATCGTAAATATTATCAATCTTTGTTACATTGAAAACTATTTAGGAGGCCAATACGCCTCGTTGGATGGGAAAAGGCGATGACCCTACGAAATGAGGACGACCCAGAAACCCTCAAATAGGTTGTTATACACATGATATTTGAACGCACCCTTACACAATTACCAAGCCTATGTTACCAGCATTGATCGGAACGTAAATTATAGATTAAATAGCTGACGCAAGACCCCCGTTAACAAGAAGCAAAATTTAATAACAGGATTTTAATTGGATTTTGGAATTCTAATTTCAGGGCGTTCGGATATTTATAGCCAAATTAGAAACGTCTTTTTATTCAAATCAGCTGCTTCTTCTGAATTTCATTCTTTTCTTCAAAATTGTTTCTTTTGACGTAACAGACGGCTGCTTTTTTTAGAAACGAAATATCGAAAAATAATAGTCCATTTTGGTTCAAGGTGTTGCGATGATCGCTTTAACGAAATTGAGCTACGCTTAGTCACTTGTGGGTTATACGAGGGAGTAGTGACACAATAAGCGGAAACCATCAATCAGTGACCGTCACCCACGAGAGTTTACGAGAGGGTCCACTGGTATAATAGCTGCCCACAGGCCAAACAACTGGCCCCCTTACCGGCTCTCAAGCCGATGATTTAATCGCCGTAATCAGCGGGGTCAAGGGACTAGGACAGTTAACATGAACATGCACTAATACATGTCTGATGATGGTATCAGACAGATTTAGATAGAATGTAGCGAAGGTCAATAAAATTACAATCAATTACATTCTATTCTTTTTATTATCGTTGGTAGTACAATATAATGACTGCAATGAACAATTGTTAGAAACGAATGCAGTGTGTCTAGCAAAAAAGCGAAACCATTTTCCTCCACCAATAAACAGATCTAATTTTAGAGCCTGTGGTGTGATCACCACAGGCTCTCATGCTTGCTTTGACACATCGTTCAGCTGAGACATGGAAATCCTTGAGATGCTTTTTCAAGAAATTAGTGGACTGCTAATAAAACCATTTAGGAATGTGAAGATAATTTAACAGTTTGCTGCGTGTAGGTAATGTATCATGAAGGGAAAATGTAATAATAATAATTAACCTTAGATATTGACCGTCCTTTTGTCACGTAAAGATTTTACTTTGATTTATACCATCAGGTTTTAGAGACAGTATTTAGCCTTGCTCGCTTAGTTTCGGAAGTGGCAAATAGTAGGTACAGTTTGCCTTGTGTGCAGCAAGGTCAAAACGAACGTAAAAATTTAGGCCAGTGTGGGTTTTAACGGGCATAACTATTGTGCTAATTATCTCAGAACTAAATAAATGTTAGCTTTATATTCCTGTTAGAAAGGGGAATCACATTTCATGCTATAGTATATGTATTGTATGGGAAAGTTACCGGTTAAAATCCTCCCATCTTAGTCCTCCCACCTCAGTAAATTCTGCTAGTGCCACGGAAGTTCATAGATTATTGTTATGTTAGGTTATGGAATATCATGATTGTTACGATGATTTCATTTTACTTATCCAATAATTTCTAGTCAAGATAATGCAATAATGGAACCTCAATATTTAATGTCTTGTTTCATTATTTTGTCGTAAAATTTGTGGGGTGAAACGATGTATTTTCTAAGGCCCACTACATAGTATCGATGTTTACGGCCCATTCACGACCTTTCCGCTGTGAGCGGCAGCTAAGAGCGAAACGCCGAGCGGTCATATCAAAAGTATAGAAATGTACGAGGCACGCCACGAGTCGCCGCTCATAGCGAAAAAGCTAGCGGTTTTTGCCGAGCGAATTGCTACAGCGGCGAGCGGTATGGAGAGCGGCGGGAACAAAGGCACAAGTTCGTATGTGCGACGCCACGAAACAGAGCGGCGTGGACAGCGGTTCAGGAGTGACGGGCTCAGCGGCGTTAAATAAAATCAAAAAATTTTAGACGATTTTATGGCGGTAATGGATACCGAGGCTTTTATAACAGAAATTTTAAATAGACCGCCTATATGGATGTCAAAATATCCCCAACATAAATATAAAAAGGTTGTGGTAAGAAATTAAACAATGTTTTCCGGAATATAATGGTACTTACGTTTAATTTAAATTGAAAACACAAAAACATAGAACCTAGGTACCTACCAAACGAAGCTACTGATATGTTGACAAAACTACTGGTATGTTTACGTAATGTAGGTGGATAGTTGACAAGTTTTAAAAGTTAATTTTTTTCTCTGTCAGTAGGTACCTAATTAGCAAAACAGTTTACATATCAGTAGTTTTGTCTGTAGATATAACTACATACGAAACTACTAGTATGTCTTATACGCAATGTAAGTAGTTGACAAGTTTTTAAAGTTCTTTCTCTCTGTAAGTACCTACTTAGCAAAACACTTGGAAACATCAGTTACTTCTTATAGGTAGGACCTTCGTATAGGTCACTAAATCCACCATCTAAATACCGATCTTTATTTAGTTCGTGCACTCATTCTATCATATTTAAAAAAAAAAAAGTTGTTTCTAAACAGACAGGGGATAATTTTTATAACGCCATGATTTTTAACACGTTTCAACTACCTAAATACGTCCACCGTCGCCGCTGCAACTAACCGCTACTGAGGGTACGTGGCGTGACAAACGCAACGCTCACCGACGCCGCTCCGCTTTTCGCTAAGACCAAAACTCGTGGCCAGGCCGTTATGTTTTCTTTAGATAGGACTTGAAATGTAACACTATCTGAAATTGTGAAGTACTAACTAACTCGTAACTCCGCTCGCGTATATGTCAGTTATCGCGGTAAACAGTTGCCTATGTCCCAAATAAATAAAATAAAATATAATAAAATAAAAATCAAAGTATCTCCATGTCAAATTTTATTGAAATCGATGCAGCGGTTTAGGCGTGAAAGACTAACAGACAGAATTACTTTCGAATTTATAATAATAGTGTGGATAAGCAAAACCGCAAGTGGATAGCAAGCGCATTAATTTTTATTGAGCGTATTATTATTTCCAATTATTCTAATGTGTTTACATCTAAGTAATTAAGTAAATATAGATTGGGAAGACCCTGAACATTGCTAAATAGTCCCACTGGGTTTATTGTTAACAACATATTATCTAATTATAATTAATTTATTTGTGACTAATGGATGTATATATTATTAGAAATACCTACACGCTTTATTTAGTTCAACCGACATTGTTATACGTTCATATTCACATGAAGACATTGACATCAATTTATTTATTAGTATCAATGATATTATAAAGAAAGATAGGTTACTTTCATATTAAACGGCGTCCGATATTGTTGCGGTATGACATGACGTACGTATTTATAAGTGTATACATACATTACGATTACGAATGCAAAAGATAATACGGAATGCATGGTAAAGAAAGAGATAGCTATCTCTTGCGAGTTGCACTTTGAGGTTCGTAGTAAAATTGTGGACTAACAATTGATACAGATATGACATTGAATATCGCCATTTGCTAAAAGTACCAATCAGTATCGTAATCAGTGTCGTAAAAAATGAATGTAGTAAAAATAAAAGAACGAAGAAAATTATTATCGATTTAGTTTCAATAACAATATAAAAACACAGAAAAATTTGTACAGATAGAGAAGGTTAGGTATATGGTTATTCAAATTATTCGCTATAGATGTTTTACATCAACATATATTTGTCGGCAAAGGGTTTTTGTTAGGGCCTTTGCCTTCTCCGAAATACATATTGTGTGGGCTGCGTGGTGTTTCTCAAACATTTCATTCTCGTAAGATCATCACTTGGAAATCTGGAAAATACAAAACAATATACACTGTCTTTTTACCAACATACATTTTAACACTATTATTGCCAAATAATATAATCATCATATTAACTGAAAGACAATGACAACTAAACACATAATAGTAATATGAGCATATCAATTAGACGGTACTGGAGAACGCGGACGATAGGTATGTATTATGCCTACGATATCCCTTCTGTTTGATTTAATCTATTACACCGTTATTAGTCCTTGTCACACTTCAGTTACAATCTTATCCTCTGTCCTTTTTTGACGCGCCGTAACTAATACTGGAATCATTTAATAATTTCGGTAAATGGGAAACAAAACCGTGCCAAAATACAAATATTACGTAGTTACTTATAAATACTTACCCGTGGTATGTAACTCTTCCTTTTTATTTACTTTGTAACCATAGTTTTTACACCTTCATAACACACAGCTCGGCATTTTGGTAATAATAAGCACTTCACGGAAACGCTCTGACAACGTGTTTATTCGCTAGCTTCTATTAGCCGACTAAATGAAATCGCGACGATTGTCTACATTTGTCCGCAACAATATTCGCGCGGTAGTGCGATATCTACCTTTTTTTATAATATCATTGATTAGTATGTACAAAAGATAGACGCATACTTAGATAATGGTATCTAGTTTATACCAAGTATATTTAGTAATGTTAAAAATATCACTGAGAGAGACACTTAGCAACAAATTAGTTTCAGTCGATAGCAGGCAATTCGAGATCTTTGCCGACATTGATTCAATGTTACAATGTATATTATGATTGCTTTATTGGTCTAGTGGTTAGCGTATGCTACTGCTGATCATGAGATCTCGAACTAGATTCCCGGGCTGGGCTGTTGTTGGATTTTCCTTGCAATATTTTTTTAATAGCATCACAGTTGATGGTTTACCCCCGTGCGTCGTTTAATCTTCGAAACTAGTTTCCCTCTCAATTTTGTGGAGGTCCAGTGGGTTCGTGGAAAAGCTGATATTCATTTATAACCGGTTGAATTAGTTGCTTACCTGAAATAAGCTTGGGAATAGGCTGGGAAGATAATCCATTATTTATAAAACGTCACTGACGCACATTGAAGGTGAAGATGGGACCACCTGTAAGCTACGCCCATTCCAATGCAAAAATAATTTTTGAAATCGGTTCATAAACGACGAAATTATCGGTGTACATACATAAAAAAAATAAAAAAAAAATTCGACGAATTGAGATCCTCCTTCTTTTTTTTGAAGTCGGTTGATAAAAGGATTACAAAACAAATTCTACTTGACAAATGAGCTTTACATCATTTTGTTTGAAATTTAATGTTTTATCTAGTAACTACGTATACAATGTTAATAAAAAAAATATTCTTTGAACTGATGACGACAAAATTATTTTCAATGTAATTGTAATATATTACGTGATCCTTTTATATCGATTCTACACGGATATTAAATTGTGTGTCTGGAAAAAATAACGGATTTATTTGAAGTTTTAACCACCCTATTGATAAATTAATGTTTAGCTTTTATAATTAAAACAGCTACATTACGTGTTCGATACTTTTTTTAATTACTAATAACTAGATATGGGCGTTTTCAGTTTTTGCCACAAACGGTTATGTATCCGATATACAGTTCGCATATCGATATCGAAAACGGTTTTCTGATATCGATTTCAGTAGTACGATAACATTGATATAAAAAACCAAAAACATGTAACAACTCAAATTTAGATTTAGTTTCCATTGTATAGTTATGTTGATAACTATACAATGGAAACTGAACCTTATTGCTAGTAAAGTAAGATACAATAACCACGCAAACATGGCTAAAGTTATTTCATATTCGCTTCTTCTCTCTCATACTAATACTATAACGTATACTTAGAACGAGAGGTAGCGAATATGGTTCATATCTCAATATCGTTTATGAAGTTTGCGTTTTGACCTAATGGTTCTCGCATGTTAGTTTAAGTTTTGGCTCGATACAGTTTTTGTGATATCGGCTACATTTATATAGAAATCGATATGGTATGATATCTAACATATATCCGATATAAGTTACGTTTTGATATATCGAACTCATCATTACTAATAACACAATTTTGACTAAAACACATAGGTAATACTCTCTAATAGTCTAAGCTAATGAACATGATATAGTATGAAGTAATATTCTAGTTTACAAAAAAGGATTAATTAAGTATTCTATTCAAAACAAGCTTGAGGTTAGGCCTTTTTGAGTAGTACCTATTAGTATTTACACAAAAATTTTATTGCGTGTTAAGTATGTGGTAAATAAACCAGCTATCTTTAATAATTACTACCCTCGACAGCATTCGTGCTGTCGTATTTCGTTGGTAAGTGTAAGACAGGAGACCCGATGGTGCAGAAGCTTCTTACTAAGCCGCCATGGTTTGGGTCCACATGCTGCTACATTGTCTGCATTCACAATGAGGATGGTGACCACTATTCTTGGATTCTACTCGTGCTTTCCATCAGTCAGAGTAGAGTCATTTTGACTGGCTGGAATTTATATAAAGATATTCATGCAAAGATTATTTTTGAAATGATTGTTAAGTCGTTCCAAAATTCCTTAGCCATTTTATTGTCGAATATAGTTGTGTCACCCTCACTGATATTGTTGCTTCGTCATGCCACTTGGTTTTTACATTCTATTGTGTTCAGAGGAAGTAGTGTAATTGCCCTTCCAATGGAAGGAAGCAGACGTTTTTAAGTGTTTAGGAAACCACATTGTATTGAGACGAAAGCAATGATGACTTATAACCTTTTGTCATTGAAGAACTTTAACACTTATTAAGTTGTTTGAAAATTTGTTAAGAAGATTAAGTAGTTAGCGTGTAGTAGTTAGCGATCCAGACTGCTAATACGGAGGTAGTGTATTCAATGTCCACCAAAACAAAATGTAAGCATGTTTCATCATCATCATCAACCTATGGCAGTCCACTACTGGACATGAGCTTCCCTTATTGCTCGCCACTTTGTTTGATTTTGGATCTGCTCTTTGCGGAGTCTGAGAATAGAAGAATAGCGAAGATATAAATCGGCCAAGTGAAAAGACGCCCCTGATTTTACAAGTAACTCCTTACTAACTACCTAAATAAGTTTCGTAAGCCGTTATAGTTTTCCTAAGTTCATAATATGGACTACCATTACAAATTTGTTCAGATATTCCTAGCCAGCCGTTTAGCTTTTAGAGGGGGGGGGGGACTCCCTGTTTCGAGAAAAAATGCAATTTAAAGTTGAATAACTCTCAAACGGATACCTAAATCAAAAATCGTCTTAGCAGCCTTTCAATTTAAAAAGAAAACCTATCTAATGAGACCCCACACGATGGGGTAGACAAGAGAAAAAAAAACATCCCCACTTTAAGAGACGGTAAGTAACCCAAATAAAAATATTTTTTATGATTTTATTGAAGTGCTACAATAAAATTTGTCAAAGTGACAGAAACACATATTTATGCAAAATTTCATGTTTCTAGCACTAACCGTTTGGACGGTAAGTCGAGGACGGACGGAAGGTCATGACGAATCTATGAGGGTTCCGAATCATGAACTACGGAACTCTAAAAAGTAGCCTAAGTTACTCCTTATTTCATCGTATATCTGCCAGTGACAGTCGCGTCAAAACCTTTAGTTTAGTCGTTCAGGCAGACCGACGGACAGACAAAGATAAATATTTAAAAAAAATATTTTTATGTTGTAAGTACCGCATATAGTAACTGAAAAGCTGTACATACAGACACTTTATTTTTATCTTTTTCTATAGACAAATAAATAACTGCTCCCAATTGATAGCAATAGGCTTGGCCACTGTTACGTAAGTAGGAATAAAATGATGATTGTCAAATATGGACGTTTAATAACTTTTAATAACTAACAGGGCCTCTAGAGACTTGCTCCAACAATATGAATAATTTTCAATTATGTAAGTAATGTATAATAAAATAACTTGTTAAGTTCGTTTCACTGAAAAACACCTATACTTAATATCACAATAAGTTACCTTGTTATGTATGTACTCATAGCAGCAATTCTAGAATTATGGTGAGTCAATATTTTTAGACTAGTTATAAGAATTTTAAACTATTCATACAAAATTCAAAAGGGCCAGAAATTTTAGATAAAACAATTATGCAAAAAGGTATTAACTCAAGTACCAAAATTATCCCTACTAATCCTGTGTTATATTAACGGCTTTAGAGAGAGGTTCGACCTCTATAAATTAAAAGCCTCCAAAATTTAGACCGAAAGAATTCCCAATAGGATTTAATAAGTAAAGATTTACTGCCATATAGCATTACTGTACATGATGGGTTTGAACAAATTACAATGACTGTTCAGCAGAATATACTTTAATTAAACGTAAACTGAAATAATACATGCCGGTCACTATGATGTCGCGGAATAGAGAGACACATCAAACAGGAAATTGAACTATGGGTGAGCCAGTGTTGCAAGGCGTAAAATACAAAATATTGTCTATATTTAACACTCTTCCTGAATTTAAGCCTTACAGCAATAACAAAAACATTTTAATGTAACTTAAAATAAGTTTATACAAACAATCTGTCTAAATTATTAAGAAAGTGACTTATATGAACACATTCCAAGTCTAGCTCTCAAAAACCTAAATTTATCTTTTGACGATGCCTTTGTGAAAATATCTGCATATTGATTGTCACTATTCACATATCTTAATACAATAATCTTTTGGTGATATTTTTCCTTTATAAAATGATATTTTACTTCAATATGTTTACATCTTTTGTGAAAGTTAATATTTTTAATAACACTAATGGCACTTTGATTATCTAATTGAAGACACATCAAGTCCTGTTTATACTGATCAATATCACTTAAGAATTGCTTGATCCACATAGTCTCTTTTGTGGCAGCACATGCAGCCATGAACTCGGCCTCAGTTGTAGATAAAGCAACTGTTTGTTGTCGTTGACTGGACCATGTTACAGCCGCTCCATTCTTAATGAACACATAACCAGTGATTGAACGACGTGTATCTAAATCATTGGCATAGTCTGCATCACTGTAACCAGTGACAACTGCTGATTGTGGGCTTTGTGAGTAACACAGCCCATAATCCTTTGTTTCTTTTAAATATTTAAAGATCTTCTTAACTGCATTCCAATGTGTTTGGTTGTAACAATTGAGAAAACGACTCACCAGACTGACAGCAAACATAACATCAGGTCGACTCACAATGGCCAGGTGCATCAGGGAGCCCACTGCTTCTCTATAGGGTATATCTTTATTAGCCTTTTCTTCCTTATGCAACTTCATGTGAGGATCTACAGGAATGCTGTTAGGATTAGCATCATTCATGTTAAATTTGATTAGTAGTTGTTCTATATATTTTCTTTGATGTATAAATATACACTTACTGAATTCTTCTATTTGCATTCCTACAAAATTTCTAGGTTTACTTAATATTTTCATTTCAAATATGGATTGCAAGTCTTTAGTTATCTCTTTTATTGCTAAGTCATCTGTTGAAAATAACAATCCATCATCTACATATAGGCATAAATAGCATTTATTCTTATTAACTAGACCAATATATACACATTGGTCAGCTTTGCTGTTGACAAAACCAAACTTTTTAAGTACAGAATCAAACTTACTGTTCCAGCACCTCGGAGCCTGTTTCAATCCATACAGGGATTTGTTCAATTTACAGACTATATTGTCTTCATGGATCAGGCCCTCTGGTGGTGTCATAAATATGGTCTCTTCAAGATCACCATACAGGAATGCTGTTTTAACATCTAGCTGAACAACTTTGAGGTTATCTTGTACAGCTACTGAAAGTAATAAACGTATGGAGTCATACCTGACAGTTGGTGCAAAGGTTTCATCATAGTCAATGCCCTTCGTTTGTGCAAATCCTTTTGCACACAGACGTGATTTATACCTTAAACCCGTTGGTTCCTCTTTTATTCGGAATACCCATTTACATTGTATTACTTTAGCATTTTCAGGTTTTTCAATCAATGTCCAGGTATTATTTTTCTTGTGAGCATCTAACTCTTCACTGATAGATTTCTTCCATTTTTCTTGATCAATTGAGTTTATTGCCTCTTTATAACTCATTGGAATGTTTAAAGGATTGTCTTGCTGTTGACACATGTAGCTATTTTCTTCTAATTCATTTAGTTTATCTTCTTTAACTCTGTTTCTTCGTGGTCTCAATGTTATATTTCTAACTGGAGGAGAATCAAAGCTGGTGTCTGGTTCATACTCA
The DNA here is from genome assembly GCA_932526445.1 of Phragmatobia fuliginosa. Taxonomy (NCBI): domain Eukaryota; kingdom Metazoa; phylum Arthropoda; class Insecta; order Lepidoptera; family Erebidae; genus Phragmatobia; species Phragmatobia fuliginosa. The sequence goes on along the minus strand of OW052065.1, from coordinate 5,595,942 downwards.
CTGACTGAAGAACTTTTTTCACATACAGTATCATATGAACTAGTACTTGTGTCTTTGTCTTCAGTTTCATTATTTTCTATACTATTATTATTATAATTAGAATTTTGTTCTGACAGATTTACCAGGACATAATCCCTTTTAACAGTAGATTCAAGAAATGTAGCATCTCTGCTTTTTACAACTTTTCTAGTGTTTGGTATCATGAACCTATAACCTTTAGTGTGATCACAGTAGCCAATGAAAATCATTTTCTGAGCTTTAGGATCCCATTTTCTGCGTTTCTCATGAGGTAAGTGTACCATCGCTTCACAACCAAAGATACGCATGTGTTTCACATTTGGTTTATGCCCGGACCATAGTTCTTCAGGTGTTTTGTATGATAGAGACTTGGTCGGTGAGCGATTTATTACATAGGCAGCAGTGTGTACTGCATCGGCCCAAAATTGTTTCGGCAGATTGGCATTAAGAAGCATACATTTAGCTCTTTCAATAAGGCTTCGGTTCATACGTTCCGCAGTGCCATTCTGTTCAGGAGAATATGGCGTGGTAGTTTGGTGTATAATACCCTCAGCTTTCAAATAATCAGAGAAATTTCTGTTGACATATTCCAGGCCATTGTCAGTTCGTAGAATTTTAATATGAGTATCAAGTTGATTTTCTACTTCCTGTTTAAATTCTTTGAATTTTTCAAATGCATCTGACTTATTCCGGAGAAAATACACATAAATTTTCTTTGAAAAGTCATCAAGAAATGTAATAAAATATTTGGCACCTCCTAATGTTTGTGTTTCCATTGGGCCACATATATCTGAATGTACTAACTGAAGCAAACCCTTTGCTTTGTTCCCTTCACTTATAAAAGGTAATCGTGTAAGCTTACCTTCTTTACAGGTGACACATGTCAGATTTTCTGATTTTACTGAGAAAGTTACATGGTCACTGTTTTCAGGCAACTTCTTTAAACTGTTGAAGTTGAGATGTCCCATTCGTTGGTGCCACAGGAAGATGTCTTGATTTTCAACATCAGACATGCATGCATAGCCTCTTCCAGGCATATTTAGCCGGTACATGTTGTTGATGATACTAGCTGTTGCTACTATCTGACTTTTATTGTTCATAATAGTACAGCCAGTCTTGTCAAATCTTACTTGGCCACCACTGCGAATAATCTGACTAACTGAGAGCAAGTTAGTTGCTAGATCTGGAACATATAGGACATTTGTGAACAGTACCTTGTTTTCTTGCCATTTTTCATTGTAGGTATTTAAGCTTACTTGCCCTGAGCATTGCACTGACAGTACTTTATTGTCTGCTACTCTTATATTCTTGATAGCAGAAGTAGTCTCATTCTGAAGCAAACTTTTGTCTTTAACCATGTGCGCTGATGCACCCGAGTCCACATACCATGCTTCACACTGTGCAGATGTAGCTATGAACACAGCAGCATATGAAGAAGATGATTTTTGTTGTATGTCTCTTGATTTTGTTTTGCAATCTGAGCTTTTGTGCCCATACTTGTTACAGGTGTAGCACCGTGGTCCTTTAGACAACTTCTTACCATTTTTTTGGTATTTTTTTGTTGACTGCAAATGCTTTTGTATCATTTTCCAATGGTCTGACATCTTGTAATAGTTTTGCTTTGACTGAATCTGAAGTAATTCTCATGCCTGAGCTTTCAATAGCAATAATCATTGGTTGGTAAGAATCTGGCAGACCTGAGAGTAGTAGCGTACCCAGCCACTCATCGTCAACCTTAAAACCAATGTTTCTGAGCTTATGAGCGGTGTTCATAATTTTGCTCACATATTCCTCTATATTTTGACATCCCGTTAGTGACGTATTACACAGATCACGCAGCAGACCAACGCGACGTGTTAGCCCAGAATCATCAAACGTTGATGACAGCTTATTCCATACATCTTTGGATGTGCGTGCTTCTTGTATGTGCACATAATTTGTTGGATCAACTGAAAGTATGATTTTTGTTTTTGCCTTGGTATCTCGTTTCGGATCTACTGAATCACTTTCTATGCAATCCCACAACTCTTCATGTTGAAGATACGTTTGCATTGCAAACCGCCAAGTAACATAATTTTCACGACAGATAGCTTTTCAATAAACGTCATTTGATTGTTTGTCGCCATTGTTCATGAATTTATACAGTTTAGATTGAAATCTTTAAGCAAAAGTTCTGAAGAAAAAACCACGTTGTTGCTTTGAGGTTATGTACACATATAATGTTCTTTGATACTTTGAATTTTTGCACTTTTTGTTTTTCTGAGCTTACTGGGCCCATAACCTGATGGGTTTGAACAAATTACAATGACTGTTCAGCAGAATATACTTTAATTAAACGTAAACTGAAATAATACATGCCGGTCACTATGATGTCGCGGAATAGAGAGACACATCAAACAGGAAATTGAACTATGGGTGAGCCAGTGTTGCAAGGCGTAAAATACAAAATATTGTCTATATTTAACAGTACATAATTTATATATATTATAAATATTAGCTAAAATTATTTGACTCTCTTTTCCCCGCGTCTCCGTCCGCGTGTTCGACTGTGGTAATCATTTTTCGGATTAATAGTACACTCAAAACATCACTTTTTGTTTGTCATTCTTTTTGAGTGTCATTCATAATTTTTAAGTAAATAACTCGATAGATTTTGCCTTGTCATAAAGCTTGTAACGCGATATAGGTTATTATAATTCAAGTGGTGCACTACTAATCACCAACTCAAACATAACCTCTTTTTAATAATAGTATAGATTGTGAAGTATCCATGTTAAGCCGGAATTTCAGAAGCCATTAATTTTTACACAAGTAATAAACCATATCGGAAGTCAATTTTATTTGGCTCGACCTGGTTTAACATACTACAGGAGCGGTTATAAATGCTTACATTTACATTAGTGTTTCGTAAACAATTGAACTATTCAAACCAGTTATTAGGTTAAAAGGAAGGATGGGGCATGATAGATGCTCGGTGGAAATAGTCTGATCCGGTGGCGAATGGCCGGAAATTGCATCGGTCATTTTGTCTTGCATTAAAAATAGTGGTCTTGTGACGGAGATAGATTTAGAATGTGCATAGTTGTTTGAATCTTTTACTAGTGTATTATATAGAGGTAAAGTTTGGGATAATCTTAGATTTGAGTTAAAAAATTCTCGTGTTGGATAGTTATTTTATTGAGGAAGGATGCAGGCTATATAACATCATACTACAATCAATAAGAGTCGAGGTATCAATGAAAGATGTTTCGAAAATGTGGAGAATTTATATCAGTTTTTTATTTTGAGAGAAGCGGACGAACGAAAACCGATCGGTAAGTATAATATAATAAGCGACATACAAGTGCTGGAAACATAACACAATAACATTAGCAGCAATTAGCATTTGATCAATGATGCTATTACAAACTCATCTTTTTACTATCATTTGATCAGTACGACTACAAAGTTATCTTACCATTACAACATTCCTCATAGCCTTTTTTTTTCAAATTGGATTGGAAACGACTTCAACTAATAAAAAGCGGCCAAGTGCGAGTTGGACTCGCCCATGAAGGGTTCCGTATCAGCAAGTAACATCATATAAAAGATCTTGTAGTTCGTTGTAAATTTCATCGATGTTTTTATACTAGTGTATTGATTGGATGAAAGGTAAATGGCGTGTTACGATTTATGACGTATTAAAAAAAAACTACTCACTAGATCTCGTTCAAACCAATTTTCGTTGGTAGTTTGCATGGTAATGTACAACATATATTTTTTTTAGTTTTATCACTCTCTTAGTTTAGAAGTTAGAGGGGGGGGGACACACATTTTTCCACTTTGGAAGTGTCTCTCGCGCAAACTATTCAGTTTATAAAAAAAATATATTAGAAACCTCAACATCATTTTTAAACACCTATCCATAGATACTATATAAGTATAGGTTTGATGAAAAAAAATTTTTTGAGTTTCAGTTCCAAGTATGGGGACCCCCAAAATGCATTGTTTTTTTTCTATTTTTATGTAAAAATCTTAATGCGGTTCACAGAATACATCGATTGACCAAATTTCAACAGTATAGCTCATATAGTTTCGGAAATAATTGGCTGTGACATACGGACGGACAGACAGACAGACAGACAGACTTGACGAATCTATAAGGGTTCCGTTTTTTGCCATTTGGCTACGGAACCCTAAAAACTATAAACTACGCCTAAATATTATGAAATTGATAATTTCTATTCAATTGAAATCATAAATTGTAAGGGTTACATAGTTCATAAAAAAAATATTGTTAAATGTAACTCTTTAATAAACAATCATGCGGGTCGATTGAAATCCCAATTTCAATTGCATTTTACATCGACAGACTACCCACCGCGCCCACAATCCTTTCTGACCTTGTTAAGCATTCAAGGCCTTATTTACTTTGTTAAATATTCTATGAAGTTGTAGCAGATCACGGATCACTGAAGATTGAAATTCGCATAGATTCGAACGGTTTGAGACGAGTATTCAGTATAAAACAAGCTTACGTAATACGTGCACAGAGCACTAAACATTAACGTCGGCCACTCAATGTATTTTATAAATTTACATTTGTAATTAATGTATGAAAATATAATGACGCCTTTATTAGTTTCTATGTTTCTCTCAGTAAAACTCTTAATAAAAACATTTGGAATTTTATATATAACTGGGGGTATAAGGGTTGTATCAACCTGATGAAAACTCTGTCGAGTACAGAAGTATTGTATGTATAAAATAGTTTTTTCTAAACAATTTTCTTTTCCATAAAAGGCACTATTTTCCGTTTTGTTTATGCTTTCAAATATGATACAAATATTTTGTGATAATGAAATGAATAGTAACAGCACCGCATAAATTAACGTTCTGCATATACGTACTCTTATATTTTTTAATGTAAAGCAACACCATTATAATTTATCTAGAGAATTGTAACAGTGAAAGTAACAGAAATTCATCCGATCGTTTTAATTGTTCTGCGTGAAATACAAACATAATTTTGTAGTCCGAAAGCGAAGCATATTTACCTTCAAACGTTTTCGTTACTTTGGGGATAAAATCATTTGGAGTAAATCAATGCATTTTTGAGGTGCGCTTTAGGGGCCATAATTAACAATTAATAAACAAACGCGTATCTGTGCCCTCTATACAACAGGCAGGCAATTCCAGGCATGTACAGGATTACAGAACATTTCCTTTGATATGAACAACTGGTTTTAAATCATTTAAAAAAAATAAACTAGCTCACTTTATGCAGTATCCTTTTTTTGACTACTTGGTTGGTCTAGTGGTTTGCGTATGCGGCTGTTGATCAAGAGGTCTCGGTTTCGATTCCCGGGTTGGACCAAATATTTGTGTGATCCACAAATATTTCTTTCAGAGTCTGGGTGTTTCTATGTATAATATGTACTTATGTATTTACAAAAAAATAATATGTTTATGTATTTATATCAGTTGTTTAGTACCCATAATACAAGCTCTGCTCAGTTTGGGACTAGATCACGTTGTGTGTAAGATGTCCGAAATATTTTTTATTTTTTTATTGAACCCACATTTATCCGCAACTATAATTTCATAACTATGGTACTTACTACAATACATATTTACTGTTGGAGATTTTATCAGTTAATTCAAATATTGATGATATTGTCGTGATTGACAAAGAAATTTTTATTAGTAAATTAATAGTAGAACGTGACATTGGTACTCACGTTTCCTTACGCCTAGCATCAATCATTTCGATATTTGTTTTAAACAAAGTGTTTTCATGGACATCATTAATTTCGGTTAAAAAGTATATCATGTTGATTTATACAGCAATATTAGTTACTTTCTTTTTTTTTATCCGTTACTTTTGTTTAGTCCTTTATGAACCACTGTAAGGCGGCGGCTAAAATTGCTTGTTGTGGCAAGACTTAAGTGACGACTTAGTTTAGCAGATGTCTGAACACCTTTCGACCAAGAAGAAAAAGTTTTCTCTTGTTTTATAAGTCGTTAAAAGCTCGCAAATCTAACCGTTTTGATAAAAAATATTAAAGACTGTGCTGTATAACCAATCATGGTCGATTTTACAGACAGTTTATAAAACATTGGTGAAGTTGAGCCATTCACTACATTTATCAACGGGGTATGATGCAATGCACACAGGTGTGGGTAACTCAACACTGGTACGTTCCGATAGCTAAGAGCAAAGAATAATCTCTAAGTTTAATTGTTCTATGTTAAACGTGTATAAAGGAAAACAATCATTAAACTTATCGTGCACGTGGTTGGCTGTATCACGCTCAGTGATGCGTTTTCTTTCGACAATGGCATTCCTGCCTTGCTTCACAGTTTGCAAATTAGACGTGTGACATTTTCAATACCAATATATTTGTATCATCTCTGGTTAAAATTAAATTATAATGATTTACTTAAGAGGTTTTTTGTATTTGGCCTACCAAACTGATCGAAAGCATGCATAGAATTCAGGGTTAGGGGGTCACCATCCACATTGTGAAAGCAGATAATGCACCATGGTTACACATAGGGTAGTAGGAGGGTAGTCCAGGTCGAGCCGGGCTCATCAACAACCCATAACGTCCCACTGCTGGGCTCAGGTCTCCTCTCAAGAGAGGGATAAGGCCATACGTCCCCACGCTGGCCGAGCGCGGGTTGGGGACTGGCAAGACACGTTGTGGCTACGTAATCTTGCTGTTGGATGTTTTTAAGCCGCCCGAAGGCCTCCAACTAAGCTTCACGACTGCTATCTTATGATAACAACCGGGACCGACTGCTTAACGTGACCTCCGAATCACGGAAACGCTCATTACATATAATGCCACAAACGGTCACCCAGCTAGGTCCGACCGCGCCGTCGTTGCTTACCCTTGGTGATTGTTTCCAATCACCTAAGGCCACTCGGCTATGAGCGCTTCTCATAGCCGAGTGGCCTTAGCCAGGCTCATTCGTGCTGAAATCAGCTTGGCCCTTACTGCCTTGTTATCGGTGCTATGTGCTATAGCATACTTTATGTTGCATGAATTCAAAATATATTTTCAAAAAGGTACATAGTATTCATCTTGAACGATTCTATTTCTTAAGAGTGTGCTGCGCGAACAAAAAACGCCGAGTTTAGGTATTTACGAGCAGAGTTGCGCGGCAGCGCCGCTAGGCAGCACCGTCGCCGCTTCCTACGTGAAACATTTTATCTAAGATATGTAAAATAATTGTACAGAGTAGGCTCCACACAGAGTAATACATATCTTCTAAATATTCAGTCGTTTTTATGGAAGTTTTGTTCAAAAGTAATAATTTCTAGAATCTATTCATTTTCATAATCAGCCTATCGAAGTCCACTGCTGGACATAGGCCTCTCCCATTGCAAACCACTCTGATCGATTTTGGGCTTCTCACATCCAGCTCCTGTCAATATAAGTATATCATCTATACAGGGTGTCCCAGAAAGAATGGGTAATCCTAAAGCACGTAGTAGTATAGCTATCCAGCGTACAAAAAATAAACCCAAAAGAAATCCAATAGTTGCCCAAATTTTGAAGTTATCTTATTCCTCACAAAAAATCTTATTAGAAATGCATTAAATAGTATGAGTGCCTATTATACTTTTTTGGAAAAAAATTAACATGAAATTTGATCAAAATAAATTATGACAGAATTTGAGATTTTTGTGAAAAAAATATGTATGAAAAACTAAGCAGCAACTATATTAAAAAAAATGGTATAATACATAATTTTATCCAAAGAGAGAAAATTAAAGCTTCCTTTTTAGTGTAGTAAAGGACGTGTGATAATGTTATTTCGCTATTTACTACCTGAGTGTGGCCGAAGTAATTTTTTGTTAATTATGAGACAGAGATAGGTGAATAAATTCAGTACTAAAGTACAGTGTAAGCGAGCGAGAGACGAGTATATTATTATTGTACCTTTGTACTATTGTACCTTATCTCTCTCGCGCCATGGCACATAGCAATGGCAAGTATTTGGTGCGTCGCTTGACTTGTTCGGTATCGCATGTTCCCATTCCTTTTGCAGTTCTCTGTGATTGTCAATCAGTGTTAAAACGACGATTTCTGGCTAAACAGCCAGAAGTCATCGTTTTAAGTAAGAGTCAAATCATTGGACTCTTCGTTTTGCTCACTGATTTGGACTTTAGTTTGGTGATTTTACGACGACTTGGCTTGTATCTGGACTGGTTTCGTGTATCAGTATGCCGCGTATTCAATATATGGCACAAGAATACGCAAACATGCACTTTATTTATGGTGAATGTAGAAGTAGCGCAAGTGCTGATGCATTCCTTTATAGGGAAAGATACCCTACAGCGCGTCATCCAGATTACCGCGTATTCATAAGAGTGTACAGATGTTATTCGGAAGGTAGAATGCATAGGTGGTGCGAGCACTGGGAGAATAGCAAATATCAATATACAAGACACTGTGCTTGACGAAATTCAGAAGAAGACAAAGACGACCGGTCCACGTCTTATAAAGCCCCTTTTACATGTTCTTTTTTTTCAAAATTAGCTTCAAGAAGCTTCCGCTCCTGAAGCCATTCAATCGAATCAGCTTAATACAGTGCGCCGTTCAAGTGCGTGACGATCCTCATTGGATAGCTGTAACAGTATTTTTGCCATATGCGTAGATTTAGCAAAGTTGAAATCGGCTTTACTAAAATCAGGCCTTGGGCAAGTTTCACCGTAGTCTTTATCACTAATGTCTGTATTGCGGGATTAAGTGAAACAACAGATGCAGCACACCGTCCTGAGTATGATTGTCTAAGTGAATAGTTTATTCGCCATAAAATTTTTGGCATTTTTAATCAACCGACAAAGTACTTTTATTATGGTGGCAAAGACCGCATCTGATTTTATTTCACCAAATACGTTTTTATCAGTTTGATGGCCTTTATTTATGAGGATGTACTTGCAAATATAAGACTTGCACGAGCTGTGATCGCGGAAAACGTGAATAAGTGCATTGAAAAGGTCTTGTTTTAAATCTATAACTTTTTCAGCGAAAGATTTTTCATTTTGAGAATCAATGTGATTTATGGCACCTTTCACCGATCGCCGTACGCGTAGCACGTTTTGGAGCTGTATTTTTTGGCATTTTAATTGGTAACATGTATTTCTTGATAATTCATCTAATCTTGTACAAAAGTTTCTGAGGAGGTGGTTAGAGCACTCTATCTTTTCGACAATAAGTGCGGCATATGGTTTGGTATCCAGAACATTTTTGTAGGTGCTGGAATCACCATTAGCTATGTGTTTAGAATAAATAAAACCTTGAGTTGCTTTTGAAGCCTTCTACTATGGCAGTTGACTACATACCGCTAGATGATCGAGTGTAATTTTTATATCATACATGCTCAGAAATACAAACTTGAAGTAAAGTTTGCGCTTCTGAGCTCGCCCGCAAACCATAGAGTTTTTATTTTTAACAGTCATGTAGAGAACTTTTTTAGTTCTGTAGCCAATGATATTTGCAGCTCCTGAAAAGGTCGTATAGTTTTTCCTGTATGACCTCTTACTCCAATACGCATCAGATACAACTGTTATCATCGGTACGCTATCTGCATTAAGTTCATTATTTTTTTCAGCCAGTTAATATTTTTATTTTGTTGCTTCCTCTATGCTTTTTACTTTGGCCAGTTCCCAGAGTTCACATACTTTAGCATGAAATTTGGCATAAAAATGTTCTGACATGCAGGGTATATCAAGAGAAGTTTTGACTTGCTCCAGGGCACTGAATCCCATATCTATACACTTAATTACTCACGATATTTTGATCGAGTGCAAGTTCCTTGCTGTTTCTAGGTTTTCAACAATTTTCCAATCTTAATTTTGCATTACACATATTGCATACTATGAAACAGGAGGACTGAAAACAATTTCTATATTCTCCATTGATTTTTAAATTACTGAAGTTGCAACCAAATGGAGAGTTGTGGTGAGTAAGTTCTTGGTTTAAACAAGTACCCGAATTGTGGCTTTGCTTTCATTTGTGTTTTCCTTTTCTACTATAAGTTCTTTCTTGACCATAAGATTACATGTAACCTGAAAAACATAGGCCTATAATAATAAAGTGAGTTTGATAAGAGTAGGTACCTTTGATTAAATATATGTTTATAATCAAAGGTAAATATTTACGTTTAGAAGTTCTCTACCGTCTTGATTACTTGATTACTTGATTACTTGTATTGATTGATTAGCAACTGACGAATAATTGTGAACGGAACATTGCATTTACATTAAAATTATAACAGTAACATTAAACATACCTGTTTGAGATATTTACCTATTTGCGTTTGTACGTTTGTATTGTGTTTCGTACATTTGTTGCTCTGCGTTCGCATTACTCTGTACAGATTCGACTCGAAATTTGATTTTTTTCCAATTTTCTTATTTGCCAGTAAGTATAACCAATGACATATAGACATGATACACAATACAATACTGACCTAAGTCTAAAAAAAACTTCAAAACAAAATTGATCTCATTAATATTAGTAATTAGACCCATTCTGCTTTGAAGTTTCAGACCTAGTAATTTAATTAGAGCAATATTTTTTTCTGCGCAATGTGCAATGTGCATCAGGCGTTTGTGTTAAAAATTGAAAAGTCTCAATATTTTTAGATTTATACTTTTAAATTAAATTATACACCGGCTAAACCCTGCACGATGTAAATACAAATATTGTCATATGAAAATTATTGTTCTAGACGTAAAATCTACTATCTTTTCAAAGAAAAATGTTTTTAAGATTTCATCTGACACACAACATATATGTATCGTTTTTTAATTTTATATGTATCTGTTTCAAATTCCAACTTCGGCGGAGATCTTGTGCAAGGATCGACCTAAACTATACAAATACTTTTGATGTATTTAATTAATGCAGCGCACAGTACTACTCATTTGAAAATACGTCAAATCCCACAATTTCGTGCAGTACCTTCTTAATTCGGAACGGTATTTAGGTAAACTTTTTTTTTTATAAAATATCGAAAAAAATCTTTCGGATTTCCTATTAGAATTTAACTTTACATGTGAATATTTGAGATGAGTCTGTTATTTATAATAGTCAAGTACAAAGTACAATATCTAATCAACGCCTGTATTAATTATCTTATAAATATCACTCATGCTATGTGTGATGAATCTCACTATACATAATTGTTGTTGAAATAACAATCTATAGTTTCTAGTTGCTTGCTTGGATGTTAGTTACTGAGTAATCAGTGGAATATTAATAAATTACCATCATCTCGATCGGTAACGTCCACTTCTGGACATAGGCTTCTCCAAAGCTACACCATAACAACCGGTACTGTGCTGCCCGCATGTAACTAATGAAAAAAATACATTCAATATTTTGCCATCTGCCGTTAGCCATTTATCTGTGTATGAAATCAAAACGACTGGCAGATGGCTTGTGAATCGCCGTCAGCCTATCCGAACCCTTGAATTCGACAGATGCACATATCGCAGATGCAATACCGCAAAAATGGCGAAGCGAGGTAGTAAGATAAAACATGGTACATTTAGTTTCTGCTGAGCTATTTTCAAATTCACTATAATATGCCAAATGCCTGTTCCAATGAATATGCAGAATATATGTAATATGAAAATGTACCTAATTAAGTTAATACGAAGTTCGCATAATTCAAATTGTAAGAAAGTACCCTTCACAATAGAAAATAGAAACGACAGTAATACATTTAGCTCTACGCGACTGCAACTCACAGCCTTTGATTATATACATGTCTAGATGGAGTGTTACGCTGCATTTGCAATAAAAACAACAGGCCAGATTTGCAGGGCTTGTGTGCATGTTACACACACATGCAAGCGTAGTCTACGGGCGCGCGCATGACGTGGCAGCGTTCTGAGTGATACCAGCCCTTGAATGTTTTCCATAAAAGGAGGGAAAATAATTGTGTATTGATTTTGAGATTTATAAGTATGTAATTTGTATTAAATTTAAAGTCAGTCAATATGTATTAGAGTTTTTGCTTTTGAGTTACTAGGTAAAATATATGTTGGTGAAAAAGGGAATTGCTATTAAAGCTTATTTATTCTTAATACTTAACAACAATTTGGTAGAAATATACCCTGTGCCCTAGAAAGTAGTCTGAGGTTCCGGTACTTTGAAAGGCGGACGAAGGAAAACCAACTCACAGAGGCCTTTAATTAAGTTAATATACAACATAGTTATATTTAATTTAATTACTATATTTTTAACTAGATGTTCCTCGCAATTTCTCGTAAATCTTGTTTTTTATATAGTTCTCGTTAAAAACTCAAAGAAGGTATAGCTTCCGATTAGTGAAAGAATTTTCAGAATCGGTTCAGAAATTCTGGAGATTAGTGCGTTTAAATAAATACTACTTTCATTAATAGCATCCATGGAGCGGCAAAATTGACACCCATATCAGATTAACAATATCTACCACCTTAGATTTAAAAATATATGATATATACATATATAATATGTATTATCCAGCACTATAGTTATGATTCAACATTTTGTAAATTGGCTAACACTCACATGGGAAATTTAAATTCAATTAACAGGCAACATTGTAAAAATGCCGTCAAAATGGTAGTCGAACTTTGATAAAATTTCACTGAGTTAATTTAATTATTTCTTTACAATATAAGTTAGTTAGTTATTTAAAGTTTACTAACCGATGATAACTAATTTTTTTAGTTGATTTCAATCGTCCAAAGTAATTCCTGCACACTTTTATCATGCAAAACGTCATTTTTATACGCCACTCAATACGTGTTTACCGTACAATGACAGTAACGCCACTGATCGACCGCGACGAGCTTAGTCTCTTACAGTTAAATACTATTTTTTTGGACGTTTAGACGCTCGAACTCTCTATCTAGACATGTTTATAATCAAAGCTCACAGCAATTTAATTACCATAATGACTTCTCACGCCAAATTTATAGTTACAATTTTAAGTAGAGTTGTGTTTAATCACTGATACGTAAAATAGGCAGTAGGTACGCTTCATGTAACCTTGTTTGTCAATACCTGCCAGCAATCTCAGAGGACAATAAATTATGACAACCACATAAAAGAAAAAAATTAATTGATCCTTCCTATCAAGATATGTGTGGAATTCCAAGTTTTTTTTTTATATAAATGATCCTGTCAAAGTGACCCGTATTTGTCCAATGGAAAGCATGAGCAGAATCACAGAGTCTCTATACTCATTGCGAATTCAGACAATACAACAATACAGCATGGTGACCCGCACTATGGCGGCCTATATATCTGCTTTTGCATTGTTGGGCTTCTGGTATCACACTAACCAACAAAACATGGCAACATTAATGCTGTGATTTTAGATTTAATTTCTATGAGAGGGTACTACCGCTCCGGTACAGCAAACCTGAATTTATCGTGGTTGCTAATTTAATTTAGGGAACTATGCTATGAACCTCATGACACATGTCCACAATCCTTCTGTGTGTATGTGTATATATTGCTCCGGTGACGACAAGAACGTAAATTGATAAATAAGGCATCCTTCATTTAATTAAATTTAAGGAAAAAACAGACTTTTATATACAAATAAAATAAAATATGGAATCTTTTTATCATCAAATCAATTCGTGATAATCTTTATTGTGGTAATTTTATGATCATGAACACTGTTTACGTGGGGTAGAGAAATTGTTTATTATTTTTAGCATGTATGCATATACCTAGTTGATGATATGTTTTTATCTTATTAATATTGTAAAAAAGATTTTAAAATACCTAAACTAGAACAAAAACATAAAACCAATGTCAAGGAAGCCATATAACAAAATCACGAGTACTCTTAAGGTTGGGTGAGCACAGGTGGGCATTCTCTATTGGATTACTTTGTCCCGCATATACAGTTAATCGATTAACACGTGGTAACATACGTTGTCTTGACTCTTTTCCAATAAACTTATCGATTACAAATAGTTTTCACGTGGTTTTAGGTCGTGACGTGTTTGTCGTTTTGACATTGGCCCAAAGCATAAACCTTTGGCAATTATATAATAAGTTAAATGGTTTTAATTTTAACGTTATATGAGATGTTAAGGCATATCTAAAAACATAATAATATAGTGAAGGTATAGAACGTTTGTACGATATGAAAATATAGTACTAGTACTCTAATACTCTTTTATGGGCATGTGTCTAGAATCGAGTGTTATTTCTCTTCAGCACAAAAGAAGGAAGGGTGTCTCTAAGAATATTTTTTCTTGTGTGTATTAGTCACCACAATGTAATGAACAGTATTAAATAGTCTATTACTGGTCATAGACCTTTACTTAGAAAGGAGCCTACTCCTTCAGCCTACTGCACTACATATGGGTCGATATAATATGGTATCTTTGCTGTACTGTTGTGCTGCGCGTTGACCCACTAGATAAGTTTCTTGATCCATTACCACACCTAACTACAACAAATATGAATTAAAAATACTTTCTAAGTTAGCTTGGAGCTTTAAGCAGGAACGTGTGGAAATCGACAATGTTTTGTGGGATATTCCGCTATCCGAACTCGAGCCTGGCCGGGTATCTGACATCCGGCCTATCGAAACAGTTCTCCTTTCATCTCTGGTTTAGATACTGCTACTAGTCATTTTAGACAAAAAGGAACTGTATAACTAATATAATAGAATCCATTCTATGCTACTTAGTTTATGCACATGTTCATTTCATGTATCTAATTGTAACATTTTAGCTATTTACAAAGAAAGAAATATGACATGGAATTGCAATGAAATACTTAAATGACTTCAAGTTTACATAACAAAATAATATAATGTTGTCAGATTTTACTTCTGAATTGATTTCCGATAGTACATGTGTTCGATTGTAGAATAAATTAATACTAACAAATTATATAATGATTCCAGATTGAAAACCGCATTTCTGCATTCATAGTCTTGCATAACGTTAAGTAATATTACGCTCCAGGTACCATTGAGAATACGTTTTGTTTGTTACTTCACCTCCTTTGTGTATTAGTTTTATGCCGTTTATGGACCCGTTACATCATTATTCAATTTTTTGCATTCAATTCAAATTGAGAATATATGTACTTAATCAATAGTTCCCATTAGGCAAGTCAAGAAACTTGCTCATTAACTTACTCATTTAATGGGCGGAATGCTAAATTATATATAACTTAAGACTAGCACTTGCCGGATTTCCTTTGGTGTCCTGGTCAACTGCTAATGCGAGAAGAGATAAAAAGAACGCGAGGGGATATGCCACTTAAAATATTGTACGGGAGTGCCCCTCAGCGTAAGTTTGTTAAATGTTCGTATTTCCCCGCAACTACTATGAAAATTTATGATTGGGTAATTTTTTATGATTGCGATACAAACAAAAAAGATGGAAGATCATCCCATCCGCTAATAAATGACATAACTAGTTTCTTCCTGGTGCCTTGTGAGTCTTGTGACCCGAAGTAAATATTTTGATGATTTGCTTGTAAAGAATTCCAGAGTTTTGAAATAATATTTATATATTGGTAGTTCGTGGTACTAAATATTTAAAATTAACTTTTTGATTGCCTTTACTAGGCTTGCACTTGAGGTAAAGTAGATGGGTATATTAGGACTTTGTTTATTGTTGACTTTGTAAATTTATCTCGTAAACGTTTCGATAACAGGTTTTTACTTTAAATGATGAGACGAGTATTATTGAAAAGTATATTATTTTTAACAGACTGTACTAATAACCATAAGTATTAAAATAAATATTTTAATGGTAAGTAATTGTTCGAATATTTTACCTACAAAATAAACATAAAAATGCTACAAATTTGTAGGTATGGATGTATCTTTAAACTGTAGACATATATATCTACTCACATTTTTTATAGATTTTTTTATCTCAAGGTTAATATTAGAGTTCGGTGACATGCGTAATCACATTAATAGGTACACGAGTTTCTATATAGGTTGCCATTTGGGTATCCATTATTGATACCTACCAGGATAAAGAACTATTTTAATATAACTATCTAAAATCATCAACCTATAGCAGCCAATTGCTTGGCAAAGGCCTCTTCCAATAATATTATTAAATGTCTACAATCATTGAATATTACTATTTAGAATCCATTTTATTGTGATCACTGATCAGAGTCCAGAGAAATTCTTATTGAAATTACGTAATATCGAATTTATAATGCGAGCCTCGCTTACTGAAGCAATTGAGTACTTAGTTACATTTGTATTTTATTTGCTTAGCATCTTTTAAAACGTGCTGTTTGTGCAATGTTTCAATGTTTTCTTGTAATTATATTTTCGTAATATATATATTGTAATATAGTGTCTTTAACGAAGCGTAACTGTAATTTCTTTTGTTATTATTTACTATCAACACACAATTTCAAAACAATTCAATGTTTTTAATACACCAATGTTAAATAATACACGTTATCATTTCAGACGGCTTTTATTCAACTTTATTATTAATCGAATTGACATATATATTAAGTCGATCAAGGATTTCGTTTCATTTTTATTTTAAAAATTTGTATTTAAAAAGTTGTGTTTACTTTTTAACAAAAATAAATTTGTAATGTTTTTGATCGCAGTTCAGTTTCACTTTATTATCTACATGAAGCTGTGTTTAGAACGAAGAGTATTTGAACCTCTTCCAGAGGCGTATCTAGCAAGTGAAACGCCCTTGTGCAATCATTACTCTTAACATCCTTTAGTAAGCGCAAAGTTTCTTTAAAACTGCCACGGCAGACGCATCATATCGCTTAAGCATCGCTCTGCCCGTGTGCACCTCTGCACTATAGGTAAAGAGGCCTGAAATTCGAAGTAGTCATACTAATTACAATACCAATGAGAACATGGATTTTCTTGTTATACAGTATGCGATATATTGTTTAATAGGGGCAGGGTCCATATCAATAACTGCTTTCGGCCGCACATTATTACTGCATAATATTTCTTAAAATTAAAAAAAAAAGTACAACTAAAAGTTACAATTTGATTCAGACGTTTGGACCTTTTTAGATGTCTTTTTTAATTTAAAAAGTCGGAGGTCAGACGATAGTACATTTTTTGCTACTGTTAAATGACCTATAAGTTCCAAATGAAGTGATTATTTGATTAAGTGAGACGAACTCAAGTAACTGCAAACCATTGAAGTTATTGGTACTTACGGATGAAGTAATTAGGTCACCTAATTCATAGAGAAATCTGGCCTTATGTAAATCTCTGTATTTCATGCAAGCAGTATTGTATGTTACATGGCTGCAAGGTCGAATGAAGCACTCACTTTCGTTACAGCGGTTTGAGTATTAAGTCAACAATACGGTTTTATGTCTCCGTCACACCCGTGATCATTGCATAAAACAGCAAGGAGTCACTTATTCGACATGTCTTCTACCTTTTGAATACATACTTAAAAACTTAAGGAAAGGTGGATGGATTATGTGAAAGGAGATATGGCTAGGAGGGAGTTAACACTACAGTGAAATGATGAGTGACAGAGTAGAATGGAAGGATATAATATACTGCGCAGACCCCAAATAAAATTGGTATAAGGGCAGGCAAATAATGATGATAACTTAAAACAAACTTTTTCTATCTTTGAAGTTAGTGGCTTTTTTCCAAATCTTACATGATATCATCTCATATTTTCATGTTTAGATAACATAAATCCTGGATAAATAAATCTTGGTGTGGGTATATTCAGAGTAAGGTTAAATATTGACAGTATTGGATTGTGTACTACGTCAGTTGCAGGAGAAGCATTAACGATTTCCTTTCTCCAATATTTTCTTACAATAGTATCGCTGTACGTTGCCGTATCGAATCAATCCTCTATTGTTTGATAAATTGACGTCACTACGCGTCGTGAAATGCGTGCGTACAAAGGCCTTCACGCTCACCAGTCTCCACCACATTCACCTGATTGTTACTTGTAATTCGCGTGCCAGATGAAAAATAAACAAATGGGATCCACGTAACAGACAATTGCAGAGGTTTAGTTAAACTAGTATAATTTGATCTCTTTAAATGTTCGTAATGTAAGACGTAATAATACGTTTGGTAACGGATTAAGAATGCAGTTTCAGCACCCGTGTACCTTCCATGGCTGTGGTAAGAACCGCGTAAGGAAGCAAACTACGCAGGACAACAACCCTGCAAAGGAAGGAAAAATTGGAAAGAAGATTTTGGTCTACTACACGATTGTAGTAGTCCAAAATCTCCTTTCTCCACAAGTCGTACTATTATAGGTCTCCATGCTGCATTGTTACATTGTCTGAAATCGCAATGTTTATGACTGCTGCCCATGGTTTGACATGCTTTCCAGCAGACAGAGTAGAATCACTTAGGCAGTCTCATATTAAAAATAAACTTCTGTCCAGTAGTGAACTACTAAAGGCTGTGTGATGGATATAAAAATGCTAAGCAATAAACGCGACATAGAAATATTACTAGTAAATGGGCAGCCTCAATTTGTAATGCGAATCAATATAACGATAGTTACCATCAAGTGGTGTGTCAATTTGCTGAATATCTTTATTGTTCTCCAGTCAAAGGTCTTTCTCTAATAATTGTTTTGTTTTGTTCTTGTTAACCGACAACGCGTGTATTGTGAAATATAGACAAGATAGCGTGTTTTCATGTTGGTAGTGATCGAAACAAATTGATAGGATTGTTTTTTAGCTGTCTATCACGCGAAGGCTTGGAGACTTATTTGTATAAGTGCTATAAGTAGGTATAAAGTCAAATTGAAAATTGATATTGGACTGATAATAGGCCGGAAGAGATATGCAACCAAATAATATAAGTTAAGTTCAAAAGCTTTAAACCCATATACGAGTTATATTTAAAGTATTATTTGTAATCACGTTACAGATTTGTTAAAAGCAAGTTCGATACATTTATCTTTAAAAATATGCAAAAACCGACTAAACCTATACATTGGAACTTTGTCGTACGACTAACGACAATTTTGTTTGAAACTTGACACATTTCCCGTGATATAAGCGCCTTTAGATTTATAACACTTGTGACTAGCATTAAAGCATGCCGATAAATGCGACCATAAAAAATTGTGATCTCTATCCGTATGTTTTTTACACATTTAGCTGTACATCTGTGCTGAACTCTATTATATTGGTCGTAAAACATTTTATATATATTAGCAGCTTTCAAAATAAAGTGATCAAAATAAAGTGCCTGTATCGAATTTTTTTTACCTACAACGCAGTTTTACAGCAAACATTTTAAAAGTTAGATAATACGGCAAACTTTAGTATCACTAATATCGTGAACTTGTTTGACTGATTTTTAATTATTATCACTCTCCCTATCAAAATATCAACATTAATTTTCATAGCTAATGACTGTTATGTTAATGGAGGTTTCCGCGGCCCATATTTTACGAACTCGTGTTCTCAATACGTTATTAAAATAAGTTTGGATGAATACCTCCTCACTGTTGATGTGTAAGGCCTGTTCAACGGCACATCTGTTGTCAGGACATAACACATGCACGATTCCCGATAACGTTCCAAAAATAAACTAGCGATAATTCGTTCACAACTCACGCTCCGCTTAGAATGTTCATTGAGTGGCCACTACTTCCACTTCCTTTACTTTCTTGTGTGAATATGCGGCCGCATTAAGAAAGCTGTTGCCACTTAAAGGCTGCACTGCGTTTCATGTATCTTCTGAGAATGATCGCTAACTCGGTGATAAACTTTTGGGGTCATCGGCCGCTTTCTCCTACTTATTACTGGTATGCGCTCTTGAATCTCGGTTATGTCACGGTGTCTGTTGTTTGTCGTTAAAACATAGGTGTGTGCAGAATATTATCTACAACGTTCTATCTTGAATAAATTTTAAATTTATATTCTCTGCTGTGGTAGATACGCCACTCAGTCTAATAAGGAACTACTTACCGACCTGTAATCGTCGTTTGAATACAAAATTTGAGTTTATTGACTTCCTTTTAAAACACTGTCAACTGCATACAATGGCTCGCCTTAGAAGCATATTAAGCAATAAGGAACTCCCAATTTCTTAAACTTGGCAACAATTTTGCAACGGACGCAACAGAATTTGTATCATTTACGAGAATAATATTAGTTAGATTATTCAAAAAGTATAAGAGGCAAGTCGGCGAAATGTTTGGCCTGTAAACCCAAGAGTTTTGTTGATAATGGTTCGTAGTTGTTTAGTTGCATTCGGCTGCGTAATCGAGGTGATCCTTATTCGAGTGGTATGCGGGGCGGCGCTTCTATTTGTTGCGTAAAACAGTTTGCCATACGGCGGCCGCGGGGCAGGACGCGTGTACAGTGCGCTTACACAACGGTCGATGTTTAATTACGCGCTATGAAATATCGCAAGGCTGCTCGCATTGTTTTAACGCTACGCCAGTGCTCAAACGCAACCACTATGTTTATGTGAGGAGGTTAATTGAATAATCGTGCTCTGTGTTCTAAAAAGTGATTGAGTTTCTGTGTATTATAGTGAAATCCGGGCAAATGGTTAGGAAGATTATTGTCGTTGGTATACAACATTATGAAGATCCGTTTTATAAGTACGTAATTTTATTCGGTGAAAAAATATTCGTCCACTAGTGATTTAAGTTAATTTAAAAAAATCTTGAGGCATTATTCCTTACATGTGTTTCATTTTGTTTTAGACATGTGACGGGTGCAAGTGGGCCGCCAGCGGGATGCGGCCATCAAAGGAATAGATCCTTGGACTCAGTCCTTCAAAGGATACCAGAAGACATGACACCTACCTCGCCGGAGGGTCCACTTCGAATTCCTATCGAAGTTCAAACTCCGAGACTCGCCCTTCCACCAGAAGTGCCAACTGGTTCTGACGACTCAGGTATCCATACGCCACCTGATGGCAATGACGACGAACGACCTCCACCTCCAGCCGCAGCGAGATCCAGGGAAAGTCTTGATTCCGGCAACCCAGAAGATACAGATAAACCACCAGATCCGCCCGACACAATTGATCAACCTATCAAAACAGATGTATGTGCGGCTGAAACATCTAAAAACAAAGACTTTCTTCTGCGGTTGTTTGAAAGCAAACTCTTTGATATGAGCATGGCAATCTCATATCTGTTCAACTCGAAAGAGCCGGGTGTGCAGACCTACTTGGCTAACAAATTATTCTCTTTTCCATACGAGGACGTGGATTTCTATCTACCACAATTAGCGACTATGTATATAGAAATGGGTGATGTGGCGGACGTGCTGAAACCTTACTTGGTGTATAGGTGTAAACAAAGTGCAGAGTTTTCTTTAAGACTTGCGTGGTTGCTAACCGCTTTCGGAGGTGATGCGAAGAGGTCGCGGGCGACGAAATTAAGGGATTCCATACTGGCTGAAGAGATCAGGCCAGCAGCGCGAAGAGGCCATCACAGGTCCCAATCTGATGCCTCAGCATTGAGGTTAACGACTCCTTCGGGAAGGCATTTAGGAGACTTAGCATCGGGACGAGCTTTCGACAATGGATGCCTTTGTGGTGAGCAGTGTTCCTGTGGAGCACCTCGACTAGCGCCGCAAATACAGGTACTTATCTGTTTTTTCATTAACTTTTTATCAGTTCAAATATTCTCGCTTATGTTTGTAGCGTTATTTATATGGCTTACATTAAGATTGTGAGCCATACGTATAGCGATAACAACAAAATAATAACACATGTTCATATCTCTGTTGGCACGGGTTTACATTCAAATACATATTGTGCTCAGGAGCTACTAAGTAACACCGAGTGTTGCGAAATGATTTGCAAAATGACTAAGGACAAGTGTATCACGTTCACATTCTGTTACAAATTATAAATATATCCGGAGTATGTAACTTACGTAAAACCTTGGATTTGTAGGCAAAGCTAAATATAATTAACATTAATAATATTATGCGAATGAGTGAGTTGGGCTATATCTACAAAGCCAATGTAGGCGGAACTGCTTAAATTACGAATTATAATAATCTAACATGTTTATATAACACGATGTATATCATAAATTCATAACTTAGAGGGAACATCGGTACAAATGTACTTAAATGTAACTTTAGGTCATTAATCATTATAATTATTTACTACATATTTTCATTATGGAGCGGTCTTATTTTTATTTTGTGAACATTTTTTTTGTAAAACTGCCGTGCCGTACTAATGTGTTATTAAAATATCAAGCCCTTCAATACTTAATTAGGTACTAAAACTGTTCAGGGACCCTCATAATTAAACTAACCTATGAACGGGTTATTCGTTTATTGACAAACTTATTGAGTTTCTCGTTTATCTATCAGAATAACTTACCATTCAAAAAGTACAGTTGAACAAAAAATTGGCAAACATATCAAAATCCGCATCCTTATCAACATTAACAACTGATTTATTAAACTAGTGCGATAACAAGAATTGTTTAGGTATGTAAATAAAACCAAACGCGAATGTTTTAAAGTACGAACTAATAACCATTTATGTAACATAAATGTAAGTAAAACTCTTAAACTATTTTTTATAACTCTACTGTCTTTAATATTGAAATAAAGTAAGATCGGGATTAAATAATAATTGGAGGCAAATAGAGTTTAACCAAAGAATTCGTATATAAAAATGAAAATCTGTAAAAATGACTGTTTTTAATATAAAATATTTTCCGGTTAACGGAACCTGTCTTATATATATCTTTCAATTAAAAGTGTTTACATTTTAAGAGTAAATTGGTTAAGGCGTATAAAACGAGGGAACATAAGGATAAATGTATATTAATATACTATTAAAGATAATAGAGCCATATATTATTAAAGGCAGTAGAGTCACGCTGATCTCAGTGAGAATAGGCGGATGGTGACCCCTACTCCTGGATTATACTCATGGTTTCCCTCAGGTAGAGTAGAGTCACTTTGGTAAGCCTAAATATATGTATCCTACTAATATTATAAACGCGAAAGTTTGTGAGTATGTATGTATGTTGCTCTTTCACGCAAAAACCACTGAACGGATTTGGATTAAACTTTACAGTAATATAGCTTATATATCACAATAACACATAGACTACTATTTACTGCAATAATCGAGATACACGGCGATAGGTGATTTTAAAAATAAATAAATCGAGGATGTCAAAATGTATCACTGTTTATCTCCTGTCAAAACTTCACAGGTTGCTATGCATAGCAACCGTAATGATAGTTTGTAAATGGCTAATCTATCCCGAAAATACTCGGGTAATACCGCAGGGAGCAGCTAGTAAAAATATAATGCAGGTACAGGTCAAACATATAAGGCAATTTCAAGATATAATCAAGGTCCTTAAACATCCGTCACTTGTCTCGTCAAGTATGCTAATCACTACCCTTCCTTTTGCCGCCGTAGTCGGGTAAAAACATATTCATGTATTGTACTTGACATATAAGTAATTGCTGTTTTGAGCGGAAGTTATTAAATGCCAACTTTTATCGATTCTTAAAGAGGCTGAAAATAATAGTTCTCTTAAAATAATCGTCGTGAAAAAGTATTTTTAACTATAGTGTTTCAAAATCACTAGGGGCCAATATATAGGCGTAATGCCTACCTACGCAAAATTGATTAAATGATGCTTAAGTATCTAAACAAAAAATAAAATTAAAGGGTCTGTTCGTAATTTCGAATTAACAGTTTTTTGACTAAATGTATACATAATATAAAAAAGTATATATACGGTTATATAATACTTACATAAAAAAAATCTTTTTTTTTTAAATATGACTATTTCTGTCTGGAAGAGATGGAGCGATTTTATAGGGATTTTCACTGGCAAATAACTATTGATGTAAGGAGTTAGACTGCCTTTGTTAGGCCACAAACCGTGGGCCTTAGCCAGTTTCATATATTATTATATGTATATGTATGTTTTTATATCTCACACATGGCTGTCAGATGATCCCAAACTAGACAGTGCCTGTGCCGTGGTAATTATCAGACGTTATTAAATCCGGCTAGCAACTGGTTATGATAATACTATGTGCAGGGACATAATCAAATTTGCAATGAATTTAAATAAAGTTAGGCCAATGTCTGTATTATGTTCTTCTTTTGTATTATATTATTACTAGCTTTCGCCCGCGGCTCCGCCCGCATGTATGTTGGTTATCGCGATAAAAAGTAGCCTATGTCCTTTCCCAAGTTCAGTTCTATCTTCATACCAAATTTCATCAAAATCCGTTCAGTGGTTTAGGCGTGAAAGCGTAACAGACAGACAGAGTAACTATCGCATTTATAATATTAGTAGGGATTATCTGTATTACATTTTAAAATGTATGCATAAATACAGGATGTATCTTCCTAACTCAGGTTGTATTGCAAAATAATATTTTATAAGAAATAGAATTCGGTAGTAATATACATACACATACATACAGACTGACACATTCTTTAAAGAACTCGATTTTCATAATATCAATAGTAATAAAAATGTTTTTTTAAATATTAACATTCCCCCGTTTTGTGTTATATATGTTTTTTTCACGTAGCACATCCATCCATATGCAGTTTCGAAGATCTATAGGTGCAAATTAATAATTTGTCTGTGTATAAATTCAGATTAAAATTCAGATTAAATTGTGTTCCACTAAATACATACGAAAGCATTTAGTGGAAGACTGTTATTACAAAGAGTAACTTTGGCTAATTTTTTAGACTAGCTCCGCCACTCGGTGTTACTTGCGGTAGTACCACAAAAATCGCGGGTAACACCGCGGTACTCACCTAGGTTATTATAATTATGTTATGTAAAAAACATAAGATTTAGAAATTCACTTTGATTCAATTTTATACCAATCAGTCACAATGGAGTTCGAAATATTAAAAGAGTAAAATTGTATTTTTGGTTTGCCTTTTACTTTCGAAGTTACATCATTTAAATCTATACATCTATATAAATAAATAAAATTTAAGTGTCTGTATAGAATACCTAAATACTAGTTTTTTTACTAAATGCACTTCGGTACTACATAAGAAAAGCAATTTTTTTAAGTTTTTTCGTCTGTCTGTCTGTTCCGGGTAATATCTGGAACGGCTAGACCGACTTCAGCGGGACTTTCACTGGCTCTGGACATAAGGAATAACTTAGGCTATTTTTTTAGACTAGCTTCGTTCGTGTTACTTGTGATTTAAAACAGTAGACGTGGGTAACACCGCAGGACTGAGCTAGTATAAAATAAAACGTCAATGTAATATTGAGCCTTGACTACGATTGTGATATGTTTTTCATTTGTAATCTGTTTAAAATTTGATCTTAAGAGGAATTTAGTCATAGAATAAAAATATCGTTGTTAATATACCAATATTTTTTAAATCTTTGTAGTCAGAAGAAAATAAGTAAATAAATTTATAAGTCGTAGTCCAAAACCCTTATTTATACTTTCTTGCAGAAAGTGCATGCATTCCATAAGGCGGACTTAATGCCATAGGCAGTTTCTTTTTTCTTGATGAGTGTTTCGTATAAAAACTAATATTTATTACACTTATTTTACTAAACACAATTTATACTAATAAAGCTAAAGAGTCGAAAGTTGAAAATAATTTTACATCTTTTATGACTGTCAAATGAAAATAATAATGACAAATTTATCAAAGCTAATAAAACATATGAAATTATGAGAGAAGCTATAACAGACTGGATTTCATTGTACACTTTCTAATTCTGCCAAGCAAACTGTTTGTAATATAGAAAATATTTATCGGTTAATTATTATCATTGTGATTGTATCAATAGAGGGAAACTATCACCATTTCAATAAGATATACTTACACGACAATGCCTTATAGCTCTCTTAATACGACTTGTAATAGTATCGTAGTAGACTTTTATTTATGGCCATTTTCACCAACGTCTCCTAAATTTTGTTAGTTAATATTATCACTGTGATTGTCTAACTAGAGGGAAACCATCACCATTTCAATAAGATATCACTTACACGACATTGCCTTTATAACTTTCTTAGTACGACTTGTGATAGTACGGTAGTAGATTTTATTTATGGCCATTTTCACCAACATCTCCAAATTTAAGGGGCCACTAATAGAGATCTCAATGAAGAAGCATGCAAGAGACATACGTCAGGGGTCAGGTGACACCTAAGTGCGTAGCTTTCTCTTAAAGTTTAGGTTACCTACGTTAGGGACCACTTACTACGGAGACAGATTAAGTATAGTTAGTGAAATCAGGCAATAGTTTCTCTTAGAACAAAATAATGAAATATTGAACACCACAGACTTTATATAATTAGTTCGATCCTGAATTAAGAGGAAAACATTAACGTACTATTTCACCTTGAACATGGTATTGTTTTACAATAATATTAGACTTTGAAATATCAAATCGCAATTGTAATACATATAACATTTCCAAAATAATACTATCAACAACTTAATTAAACTATAAATTGTCCATATAAATAAAATTAAACTGCATCGAAAAACCGTTTTTATAATTTCTGTCTCGGTTGTTTCGGATAAACTCTATGACCCTTCATTGACGAGTATTTAGAGATACAAATCAGATAGCTGATGTTATACAAAGTAACTAGCGCTACTAATATTTGAGAAAAAATTTGATACGCAAAACTAAATTAAAATCACTATTGAACAATACCCAATTACCCGCTGTGTGTAAGATGTTCGAAATATTTATTTAGGTATTTATTTATTATTAAAAAGCAATAGAAACCGCGGCAAATATCGTGATATTTGCCGCGGTTTCGACGGTGCACAACTAGTTCACATTTAAAGAACCTTGAGTCTAGCAGCTGAGCTAAATACATTTAAGTATTGGATCAAAGAACTTTATGTATGTCTATACAAAGTTCATCGTACTTTTTAAAATGACCCTAATTAGGTATCGATTCACTTATCTAATATTCATACAAATTTTGGAAGTCAAAGAACAACCCAAATACACTCCATTGCCTTGAGTCCTTTAGCTAGGATCAATAACAGTGAGTGACCTATGAATTGAAAACAGTCGAGTCTGACATTAAACGCTTTTGGGAAACATTCCGTTTTGTGACCAACAACCAACTATTAGGAATTAAATTCGTTGTAAACAATAGTTAAGGAGAATAAGTAATAAATATGTACTATAATGTTTACCAAAACATCTGCTTTCTTTCAGAATAATGTAGAGTTTAAATATAAAAACACTGTAGAGAGTAGCCAAACGCAGGCGTTCCCCTCTGTCTAAGAATAAGCCTGAATATGCATTACACTATTATGACACAGAATGTGTATATAAGTGTGTGAAATTGTGATTGTTTTGTTTTAATTGTTATGTGTGAGTTCATAGTGACATGCGATTCTTTTTGTAAGCGAGTCTAAAATGTGTATGTGCGAAGATTTCTCTCCCCTAAAAAGTTACATACTGTTTTGTATCGAAAAATAGTTTGAAAAAAAACTAACCAAACACGCTTTTAAACTAAAAAGTAGAAAATATTTTTAATGTAAAAAGCGTGGAGCGACGTTATTAGAATATTTTCAGAAAGCATCCTACCCTTTGTTACATTAAAATTATTTTCTACTTTTTAGTTTAAAAGCGTGTTTGTTTAGGTTTTTAAAACATTTTCTTTATAAAGATAAAAAAAGACTTAATTTTTTTTAGTTTTTTTTTTATTTGTGTATTGTCATCGGTCCTCGACAAATCTACAAAGTATGAACGAAATCTGGCCATTTAAAGTGGGTCAAAATTGCACCCAAAGGAGTCGGTTACAAACATACAGGTGAAGCTAATAAAAAGCGTGTAAAAAGACGCTTAGCCTACTCCTCTACGGGTCTGTGTTGTTTTATGCAACGTTTATTTTGAGATTTAATAGACAAGCAAATTTCACGTTCATGGATAGCTAATTTACGATATACATGATTAAACACAATCGGAGGCACTTCCTCGTACTTGTCTTGTTTACGGATGAATCACCATTACTTCCTCACATTAAACGTTGAGTCACTTTATTGACTGTATTTCTTACCTCATATCGGTATTCAATAGACTTGTTGTCGTAAAAAGTACGTCTGCCTTAAAACTTTTACATTTATTATGTAAACAAATAGTAGTCTAATATTTTTACCCGACTACGCCAAGAAAAAAGTGTAAGTTTTGTCATTCTATGCATGTTTGTATGTTTCACCGAAGCGCCTAAACTATTGAACCGATTTTAATGACTAAGGTTCGTAGATCGATTTGTAATAATTACCTAGGTAACATAGGCTTTATAAATTTTATCAAAAGATTTCATGTACTTAGTCTGGTTACGATTTTTTTATATTTTTCTGGTTAATTAAAACTAGATACTTTTGATATTTTTTAACAATTTTAGTTAAATTTTTCCGTTTTTCGTATTTGTTTTATTTTTCAATTTCACTTGTTGAATTTGTCTTGAAGTACATACAACTATTTTCATATCTGTAAAAAATGCAAAATATCGTTGCATTTTTGAATACTTGAACTGGATTTGAATACGTGATTGTAACATATCATAAATGTTCGGTGAGCATTAAAAAGTCCTGAGGACTAGAAAAATACTCAATGGTTAGACGATAAGTCTGAAAACTTTACAGACATCAACAGTTTTCAAAATATACCTAGTTTTCTTTTACAAAGACACCAAAACCACATGTAATACCTTATTATAAATATTTATCTTAGTAAGCCACGTGGAATTGACATTCCTTGATTTGTTCTGTCTAAGGTTAGGAAGAATAAAGAAACTTATGTTTGAAAGAAACATTATTTATTTAGGCTCTCGCGGGCATTTTTAAAATGTCAGAAAAACTAGCGCAAGTTAGCAAATGCAGTCATCTGTGGAGAAGAATTTGCGAGAAACTTCATGGTGAATCTTTGGATCTCCAATGTAAACAAGCCGTTCAACAGCTGTCGTAATTC
This sequence comes from Phragmatobia fuliginosa, assembly GCA_932526445.1. NCBI lineage: Eukaryota > Metazoa > Arthropoda > Insecta > Lepidoptera > Erebidae > Phragmatobia > Phragmatobia fuliginosa. Next base: position 5,566,979 of record OW052065.1, on the reverse strand, counting down.
ACATTATTTTTAGTTGTTTTATTGGTTCCGTTTGAATTTACTTTCTTTTCATAGAAGTCACAAAATTGGTGTTATCAGTTTAATAATAATTTTAGCAAAATTTACTAGTAGCTATTGCCCGCAATTTAATCTGCACAATGCACATATTTAAAAAAAAACATCGTCTCTTTTGTAAGTTTGGGTACTTTTAAATTAATTAAATTATACTATTTAAAACGCAAGTGCACGTGAGAATATTATATTTGCTTTTATATTACATATTATAAGAAACTAAAACTTAATAAAGACTTGAAGAGCCACTGACAACATCTTTGACTCGTAAAAGTAATTGTTCATCTTATGCCTGTCACCAACTAAGTATACTTAAACCTTACTAAGTAGCCCTTAAATTTTATGAAAAGTCTAAGCACCTAAAGTTGTTAGTTGTCTCCTAAATATTTGAAAAAACGAAAATATCGCTAAGGGTTACCTAACTCTAAGTGACCCCTTAAATTTAGGGGAAGTTAGTGAAGACAACCATAAATTTTTAATTGTTAATATTATTCATATAATTATTGACATCTAGGATCCATATCTGAAGCTCTTGCTATTAAACAATCATTATACGTATGTTGAATATTAAGCGAGCAACTTGGCAAGGTCTTTATGCTACCTTCACTTATGATTAAGAATATAATAAATTGTATACTATGTTCTTGAAATATATAAGGTACCGGATCTTATGCAAAAATACCAGAATGGAAATATTATATGGAAAATGTCAAACCTTAATTTTTACATTAATTGAACCTACAAGCAACCGCTCCACACACAGGTCAAAATCGAGATAATTATCCTTATCTCCTTATAGATAGGGTCAATATCTCGATTTTGGGCTGTGTGTGGACTGGTTCCTTATTACATGAGTAGGTCTAATTACACATAAGTATTGTAGCAATTAGTATCATAACATTACAACAGCACACAGACACAGGTCTTCATGACACAGACGATCTTTTTTTGATGTGCGCTGGAGTTTAACTTTTAACACCTTTCAATTTTATGGCCTTTACAATATGCTTATATTCTGTCGAATTCAAAAATATTTTTACAATTCAGACTTTTAGAACTTGAGATTAGAGCTATCAAATAAACCAATATACTAAGAACTTTAGCTTTTATATAATAATATAAAATCCATTCATCAAATTATGAATGTTTATTTAAAATGTTATGAATATAAAATGTTGTAAAGAATTTCACGTTGTCAATTGTATTTAAGAAGTTGTGGACTTGAGTGAATAGAGTATTTTTGTATATGAAAAGCCAAAGCCACTACTCTGCTTGATGGACAGCATGAGCTGAATTCTAGAGTATATTAATTGCGAATTCAGATAATGCAGTATTGTGACCTACACTATGGAGGCCTTTTGAGATGCTTCTTCATCATTATGTCCTCATTCTCGCACTCAATGAAATGCTCAGCACGAATGCATCTTGAAGTTATTTGAATTAAAATCATTTGTGATTAGTCAGGTCTTTGTATTGTAATGTAGTAATAGGAACTTAACATTTGTGGTAATATCTCTATAGAACGTAATGATATCGCTTCCCTTAGACATAAATTGATATTTATTTCATTTTGCTTTTATGCACAATTCAGAAAACTTTTAGTACTATACTTATTTCTGTTTCGAATTTCGTAATTTCGTCACAGAATAAAGCAGTACCTGAACGGAAAAATTATAGAAGAAAAACAAAAATCTTATACAATTTGATAAAACTAAATTGTAACTACATAGTTTTATTGTCAAGCTGTTACAAGATCTATGACCTCTATATGTACACTCACTACACTGTCATGACTCAACTTGCCCATGAACAGACGTTTCTGTATACATTTTAATTTACGCCATTAGAATGCGCCAAAGTAACACATTTAAATGAAAAGGCAAATATGTTGTTATTTAGTCAAGAACTTTAAACAATCTGCAGGTGGGTCATTATTTTCTTTTTGCGTCAAAAATTACTACGTAATTATTTAAACGTTTGTATGTGTGCATAATTATCGCATGGGAATTCTCTGTTTGTGTAAAATATAAATTAGTGTACATACGTGTGTGTAGTATGCATAATATAAATGACTGTGTGTGCGAGATTGAAGAAGACAAACATATACATATAAAACTTTGAGCGTATACAATTCTAGTTACTGAAGTCCTAGTTTAGAGGTCGTGAGAAGACAATGAACTGTTATATGTTGAAGTCCTACAAAGTCGCTTTAGTACTTCCATTCCATTCCAATACGAGGATTTTATTAGGAACTTGAGACTGTGAAGTCGACGACTAATTACATTAGCAGTTGTCTTAAAACTCTTTAAATGTTTTCAAAGTAGCTCTAGAAGATATTATTTTCAAGTAAACCAGTTATTTACAGATATCGAGGATAGATTTTGAAGTTGTTCATTCGATAAGTGGAAGTTCTTTTACATGTATTAATTTCTCAAATGAATCTTTTTAGGTACCTATGTAAGTCGTAAAAGGCAGCAAATATTTCTGTGTCAGGGTTATGGCAATAAAGTAGGCTGTTAAATTAAAAGATATAACACCTTAACACGCAGGAAAAGAAAGTCATAGGATAGAAACATTCGACCTTGGGTAAATATTGAGATATTTTCGTTAAATGGGGTTATGAGGAAAGCAGGTGCGCAATACAAGTATATTGCAATAATATTCAGGTTCCTTAGCATATAGTTACTGCAAAGATGGGTTAGTGGTTTAGACGGGAACTTCTACTTCGCTACGTGTTGTGATTGTGAGTTTAGCCCACATGGAACAATACTTCGAAGGATCCAAAATTTGTTTTGAATCTGAGCGTTCTTTGTGTACGTTTAATGTATAGTACGTTTGTGCGAAGTCTCTCCGCAACACAGGAATATACCTGGTACGGAAATATAAATGAACATTAACGCAAATATAGTGCTAATGCTTATTATTTTTTGCTTTTACTATTGCCCGTAACGCTGTGTATACATAATATACAGCGGAAACAAATTTGTTCACCATAGAACAGTTTATTGTGAGACAACCTTGAAAGATAGATATAATGCCGTTGCGGAATTCTTTGTTGAACTTTAACAGGGAATAACTCTTACATACATTGTTTTTGTGAAACTGCCGTTTATGCAGCGCATGCAATGGAAGGTCTCGAAACGAATAATTTTCACCCGTTTATGCCACATTTTTCAATGAAGCTTCGCTTCTTCTAGTCGACGTGACGATACATATCCTATAGTTTTCCTCGACAACTGGGTTATCAAATACTGTAAGATGTTTTCTAATAGGACCATAATATTATTGTTAATATTTTGTTTTGATCACGTGACTGAGTGACATAAGCCAATCAAACAAGAGAATAACAAACAGCGGTTGTAGACCGAAAAACGTTTGCAACTTGGCTAGGGGGGCACTACTTCCTGAGATTATCGTTCCACCAAACAATCTAACAATCTCTTTAGCTTTAGGTATCGTATTAGTATTTATTTAGATAATTTTATTGTTAATATTATTCATATCAGTCTCATATATATACTAGCTGACCCGGCGAACTTCGTACCGCCTTAAAATATTAATTCATAATAAAGTAAGTATTGTGTTTAGTTATTAACTGATAGTGACAAATAGACAGCAGCATCAACTAACGGGCCCCGGTCGGTACCGCCACAATCGCTTTGTTCCTGCATTTTAAATCTGTAATATCTTCAAAAGTATTAATTTAAATTACATACTGTACAGGGCCATATTATATATATATTAAATACACAATGTATTTAAGGTACTTAATTGGATAAGGATTAATAATATATTTAGGTTGTCTATAATAACTGTGCTATAACTTGAGAAAATTAATTCTTATATCTACGACATATGTATGTGTAACCAGTTGTTTTAGCAAGTGTGTTTCAACATTGACCCGACTTATTTTACTTCAAAATTAATTAATAATTGTTCTTGTCATTTTACGTAACCACTTCTTTTGTTTTTTATCTGAATGAAATACGTCATGCACCATTAACAAATAGTAGGTGACTGTGTCAGAGATTATACAATTGAGTTTAGGTATGAGCATTTTATTACTTGCAATAAAAGACTTCACCAAAATAACTTGCCGTAACTATTAAATTGTTTATAAATGGCAAAAGGGTTATGACTGTAATTATTTCCTTATATTTATCACAAATTATTTCCTTGTAGTATATATTGGTACACAGTTCGATGTATTACGCAGACGCAATGAACGCAGATGAATCGATTACCCAACACATCTATTTTATTTTAATGATGTAATAATATACTAGTTTCTTATATTCTGTCAGACTACGCTTATTTCACTATAAATGTCTCCACCGAATAGTACTAGGTACCCTTCTCACGGAAGACTAAATAAAATGACAGCGTTCATGTTGTTTGTGTTTCGTTTGTGAGTGGGAAACCGGAGGCCCCCATGACGTAGAAACATCTCAGTAGGCCGCTATAATGCCTACTGGTCACTGTACTGCATTCACCATGAATATGGTACCAACTCTTGGCCTCTGCTCCTGCTTTCCATCAAGTAGAGTCATGTGAGAAAAATAAAATTTTGTCTATTTTCGTAAAAAATAACTTTGAAGAACTACTGGAAAGTTTAATGTGCGGTCAATGCCTAGATGGGTGACCGCTTTTGGCATGATAAGTTATTATCGTTTCCGTAAGTCACGTTACGAGGTCCGGTTGTTATTTGACGATATAAGTCGTGAAGTCACAACGTGGCTTGCCAGTCCCCAACCCGCACTTAGCTAGCAAGGGGACGTATGGCCTTAACCCTCTTTTGTGAGAATACCCGAGTCCAGCAGCGGGACTTTATGGGTTCTTGATTACTATTATGAATAGTAATTTCCATTATGTCATCTAATTACCGTAATAAGAGAAAATAATATTAAAAATAGAATATAATGATGACTAGTACGATAGACTTGTGAAATAGCAAACATATTCATAGCCAAGGCAATATTATTGAACGACTATTTAAGAAAATACTATATTATAATTACACCAATTCTATCACATTTATTAGAAGTAATCTGGAAAATAAGATTACGTTCAGAGTTTTTTATTGTACTGCCTGGATCGTATCACAGTATCTATATGTATACATAGAGTTATCTATATTATGTATTTTAAGATCAATATACTATTTATTTCTAGTCTATATAACATCAGCTGTTCATCAGTGCAAGTCGTTGCATATATTACTTTGAAGTCAAAGAGCAAACATATAAAACTGTTTTTAAATGGAACTTAAAACCTTATATAATATTTTATGATTATGCCTTTAAATGTATAAAATTCGTCTAGTAGATATTTAGAATATTAAACAAGCGTACTTAGTATTACGAAATAGGCATCTGAATATGTAATTAATCCTTAAATTACTCAAGATTCAACATAATAAAATATGTACATTATACTATATAAAGTTACAAATAACTAGGCTATCAAGATAAACTCGCTTATTTATAGTTTAATATAAAATTAGGCTACACAATTGCAGTTTATATCTATTTCGGCCACGCGACCTTCGACAGTCTTAGTAGTAAAACTCGTAGTGTATGTTAATAATTTCTGTGCACTATGTTACTATTGGCAAGTTTTAACATGTAGTATTATTTACGACATGTTTAATAGACAGTAAACAGCGTTCTAGAAGGGAAAGCTTACTCTTACTGACGGATGAAAGTTGACGACTTGTATCCGATACGTCACATCTACGCTGTACGTATTCAATTATAAAAAATCTAGCTGTACCCTGCTATGGTACGTACATTGTGGTTGTATTGATGAGGAATCAGGAACAGAGCTGACACGAAAGATACCTAGGATAGGTTTGAACGGGATTGAATATTGTGTCAATGAACCTAATTAGTGCAGAACTATGGTCGTTTTGCAGTTTACGCAATCTTATATATACAACTTTGTCTTATATACAATTGCGGAGTGCAATTACTATGATATTAACGTATTTGGGAAAACCTTTGAAATCAGACAGCTATAATTATGTAAATACTTAGTAACAGAAGCTACTACCGCATAATAATATATTCGTTTAGTTTTTCTTATTCATTGATTATACTTTCATATAAGAAAGATTATTAGAATCTCCCAAATCAATTTTCATTAGTGCACTAAGACAGATGCGTAACTATTCACTAATAGACTTGTAATCCATTAGTCAAAAGAACTATAGAACCATTTCCTTTGCGTCATTACTAACCTTTAAATACTTTATTTCAGTTTCTAACATCGTTAACGAATATCGGCCGGCGTCTGGCTAGCGTGGCAGACAAGGAGCGACGGAATGGCCGTCTCAGGGCCGAATTGGCGGCGCTCGACCTCAACTTACCCGCCAGGGTGTGGTTACCTCTGCATCAAAGACCGCATTACGTGTTAAGGATACCTCCACATGCTGCTGCCGTGTTAAATAGCAAGGATAAGGTGAGTTTTACACGTTGTATTAAAAAATATGCGAGAGTTGATATTCTTGGTGAATTAAGGACACGATACCTCCTTCACATTCCTAAAGTATCTTTTTTGGTATTTTTTAGGTTTAAGCGATCATTTTTTATATATTAAAACACGTTCTTGACTTTGGTTTTTCATAGGTTTTTTGTTCACAAAAAAAAAAAATGTTTGTTGTGTTATTTAATGCGATTTATTTAATTTTTTTTAATGCATTTAAAAGTTGTAATATGTACAACTTTAAAATGCATTTAAAAGTTGTAATATGTACTTGTCTAAAATTAGCTGCCACTAAAATAAAAACACATGATAAATTGACTCGTGACGTATTTAGTACATCTTGATAACTTATTCAACTATTGTATCAAAAGTTAATGTTGTTAAAAGTTAAGTCTGTTAACTCGAAGGTCGTCCACCTTCGATTGAACGTTAGATACGATTCAGGGTACCTATTAGAACATTTAAATTCTTAGTGTGCGTTCACACCTTCCTAAGTTCCTATTGTAGTTGCCGATTGTGAGCACGATATGTATTCGAATATAATGGCTCCCTTTTAAATTCATAGAAATTGTGGTTCTCTGACCCATGACCGATCATGAAAAGACCTCAAATATGTGTGTATAATGATAATGTAAGAGTTATTCACCCTTATGTATTCCTTTGAATATGATTGTGCATACAAAAGTCAATACTGATACTTGATATGTTCCCTTCATTTAGCATTACCGCAAATCATCACCGTAATGCGTTCTATTTTGAGAAAATCACCCACGAAGAATACGATGTGAGACTGTAGATTTAACAATGCTAATCGTCCGCTATAAGAAAAATATTATGAGATAAAGATACCTATGTAACATTTGAAAAAACCTAGAGAGTTAACACACAGCAAAACTTTAAACCTTGTACTTGAATCATACATCTTTCAAACTCTTGCGAGTTTGTATCAACTTACAAACGTTTTGATGGTATGCACAAAATGTTGCAAGTTAATTTTTAGGAATATCTTTGTATATTTATTAACGCTCATTAATAATGCTTAGTTGACTGCCTCGTTGGTCTAGTGGTTAGCGTATGCGGCTGCTGATCAAGAGGTCTCGGGTTCGATTCCCGGGTCGGACCAAATATTATTTGTGTGATTCACAAATATTTATTTCGGAGTCTGGGTGTTTTCTATGTATAATATGTATGTATTTACAAAAAAAAAAGTATGTTTATGTATTTATATCAGTTGTCTAGTACCCATAACACAAGCTCTCCTTAGCACACAACATCATCTAGTCCCAAAGACTAGATGATGTTGTGTGTCAGATGTCCAAAATATTTATTTATTATTTATTTAGTTAATATAACTAATGAGATAGGTGTAGGTGGTTTTTTCCATATAATAAACGGAAAAATACATTACATGCACACATTTAAACACATGCAACATCAAACATTGAGCGTGGCGGATAAACTCTACACATATGGGGCCGGTGTAGATGAGTTTTACAGACCAGATATTTTTATTGTTAATACATTTAAATTATATTTGAACAGCTTCTTTTGATGCGAAACATATGATACTATGTATTTTAAACTTGACAATGTATTCAACTGTTGGGATAATGAATAAGAACTGACTATGATTAATCTTTAGCTAGCCTGTCATAGTGATCTCACGATACAAACATCTGAAATCTAGTATAGAACTAAGAATACATCGTAAAAATGTGCTACAATCTTTTACATTAAAATTATTTTTTTTATTATATATATTAAAAAATCTGTCCCAGAGAAGTTTTAGTTTTTGTCGGCTCGGCGCAGAAAGCAAGAGCCGAAATATTTTGTTTGAAAGTGTATCTAGGAAATAATGAACAATCTAAACATTTAGCTAGCAAATAGTTGTTTAGAATATAATATTGGAAGTATTACAAGAAATTGCAGAAACCATTAACTTCACACTTACGAGCAGCAATTATATGAAACCGTGTCAAGAAAACAATTTCCTACCTATCAACAGTTGGTGCCATTTACAATTTTATTATCAATATAAATGTCTATATCAGGAGTAATATTGATCATCGTTTGTTATTTCTATAGGAAGTCATTTAATTAACAAAACGTACAATTACAAACATACACGATACGAAGCGATAAGATCCACAAATAGTAATTATGGGGGTAAAACCCATTAGTCACTGTTAGTATGTCAACCCCAACCATTTACAGACAACCAATTACAGTGATTGCAATTTTTTTTTTATGGCAAGAGCAAACTAAAATCCATAACATATAACTTGAACCTTGTGTTAGTTGTCATTAGTGTCATTTTAAGTATGTATTTACGAAGAAAAAAGAATGTTTATGTATTTAAATCAATTGTCTGGTACCCATAGTACAAGCTCTGCTTAGTTTGGGACTAGATGGCGTTGTGTGTAAGGTGTCCGAAATATTAAAAACAACCGCGGGTCTACACCTCACCTCACTCAGCTAGTACAAAATAAAATCGCTTGTTCAAAGTCCTCTTCGTCGGTTTCGTAGCCATCTGTAACAGAGATCAAGTTATATTTTAAGAACTGTAGTAGGCGGGTCAAGTGACGATGAGTGGACCTCAGCGACTGAAGAGACAAAAGTGCGTTTTTTATTGCGCAATTTAAGTGCTTTTGCTACCAGTAGCATGAGTCCGTGAAAGTAACAAAATATTGCTTTAGTTTGTTTGCGAGTTCTTGGTATGATTTGTTATCACGTTTACAAATATCTGCCAAAGCATGGTTGTCCTACAACAAAATGCTTTGAATATATCGCCTGCTTATATGTTGGGTATCGCAGTGATTCTTTATGATGAAATATAACTTTTAAATTTGTTTAGCGACTGAAATAAAAATAACAATGAGTGAAGTTTACCACAATGCAAAATCACATCCAAATCGGTTAACACACTTCAGAGATTAGCTTGACAACCAAATATAAAAATAAACAAAAACTGTAACTTTTCAAAAGGGTTAAGGGTGTAAAGTTACTGAACTCAAAACAGCAGATTTTGTTTATTTTTTCATTAATTGTTTTTTTTTTTTTTTTTTTCTTTTTTTTTTTTTTTTTTTTCTTTTAATAAAGACAACTCCCGCATTAGGAATATGAATTCCTGTGTCGCGGGGGACTTTACAAACATACATGAAACGGACACAAAGAACACCCAGACTCAGAACAACAATTTGTGAACCAAACAAAGTGTTATCCCACGTGGGATTCGAACCCACGACACTTGGCGCAGTAGAGAGCGGCGTGGCGACCGCTTAAACCACTAGGCCAACCGTGCAGTCTTGTGCAAATGCTGTCCTGTGGTTTTCTACATTACATAAAAGTCTATTTGATCGCTTTGTAGGGTCTTGTGGGGGAGCCTCAAGATGTTTCTTAAGGGTTGCTTGAAGTACAAATAGTTTTCTGACAGATAGAATTTTACTGTTGGCATAAAGTAAATGAGTTGGATATCGGAATGGTTTCACAAGCATCACCTTAAGCACTGCTCTTTGTGCTCTCTCTATTGCAATGAGCTTCGTTTTAGCGGCTCCACCCCACACTGGTATGCAGTAAGTGATAACGGATTGACAGAGCGCGAGGTATGTCATCTTCAAAGTATCCATATCTGCACAATATCTTAGAGATTTGAAGATATAAACAAGTTTTCTAACTTTTGAAACGATATTATCAATATGTTTGTACCATTTCAATCCGCTATCAATCACTACACCCAGATACTTTGTGTGATTAACACAGGTAAGGGCCTCACACGAGCAGTGGATAGGATCAGAGCATGTATGTACCCTTATCAAAAAATCTGCTCCAACTCTATTCCGACTACTAATGTGGAAAGGGATAAAATTAGTTTTTGTTACATTAAGGGATAACAAATTCAGGCGTAGCCAGTGTGCAACAGTTCGTAAAGACTCCTCTGCAGTGGCTTTTACTTCTGTCCATGTATTGCCATAGACAACAATCGCGGTATCATCCGCATAGGTAAAGATCCTGGATTTATGCAGAGGCAGAAGACACAAGTCATTGATATAGATCTGAAAGAGCGTTGGCCCAATTACGCTACCTTGCGGTACCCCATACGTGACGGTTTCCTCGACACTCATACATGAACCCATCCTAACGACTATTTTTCTATTCTCCAGGTAATCTCTAAAAAGTCCTAGAGGTTTTCCACGGATACCTATAGATTCTAATTTCAAAAGAAGGGTGGGAACAGAAACTGTATCAAATGCTTTTTTTACATCGATAAAAATACCCAGGCATTTCTGCTTCGCATCCAATTTTCTTGCTACATGCTCTGTAAGATCCAAGACTGCGTTTTCAGTAGAAACCCCTTTTCTGAACCCATATTGATTGGGTGCTATAATATTGTAGTGTTTAAGGTAGTTTGCTAGTCTTCCATTTATTATTTTCTCCATTACTTTTGAGAGTGCCGAGAGTACCGAAATAGGTCTATAATTGTTAATACAGTTTCTGTCCCCGCTCTTGTAAATGGGATGAATGAGAGCTTTTTTAAAAGGTTCTGGGAATACTCCGTTTGATATTGAGATGTTAATAATGTGAGTAATTAGGGGAACTAGAGTATTCTTACACACTTTTAAGATCACTGTCGGTATGCCGTCACAACCCGTGGCACTGTCGTGTCTAAGGTTCATAATAGTAGCCTCAACTTCTGACTCATCCACTTCTAAAATTACGAAGGAATTACTATATTTTAATATAATAACATACAGTTAACCTTGACCCTCTATATGGGATTTATGTTATCCATAGAAGGAGAAGGTTATCAGTGTTTTACTCATTATCCCGATGTTATTGTAGTGATACTAAAACAAGAAGCGTAACTTTCGTTACAGTTGGGTCAACTTGCTGTAATGTTAATTACTATATATATGTTCACATACCTTCAAGGTATATTGCTTCACTTTACCCTTCACCAACAACCAAGCGGTACATTCATGTTCTGAATGGATAATATCTTAATGTAGATCAAAATATATTATAGCTTTAATTACCTAACAAGGAATTATCTTAAAATAATCATATTGTGCGATTGTGTATAGTTTTTCCGTAATCGATTTTCTTAATCTAGTAGTCTACTGCCAAGATAATATAGAAGATTATAGGATTCCTGAAACTGTTGTTTCGTAGAAACGATATTTAATACTTACTGTTGCCCACAGCTCCGCCCGCTTATATGTCGATTATCGCGGTAAAGAGTAGCTTATGTCCTTTCTCAAGAATCAAAGTATGTTCATGTCAAATATCATTGAAATTGGTGAAGCTGTTTAGCTGTAACAGAGTTCTTGCAAATTCATAATATTAAGATAGAAGTATGGATATAATTCTTATGGGTACTTCTCAAACAGGATCTCGAATATGCAAACATTGTTGACATATGCAAAGATGATGCGCTTTATTTTATCAATATCTAGCTATACCGTGATAAAGCACGTGAAGATAAGTATGCGGGATGATAACCTTTATATAAAGTCAAACCTCAATAGGACGAAGAACATATTAACCTTTGTATAGTAAAAAAATATTAAGGGTTTCCATCAAAAAGGTATAACGGCCTTGTTCCGGCATTTTGGTAATTAAAAATAACCAAACTTTTATTAAGTAATTACACAATAACTTTTGTCCGAGTAGTTATGGTGATAAAAATTAGGATGGATTTTAAACATTTTGAACTTAAGAAGGAATGTTTATTCTCTGTAACTAGATACCTTATTTATTTACTGAATTAGGTCATATTTAATATGAATCTGAACTCTTACAGGTTCAATGTTTAGTCAACTCGAATACCATGTACCTCGAAGTTCTACTCAAAACTTAAAAACTTGTTAGAAATACATTGTATAATTTTATAATAATTATTAGTAGTAAAATACCTGTTAGACTTGTTTATTTAAATTAAATAGGCTTACAAATACCATCTTTGTTTATAAACTTTTTTGTCAACTGGGTGGAAGATTCCCACGGATGTCTTTCACCCACAGGGGGTGAGCGAAGGGGTCCAACTCTTACCGACTAAAACCACCCCGGTGTTCCTCTGATTACCAATAGTCGAGAATTGCAATTGCATTCTTCCGCCACCCCCGATATATTGTTTATAAACTTCTTGACTTTTTTAAATACTATTTTTAGTTATGACTTTTTTGGTACTTATGCCAGTTTGATTTTGATCATTTTAAAATAAAGAAATTCGTCGCTAAGTCATGAATCACAGATGAAGTCAGCTTACTTACTTCAATTTTGTTCGTATGTGTCACCACCGCCATTGGTCATCTGTTCTACTCTTATATTTATTTCAAATGTTTTAATTTTAACCTCTTTATTCATAAAACTAAAATTATGTCTGCTTCAACTCGCTCCATTTTCTTATTGACACAATATGATGATGCTACTAAGCTGAGTCGCCTAACTTCGTCTGCTTACTATTATTGGTCATAGCTTGACGTTATATAAAATAGCTGAAAACATTTGTTTACCATAAAGAAGGCCATGGCTATAGTGAGCCAACCTTTAACGACAGACATTGATGTCGCGTACTTTTTTAGAATTTTAAAGGGGAAGAATTATGTCATACATTTTTTTATTGGTTAATACTTTTATGGCATAAACGTGGCAACATCTATGGCAATCGTTATTGGGAAGTCAGTGCTCTCAAATATATTGATGACTAGTTCAATCTTCGAATTCCAGGGTTGCGACGTGTAACTGAAATTCAAGTTAATCCGATTGATCTATTAGCCGACCCCAAATAATCTTGGGTATTATTAAAAAGCTTAGGAAGAAGAATTATTAATACTTTTATTAATTATTGTATTGGTCATATGTTATTATGTATATAGTTTATATTCTTCCTTGACAAATGGCCTATATAGTACTGAAAGAATATTTCTACTCAGACTAGTAGTTGTTGAGGTTAGCGCGTTCAATTAAATTAAACTCTTTTTTATAATCTTATAGTTTTTAAATTTTAATTATTAATATAGCTTAGATCTAACTATTCCCTTTTTTATATAGAACCAGGGATCTACATCCCACATGATAACTTCTACAAGTTATCATCTAAATAATGTTTGATTGCACACCTCACTACTTAGTAGATTACGAATGCTTTTATAATGACTAGTTCAGTGAATTCTTTTGGACACGACCTAATACGATGTATTCGTATTTGGCGTTATGTGGTAGGACCAGTAATGTATATGAAATCCCAACTACTATTTAATTATACGGGATCGGTTCGGTTTAAATGTACCTTGGCTTGGTCCTATTTAAATTTCTTATAAGCTACTATGGATACGTTTTTAAAAGCGTTTGCTTTTACTATTATTTTATTTATGCCAGTATTAAAACAATTAGATATAAAGAATTGGAAGAAACAAGAAATACGCGTTTATAAATCGTATCATATTTGTTTTTAGTCCTGTGTCTTTTTTCTTCGTTAAACACTGAAAACTCAATGTATGTTATTTTCAAAAGTCTAAACTTGTATTTCTTTTTCAGGCACCATACATTATGTACGTGGAGGTCTTAGAAACCGATGGTCACGAGCCCTTACCACCACGCCTATTACCACCCGCGCCGCCCGCACCTCATTCACCCCCTATCAGACATACGAAGAGCGAAGAAAACCTAGTGCCTGAATGGCCGGCATTATCATTGTACTCAGGACTAGATGATGTGGACACCGGAGACTGTTGGAGCCATGATGATGAGGAGTTAAGTACACAGTATTCGCATCGAGCGCCAGCGCCGGACAGCTTGTCGCAGGTAAGATTTTGTTTTCTATTCTTGATTGTTCTGTTGTTGATTCTGTTTCGGGACAAAAGTTATACAACTGATTTCCAGTGTTCTACTTGATGTCTGAATGATTTCAAAACAACTTGTTTCGGAACGAATAGTCTACTTTCATTATGAAATATTCAAATTGAAAAATCTTTTTATCACAGATTAACATTTAGGCATTATTGATTTTCACTGTCAAAGGCCCAATGATGCAGAAGCATCTCACAAGGTCGCCATATTGTGGGTCACCATGCTGCATTGTCGGCATACACAATGAGGATAGTGACCACTACTCATGGATACTATTATTCCTTCCATTAGGCAGAGGAGAGTCATATTATGTGACTTATACAAAAAAAAAATATGTAAAGGAAAGTTCTATATAATTTATCAATGAGTTTGTACAACATTAAATAAATATCCAACCTGTTGTTGCTAATAGCACAATACTAACAACATCATAGGTTTATATAAATTTATATGCTAATATTGACACATAATCTTCATTAAAAACCGGAACTAGAATCTAGTTTAATAGAAATACAAAAAATGTTAAATGTTTTATTGTCATTATACACATAGTTTACCTTCTCAACGTATCTTTGTCCAGATATTTTTTTACTATCCTCGTGTAGACGACGTCAATGATTTGAAAACAAAATAATAAAAATACTTTCAAAAAATATTTTATAAGCTTTTAAAATAAATGTTTTCATATCGAAGTTATGCACTCATTTGTGTTTCCGTGCTAATTTGTTTTTAGTAAATTGTATGTATTTCGAAATAATAGTTTTTTAGTTTAAATTTGTCGGTTTAAAATAACGTTTTATACAATCATCTCAATCTTGTCTTTGACAGTGGGATATGAGGTGACTTGCAAAAAAGACAAACAAAGAAGAAAAAAAGTGTTTACAAAATCCGTCGAGTCGGGGCTACCTGAAATCTATTGAATTACCTCACAGAGGTCGCGTATAATAGCATAATAGAATTGTTTCTTACTGCATTACACTGTGCGTCAGTTTTCTGTTTAATTTAGTAGATGGAGAACCTAGTCATTTCAAAGAATTGGCCAGAAAAGTTAACTAGAAACCCAGAATACCCAATACCCAAAATCAAGTTATCACAAAACAAAACTAAGGTATTTCTCGCCTCTTTATTCTTCAGAATTATGTTGAAAACATCACCTAAGTCGACTTTTGAAACGTAAAATTAAATAGCTGGGAAAGTTTGGTGAGAATTTTGACAGATTTCTCTCTAAACATGAGTAAGATTATGAGTTAAGATTATTACACAGTGTTAGTGTAGTTTACTATGTTAATATAGTAATTTGTATTACGAATTCTACTAATATCTTATACATTGATACTGTCGTATAATCAGATCAGAATGAGAGTGAATGTTTTTTATTTAATTTGTTTTTTTGTTGGTGAAAAGTAGGAATTAGGCTTATCTTGGCTACCTTGAGAATTCAACATTTTAATAAAAATAACTTTTCCAGATGTTACATTCTTTTTATCCTAGCCTTTATTATTCCAAAGACTGTTTCGGTTACTTGGTTACTAGTTCAACTGATTTTCCCTGAATATCAGTTTTTACACTAAGCGACTATTATTATTTTTACATTTTTTATTAAAAACTAAACTACTATAGTCTATTATCTCTAGTATTACTGTGAAAATATGTACGAGTTGAATGTGGATATTAATTTCCACAGAATAATTTCTCTGTTCTCTACTTTTTTTTTCATTACAAGTATTTTGTTCTCGGCGTTACGTTCAGTAAAATATCTTTTAATGGTTTTATATCTTGTAATAACACATAATTATCTACATTTTTCACAGCTAATTATTATCGTTTTGTCGGTATTTTTAGTTGATGATAATTTCGTCTTCCTGTCGTAATTATTGACCTTGCAGTTAGACTCACCAATGTATGCAGCGTAGTGTTGTTACCAATTAGTATACAATTGATTAGTACCGTTAATTATTAATTACTAGTGAAATGCCAGAAGATTGTTGCCAATACACCTTATAACCGATAGATTACGATAAATATGAATGAAGTAAGAATTAATTAGGGGATAACACAATGGTGATATTCTTTATTACATGCCATTTATTTATTAAGAAACGCGTGATGAAAACAACTGTTTTCTGCATGACTATCGGTGCTTACTTTTAGTCATTTCGTTTCATTAATGAAGGATTAAGAAATATTATATCGTTTATATATCCATTTAGATACCGCCACAAGTTTAATGTAAGTTATATGTGTCAGAAATTTAAACAGTCCGCGCTGTGTAAATCATACTTTAACAAATGTTTTTTTTTTAATATCATTAATGGTATAAGTCATATTTACGTACTAGTTATAATAGCACCGAGTATAACAGGCTTGTTACTTGTTTAATTAGAAAGGGCGCGGGTGTAAAGTACAAAATGTGGACATGCATATCAAAAATTCATAAGATAAACGTAATAATTTATTTACAGAGTAAATGCCCTCGTGGTTCGACTCTATTTACGAATTTTGTGGCTTGATTAAGAACTTTAGATTTGTATGTAAAACTAGTTTCATTGCGGTATATTGTTTTAATCTCAATTAAAATCAAGTCTACCGTAAAACAGTTTACCTTGCTAGTTCATGACATTTATGTAGGTACGTACACCTGCTGAAAGGGCAATAACTTAGACGATGACCGATAAATCCTATAAATTATCAAGTTTTTAAGAAAATACCATGTCCTTTATGTTTATAATAGGTTGGTCTATTCCGGCCAATGTCTTTTGTGACGGACACTTTCGAATAGGACAGATCACAATCTGTCGGCATTTTCTGAAATGCTAACTCAATAGTTGACTAGCCTAACCAAATGAAGATATATTTATTTATTAACACTTTTTGCATTACATTTTGCATGAGGCCGATGTAACCTATTTTTTTTTAATGTGATTGGATAATCTTATGAATGACAACTAGAATGTAATCTATACGTTTCCGTCATAAACTAGATTAACTAGTAACTTAAAACCGGAATACATTTTAATTTCGGAGTAATAAAAAAACCAAGTCATCGAATAAACCTATATACCATTTAAACATAATTATTATGTCTTTAGATATTGTATTAGATCCATCAGCTTTACTAAAAAGGTAAATCGGATTATAAACAGGGATAACTTGTACTGGATACTTAACCAAGTTTGTGAGTTTGTGACCGATGATGTTGTAAAATATTTACGATTCGGTGTATCCTTTGGTAAATGAGAGTTCCGAAAGTCCATTAAAGGGGGTGGATAGATGAGTATTTTTCCCTAAATACAGAATCGTTTGGGCCTGTCAGTAACTGTTTCAGTGTGAGGGTCATTCGTTATCTTAAAACATACGATTTAATTAAAATTTTATGTGAACATCTAAATAATGGAGCTATGAAAATATAGTACTCTTGCTTGCCGTTCTGACAATGCCTGATTAATATTATCTCAAGCCAACGAGTTATATCAATATTGTTATGGAGGTCTATTATATATGTACTAACACGTTATGGTAATTCATAAATAAACTCATTATTATTATTATCAAAACCAGTTTGAAACAGTTCATTACCGGTGTAATTTTTATATTTTATCGCAACCAGACTAGTAAGTTGGGTTTCTCTTCCCAATTAAGCAGGTATTTGCTAAATTAAAACGACAATTTGAGAATTTAATCCGTGTGATGCATACCATAGTGTGTAATGTTATTTGCGAATAGTACAATACACACAATGTAATCGGAAACACATTATACGACAAACACAGGAACCAGCTGTGGTGTGTGAACAATGTGTAAATTAAGCACATGCCAGTTGACTTTCCAAATAAGACTGCCTATGACGTCGTGAATGAATACAATACTTGATTAGAGAGTACTTGTAAGATTTTAGCTTGTTTGAGTTACAACGTTCATTTTTACTTACAATATTTGCAATATGATTAAAAAAAAAAACACTAAGAACACAAGATTTTGCCGATGTCACAAATAATAATCAGGCTATGTGTAAACAATAATCCTGGCTTTGAAACCAAGCCATAATACTATATTGCCGAGTAGTAAAGTAGTACTAGTAGACTAGTAAAGTTCTTGTCTTATCCTAGTACTTTCTCCGATTAGTAGAGAGACTCCGGTCTATTCAAATTACTAAGTCCACGGTTACGTTCTCTATTTAAGAATTACGTTAACACTTAGTAAAAAACCAAATAGGACAGTGACGTTACCGGAACCTTGCAAACCCAGGGGTTTTTTCTGAGAGAACAGGATACTCGTACACACTCACATCCAGCTCCCGCCAGATATCTTGCACAAATCGTCATTTCAACGGGCCTGATGATGTCCGGTTTTTGTGGAAGGTGTGGGAAATCCCTTCGGATTTCTGGCACTTCGGGGATTCAGAAGCCAGGACTATGTGGTGTCAACTAAAATCCACCCTTATCGCCGGTCTGATGCAACCTGCTCTGGGTAGGACTATGACCATATGCCCGCTGATGTCCTACAGAACCATATAAAAACAAAAGATGTAACACTTAAATTTTTCCGACGCTGTTTTAGTCATCAATAAACAAATGCCTTTTGTAATATTGTGACGATGACAACAAGAGAATGACATCATACTTAGTTCTGGTATGTTTTATATGGATTAACAGAACTAAGATCTCTTAATAGTGTGACATTGTCCAATCTAAATATGTTAAAAAAACTCAATCCAAAAGAAACGAAAAATTATTGTAATTAAACCGAATTTGTTCGGAAATGATTCAATCCGCAATAATGCCAATTAACTTACCCAAATTTAACTATTTTCGTAGCTGTATAGAACTCATTTACATAGTTTTAATGAGAAAAGGATGATTATAATAAAGTTGTTTTTTCTACACAGATTGTAAAATACAGATCATTTTTTACGGTTAAGCGTCATCAGTTTAATTTGGATATGTTTGAAGAATCAGCCGATTTAAATTTTATTGTCATTAAGAAAGACCACTAGTAGATAGGGACACAGTTCTGGTTATACCGGTTGACACTATATTTAAATAAATTGCTGCTCTTCAAGAATGACGCGTAGGAGTATCAATGTATTTGTAATGCTAACCAGCCGGGGAAAATGACAAACTCGAATTCAGCGTGAACTTAATAATCCGTACATTTCTTACTGATATTATAAATGCGAAAGGAACTCTGTCTATCTGTTACGCTAAAAATACTGAAACGATTTAAATGAAATTTGGTTACACAGATTCGCTAGAGCTTCAAAAAACCTTTCTTATACTGTCTGTGTACATGTAATATAATAAGTATAGAAGCATAAAAACGTGTCCTTTAAACGGAATTTCCACACCAGAACAATTTACCTTTAGAAATTTAATGTTTTTATTTTCATAGTGTAGTAAGTTAATAACAACAGACACTTGGTATATTATAAAAAAAACATTGCTAAAGGCATATTTATATTTGGACTAGCTGATACCCGCGGCTCCGCCCGCGCCGAGGGGTATGAAACATAGATGTTAGCCGATTCTCAAACCTACCCGATATGCACACCAAATTTCATACAAATCGGTCCAGGCGTTTCGGAGGACTATTTCGAGAATTTTATATATAAGATTAACAGATGATCAACTGACAAGTGTCATTTTATAAATATTTTCATGTTATTTTTGCACTTCTATTGATTCCTGAGTTACCATTGAGAAAAATTCCGTGTCCTAGTAAAAAATAAATTCGGTGTATAAATCCACAAAGGTCAAAGGAGTTGCTAAATACACACATCAAAAGTGTCTAGGGATCAACATATATTTTTGCAATAACTTTTCTCCTGATTGATATTAATTAAAAATTTCTCTAAGGATTCATCAAATAAAGTGTTTTCGTTTGTCACAGTAACGATAAACCAAGTCACCTTTGCATTAGTAAAGAAATTTGCCATTTTCCTAATAAAGGGATTTTTGACATTTGAACCACTAACATTAAAGTTCGAAAAAAAGACTGAAATAACAGTTTTCTTTAAAATTTTATTAGGTAACTTAAACAATTAATAATCCGTGTTTCTACCGCGAACACTAACAACACAAGAACATCGGTTTGGCATACTCAAAATGAGTTCATCCAAATCACGCTGTGGAATGGCCGCCCATGTTCGTTGCAACAACAAAAAAAGGTCTTCTTGCGACTGGATACCCTCCATATTCGGCAGAGCTCTTCTCTGTAGCATATCCCATGCATGCTCAATCGGGTTCAAGTCTGGCGACTGAGCAGGCCAGGGCAGGACATTGATGTTAGCTGCGGCGAGAGTCTGTCTTACAACTCTTGCGGTGTGCGGTCGTGCATTATCATGCATTAACTGAAATAAGGGACCGATTTGCACTTGTAGAGGAACGATGACGTCTGATACAATCGTCTCAGCATAAATTTGAGCGTTGAGGTTGCCTCTGATCCAAATCAACTCAGTTCTTC
This sequence comes from Phragmatobia fuliginosa, assembly GCA_932526445.1. Taxonomy (NCBI): domain Eukaryota; kingdom Metazoa; phylum Arthropoda; class Insecta; order Lepidoptera; family Erebidae; genus Phragmatobia; species Phragmatobia fuliginosa. The sequence goes on along the minus strand of OW052065.1, from coordinate 5,546,138 downwards.
CGCCGATCCAAATACCCGCCCATACCATGATGGTTCCACCACTATAAGGATGGACTTCCTGGCTGGATTTTAATCGCTGTTGGCGTCCAGGGGTTCTCCAGTGTCGTATACGTCTGGTATCCGGTCTCATACCAAAACGAGACTCATCAGAAAAGCACACGAAACGCCATTGTTCTTCTGCCCAATTTCTGTGTTCAAGAGCCCATTGATATCGAATCCTACGATTGTGCATTGCTATAGGTGGTACCCGTAGCGGTCTTCGGGAATGAAGGTTCACTTCATGCAAGCGGTTTCTGACTGTTTGGTCGCTAATTAAGTTCCCTGAAGAGTGATGAAGCCTCACGGCTAACATCATGGCGGTTATTGTTGGAGCTCTTCGAGTTAAGATTTGAATGTATCGGTCTTGTCTCCGTGTGGTGCAGCGATACCGTCCTCCATGGCGCTCAGCCACGGTACCAGTGCTTCGGTAACGTGTCCAAAGTCGACTGATAACACTCTGACTTGTATTCAGAGCTAAAGCCACAGTACGTTGCCGGGAACCAGCTTCTATCATTCCCACGGCTCTGAGCATTTCTTCCCTGCTTAAATGACGTCGCCGCTCCATAATAACGTTGGTTTTAATCAGTAGTAGGGAAACAGTAGCACTAATAATTTCTTCAATGCGTTGTATGTTTTTATAGGGAAAATATTGGCAGCTGATTTTCATCTTTTACTCGAATTTGATTGACAGTTCCTGATTCAAATTATGAAATGCACCAAAAAGGATCCATATAAATTTATAAAATCATAAATTTATTACAAAGCCACATCTCAATCTCAAGAAATCCGCATAAAAATGCTTGATCCCTAGACACTTTTGATGTGTGTAGTATCAGTATATTGCAAATCAATCGCACCCAAAAAACTATATATAATTAGTTTCAAGATCATGAGTTTTCTTGATCTCCTTTGGCCTCTTTTCAAAGCATAACAAATGCACTACACTATTCCTGAATAACAATCAGATTGGAATTTTGTTTTTGAAGTCGCGTATTGTTTTACGCCACCGATGTATACTGATTATATAGCATTCATCTAGAGAATGTGTTTATCTTGATTCGGTCTCGTCTGGTTAATAAATGCAACATCATATGGCGTCAGATAATAATTACTTGGAATGTTAGGTTTTTACAGAGTTTTAGTATTTTCCTTGTTTTTAGTTACATAGTGTAGGTACGAGTATTCCTTGCTTGTCATTGTGTGTGCCACCGTACATGTATGTAAATAAACCTCTACGATGAACAAACAGGTTTATTTAATAAAAACATAATGAAGAAAATAACTTGATTTTAAATTTGTTTCTATTTGTAAACATCATTTCGTGGTTAAGTTATACCTAATGTTATAACTTTATTATTTTTAATTCGCCGGTCCCATTTATTTTGAACATGCATGGCAATAATTATTGGAAAATCAATGTCCTCAAATACTTATACTGACAAATAGTTCAAACTTTTCAGTTCAGTTCGCCCTCAGGGTTGTGGAGACTAATAGCCGAAAAAGGCTAGGAAGATGATGAATGTCTGTACTTCTCGATTGAGCTAGTTACGATAGGAGACGATTACAATATTTTTTAGGCTGTATTAATGTAATGTAATAATCTATAACAAACATATTTAGAATTAAACACTAATTCATCCTTTCTAATATTATACAGTTTGTTGCTCTTTCACGCAAAAACTACTGAACGGATTTGGATGAAACTTTACAGTTATATAGCTCACACATATATCAGAATAACACATAATTATGCTACTTTTTACTGCAATAATCGAGATTCACGCGGGCGAAGGCGCGGAAAAAAGCTAGTTATTAGATATCTATACCTTCCCTGTCAGATTTATGAGCATTGACGTAAGAGTTGTAATATTGTTACGTCATCAAACCACAATCACCAGTAAACATAATAAATTGCTGTTTATAAATTGTTTGGTCAAACGTCATTCTAAATTAATTTGTTGCAAACACTTTAGTGAGGACTCATCTTAAGATGTGTACTACATTAGAAAAACTTTTCCAGTGACTCCAGAATAAGGATTTGGGCGTTGCTATTGTCCAAAAACTCACCTTAAGATTGTGTAGTCAGTTTGTTTTAGTAATAGTTTAGACAATGATGATAATAATATACACCTAGCTTATTTCGGCCACGGCGCCCGTCTTAACAAAGATCAGCAAACTACACAGAATATTTATTGTGCGTGGAGTGTGTGCACTCTTTAATTCCTCACTCTCACAATACAATGAGACGATGATCGATGGCTTTAAGTGCTCTCCAAGACACAGGGGTTAAGAACCCAAATGGCAAACTCTGCGCTGCTAAAAACTTAGTTACACTTTTTGGCTCGACCGAGCCGGAAAACGTTCCCTCTTGAACGGCAGTCATCCACAGTACACGGCAGTTGCCGGACCAACAAAATTGACAAGATAATATTAAAAGCATAAAAATCCACTTTCTAAAACACCTAAGTAAGAAAAAGTAACCCCTTTGTGAAGCAATCACTCGTATTCTATCACCATCAATCAGAATTATCTCGACAGTAATACGTGAATTAGTGGAAATACCTATGCTATTTATTTGAGTTCTGCAGTAATGTAATTGTTCTATGTTTATAATGCTGATACAATGTTTCCTAGAATAAGATTTGCGGAAACAATATTAGTCGATCTTACTATTTCTCACTAATATTATAAAGGTGAAACTTTGTGTGTATGTATGGATGTTTGTTACTCTTTTCATGCAAAACGATAGAACGGATCGAATGAACTACCGGAAGTATGATAAAAATACCGATATTTTTGTCTAAAAGAAACATTAGTATATTTACATAATGCAATGTGATGAAACTTAAATACATTACTTCTAAGAATAACTTAATGGAAAAGTAAACTAACTCACGTTCACCTCTAAAGGAAACATATTACGTAAGATAACATTAATTGTACAGGAAAATAAATTATGAGCAGTAGTTTTACAAGCAATTATACTTAGTGTCCAACATAATTCTGTTATTCCCTTTCACCTGATTATAATGCTATAACTCAGATAGCACAGGCAGTATAAGTGGTCAATACGAAATAAAGAATATACCGATTAAAGTCGGATGATTCATTTTAGCTTATTACCGTTGTGACGTTTTATATCTTTTATTACCTATCTGAGTACCGCGGTGTTCCCGCGGTTATTGTTGTATATCGCGAGTAACGCCGCGGAACACAGCTATTCTATAAAAATAGTACTAGTTATTAATTATGCCATCAGCTATCTGTAAGTGAAAGTCTCGTTAGAATCGGCCCAGCCGTTCCAGAGATAGCTGAAACAAACAGACAGACACAAATTTTAAAAAATAGCTTTTTTGTGTAATATAGTACTTTATATACTTTAACTAGTTGACCCAGCGAACTTCGTACCGCCCAACTTTAAAATTCCAGAACTTGATCGCAGCGCCATCTACCGGGTCCAATTGCGAATCTAAACCATTCCCAGATCCCCTTGAACACACACAAAAAATTTCATCAAAATCGGTCCAGTCGTTTGAGAGAAGTTCAGTGACATACACACTCACACAAGAATTATATATATAAAGATATGGATTTAGTAAAAAGTGTTTATTTAACATTACAAACTGACACTCCTCTGTTATTATTTGTACACAATAATGCCTAATATCTATATCTACCTACATGTATATAGAGGACCTAACTTTCACGCGAAAGTAACAGAAAGTACTAGAATTATCTTAATTAACGTGTACCATACCATTTACATATTAGAACGATCGTTATGAGGCACAATAATTGCGTTGAAACTTTTAATGTTGAATGTTTAATTCTAAAATTCTTTATACTACTTTACTTATGGTCAGTCATATAATTTTCACTAATAACCTCTTTGTTAGGTTCAGAAAGGGAAACCAATTTTCGCACTTTCAATTTTGAAATTCCAAACTAAACTATAGTTTTAAAGTTTTAATAGCTCTTACTGCCTCAGTGGCGCAGTATGTGTATGCGACTGTTGTGATTCTCGGGTTTGATTCCCAGGTATGATCAAATGTTTGTATGGTCTGCGAATATTCGACGTGATGTAAACACCGAAACCAATATTGGTTTCGGTGTTTGTTTTCTATTTATAATGTGTATCATTTGTCTAGTACTCATAGTACAAGACTGTAGTTTGGGACTAGGTGTCGTTGTGTGTCAAATGCCCATAATATTATAATTATTAATGCAAATCTATTTATTTCAGGTGTCGGCAATATCAGCACTATCGACGTCATCCTGCGGTTCCCGAGAATCAGTAGCGGTTGGGGCTGGAGAAGTTCGGAGACGGTTAGCTGATGCGACGGCTGCACCTCCACCCAACGCCTTCAAACATGACCCAGCTGATCCTTCTGCTACGGCTTTGAAAGTACGTAGATTTATTATTTACTGAATCTTTACTAATGTTGTAAATTCGAAAGTGACTCTGTTTGCCATCGATTTAAATGAAATTTGCCACACTAATAGTCTACAGCCTGAGGATGGATATAGGCTTCTTTTTGCCGCGATAACCGACATACACGCTGGTGAAGTCACGTCGCTAGTATCCTATAATTAATTCTAATTTAGAGAACTAATTTAGGATACTACTCTCTTAGAGCACGCTCCAGAAGAATGACGTCATGTATTGTTATGGCTGTATTGTGTATAGTTTTTGGTTCGGTTCATAGTACACAGTCCAAAAACATTCATTCACAGTCAATTGCAGCACGACTTAGCCATGAATGCCAAATAATTTGTTTTATAATGCCAATAAAATAAAAAGGATTACATATCGATAAGATGTTATAATTTATTGATGCTTTTAAACTTAGATTTAAATGATTTATGTTTAATTGTTTGGTTGATTTCAGTAACTTGCGCAAGTGGCTTTTAAAAAAAGTTCTCTTTTTAACGAGATTCCGTTCAATCATTGCTGCTGTGGAATAGGCATTAGAAACTTTAAAGATTTTGTGTGTGTATGTATGTATGTAGGTCTATAATGGTAATATACAAAACAAGTAGCCTATAATGGTTATATACAAAAATAGAAATCAATCCCGCCTTTACGAAAATTTAAAAAGAAACATCATACAGATTCATTGGCATTTTTTATGCTTAATTTAAGATGTCTATAAAAATGTTAAGGAACATATTGATATACCGTTTGAATGATTAAATCACTTCAACGGCGTTGTGCGGATAAGTAATGCAGCATGGTGACCCGTACCATGGCGGCAGACATTCTCCGGTCTCACACTTACTAACGAAATATGACAGCTCTGTCATTATTAGGATGGTTTTCTGCGTGAGGGTAGTACTGCCCTGGTCGAGCCGGCCCATTCGTGCTGAAATCAGCGTGGTTCTACTGCCTATAAAAGACAACTTATTTAACATCGTATTACAGTTTTTACTAAATGTGTGAAATGAATAAAATTAATATCTTTTGTATTGTAGGAATCATGGGAATGCAAGCTAGCTCGCATGCGATCCTCGTCTCCGTACGGCGCGCTGAGCGGGTGGCGGCTGCTGGGCTGCATCGTGAAGGTGGGCGACGACCTGCGCCAAGAGATGTTGGCGGCGCAGCTGCTCCGGCGCCTGCAGGCCGCCTGGCTCGCCGAGCGTGTGCCGCTCCGGCTGCGCCCCTACGAGATACTCTGCCTCGACCGCGAGTCGGGGCTCATACAGCCGGTACTACCACACATCTCTAACTAGTTTTACTAAGCCTTTTAACCTATTGCATAGTTTTTATCGGGGGCTTAGAGCTCGGCGTCCGAATCAAGAAACTCCGTAACGAAAAGAAACCTAACACCCCGTGTTAAAAAATGAAAAAGAATATGATTGTAACTGCAGTTCGACAAGGACAAATAACGGGCGCCTGGCATGCGTCATAAATTAATCAAATGGAAGGGGTATCGTAGGCACAATTTAATAATTGAATCTTAGTGTTTTCTTATTTCATAGATATGCTCATATTACTATTATGTTCACTGTTTAGTTGTCATTGTCTTTCAGTTAATAGGATGATTATATTGTTTGGCAATAATAGTGTTAGAATGTACATATGTTGGTAAAAAGACAGTGTAAATTGTTTTGTAAACTTGAATTAATATCAATGAAAATAAAACTGCATAAATAAAAAATAAAAGTATAAAAGTATTGAGTGGAACGTTTTACGTGTGCAGGTGCTGAACTCGGTGTCCCTGCACCAAATCAAGAAGCAGTCGGGCAAGAGTCTCCGCGCGTGGCTGGAGCTGGAGCACGGGCCGGCCAACAGCGAGGGCTTCCTGCGCGCGCAGAACAACTTCGTCGAGTCCGCCGCCGCCTACGCGCTCACCAGCTACCTGCTGCAGCTCAAGGACAGGTACGTACCACTCACCCCGAGATGTACCTTCCTGTACCCACGGGTACGGCAGGGGGGGCTCAAGAAGCCGCTGATGCGATCCATGTGGTATCCGAGGTAGGCCGAAGCGGGGCTTAGTGGGTAAACCGGTTGCCCGCGAGTCCCACACCCGCCCTTCGCTTACCAAACGAAGGGTATGATGCCAAAAGCAAAAGGTACACAACATTCCTCGCCATAACCACTATTTAGAACTTTTTTTCATATTAGGGATAAAAATCGCATTTTGGTACTAACTGACCCGGCGAAATTCGTACCGCACGGTTTTGAGGTTATTTTCCGATATGGGAAAACTAAAACGTGATCGCAGCGCCACCTACCTTGCAAACACACAAATATCTATTACTTACCCGATGACCGTAACCTGGAAACAGGTCCTAAAAGGTGGAGCGTGGGTAGGTCTCTCACAAGGTGGAACACGACACACGACCTGGTTCAGGACGCGGGAAACTGTTGATGCAAGTGACCGGTTGTTGTGGGGAACCCTTGACCTTTGTCCAGCAATGAACGTCTTTCGACTGAGATGACGCCATGACACAACCGCCGGAACACATTGTCTACATTAACTTAATTGTTACACATTATTGTAACTTTAATATATATTTCTTTTCATTGCAGACATAATGGTAATATTTTACTGGACAGCGCCGGTCATATAATCCACATAGATTTTGGATTCATATTCTCTATTTCACCGAAGAATCTAGGATTTGAAAGTTCACCATTTAAGGTAAATATATTATTGACTACTCATATTTATCTTACTGAAGGTATACAGATCATATACATATACATAATAATATCTACTTATTCTTGAAATTAATTACTAAAAACCTCAACCTAATCTGGGTCACAAATGTGCAAGCATTGAATAGCTAAATATAAACACTATACCAATGATTGTTAATCTTTGCTCCAATCAATCTATATAAATAAATAAAATTGGAGTGTGTCTGTATGTAATATCAAATGACTATTACTATAGTCGTCACAAAATGAGAAGCCCGTTTTGACATTTGTCATTTGACATGCCGTATGTAAGAAATTGAAAAATCAAATTCATAATTCTATATAATTACTATGTTACCCATACACTATCACAACGCGTATCATAAATAAGCATCAAGTTTAACTTTATATTGAAAACTTGCACTCAAAAACACGAATTAATCGTTGATTAAAAACTACGATGACAAATGTCAAAACGGGCTTCTTATTTTGTGACGACTATAAATACATTTCAAACTATATACGGTACTTACATTGAAAAGCGAATTTTTAAAAATTTCTTGCTGGCCGACTTTTTGTTCCGACTAATCACTTTTACTGGCGAAAAGCTGATGACCTAAGGAGTAACTTAGGCAAATCTAACGACACTAGCGTCGCTCAGCGGCGTTACTCGCTATTTACAACAACGGGTAGCACGGCGGGACTCAGCTAGTAGATTAAGAATCTATAGGAGTTAACAGTAGTGTTATATTACAAATTAATTTATTATTACAGCTAACACCGGAGTTCGTTGAAGTAATGGACGGCGAAAATTCAGATATGTTCCAATATTTTAAGATTTTGATACTGCGCGGTTTGATCGCCGCACGTAAGCATTGTGATCAGATTATACACGTCGTGGAACTTATGCGTATGGGTAAGTAATACATATACCATTTAAATAACAAGAAATTTGATCTGATGGTGAATGTGAAGATAGTATTCACGCTGATTTCAACACGAATAGACCAACTCGACTGGGGTAGTACTACCCTCACACAGAAGACCAACCTATAATGACAGCATTCGTGTTGTCGTATTTCGTGGGTGAGTCCGAGACTAGAGACCCAATAATCCAAAAGCATCTCAATAAAAAATGATTATGGTAACCACTCTGACACAATTAGATTCTACTCAATATGATTTCTATCAGGCAGAGGTAAATCACTTTGGCTTAAAATCTCATCTTTTATTTCATTAACGACAATTTCCGAAATAGAAATATTTTCTTGTATTATCGCAGAGGACTTTACAAACATACATGAAACATAGTACATCCAGATCCATAACAACAGCTTGTAAATCACACGATGTCCTATGTGGGGAACCTACAACACTCAGCGTACTAGAAAGCACTGCATATACCACTATGCCATTCGTGCAGTCAATACTATTGAAAGTTACATTGGCCACAGTGCATTGAATAACTGTTGGTTGCAGGTGGTCAGCTGTCGTGCTTGCGTAGCTCGGGGGCTGTATCATCGTTCCGCGCGCGCTTCCACCTGGGCCGCACCGAGCCGCAGCTGCAGGCGCTGGTCGAGCGGCTCGTGCGGGACGCGCTACACTCCCTCTCCACCAGGCTCTACGACAACTACCAGTACTACACCAACGGGATACTCTAGTGCACTCCTTCTACGACTACCCTCTACACATACGGGACACTCTAGTGTGCACGTAGCACTCGCTCTCGTCACATCTATGACATCATAACAATCTAGGAACCCGACTTATTCTGTTAAATTTCAACAGCATTTGTTTCTTCTTTCTTTCGTCGAAAGTCATTTCTTTGAGAGAGGTAGACCTGCTGACGTTGATATTCACAAGATCGCAGAATTGACTCGAAACCTAGCAAAACGCTACACGTAGATTTTGTAAATTTTAGTGCCATAATCCGCTGACACGTGCTGTACCTTGAAACTTTAGTCTTATTTGCTCAACTGTTAATGCTTCTATCCTTCATTAATCATTAAATATTGGTACGTTTGGACCCAAAGGGCATTACCGTAAGCTACCACGAAAGATGACCGATCGTTTATGTCCTTTGAATCCCAAGGCACCGTTAGACTCGACCCGTCCACTTGTAGAACCCGGTAGTGCTTTGTAAAAATAATAACAGATTGACAAAATATAATATTTTCATGTATAAAAGTTACTGTGCGAATAGAATGAAAAAAAAAAATGGAAATGAAATATGTAAATAATAATATGAAATTATGATAATTTTCGCAATGAGAAGACTGATTGTTCAGGCATGAAGAGTGGTCTAGATTTAGGTTTCTTAGCCGATTAAATTTAAGTTTTATCCTGTATGTACGTTGAAAATAAATGATGTAACAAATGATGAATTACTGTTATTGACATGAATGTGGACGTCAATGCCAAAGGGATATTTGATTATGGCATTGTTTAGATGTTAAATACTTTAGAATTATGTTAAAATTCGTATATCGTTAATGTATGTCCAACGCTAGATAGACACTGAGACACCACAATAAATTAGGTGGATAATACAGGTGAATTAATTAGTCGCGTAATTCCTTCTCAGCATGATCTGTTGTTGTAAGCGTTATAAGCTATTGATGACGACAAACCTTAAAGGAATGTACGCCCTTGAATCATAGATTTATTGTAATTAATCCGATGGAATTATTTCATATAAGGATAATAAAAGAAACGCTAGTGAACAAAAGCCAACAAGTGTCCCGTTTCTCAGCTTAATAATAAATCTATGAGTAAAACCTGTTTGAAAGTATAAACGTCTTTGAAATATATAAATGTATGCATGAATAAGGGATTATTGTTATTGTGTGTTACGTGGGCAGTGTTGCCGCTAGATAGGTAATGGAACCAATATTATTGTACTAGTAAAATGAAGAAATAAACGTTGATTAGATTATAAAACGTATTATTGACCTTATAACATCTATAGGCTTTTAAAGGAGAGTGAGAATGTTGCCAAATTTTTATGCATGTAGCGCATAACGAATTTCTTATTTTTCGATCTGTCAACTCGGTATTTATTATTATTCTCCTCAATTAATGTTTTAATAAATGGTAGTCAATTTTATGAACGTTATCAATCGACGTTATAAAATGTTTATAATTATATATGAACGGCTGATTAGTCAATGAAAGTGGATGTATATAAAAAATAAATTTTGTGACATCAATATATTTCATATTCCTTTTTTACTTGTATACTACGTCTTTATATTATAACCAATGTCGAGTATTATTAATTTGCGTCGCTTCTGATAATTTGGATATAAATAACTTTTGGGGCGAATACAGGAAAGAAAATACTGTCCGCTCTTTAAAAATGTTTAAAGTATGTTGTGACGATATTTCGTGTTGTTATTCATTATTCGTAATACATAAATGGTCTATATTTTGTACAATGATGCAGAGTATGATAGTATGTATAAATTGAAACACCTGACGAGAATATTGTCAATAAAATATCTGTTAAGATATATGACGCATATTATGAGACATACTGATTCTACCAACTCGCTACTCTTATATTTGTATAAATTGCCTTTTAGCTTCAAGTTTAGCCGTAATTCCAAATATTTATTATTATTATATTGTGTGGGTGAACTATATCATGTCATCGGACTATTAGATAGTATGTAACGGATGTACCTTTAAATATTTTAATCATATAGTCTCGTATTTGTTTGAAGTTGGAATTTATATCTGTAAATAAATGTTTTCGCTTACGGTAAATATTAAATTATTCTGTTAAGAATATATTACAAATGTCCGAACTAAGATACATTTCTTCTCGAAATTATTCGTTATTTATCGTGTACAGTAATTGTAAGTAGGTATTTTAACATCTATCGTTTATCTTAATTTTTTAAATATACATAATCATGATTTTTTGTTTGGCTTTTATTTTTACCTCAACTTCACACATTTGCTGCACTTTAACATAATTTTGGTAACTAGCTTTAATACATTTCACAAAATTAATTGAGATCTGTTTAGTTATGGACCAAGAGCCCAGAGCCGCCAGACCTACGTCATTAGTGCAAAGCTGAAATTTTCAGGATTATTAGTACTATGTCTTGTTATGATGTATGTGTACCCATTAGCTTGAAAGCGGGGCCGTTTCTGAGATAGCGCGAAGTACAGATGGATAAAAACCTTACTTACCTACGTTATAGGTGCAAAGCTAGTATTTACATATTTTATCAAGAATATTATATAAAATTAAAATTCATTACTGCCAGACACTTTCCGTGGGCCATTACTTCTGCCAGACGTCTTGAAAGTTGTGAAAAATATAGGTAAACTACGTTATAGTAGCAAACCTAAATTTTATACATATTATCTAAGGTAGGTACTATTTTAAGACCCTTTGTATGCGGCCAGACCAATCCGAAGGGCCAATCATCCCCCCAGACACCTTTAAATATTTGTAGTAATAAGGAAGCTGAGGTATATCAAATTTGGTATTATTTCAAGAATAGAATTTTAAAATATTAAATGGTTTTTACACGCTTTTTATTAGCTTCACCTGTATGTTTGTTTGTTGGTAACCAACTCCTTTGGGTGCGATTTTGACCCACTTGGACCCGCACACACAAAACGTGGGGTGCTTTCTGACAATATTTCCATAACGTCGCCCTACGCTTTTTACATTGAAATTATTTTCTATTTTTAGGTTAAAAGCCTATTTGTTTAGTTTTTAAAAATATTATTTTAGAAAAATACTAATTTGTTTAAAGTTTTTTTTAGTTTTTTTTTCATATTAGTGTATTGTCATCGGTCCCCGATAAATATACAAAGTTTGAACGAAATCTGGCCGTTTAAAGTGGGTCAAAATCGCGCCCAAAGGAGTTGGTTACAAACAAACAAACATACAGGTGAAGCTAATAAAAAGCGTGTAAAAACCACTGAATATTTTAAAATTCTATTCTTGAAATAATACCAAATTTGTTATACCTCAGCTTCCTAATTACTACAAATATTTAAAGGTGTCTGGGGGGATGATTGGCCCTTCGGATTAGTCTGGCCGCATACAAAGGGTCTTAAAATAGTACCTACCTTAGATAATATGTATAAAATTTAGGTTCGCTACTATAACGTAGTTTACCTATTTTTTTCACAACTTTCAAGAGGTCTGGCAGAAGTAATGGCCCACGGAAAGTGTCTGGCAGTAATGAATTTTAATTTTATATAATATTCTTGATAAAATATGTAAATACTAGCTTTGCACCTATAACGTAGGTAAGTAAGGTTTTTATCCATCTGTACTTCGCGCTATCTCAAAAACGGCCCCGCTTTCAAGCTAATGGGTACACACACATCATAACAAGACATTGTACTAATAATCCTGAAAATTTCAGCTTTGCACTAATGACGTAGGTCTGGCGGCTCTGGGCTCTTGCTCTATTAATAACATTGAGGTCAAACGGTTTTACTTGAATGTAAAGTTTTCCACGGAGCGACAGGCAACCGTCGCGTGGACACGTGGGAACTTTGCGGAGACGGATTATTTTATTTAATAAACAGTGTCACTAGTCCAATTTTAACATTGTGCATGTATAGTTGTGTCGAAAACTTAATAAACTTAATATATTATTACGTAGCAAAACGACGATTAGCGTGCGGGTGCGGGGCGCGGCACCCTGTGACGGACGACCGCGCGGGCGCCCGCATAACGCAGTTTCAGCCCTAAAGGTAAACTGAATTCGAAGATTTAACTAGTTGTCAGTATATTTGAGGGCAAAGACTTCCCAATAACGATTGCCAAAGATGTTGACAACCGGGACCGACGACTTAATGTGCTTCTCCAAGGCTCGGGCGTGAAACATCGTCTTTTTATCATACTTCACGCAGCTATTATGAATTACTTTTTTTAAAAACCACAATAAAGCCCGACCCTGAAATTGAAACTTCTTGATCGGAAGTCGCATGCGCTATCCACTAACTAGTCCAATCACAGAAACTGTGGTTAAGAGTATTAAAAAAATAATAAAAAAAACCAGAAAGTCCATGTATGGAGAGAAGTTTAATACTATTTTAAGTAAAAAATAATACAAAATGACATTTGGTATGATTTTGTTCAGGTTGACTTAACGAAGATCTGCCATCTACCCAATAACACAACTTATAAAGTAATCGAGTAAAGAGTAGCCTTTGCCTTTCCCCAATAACAAAGTATCTCCATGCCAATTTACATTGAAATCGGTTCAACGACTTGGCCGTGAAAGCGTAACAGACGGACAGACAAATTCATTTCGAATTTATAATAGTAGTACAGAAATGGATTTCAGCATATCCATAAAAACTATTTACATAGGTATTTAATCAAGTAAAAATTGAACTCAAAAGAAGAAGGTTCTTCAGAGAGTTCAATTTAGTTCATCTAAGAAATAAAGAAGACCAAAAACTTGTATATAATTTATTTCTTTTATTCTATTAAAAGTTACTTCTTCCTTTTCTTCTTATTGGTTTTGAACTTGAGTTTCTGTTTGATCTTGTCTTTCCTTAGTCGTTCCTTTACGATTTGTTGTTTATCTCTGAACTCTTTAGATTTCGCTTCGGCTGACTTCTTGGCAACGCGCTCATTATGCTTCACCCAGTGGGGACGGAACTCCGATACTGTTGAATACATGGACACTTTAATTTTAAAAGAAATATAAGTGTACAAAACCTACAGTGACCTTCATATTTAAATACATAAGGGAATAAGGGTGTTCGAGAAAAGAACGTTCCAAGTATTTTCTTAGCGTACTTAGTGCTCTTTATCAGACAACCATTTCTTATATATGTTCCGTATGAAACCAAGAAGGAAAAACAATATGAGGAAGGCCTAGATTAACTACATATATACAGCAAGTGAAGGAGAAAGTAGGAGGCGTGGCCTAACAAGAGCTCAAACGGATCGCAGAAAATAGAAGAGTGCCGATTGCTCAACCGACATGGGCCCCTGTTTAAAGTTTTAAACGGGTACAATAATTAGATCACAATTTTCACCGTTTTAATTATATCATTTAGTTCAATAAAGATATAGATGTGGAGGAACGGGTATCGTGTCCCCCCAATACAAAGGGAGGATCCTCCGTTCAAGCGAGATAATCATGCCTGGTGGGCCACTGCCCAACTGTTGATGTTGGGGTGTTGTATACATGCTAATTGGGACGAGAATTTTTATACCCCGACTCAGGATTTATAGTTACCATGGTTCAGTGTTTCTTCGGTAGATGGCGCTGTTGTATGTATTCGCTTGCGCTATATTATGTGGAAGTCACATCAAGCCACAATAGAACATACAGATGAACAATGCAGAAAAGTACTCCTTATGGAAGATTTATAAATATATTTGCTATTTTAGTACAGTAATTTTGAGTGGACTGTCTGTTGATTATTACTGAGCGAAAAGTAGATCTTAAAAAAAGGAATATTTAAAAAAATATAATTATCATACCTGGCTTCTTCGTACTCGTGTTATATGAAGTGTCTTCGTCATCAGAACCAGCGTCGGCCACGTTTCGTTTTCTCCATTCTTCGTATCGTCCGCTACGGAACGAGGCTGGGACACGACCACCGCTTTCCGTACGGATCATTTTGCGTCCACCGTCCTAAATAAGAGTATTGGATTGTCAAAATAACTTACTAAGAACTCCATATAGATATGGACTTCTTAGTTTGGGCACTTTTTGTTAGCATGTTAGTTCCTTAAATCGAGATTGTTATATCTTTTGACTGTAGCGTGTCTAAGTATCTTAAATAGAGACTTTTTATAGTTTCTCTAGAAGATATTAAATATACTAGACTAGAAAATACTGTATATTGAATGTGTTATTAGATACATCTGACCTTTCATAGAAAAGGTATGTAAAAGTGAAAGAAGCTTAAGTTACACAGACAGAATTAGCGGTAACTAGAGTAATATAGGTAGTAGAGTCAGCACGAATGGGCCGGCTCGACCGGGGCTGTACTACCCTCAAACAGAAGACCATCCTAAGAATGACAGCACTTTTGCTGTCGTATTTCGTTGGTGAGTGTCATTCAGCATCATTCTTCCGGCCTCTGGAAGCCAGGAGAATAATGCAGAAACATCCAACCAGGCTGCCATGGTATGGGTCACCATGTTGCATTGCTTACCCTCACAATGCGGATGGTGACCCATACTCCTGGATTCTACACATGCTTTCCAATAGGCAGACTAGATTCACTTTGATAGGCTATATATGTATACAGGGTGAATTTTTGAGACGGGACAGTAAGGGCAGGTACCTTAACCGTTATAGTTACAGGAAAACACTTTTAGAAGACTATCCATATTTTTTTAAGACATTATGAACTGCATTTACAGATTTTGGAAAAAATGTACAGCCAGCAAGAAAATGGTCATTTTAATCAAAAACTTTTTTTGATGCCAATCGATCCAGTTTCTTATAAGGATCAAAAGTCTCTACTGGACCGACTGAGGTTTGAGTACTAGAAATTTCAGAAATCGCAAAAAACTTTTCCCATACATTTGTACGGAAATAAATAATTTTAATATGTATTTTAGACACAGACAAACATAGCTTAAATTAAGATGATCTACGAAATAAATTGCTCAAAACGACCGCCGTTTTCACGAATACATAAGTTCACTCATTTTTGTACTGCGCTAGTAGCAGCCGATAATTTTCTTGGATAGAAATCTTTTAAAATCCTTGTTAATGCATCTTTCAGCTCCTGAATACTGTTGTATTTTTTTTTTTGTAGACTTCGTTTTTAGGTAGCCCCACACAAATATATGGAGAGGCGTTAGATCGGGGCTACGAGGTGGCCACTTGGTTGGACCATGTGTACCTATCAACTGTGCCCCGAACTGCCTATTCAAACTGGAATACGCGGCTGTTGGGTGATGGATCGCTATCTTGCTGGAAATAAACTTTTCGCAATTCTGACAGGAGCTATTCATTTAACTGGTTTTGGAGATTTTCAAAAATGACGTCGTTATACACGGCAGAATTA
The DNA here is from genome assembly GCA_932526445.1 of Phragmatobia fuliginosa. Classification (NCBI taxonomy): domain Eukaryota; kingdom Metazoa; phylum Arthropoda; class Insecta; order Lepidoptera; family Erebidae; genus Phragmatobia; species Phragmatobia fuliginosa. Next base: position 5,529,931 of record OW052065.1, on the reverse strand, counting down.
TGAGTACCTTCATAAAATTCCACCATTACCACTCGATACTTGTCGCAGTGGATACTTATTCGCGTACCACACTAATGCAGATACGTGTTCCTATTATTTACAAAATACGCTTAATACAAATAATGCATTAATTAACAAGGATTTTAAATGATATCTATCCAAGAAAATTATCGGCTGCTACTAGCTCAGTACAAAAGCGAGTGTACTTAAGTATTAATTAAAACGGCGGTCATTTTGAGCAATTTATTTTGTAGATCATCTAACTGTAAGTTATGTTTGTCTGTGTCTAAAATACATATTAAAATTATTTATTTCCGTACAAATGTATGGGAAAAGTTTTTTGCGATTTCTGACATTTCTAGTACTCAAACCGCAGTCGGTCCAATAGAGACTTTTGATCCTTATAAGAAACAGGATCGATTGGCATCAAAAAAACTTTTTGTTTAAAATGGCCATTTTCTTGCTGGCTGTACATTTTTTCCAAAATCTGTAAATGCCGTTTAGAATATTTAACAAAATTATGGATAGTCTTCTAAAAGCGTTTTGCTGTAACTGTAACGGTTAAGGTACCTACCCTTACTGTCCTGTCTCAAAAATTCACCCTGTATATATGTATCGTCATCATACTATCTCAGTCCACTGCTGGACATAGGCCTCTCCCATTGCACACCACTTTGATCGATTTTCAGCTTCTCGTATCCAGCTCCATATATATATACTAGTTGACCCAGCGAACTTCGTACCGCCCAACTTTAAAATTACAGAACTTGATCGCAGCGCCATCTACCGGGTCCAATTGCGAATCTAAACCATTCCCAGATCCCCTTGAACACACACAAAAATTTCATCAAAATCGGTCCAGTCGTTTGAGAAAAGTTCAGTGACATACACACTCACAGAAGAATTATATATATAAAGATTATTAGATATATTTAAAGTTTCAAATATGCCTGAAAAGGCCTTCTTAAAACCTTTTTTTTTTATTTTGAACACTAAGTTCTGGTTGTCCTTATGGGGCCAGGTGCTATAAGGTGTATATGTGCGTACCGGGTCAACGTGCACCATCTTCTTCCTCTTGCGGTCCCAGCGCAGCGCGGACCGCTGAGCGCGGGCGGCGTCTCCGCTGTCCGCCGACAGCTCTAGCGAAGCGCTGGCCGCTCCCGCGTTGAAGTTCACCGCCATACTGCACCACGAGAACCATTATGTTACATTTAATAATCAAAAATGTCGACTGCCAAGATGGAGTAGAGGTTTAAGCGGTTGCTATGGGTTCAACTCGCATAATAATAAACTCTTTATTGCATGAAATCAAATTTAACAAATTGGATGTAAGCCCTGATTCCCACAATAGCGTGAGTGAGTAGTATATGTGTCACTCAGTCATTCATTCAGGCGCTCACTGTACCATCTGTGAATGAATGAGAAGAAAGCATTATGTCAGCTTCAGCTCACGTGCGTTCTCGACACAGATAATCGACTGTTAACGACGATAGCGAGTGGGCGCGTGCGTCTGTGAGCGAGCGAATGAATGACTAAGTGATACATTACAGGAACCATTATCTTTTCAAAAACTACACAATTATGCACAGTAAATTCATAAGTAATTCACATCGTATCTAACGTTACCAGCATAATACTTCTGAGTGCTATGTATACTTTCTGTGCATACATGGGGTAATCCACAAATAGTTGTGTTGAGTTCTAGTTTTATGTAAGTTTTCATGATTAGAAATCTATTTACTAATACTTACGCTGTGGATACACGTACAAAACATATACTAATAACTAAAACTTTTCACTGCAGTTTTGTTTCAGTGACACGGGACACTTTACAAACATATAAGAAACGAACACAAAGAACACCCAGACTCCAAATAACAATTTGTGGATCACACAAAGTGCTATCTCGTGTGGAATTTTAATCCAAAACATTTGGCGTAGTAGAAAGCGCTATGTTCGAGGACACTCCCGCAAGAGCCAGTCGTCCACCGATTGCCACCTAACAGGGGTGCTCAATAAAGTCTAAGGCCGTAATAAGTATTTTTTTAGAAGATTCAGTCATAGCATTACAAAGAAAACTTACCCTACTTCAGTGTGTTGATCACTTGCAAAATGAGATATATAATTTTCGTCCCGTACAACCTCTTTCTTCTTTTTCTTTGGAGGTTGATTCTCGCCTGCCTTAGATGGTTTTATGTTAATTGTGTCTTCTAGAACACCTTCAGCCTGAAAGTATGTTATAATAATCAACAAGAAGTTTATGATTGTCTGCTGAAATGTAATAACAACTCACATACGGCAGTTTGCCTGATAAGGTTATGGATGGTTACTTAATTACATATTATTAACTACACCAAGATATAGATCAAATGATCATGCTCTTCACACATTTGTTCTGGGTGGCAAATGAACCTATGTCCTCCGACTTTTT